>JANHMN010000002.1:115698843-115712375 GCA_030674055.1 Rhabdomys pumilio
ACACACACACACACACACACACACACACACACACACACACACACACACCTGTAAACACTGTGAAACCAAACAGGAAAAATATACCTTGCAGGTTAAAAGTTTTGTTTCAAGTTAAGAATACGTTCCTGTTTGCCCTATGTTTACTTGACCCTTCTGCACAGGATGTGCTTCATCCCATGAGGGCAGGACTTACATGGCCAGGAAATATGTCAAGATATATGCACAACCCTGACTGGAAATGATGGGCAATACTGTGGCCCTGTGGCAAAACCCATGCAAAACCTGACTTGTAGCCATTTTCCTGGGAACCCAGAGTTCATCCTCCTGGCCAGTATTTAATTAAAGCGTGCTTCAAATTTGGCATCCATCTATGGTAGTGGTCTTATTATCAACGGCAGCATGCAGGCAGGCATGCACTTTCACCCTCCTAAATGTATTCAACCTTTATTCACAGTAGCTATTCCAGTAGAACAATCTAAGTCTTAGACTGAGTATGTCTTCTTCGTGCTTTTCCAGTAAAACAGTCTAAGTCTGAGACTGAGTATGTCTTGTTCCTGCCTTACTTTTCACACAATACATGAAGAGTTCTAAAATTCAGAATACAAAATTTTACAGAATAATGTATAAATAAAGGAAAAGTACCATAGACTAGAAAGCTGAAAAATAAATTACTAAAATTCTGTGTCAATTATTTCTAAGTGGTTACTTAAATTTTCCTTTTGATTATGTGCAATTTTCTGATTATAAAAGAATTGTACTTTGAAAATAGATTAAAGATTTTTTAAATCAATCAGAAATAAAACAGAAAGTTATAACTTGTAACTTCATTTGGGAAGTGAACATCCAGTTTTCATTTTTTTCAGTTTGTTTGCAATTGACAAACTGTGTAAGATTAACACACACTGCCTTTTATTATTAAAAATTAAATATACTCTACATTAAAAAATAAAATAAAAATCTTTATTCTTCCTCTGAAACAATGTTACATGGACTCTTGCTCATGAATCCCATGAACTTGCCAGTGAGTTTTATTTAAATGGAAATCATTCAAACAGCTCTATGGTTAAAGTTTGTGAAAGAATATTCTATATTATAGGACCATTAACTGATGCGTTTAAAATAAAAGTTCAGGAGAAGAAGATGGCATGGTTTGAGATTTTTTTTCAATTGCAAAATAATTTAGTTGCAGATTTGTAAAATAAGGCCTCTGTTAGAGTTTTGTGAAGCGTTGATTTTCTTTAATCACCTGCTCAATGTTAAAACAGGATCTCAGTAAAGGAAAGCAATGTACAGACTTTCTAAGAAGGCAACCTTCAAACACCATCAAAGGAAACTCACAGGAGACCATCTCTCCCCAGCAAAGGCCTGAGAAATTTCCATGAGAATTACTGCTAGGAGGCAGAGGCTCCAGGTTCCAGTAAGTGCCTTCTCCCTGGGGCCAGTAGCTCTGTGCAGATATCCTTAAGAACATTGTGTCTGCTAATATTGAAAGAAAGAAGATTCTTGCCACTATTATCTATATGTCCAAATTTAATTGCTGTTTCTTCTCTCACCTACTCTGCCTTCACTCTTTCCTGAGTGGGTCTACACCCTCAGTTTCTGTCTGTGATGCTAAGATCTGCTTTATCATATTCATCAACCATAGCGTTCATGAACATAAAAATATTATTCCTAAAATATTGTCTACCTACATTTATCTGTATGGGTTGGTATGCACATGTGGAAGAGAATACACTGGAAGTCAGAAAAAAACTTAGTGGAACTGCTGCCACCTTGTTCCACCATGTGGGCCTTGGAGATAGATTTTACTAGACTTGGGGGTAGGTGCCTTTATTCACTTAGTCATCTCACTAGAATTTTGTTCACTCAATTTTCTCAGCTTTCAGAAATAGAACAAATTAAGCAAAACATTACTATGACCTAAAATTTGAATTCACATCATCAATTGTTATGTCAGTGGTCAGAAAAGAAATGCACCTGATAATCACCTACTGTGGTAGCTAGACAGGTTTAGAAAACAGAGGATGCTCTTTGCAAATACTCTTCTAATATTCTAGTTTTAAACTTCTTAAAACTGATGACTTTCACACACACTGTAGGAATGTAATTTCAGGTCACAGCGGAGGTGGACTGGAGAGGGTCCCTGAACAGCCTTCATGTGCCACCCGATGTCAATCCAGTTTACTGAACCAGGAAAAAGGGTCACTACAGAGTGGATCAAGGGAAGAACCTGGGGGCTTAAATTATTCAAGTCTGGATATGATGACGGACTTACTTTTTCTATTAGACTAAAGATTGAAGGCCCAGACTACTCTGTAATAGGTTCCAACTCCGTCCTGTTTCCACCCTCAAATGGTAAGAAACCAGAATCCCACCCCCATGCTTACTAAGTCTCCTCAGCCCACAGTACTCCCGATCCAAAGAGCTATGGTAAAGGAGACCCATCGGAGTTCAGATAGGCCAGAGCCCAGGTTGGTCCAGATGATAGAACGGGGTTTGTGGTATTAAATTCTACTAACCCAGAGACCACTCAGGCTTACTGGCTCTGTTATGATGTAGCCCCTCCCTATTACGAGGCTGTTGGTAATTACTTATAAGTAATTACCCAACCTCTAACTCACCCACAAGCTACTGCTGGACCTCTCATGCAAAGCAGGAGATTAGATCTCATTTTTCTCCAACAAGGCAGATTGTGTGAAGCCTTAAAAGTAGAATGCTATTTTTACATAGATCATTCAGGAGTAATCAAAGACTCCATGGCCAAGGTCCGAGAAAGACTGGCTAAAAGGCAAAGAGAAAGAGAGCAGAATCTGGGATGGTTTGAGTCGTGGTTTGATAAATCTCCCTGGTTCACTACCTTGGTTTTGGCCAAAGCGGAACCCTTTATAATCTTGCTTCTATTGCTCACCTTTGGCCCCTGCATTTTTAATCACCTGATTAAATTTGTTAAAGAGTGCATTAGTACCATACAAGTGCTCATGCTTAGACAATAGTATCGCACTGTACAATGGTGACTTGTGATTCCAAGATTTGAATCAGCTACAAGAAAAAGGGGAAAATGTAGGAATGTAATTTCAGGTCACAGCGTGAACTTAAAATTAAAGGATTCTTAGGCTTTGAGTTTCCGTTTACATTCAAATATTAGCTGCCCCCGAGGCACATCCCAGGAGGAGTACATTCCAAAGACTCAAACTATCATTCCAGAGAAAAGAGCCAAAGATAAGGGAGATAGCCCTCAACACAGTACACCTGGATAAACAGAAGTCACTTAAAACGAACTCTGTCTGTTATAAAGATGAAGGTGCAAACTTGAGTTACTTAGAAACCAATCCTGGGAACGGAAACCAGGCTTGGAAATGGCTGTTTAAAATCTTTTTTTTTTTTTTTAATATTGTCTAAGAAGCAATTAACTGTCCTTGTAAACTTTGTATATAAACTGCCCTTAACTTCAGTTCAGGATTCTTCTTGCCTATGAGGAGAAGAGCCCCGGTGCACTGGCCACTATCAATTCATCAATAAACCTCATGCTATTGCAACGAGTACCATCCGTGAGTGTCTCTGGGGGAGCTCGTCCCCTGGTTTTGGATCTTTAGAGTCCAAAAACACATGTTGATACCCTCGATATGTTTTACATTAACAAACCAGAAAAATATTTTTCAGAATTAAATTTGTTCAGATTTTCAGCCCTTCTTCCCTCATAAAATTTGCTGACCAGATGATTCCATGAAAAACTTGAATACAAAATTTCTAAATATAATTTTCCTTTCTATGATCTAATATAATTTTTAAGTTAGTATTTATATCCTTTGCCTATTTCTAACCATTCATATCTGAAAGATTTTAAGATATTTGTGTAAATGTATTTATAATTACATTTAAAAACAAAATGACAAGACACAACAAGTTGGTTGTTTGGTGCACATCTGTAAATCTAACTTTCAGAATCAGAGACAGGAGAGTTGTGAGCTTGAAGTTTGTATGGATGAAATAGATGGCCCATATCCATTGAATAGCAGGTTCTTCTGAGGTTAAAACTTTTCATCTTGTATTTTAAGGCATAAGATGTTAAGGGAACGTGAAACAACAAGATACTTTAGGACAATATGTTTACAGGAAGGTGAAACAACAGTATGTTCTAGGAGGAAGTAAAACCCTCCATTCTGGAGATACACGCTATTAAGACAGGAAGTAAACAACTCAAAGTCTCTTCAGAAAGAGTCACAAATATATATTTTATATATTTAATATTATATATTCCCGAACTGGAAATAGTGAGTAACATCCAGTTGCTCTCCATGGGCTGAAGGGGAGTTACCTGTAAGAATGGCTGACAAGACCTACAGGTAAGAATGATCTTTTTAATGTCTTTTATTGGAACCTGGAGGTATTTACGTCTTAGGCCCCTTCAGTTGACATGAGTTAATGAATGAAACTGAGTTGCTTCGGCAACAGTATGGCATTGTAAGCCTGAAGCAAGTTGACCTGCCAGGAGGTTTCCAGTGGATAGAAACCTTGGGAGTTCTTGATGAACTCGAAGGTGTTGGAGAAAAATAGGATGTTGTCTTTGTTTTAGTAGGGTATTTATTTGCCTGGATCACTTGTGGGGAGGAACGATGGGGTTAGAATCAAGCCTAATATGAACGTCTACCGAATTAAGCAGTAAGTTTACTACATAAAGACTGTCAGAAAACAAATTAAAGGATTTAGAAATCATATCTAACTCCATAACCACTGCAAACAATTCTTTAAAATGGGCAAAGCCCTCAATTTCTCAGATGGACCTTTGTCTGATGAACAAGGAGGGAAAACAACAGTGGAAGACCCCAGGCGCCCACCATCAGTGAAGACAATGGGATAATTTGGGTTTGGGCTAGAAAGAAAGAGTCTGAGGGACTTCCATTCAAGTCTGGAAAAGGAACTCATCCACCTATATGGTCCAAAGTGGCAATCAATTTTTCTGGGAAAGCTTTCTAGGGCCAGAACAACCTGGCTATTGTTTCTCTGTAACCAAAGGAAATATGTGTTTTTAAATGGCGTAATGAGGGCAGAAGGCTCTGGCCCAAAGAGCCTAATGGAAACCTATCTTCCCTTAACAATGCAATTGGCCAGCTGGATAGCCATACAATTAACTCGAAGGGCCCCTCCCACTGAAAGGTGGATCCAATGAATGGGTAAAGAGACGGGGTCTTGCTCTGTTGCCCAGGCTAGGGTGCAGTGGCTATTCACAGGCACAATCCCACTACTGATCAGCACAGGAGTTTCGACTGCTCCGTTTCTGACCTGGGCTGGTTCCCCCCTCCATAGGCAACCTGGTGGTCCCCTGCTTTAGGGATGTCACCATATTGATGCGGAACTTAATGTGGACATCAGATCAGCATAGAGCACTACAGCCCAGAAATCCTGGATTCAAGAATCCTTCTGTCTCAGCCTCCCGAGTAGCTGGGACTACAGCATGTGCCACTGCGACAGGCAAACTTCTCACCCTCTTCAGAATGTAGGGGGAATGGCCACTTGTTGGATGCCGGTAAAGTACTGATCAATCAGCTATGCCAGCAAGCGTGCCAGCAGTGACAGGGATTGGGGACGGAACACCTTGGTTCCACTCCCCCTGAACTCAACACTCTTCTTGAAAGTAGACTGTTCATTTAAAGTATGCAAGCCCTGAGAGTACAACCTTAGCCAAATCCTTCCAGTCTAGGGTAATGCATGTATGGTGTGCCAAGCCCTCAAAGATAGTCTCAGCCAAGGGGGATTTGGCCCATCCACAGTCACAGCCTTCTTGAGTTCTTTAAGATCTTGGGGTTTCCAAGGGTACCAGGTGGCTGGCTGATTACTGTTGGTGTTGACATTCCCTGGGTAAAGGCTGATTGGCATGCTGGATGCCAAGCCCCTTCATATTGTAAGGCATAGAAGGAGTCAGAGAAGGGTTGTTTGAGGGGTCTAGGGAGGCCAGGTTTGTCACCTGCTTGGAGGCTGGCCAAGAGGCATTGTTAAAGGGATCCAAAGAGGGATAACGAGGTTCCTTGGGCAATGGCCCACAAGGACAATGTTTTGGTTTCACTATTGGTTTAGACTCCTCTGCAGCAGAAGGCTCCTTGGTCTTTTCCTTCTTTTCCACCAGTGTGGAAAGCAACTCTTCAGAGCTACAATGGTAGGGAGCACCCACAGGGTTAAGGTTAATGGGGTAGGGGTAGAGGTGAGTGGTTTCTCTTGAGTTAGGGCCTTCGATGGAATAAGGCAGTGGAGCAGAGCGTGCAGAAGGAGGAGAAGCATGGAACAGATTAGTTGGAGGATCTGATTGGAAGAAGGATACAAGGATTTTAGGGTTTTAAGGTTTTAAGGACACAGGGCTAGATACAAACTGTCCCATAACTCATGGGAGTACATTCACCCATTGACCAATTTGCCTGTCAGTGTCCTTCCATCAGGAGGAGGGAGAGAAGTTCCTCACACGGGGCACCAATGGTCTTGGTTCCAGCAGGTCTCTCCCAGGCTGAGCAGGATGGCCCAAAATAAACACACCGGGGCTGGGAGTCTTGTTGAAGCAGGAACTCAACTTTATTGCATCAACCTATCGCTTATATAAACTCAGAGCATAGGGAGGAGGAGTTTTAGTGGGGTGAGATGACACAGGGGGAGGGGAGGGGGTATGGGGTGACTGACAGGGTCAATGACAAAGCTCTATATCACCAACAGCAGGGCAGAGGCAGGGCCAAACCGGTTTTGTTGAGTCGCCCTGGTACAGAAGTGAGTGAGATAGGTCTAAAAACTCGAGTAAGGCTTGGGTTTGTCCTCAAAGCCCAAACCAGGGCCAAAATGGGGCCCAACACCCATGTTCTTTATGACCTACCGCTTTGTCACTTGTTTCTAATCTCTTGGTTTGGTTTTTCAGGATTCACTAGCAAGTCCTCCGGCATGGCACAGGGGCATGTGTGCTACTTCCCAGCTGGTTGGTGGCGAACGCCAGGGATATTGGACAAAACACGAATCAACAGAAGAGGGCAGTAGATCAGATAGATGAAAGTTCTGAAAAATAGTGGGGAAAAGTAGAAACTCAGACTGTGGTAATGCCGGCACTGCTGGTGAAGAAATTGAGTGTATAGACAGAAAAAAAAATTAGTAAAGCCAAATTTATTGTTAGGATGGTATGGTTTTGACAAATGTACAAAAATGTCACAGAGACGGGGACTAAAAATAAATGAATCCTAATGGAGGGTTTCTCACATACTGCAAAAGGTAAATCCTGTTGTAGGAATTTTCATAGGGATTCTGTTTTGTCTCGTGGGGAAAAAAATGTTAAAATGGGAGAAGTTGCCTCGACCTTGGGAAGGAGAAAGATAATTTACCACAGCAGGAAAAGATGCTCACTTCATGTTCTGCATTGCACATGGGTTTAGAAGAAGGGTACTGCTTAAGGGCCATTTGAAAATTATTTTATAGAAAGAAATAAAGGACTACAGGTGTCAGTGGCACTAGTACTTTAAATTACAGAGTTCTAATTAAATATTATTATTCATAATTTTTCATCTTATCTATATATTTAAATAAACAGCAAGGACCTTTTTTAAAGTTTGGAAAAATGTTAGTAGTCCCATTGGTTATCTAAACTGGTTCACATCAATGAGGAATTCATTTATACAGACCCACAGGACCATGCAGAGAGGATTTCTGGTAGTAAAAATTCCAAGTATGCAAATAAAATAATTAGCTACACATAATACTGGTAAAATGGACATAAATTTTATGTATGGGAAGCACTTTGAAGTATAAGTAGAAAGTATAAAAAAAAAGATCTTCATTTCAAATATATTCATAATTCCTAAAATGTAGCAAGAGGAAAGTTAAAAGACAAAGCTGGCAATACATATTTATAGCTTCATAAATACCCCTCCACACATAAACACATACATACAAATGGCAAATATTTCATACAATAAATGACAATCAGGTAAAAAATGTCTTAGAAAAATAGATCATGTTTGCAAATATTTTAAAAAGTAATTAAAAAGCAGCAAGTTTATTCATTCTTCCTGAGGAATGAAGCTTGAAAGTGGTAAACCTGATATTATTCATAATAAATTATGAATAACAATAAAAAGGTGTGAGAAAATTCAGATTCCCATGAACACTGCTAAAAAGGGTACAAATTGTAAGATTTTATTGGGTAGAAGTTTGCCAATGTGTAAAAAAGTTGCAGATCTCCATATTTATGCCTAATTTCAGTTTTAAAAATTATTTTGAAAAAATAATCGTGAGCTTTTGTCACAGCCCACACCAGCTTTAGCATTCTAGATGCTGGAAAGCCAGATCAAGGGCTGAAGGCCTGCCTGGGACACAGACTAACACACTGCCTCAGGGACACAGACTAACACACTGCCTCAAGAAACAAAATTAAGCATTCTCCAAAGGCTTTTTTAGTTTTTGGCCTAAAACAAATATTTGGAAATTCATTTTGTTTAATTGGAACTTTTTTTTTTTTAAATCTGGACTAAACTGCTTTTAAGCTCGTGTTTCTCTGCAAGCATTGTAGATGGTAGTAAATCTCAGTCATTTTTTTCCTTGTTGATATTGCATTGAAATAAATACAAATTAAAGTGGAAAAAAGAAAATCAAAAACAAAACACTTGAGGCTAGAGAGCCTGCTCAGAGGTTCCAAATGCAGAGGCCCTGGCTTCAGCCACCAAACTACTTGTATCTCTTGCACCAAGGTATCCAAAACTGTCTGCTGCCCTGTGAAAGCATCCACATGCACATGCATATACCTACCCCACATACATGTAAGCGTATGTCCACAAACACACATCCACATACATTAACATGACTAAATGTAATGTTGATCTTTATAAAGCTTGTACAAATGAGTTCAGAGAATTCTTAGGGAATAAAATGAAGGAATTCCAAATTGAATAAAAAAGAACAAAAAACAAGAGGGATTTTCAACTGGGGAATTGGCAGTCATGAGGTAAAATACAAAGAAATTCATGAATGCCTTTCTGCAGATTTCTATGTCTCCATACAATGGCGTGCATGGAGATACAGGCTCTGTTCCTCTCAGAGAATAATGTCAGCCAATGCCTGGAAGGAGTGATAGAAGTTACTTGAGGTAGGACAATGACAGTATTCACAAACTATATGTGGCAAAGAAACAAGCAGTTCTTTTGTTATGCTTGCTCATCCAACTCATTGAGACAAATATTTTTAAAATATAATGGTTTAGTAAAAAAATTAAATAAAGTGAGAAGGTAAATTGAAGAATTTTATTTTAATTTTCCAATTCAAAAGACAAAAGTCCACTCCTCAGTCATTATCCATGATGACTTCTGGCTTTTCAGAGATCAATAATAATTATATTGCAGCTGAGAAGTATTACTTTCCTAAATGGTTATGTTGTTGAACGGCTCTGTTAGAATTTATGTTTGTTTGTATGAATAAATCTGAGCTGTTCTCATCCTTGCATAGAGAAACTTCTTATTGCAATAGGTAGTAGATAATGTAGTACTCGTAAGTATTCCATGTACTGACACTAAGTGATTGTAAGTGCTTAGCAATTAGTTGGGACTACTATATTACACCCCCACCCAAGGATCAGGAAATATCAAGAAGGAAGGTAATGGTGGTCGTAAGAGCTAGAGGACTCTGTCCCCTGGACATGACATAGCAGATACATACATGAGCTCACAGCATCTATGACAGCCAACACAAGAGTAAGCTAGTTAAAAATTCATCATGCAGGAGTTCCTTCAACACAACTGAGTAGCATGAAGTGCTTATATAAAAATGTTTTATAGGGAGAAGAAGGCTTCCACTGCCCCTAACTAAGGAGCTATTGAGAATGAATGGTAGAGAGAGAATCATTTTTCTTTGAGAAATGGCTACTGGTAGGTTGTGCATACTTCGGTGGATGGCTGTATGCCACTCACTAGACTTAATGAGTATCTCTCTCTCTCTCTCTCTCTCTCTCTCTCTCTCTCTCTCTCTCTGTGTGTGTGTGTGTGTGTGTGTGTGTGTGTGTGAGAGAGAGAGAGAGAGAGAGAGAGAGAGAGAGAGAGAGAGAGAGAGAGAAATAAGGTTGGCAGTAGATCCAGAGAGTACTTGGAGAAAAGAACTAGAAAATCGGTATTCATTGTGCATATATATGAAGCTTCAAAGACAACAATTTTAATTAATTTATATTTTTGAACTACTATTTGAGTAGAAATTTTTGTAAAAAACAAAAAATACTTGCGTATCATCATGCCCATCGATGTAGAATGAATCCATTCTTTTTTATTAGATCCAGCGAAAGTGATTATTTCAGGGGACCACTGAGAGCAGCTATCATAAAATTCAAAGTGAGGAAATCTTAGTGAACCCCTCACAAAGGCTTGTATTACCCCACTGTAAAGCAAAGCTGATCTACCTGGATGTGTGGGATAGATGCTGAAGTGATCTCTGCTGAGTGCAAAGACATCATTGTGCTCATGTAGATAAGAGAACTCACAGGACAAGGGGGATGAGCTACAGTTTCGATGTGAGATATGGTTTAGAAAAAAACACTGTCTATTTTACAGTGTCTCTGAGCCATTTGATTCCACCCTTCATTACTGATGTCTATTTCTAGACATGTGAGGAAAGCAAATGGCTCATGTGTTCTCCCATGCTTAGTTGTCCCATTCCTGCTGAGATGGTGTGGTATACACCAGGCACAGTAACTGCTGAGAGGATTACTGTTAAAATGCCTTTCTTTTCTATCAACATTTTCTTGCCTTCAAATGCACAGGATTGTGTTCATCATCAATATAACTTTGTGATAATATGAATGGGCTGGAGCAAAAATAATTATATTATGGGAAAAGAGAGAGATTTCAGTAGTGAATGATATCTGCTACTCTTGCAGTGGACCAGAGTTTGACTCACAGCACTTGCATGGAAGCTTACAATTCCCTGCAGCTCTAGTTCCAGGGGAGGCAACACTTCTTATGGTCCCCTTAGGTAGCAGGCATGAAAATAGTGCACATGCGTACATGCTGACACACTCACACACACATACAATAAATTTTTTTTTTAAAGTTAAAGTTTGGCCGGGCAGTGGTGGCACACGCCTTTAATCCCAGCACTTGGGAGGCAGACGCAGGCGGATTTCTGAGTTGGAGGCCAGCCTGGTCTACAGAGTGAGTTCCAGGACAGCCAAGGCTACACAGAGAAACCCTGTCTCGAAAAACAAAAAAACAAAACAAAAAAACAAAAAAAAAAAAACAAAAAACAAAAAACAAAAAAAAAGTTAAAGTTTGTTTTTATCTTTATTCCTCTTTGTTTCAATTTATATTTCTCTATTTATCAACACACCAAAAGGTACACTTTTGGTTGTGTTAAACATATAGATACATATGTATGTATATAATATTTGTTTATCTATGTATACATAACAATATACTTTGTAAAGCTATCATTTTCCATTGTTAAAAATTCCTTATCACAGGCACATTTTAAGCTCTATTTGAACCAATGCCTTTATGTCTTGCATATTGCTTCTGAGTTTTGCCACAGTAACCATCAGAATAAGTTTTTTGTTTGTTTGTTTGTTTGTTTGTTTGTTTGAGACAGGGTTTCTCTGTGTAGTCCTGGCTGTCCTGGAACTCACTCTGTAGACCAGGCTGGCCTCAAACTCAGAAATCTACCTGCCTCTGCCTCCCAAGTGCTGGGATCAAAGGTGTGCACCACCACCGCCCGGCTCATCAGAATAAGTTTTAACCTAAGGGCCCTTTCCCCTTGAAGCATAGAGTTAAAACAGCCTACTCAAATAAACTTACTCTATGTAACAGAAAAAAAAAACATTTTCTTGTATAGAATTAAATAAATAAATCTCTGCAGTAGCCTTTATTTTTTCTATGCCACCTTAATGATGATTTCTATAATTATTTTCAATGAAATATAAAGATTATACATAATGATTCAACAACAAGATGGTAGAAGTATATTTTACTTTCATGAAAGTTTATGGTATATTGGAATAATAATTTAGAAAATCACATGCCTTGTTATAATCAAACTGAATCCATGTATATTTGAGATTCTGAAAAAAAATAAATTTTTAAAAGTCACTGCTTTTCAACATACAATTTTTGTAGAAAAACTATTAAATAACTCCACCCCCAATCTGAATATAGGTATAGAAGATTGATTAAAATAACATAAAATTTGAACACATGAGAGTTTTCTTATTTGAGTTAGATTAGTGTTTAACATTTTAAATAAATCTTAAGTAATATTCTAAATAATGTAAGAGGCACTTAATATTTCTTATGTATAGTCTGTCATAAAGCTTGTTTAGTAGAATTAAGAAATTGAGTGTTTATAGATTTTTCTATATAATAAGAGTTCTTATAACCACACATAAGTGTAATCCTCACCTCTCATAAAGGAAATGTCTCCTTGTAACAGAGATCACTACAGAATGCAGCTGCCAATTAAAATTCAGAATTATGAAGCACTGTCCTAATGAATATGTTTACAACACACTCCTATACATCAGACTCAGAGAACACTGTGGAGGTGGGGTCAGATAAATAGTAAAACCCAGAGGATTGAAGAATTTGCTGTAAAAAAATGTGTCTCCTAGTAATATCTGTACACACTCACAACTTATCAGCAACATGACAGCCCAAATGTTAGCTGAACAAGAATGACAGAACAAGAATGACAGTAATCATGCCAGACTGGATGGGGAAAACACCAAAGAGGCCTTAACCCTACACAAAGACAACCCTATAGACAACTGAGGAATGCTGGGAGTGAGCATGGTGGTGTTCCAGAAGATTATGCCAGTTGGCTGCCCAGTGCTAAATGGTCAAACTTAAAAGCATACATACAATAAAAATTACATGAACTCAACAGGGGATATTTAAGAATATGTATGTATATACATATATGCATCCATTAACAATTACTGAAAAAAAAGAGGTCATGAATTTGAAGGAGAACAGAAAGGGGTATATGGGAAAAAAGGAAGATAAAAAAGGGAAAAGAGAAATGTAATTTCATCATATTCCAAAAAAACAAAAAACAACCCAAAAGTTTAAAAAGAAAAAATGATTATTGCCAAAATGAAAGTGAGCAGCAATGCCCAGGGGAGAGGTGATGTAGCTTTCTTGAGGGTAAGAGCTAAGGAGACATAAGATGCTAATCTTCCTTCTTCCAGCTCCTAGCTGGGCTATGCAAAATGTCCACACTCTTCACCCTTAGATGCCAGAGTTTCCCTGTGTCTGATTACTAGGACTGCCCACAAGCCTTTTCAGGGAGCCTGAAAGGCAGGGAGACCCTAGGGAAATAGCATGCATCATTCAGAGCCAGGCACATTGCACAGTCCTATAAACTCAACTGCTTGTGCAGGAACTGCAGGCTTAGTTAAAGGCTGAAGCTGAAACTTTTTGAGTTCAAGATTCTCAGTTGCTGCAGTTTGTGTTTAGTTTCAGCCTAAAAATTTAATGAGACCCTGTCTCATAGGTGAGGAGAGGAGAGGAGAGGAGAGGAGAGGAGAGGAGAGGAGAGGAGAG
>JANHMN010000002.1:115712475-115731922 GCA_030674055.1 Rhabdomys pumilio
GGGAGAGGGAGAGGGAGAGGGAGAGGGAGAGAGCCCAGTGGTAGAGTCCTTGCCTATTACATATAAGGCACTCCTGGGTTTTATAAGCAACCATGACCATGAAGATGGGGCATAGTCATTTGGAATGTAATATTTAATGGCAAAACCAAACTGCAGCAAAAATTAATTATAGGAGGAGAAAGCAAACCGAAATAGGCATGAGCGAAGCTCCACTTACAACACCTTAATTGGTGACTCAATTCAAGACTGAATCTGGATAAATAAGAAGCATTCAGTTCATCCAGGGTGCATAAGCCTATACTATATCAGAAGGTTAAATGCATTCATTAAATGCTGTGTCAGAGAAGTGACATTCTAGACCTAATATGCTTTTGCTTTTTAATTTTCTATCTACATAATAAAGTACTGCTAGCACATTGTAACTACTACTTGTATCTATTATAGGGTTTTCCTCGCAATCCAGTGAGAAATGTTCAGAAAGTTTTGAATTAATAGATGTGTATAAGCAGGGCACTGTATGAAACTATACAAGGTTCTCTGAATTTAAATGACTCATTTCCAGCTGTGATGAAGCTTCTTCCCAAATACTGATGCCTTCGCTTAGGAATTTTTCTCTTTCTGTTAATGTAGACTGCTCAGTTATTTTATACTTAGGCATTATGGGACCAAGAACTACAGTAAGAATCTTGGGAGAAAAGTGACAGATTGACTTCTCTTCCTCATTAAAATGCAGGTGAGAAAGAGACTATGTGAACCTAATATGAGTGCTGAGGAAATGTTTTGACTCAACTAAGAATAGAAGCACTTCTGAAATTCTGAGTCACCACATGACTACATCACATCTGGCTAAGTGGCGACAGAAAATGTGTGCAGAGAAGTCAAGCTTTCAGTCTGTAAGGAATATTTTACATCACAGACCATGTGTCTAATGGGATCTACTAAGTTCATTCTCATGTTCCGAGGAAGAACTGATAAAAGACAGAGAGTACAATGTGGTTGATACTGGAAGGCCTAAGTGCTGTCCTCCATGTGTATCGGGGATGCATGGAGTATACCTGCATTCATTTTCCACTCAACAAATAGAAGATAAAGTTTTTAACACCCTTACCAACAGGCAAAAGAAGTTACACTTGGTAGAAGGAGTATTCTAAGTTTTAGAATTATTTTATTGATAAATTTAGAAAAGGTATAGAAAACCAACTTTCACACTTATTGAAGAATTCTGTTGTAAGGCACTGTTATAAAAACAATAAGCTAGGAAGGAGAATCTCAACTATGTTCAGCTCTTTCCCACTATGGTGTATACAACATGTAATTGCAAGAGGGAAGGTATTCTCTCCCAGAGTGAAGTCAGATTTTATCAATTGAAATTTCAGCTCCTCCAAGTGATTTGAAGCCAATAATAACCACTGTAAATTCTAGACTCAGCAAAGAGTTTACAGTTAATAATAGCTCTGATTCTATTGTAGTGTGAAAATAGCAATACTATTAAAATATGTGTTGCATAATTTATCATTGCTGTAAATGCTTAGTTTGTAACAACTAATTTCTATTGTTGATTCATTGAAAATATCCATGTAATAAGAAATTAGAGTGAGAGGCATCTTCTGATTTCCTTTTAAATTATCTACAATAAATAATTACTATTTTGACAAAAGTATTACATAAAGTTGGTAGCAAGATGAAATTTATTTTATGCATTAGTTACATTCTAAAGAACTAATGTATTACATATTTAATACATATAAATATTAAATCATATATTAAAACACTATAAATCAAAAAACATGTAATTTGTTAATCTATTCATCAATACAATTCATTTACTAGCAAAGTGTGCTCTGGAGCATCAGTTATTTCATCAGTGGGGAGCTAGGACTCTCTCCTCTACCCAGAATCATGACACTATCTTATCATATGACCATAACCAGGAGAAAGACCAAAATTCAAGCACTGAAGCAGATTTTCTATTGAATGAGTATCACTTTTTTACTGTACTATAATCACCATCACAGATCAGGAATCATTTATGTAGGAAGGAATAAATATGTCCTCTAAGAAACAAAATGACTACTCACCTACAAAACTGTATGCCGTACTGGGGATAGAAGTCATTGGGAAGACACGAGCACCACCACAGACAGAAGAGAAGGGAAACAAGATCCACAGGCCAGGCTCAAATCACTTGGGCCTTCAAACCTGGGCTCGGGGCCTGGTGTCAGTCATGTGATTTCAGGAGAGCCAGGAGTGCCATAAAAGTTGGCAAGGTAGGCTTTTCGAATCACGTAGTTAGCCGGCGGGATCACCAGTGGCAGCTCTGCACCCAACCTCACAAAACCTATATGAAACGGGACTACTAGGAGCTCTAACCTGGGCAGTATCTAAGGTAAGGACTCAGCAGCGTTCGCCCCAAACAGGGAGTAACCGGGGCACACAGAGACCCAGGAATTCACTCCTGGCCTGGGGCGTTCAGCAGATCCTCGGAGGTAGCTCTGCACCCAATCTCACAGAACCCATAGGAAGCCGGCTCTCAGGAGCTTTAACCCGGGCAGTGTCTTAGGTCAGGAGGCAGCAACACTCACACCGAGTGGAGGGTGGCTGGGGCCCACCAGGACCCAGGGATTCACTCCTGGGCAGGAGTGCCGGTTCCTTCCTATTTGGGCCCGAGCGTGTAGAACGGATCCTCTGTACCCAACCTTGAAAAACCCAGAGGTGGTAGAGCAAACAGGAGTTCTAACCTGGGCAGTGTCTCAGGTCGGGAGACAGCAGTGCTCTACCCAAACAGGGAGTAACCAGGACCCACAGGGACCCAGGAATTCACTCCTGGCCCAGAGCACTGGTTCCTTCCTGTTTCTGCTTGTTCACTGAGCAGATCTTGGACCTCAGCTCTAACCCCAGCAGTAACACCAATCCCAAACAGTTCTGACACAACCAAGATAATAGGAAAAACAAGGCTCCAGTCAGAGACAGCTCAGGTAACACCAAGGAGATCCAGATGGCTAAAGTTAGGCGCAAGAACACAAGCATTAACAACCCAGGGTACTTGGGTTCATTAGAACCTAGTTCTCCCACCTTAGAAAGTCCTGAATTACCTATATCACCAGGAAAGCAAGAGTTAGATCTAAAATCACTTCTAATGAAGATGATAGAAAATTTTAAGAAGGACATAAATAACACCCTCAAAGAAATGGAGGAGAAAACAGAAAAACAGGTGAAAGCCCTTAAAGAGGAAACACAAAAAACCCTTAAAGAATTACAAGAGAACACAACCAAACAGGTGAAGGAATTTAACAAAACCATCCAGGATATAAAAATGGAAGTAGAGACAATTAAGAAATTACAAAGGGAGACTACCAGAGATATAGAAAACCTGGGAAAGAAATCAGGAGTCATAGATGCAAGCATCACCAACAGAATACAAGAGATAGAAGAGAGAATCTCAGGTGCAGAAGATAACATAGAAAATATTAACACAACTGTCAAGGAAAACACAAAATGCAAAAAGTTCTTAACACAAAACATCCAGGAAATTCAGGACACAATGAGAAGACCAAACCTAAGGATAATAGGTATAGAAGAAAGTGAGGATTCCCATCTTAAAGGGCCAATAAATATTTTCAACAAAATTATAGAAGAAAACTTCCCTAATCTAAAGAATGAGATGCCCATAATCATACAAGAAGCCTACAGAACGCCAAATAGACTAGACCAGAAAAGAAATACTTCCCGCCACATAATAATCAAAACACAAAATGCACATAACAAAGAAAGAATTTTAAAAGCTGTAAGAGAAAAAGGACAAGTCACGTATAAAGGCAGACCTATAAGAATTACACCAGACTTTTCACCAGAGACTTTAAAAGCTAGAAGATCATGGACAGATGTCATACAGACCTTAAGAGAACATAAATGCCAGCCCAGGATACTATACCCAGCAAAACTCTCAATTATCATAGATGGAGAAACCAAGATATTTCATGATAAAACCAAATTTACAAAATATCTTTCTACAAACCCAGCACTACAAAGAATAATAGCAGGAAAGCACTAATACAAGGAGGACAATTATGCCCCAGAAAGAGCAAGAAAGTAAGCCTCTTTCAATAAACCAAAAAGAAAATAACCATACAAACAACACCTCCACTGTTAATGAAATAACAGGAAGCAACAATGTCCTCTCCTTAATATCTCTTAACATCAATGGTCTTAATTCCCCAATAAAAAGACATAGGCTAACGGGCTGGATACGCAAACAGGACCCAACATTTTGCTGCATACAGGAAACCCACCTCAGTAACAAAGACAGACACTACCTTAGAGTAAAAGACTGGTAAACAATATTTCAAGCAAATGGTCCTAAGAAAAAAGCTGGAGTAACCATTCTAATATTGAATAAAATCAACTTTCAACTTAAAGACATCAAAAAGGATAAGGAAGGACATTTCATACTTATTAAAGGAAAAGTCAATCAACATGAACTCTCAATACTGAACATTTATGCGCTAAATACAAGAGCACCCACTTTCATAAAAGAAATCCTACTAAAGCTCAAAGTACACATTGCACCTCACACAATAATTGTGGGAGACTTCAATACCCCACTCTCAGCAATGGATAGATCAACGAATCAGAAACTAAACAGAGATACAGTTAAACTAACAGAAGTTATGAACCAAATGGACTTAACAGACATTTATAGAACATTTCACCCTAAAACAAAAGAATATACCTTTTTTTCAGCACCTCATGGTACCTTCTCCAAAATAGACCATATAATTGGTCACACAACGGGCCTCAACAGATATAAAAAAATTGAAATAATTCCCTGCATCCTATCAGATCACCATGGCCTAAGGCTGGTTTTCAATAATGACAAAGACAAGAAAAAGCCCACACTCACATGGAAATTGAATCAAAGTTTGTAGTGAGTTGAGGTGTCCTTCTACATGGTTGTAGGTCATATTTGCTTTCATATTGTGAAGTGTTGGTTGGTCTGTTGAACAATTTGAAAAACTGGATTCCTTTTTGAGAATTTCATATATGAACACTAACTTTCCCCCTTCTCTCCTTCCTCCCACTCTTCCCAACCCCCTCCATACTTTTTGAATACATTTTATTGTTTGATTATCATTTATATGTGTATGTATATATGTATGCATTTAAAAAAAAAAAGAAAGAGAACTACAAAAAAAATGTAGGATCGGAAGGGGCCTTCAATTCTCACTAAGTATGACTTTTCAATTATTTGTTAGCATAGAAAATTTCTGCATTTTTCTTTCCCGTGTGTTTCATTTACAACCAAATCTAATATTAAAATAACTAATAAGTAAGACAAAGACTGAATATTTTGGCATGCATTGAAACTCAGCAAATATATACATGTGAAGCAGTATTTTAAGTTTTGAAGTGCATGAAAGCTCTGTGAAAGTAAAGGCTTGGTTATTGTTGTATCTAGAATATATTTCTCAAATATTCTTAATCTTGTATTTCAGAATGAAATCATATAGTACAAATTCAACTCATTTTTATTTGAAGGGCCTTGGATATTAAGGGTTTATCTATTTGCCAAAGAGATCAGCAAAAAATTGACTATCAGCAATAGTTTTTATTAAGAGAGGCCAGAACCACCTCATTTTTATTTCTCAATGGAAATTCCTAAAGTTAATGGTTTACTTTTAGTTTCTCAAAAAGGTAACAGCACTGTGATGTTCAAGCTTACTTCTGGAATCCTCTAATAGAAAAATGAAGTAAAAATTTCTGGTTTCATTGGTGGTTCAATTGTGTCATGTAATGTTTTTCTGGAAAATGTGCTTTGAGAAGATATTTTTTTACTAAAGTAGACATGTGGTGGATGTTTTGCTGAGAATAGACGTGGTGTTTTTTGGGGAAGCTGCTGCAGAAAGGACATGTGATACTTTGCTAAAGCGAAAGTTTGAGAAAACATATGATGTTTGCAAAGGATATAAATACAATCCAACAGACCATAGATGATGGTGTGTTGTCCTGGTTCGCTTTGCCACTTTTGCTAGTCATCATTAGGCTTTGCTGACCCTAGTCGTAGCTGAAGATGCTGTATGGTTTTGGTATGTCTTGCCACTCTTTGCTGATTATTGTTTGTTGTGACTTCAGAGAGAGAACTATAACGAAGAACATCTTCTTATGTTATGGCAGAGTCTTCCTTAGTTTCCTCTGGATTAAACTGCCACTGCTGATTCATGAAGGGTGATTCTGAGTAGAGAAAGCTAGGGCTGCTGAATCTGACTGGACTGATGATATCCTGGCAAGGCAGATTGTATTAGCATCAAAAACTCGTCCTAAATAGGTCCACATCATCCTTTGCCATAATAACCTTTTTTCTTTTTCTACTACCTCTGGTGGGTGGTCAGCTAGAAGAGAGGATAAAGCATTTAAGTGTGGAGCGCCGCTGCTGCAACCCTAAAATGGCGCCTGCCAGGCTAGTTCTTTGGAGTAAACAAGTCCTTATATGGTATGGAGACTGTGCTTGCTGGTAGCCTGATCAGTCGTCACGACCTCTTAGCCTATGATAGTGTGAAGCGTGGTATGGGCATATGGGCAGTCCCACGAAGAGCATTTAAGCAGCGCTCGAGGGGTAGTAGGGGGCACACCCTTGTTTCCAGATGTAACAAAAGACCTGAGTAAACTGTCTCTGGAAGGAACTGGTGTGCTAGTCTTTCTTCCCGCTGGTCGGGGTGATCGGCACGGCACACTTCGTGGCCCGTACGGGGAGCACCTCTTTTTCCAGTGCTCCCGAAGTTCCAGAACCAGAGGCAGACAGGGTGATTGATCGGCAAGTGGTCGATAAGTGAGACCCTTCATTGAAAGATCTCGGAAGGAGACAATATTGTTTAAGGCCCTCGGTAGGAGGCAACATTGTTTAAGGTCCTCGGTAGGAGGCAAGCAAAAGTGAAAGTAAGGCAGCTGGTAGGTAATATTCGTGCCGGGAGG
Source organism: Rhabdomys pumilio (assembly GCA_030674055.1). Classification (NCBI taxonomy): domain Eukaryota; kingdom Metazoa; phylum Chordata; class Mammalia; order Rodentia; family Muridae; genus Rhabdomys; species Rhabdomys pumilio. The sequence continues at coordinate 115,719,442 of JANHMN010000002.1, forward strand.
TGTCTCTCCTGCAATAGTTGCTTTAGTGGTCTTGCTAACAGTTTTTGTAACCCTGGTGGAGTGTTTGTGCCTTAATTGTCATCTTCCAGGGCGTGAGTATGGCTGCTGACCATGGGAACCTCTCCGTCCTGCCTGATGCAGCTGGCTCTTCATGAGCTCCTTGCCACCAAAGGGCTGAAATTTAAAGATAAAGTCCTGACTCGGTTCTTCAATGAAGTAGACGCTGTTGCCCCTTGGTTTGCTGTGTCAGGATGCATTACACTAACCAGTTGGGACAAGTTAGGGAGAGATCTAGATTTGGCATGGGAAAAGGGCACGTTGCATGATAAGAAAGGAAAGATAGGGATCAGGGGCCTTGGAAAAGACCTTCAAGGTAGAACACGGCCTTTAGAGGCTGTGCCAAAGTGTGACAGAAAAGGTTTGGGTTTTTCCTAGGGGCCGCTGGGGAAGGAATTCCCATAACGTGGAAGACAGAGGACTCGGTATGGGTTCCTCAGTGGCCACTTTCCTCTGAAAAGTTGCAGGCAGCTCAATGGCTAGTTCAAGAACAGCTGTCTTTGGGTCATATTAGGCCATCTGTGTCTCCTTGGAATACACCCATATTTGTCATAAAGAAAAAATCAAGCTAAGATTCAGAATTTAAAAATTGTGCCACAAAAGCTTGAGATTAGAAAAGATAGATTGAAAACCCTTAACGATTTTCAGAAATTATTGGGAGACATTAATTGGATACGAGGTTATTTGAATTTACCAAACTATGAATTAAAGCCCCTATATAATATATTAGTTGGGGATTCTGCATTGGATTCGCCCCGTCAATTGACGCCAGAAGCCTGATTAGCCCTAAATAAGGTGGAGAAAAAAGTTGCAGGGTGCCTTTCTTCAGAGATGTATAGAAGGAAAGTCAATTATTTTATGTATTTTGGCGACGTATTCACAACCTTCTGGTGTTTTGTGGCAGGATGGCCTATTGTTGTGGATTTATCCAAGGGTATCCCCAGGTAAATCCCTAGAGTATTATCCTACTGCAGTAGCCACACTAGCCATGCAAGGAATACAACAATGTTTACAATATTTTGGCTTGCCACCGATGAGTATTATAATACCTTATTTGGCTCAGCAAGTGACGGTGTTATGTGGAACAGTGGATGACTGGGCTATATTATAATGTAGTTTTGAAGGCGTCCTTGATAATCATTATCCCAAACATCCTTTATTATCATTTTTTAGGGAGCATCCGGTAGTCTTTCAAAAAATTACTGCTAATGAGCCTGTTAAAGGAGCTCTTAATATTTTTACTGATGGGTCCAAGATCGGATGTAGTGCCTATATGGTGGAGGGACAGAAGCCAGTTCTATGCCAATTTAATATTAGTTCTCCTCAAGTGATAGAATTGAAAATAGTGATTGAAGTGTTTGAAAAATGTAATTTTGCGTTTAATTTGATTTCAGACTCTCATTATGTAGTTAACGCAGTAAGAATTTTGGAATTGGCAGGTCCTATAAAGAACACCAGTACGGTGTGTGCATTATTAAAAAGGTTGCAGAATATTATTTGGCATAGACAAAAGCGCTTTCATATTCAGCATGTTCGTGCCCATATAGGCTTGCCAGGACCATTAAGTGAGGGCAACGCTCTGGTTGATCAATGGACAAGGATGGAATATGCCTTCTTGAGCTCTGCTTTAGAGCAAGCAGCTCAATTTCATCAGAACTTTCATATTAATGCTAAGACTTTACAACAAAAGTTCAACTTGTCCCGTGCAGATGCGCGACAAATAGTGTTGAATTGCCCTCAATGTGTGGTATTTCATCACCCACCTAGTCTTGGGGTTAATCCCAGAGGACTACTGCCATTGAAAATATGGCAAATGGATATGACTCATATTGCTGAGTTTGGTACTCTCCGATACGTACATGTTTCGGTGGATACCTGCTCAGGCATTACTCATGCTACGCCTTTGAGTGGTGAAAAAGCACGCAATGTCATAGGTCATTGCTTAGAAGCCTGGGCTGCCTGGGGTAAACCCCAACAGCTAAAGACTGATAATGGACCTGCCTATACAGCACAACAATTTAAGTCCTTTTGTGCTCAAATGGATGTTCAAATTAATCATGGATTACCCTACAATCCTCAAGGCCAAGGAATCGTGGAACGTGCACATCACACTCTTAAAGAGGTTTTACAAAAACAAAAAGAGGGAATTGGATATGGCCGCACCCCAAAAGAAAGAATATCCCTTGCCTTATTTACCTCTTTATCAGGCTGTTCAGCAGTGGATAGACATTACAATGTCTCTGGAAGTTCTCAAGGGTTTGTAAAATGGAAAGATGTTTTGACGGGCATTTGGCATGGCCCGGATCCTGTATTAACGTGGGCAAGAGGGTCTATTTGTGTGTTTCCACAGAATCGACAGGATCCCGTGTGGGTGCCGGAGCGGTTGGTGAGAAAGGTCAACAATGAAGATCCTGTGGCTATTCCCGTTCCTGGTGATCTTGAGGACACCCCCAGTAGTAATAGAGCAGAGATGGGGGGTTCTGTCAGCCTTCCCAATTCCTATGCCCGTGAGACATGATGCCCAAGTTTTTCCCTGCTTTTTTGTTAGTAATAAGAGCATGGATTTACCTTTTTGCTTAGGAAGATAGAATTAACTAGTATAGGATATGAAAAGAATTTTAGTTTATTGGGTAATTTGTGTTTTGTTAGGGTAAGGAATATTAGTGATAAGAGTGATTATATTAAGATGTACAATCAAACAGCTGCCTGATTTGACTTACCTGAAGGCCCACTGACAGGTACCTATTATTTAAAGGGCACCTGGTTGAAAGGGTGGACTTATGATCCTAAAGCAAAGGATTGATTTGGTGCAGGAGCAAGTGGTTACTTTATGGCAATTAGCTCAATCAGGATGTGAATGGAAAACACCGGGACTGTGCATCACTTCAGTACCTTATCACAATATGTCCAAGGCTGCTAATTTGTCTAACACATTATTTGAGTATCTTATAGGAAATTGGTCCCATGGTTTTGATACACTGATGCAAGAACTTCGAGTGGCGATTATAACTGTCAACTCTACCCGAGTGGATCCGTCTACAGCGGAGGGCTTGTCATCCTGGATTCTACAAGCAGCTCATCGCCCGAAGGAGTGGGCAGGGTTAGGAGTGCTAGCTTTGGTTCTAGTGGGTGCCTGTGTGCTCTTCCTTCTTTGCATCTGTCAGATGGCAAGAGATCAAAGACACGAAAGGGCACTAGTAGTACATGCCTTCCAAGCCAATGAGGTTGGTGTATCTCCTCAAGCATGGTTGACGGCATTGAAGCGGTAGCCATAAGTTACCCCATAAGATACTCTTCGATCCAGACAGCCCTTGCACCCCCAGAGACCTTAACGTCTCATTGCACGAGGGATGGGTGTCTGGTCAATCTTGTGGAGCTCAGCTCTTGCACCTGGCGGGCTTTGCCCATTGCACCCAGGAGAGTGAGTACCGCTATTTTTAAGCCTGTCTGCCCTTGATCGTGAGATCCTACGTAATGGAACTCGCTTGATCGAGCAGTAACTGCTTACTTTGCTAATAAAATAAACAGGGGGGAACTATGGAGCGCCGCTGCTGCAACCCTAAAATGGCGCCTGCCAGGCTTGTCCTTTGGAGTAAACAAGTCTTTATATGGTATGGAGACTGTGCTTGCTGGTAGCCTGATCAGTCGTCACGACCTCTTAGCCTATGATAGTGTGAAGCGTGGTATGGGCATATGGGCAGTCCCACGAAGAGCATTTAAACAGCGCTCAAGGGGTAGTAGGGGGCACACCCTTGTTTCCAGATGTAACAAAAGACCTGAGTAAACTGTCTCTGGAAGGAAAAAAAGAAAAAAAGAAAATAGATCATAAAAAAAAAAAAAAAGAAACTAGTTAGCCCTAAAATACACCTTACTTGTGAAAAAAAAAAAAAAAAAAAAAGAAGTCATTGGGAAGAGAGCTGGCCAAGGATGATCAAGTCTCTAAATTCAGATCTCAACATGGATAAATCAGAGAAAGAAAAGAAATTACAGAATAATATCTGGTTCTCAAATATCTAGAAATCCTGAAGTATCTGACTAACATGGTAGATTGTGCCACATAATTGTGAAATTTGATGTCTCTCAAGTAAAACTTCATACCAAGCTGCAGATTATAGAAATTGCTTTTTGCTTGGTAAAGGGAGCTGCTAGAGGGGTGAGGCATGAAGGAGTGGGTAGATTGGGGAGCACCCTTTTAGAGGCACAGGGCTGGGGAGGGAGTGGGGGGCTTACACAGGGAAGACAGGAAAGGGGGACAACATTTGTAATGTAAATAAAATAATAAAAGGAAATGAAAATGCTTGACATGATCATTTTCATAATTGCTTCATGATTCCAAATATTCAGTGGATATCTTAGGACACTGGAGTATAATTCTTTCACGAAATTCCAGTTGATAAGATAGGTGGATAGACAGATGGGTTGATCTATGCTTATCTATAATAAGCATATATATGCATATATATATGATAAATATATATAATATATGATATATATGTGTACGTCTATGGATGCCTTTGACTATAAAACTAAAATCTGTCTATATGTCCAAATATTTGTATTACTACTTTGTTTTACTTTCAGCTATCTTCATTGAACTCTTGCTATATGTAGACATAGGGACAAAATCCTTATTTCCAGTGTGTCTTGTGTCCTCTGAGCTAAGACTGATCAACATCCTATAGGTGTATGGAACACCTACATATGAAGTCACTTCCTCTCAGAAAGGTTGTTGAAGTGTGCTGTGATTCCACCACTGAGTTATGAGGGTCTAATATTTTCTTTTCTATGACACAGACAGACTTACTGACAGCACTAGAAATAACTTAAAGTCCAGAGCACAGTATCTCCTGAATCTTGAGTGAAGCACTGTCTCTCTGATTTTCTATTTTCAGTGTTTCTTTGGAAATTTTTCTTCTGATTGAAGCATCACTTTTCAGATACTCTTCATACATATATTACAGTGAAGAATATTTTTGATTTGATGTCCTAAGTCACAGAAGCCTGCATATTTTAGGGAGGAAGATTCTTTTCATAGGAGCTTCAAATACTTTAAAATCATTAATTGCATACAGCTTTTAGGTGTGTATTTGAGAACAAGTTTCATACAATTTTTAAAGGAACAATTCTGTTTTGATTTCACAAAGGAACACACTCAGCAGGCTTAGGCCCAGTGAGTATCCATTTGAACAAATCTTCACTTTATACTCTATAGTGAGTGCCACCACTTTCCTAGGCATATGGACACTGTAAGCTTCATATTCCTCATAATTACAATCAGAACTGTCATTTTCTTTTATCATTAGTGTTAATGAAAGAAAAGTGATGTAACAGAGGTTTAAGCATCTCAGAAGCAGGATTATCCATTTTTCAGAAGATAAGTTAAAGGGGAACAATCCTATCTGAAATACAATAAAAGCCAAAAGATTTGCTTCCTGCTCCTTTTCATCAGCTCTTGTATCAAAAGCATCCAGAATCACTTAGATAGTGCTACACCATGACATTTGATTATACTAATGCAAGGGTAGATGGTGGACCAAAATAGATAACAGAAGTTGATACTCAAGTCTGCAGTACAGTTGCTTAGTTCCACTTTGTCCTAAGAAATTTCCCATGTTTTAATTTATGCAAATCCATTATTTTATGTTTTGGAAGGCTGAAAGTACAACACAGGTCTCAATGAATTGAAGGCAAAGTGTCAACAGGGATCTACTCTACGATATTTACCTGACCAGACTTTGCTGAGTTTAACAATAAAAATACTAAGGGTTAGATTTTAGTTCTTGAAAGGGTCACATAGTTGATCTTGAATATACAGCAAGAAAATATAATAAGAAGTACATGGATTATTGTGGATATAAAAGAAAAGTCATATATGGGCATTAAAAGGCCTGAGTGGGGAAGTAGGTTCTTAATTGGAACTGGGACTATAACCATTCTGAAAACCCAAGAATCAATACAGTCAAAATGATATTATTCATTTTGACCCACAAGAAATTACTAGAATCACGAGGCTTTAAAGTCAAGGTCCTGATACTTGACTGCCTGATACTAACAGAAGAAAAGATGGTTTGCAAAGACTGCTTGCAGAGAGGTCACTATAAGTTTATATAAAAACACTTCTATAGGATATCTACCCAATAATGGTCAGATCTCACACGGGGCCACTTTTGTACATTGAGTAGGTCTTGCCATGCTTCCTGTGGCCACTGAGCACTATGAATGTGTTGTGATTACCCAGAGACACTTCTCTTGAGTGACAAAACACTCTAAATGAAAATGCTGACTTATGATCAGTTGGTACTAAGTACTGTGGCTTCCATGTAGCCTTCTTCTATACCAAACAAGGAATATGAGAAACACAACACCATTAGACTTCATAATGGACATCACAGAGAAAAAGCAGAGGGCTTTAATGTGAGAAGCTGTGAGACAAGGTGCCTTGTACAGCTGACAAAAACTTTGCCAGCCATGAGTAGTCCAGATACTCTGTCCTACTACTTCGTCAGGGAATGAATCTATCAGCCTCCCTTAGTGTATTACAACTGCAGTACTTTGACTTTTATTCAAACATCCCTAGTGCAAGCACTTGACATTTGTGTGTGTCTGCCTATGGGGAGAAAATGCCAGTGTAGTTATTCTAGCTCCTAAACAAAGTCGTTTTCATTTCACAAACTGCCTTTCTTTGTATTGGGGTTACTAACAAAGTCAACACAAATGTTCTTTAGGTCTGCAAAGAACAGGCCAAATTTCAAGACCTGTGCACTTTATGAGAAATTAACCCAAAATTCCCATGGTTTTTGATAGCCACACACACAGAGTGACGTGGGAACAGATCTATTTGGCTTCATATCATGCTGGCTTACTTTCTGCACGGAGTCCCGTGGCTTATGATTCTTCTCCCTGTAGAATTGAATGTCTGGCTTCAATTTATAAAAATGCTGCACAGAAACAATGAATGATAGACACTCGTAAGTTTTATTAAGGAAGGAGGCTATAGGCTTCTAGAATAGGCAACCTGATTTCATGATCAAACTCCAAGTCCTTACCCAAGATATATAAAGCAAAACTAAGGATGCTTTACCAACTGTTACTTGGAATTTGCTTATGCGGGGTCTTCTAATAGCTTCCCTGTTTGTGCTGCTTTGGAGAACACTCACCTTCCATCATTTGCTCCTATTCTTAATCCTTAGGAAAGAGCAATGGCTATGTAACACAAATATTAGTTGTTGATGGTTATGGTTCTAAACTATAACTAGGTGATAACTAAATCTAGATAAGACTTTTAAAAGATGTTTTTACTCCTCTATTAGGCCCTTAGTAGCCTGCAGATTGGTATTTAAGAAGTTTCAAAAGCTAGAACCTTGAGTGACCACTCAGGAGTAAGTAGACCTAACGACAGAAAGTTGCATGCTGAGTACTGCCAAAATATCCTGCCCAAACTTCTACTCCGCACTAATCCTTATCTTTGAGAACACAATCTTAGTAGGTATCAGAATTGCACCTTCCCTTTCAGGTGAGCTGTCTGAAAGTGGTTTGACTTAAGATTGCTGCCAGGATGACTACCAGATGACCTATGATTTCCCTATAATGCCATAGGCATGCTAATGCCACAGCTCTAGTGCCTTAACAGTTGACAGCTGTCGTGATGATGTCTAGAAAGAAACACAAACAAGGGAAAGGAGATTCAGTGCCCCAGAAGTCCTGAGACACCCTGTGACATTCTAAGGATGTGAATACTTCCTTATTAGCTTGTTCTTCACTCCTTGTTTTCCATATGGTCTATCTATAACATTTCAACCTACAGGGTTTAATTAAAGAGTTGACTTTTATCCTTATCACCTACTTTTCCTATTCTTAGTCAAGAATAAAACCTCCCTTTCTGTTTCCTAATAAGTAAGTAAAGCTGGATAGATGGCAGTCAGCAAAGAGATGGCCAGAAATGTGAGGAACCAAGTTCAGATGCCCAGCACCCGCATAAAATCTGAATATGAAAATGCACATATGTAACCCTTGAGTAGATGTGAGGCTGTACACAGAGATGATCAGATGCTGGGAGTGTACTGGCCAAATAGATTCTACAAATCAAATGAGCTACAGGTTCAGGGAGGAAGGAATGCTGTCTCAAAAAATTATGATGCAAAATGATAGAAGAAGGCATCATGGACAATATCTGGCTTCCACATGCACACATATAAATATACACAGACAGACAGACAGACAGACAGACAGATACACACACACACAGACACACACACACACACACACACACACACACACACACAAATCAAGTAAGTAAATTTTAAGAAAAGTTTCTAGGGTTTGGATCCTCCTTTTATGCTCATTCTGTTTTACACACACACACACACACACACACACACACACACACACACACACAAAGAAAAAACCTGTTTCTATTTATTGCATTTCAATTCATTTTCCTGAGTCTGTCAGTCTAGAGCTATATACAGCTTTTAGACCCTATTTGTAGCCTGGATTATGGCTCATCACATCTTCATTTCCATCCATGTCCAGTCACTTTCTACCCCTCATCTTTCTTTCCTCTTCATATTTCTAATCTAATTAGGATTCGGGCTCCACTTTCAAGTACTCATATTATAACATTAGCTCCACTGGATAACTCAGGATTATCTCTTCTGCTCAAAGCCTGCTTCATTATCACATTTCAAAATCAAGTTTGCACAGGTAAAATTAGACAATCTTAGGCTCTGCTGATTAGAGGTTCAACTTATTCAACATGGAAGCAAAGTTGTCATTATTCACATGCAGTGTCTGTGTAATTATTTGTGTTTGTTTACAATTTGAAATATTTTCCCAAACAGCAAAGGTGCCAGGAAATATTGTATTTACCATGTTGATTTTAGATCCCATTTAAGCTATTTTCTTCCTTGTATAATTTTGACATCGGAGGACTCACCGCTACATAATTCATCAGCATCATAAGTTTTGGTTTGCTTAAGTTTTGTTGTTGTTGTTTTGGGTTTTGATTCATTTTGATTTTTAGTTCTAAGGGATAGTCCCACGTCCTCTTTTCAGTAACTTGGAACTGTCCCACAATTGTTAGTATAGGGGAGGTTGCTGCTTGACTATGGGAAGAAGCTAATAGCCTTCACTGGTCTCCCAGAAGACCAGAGTCTGGTTCCTAACACCTGCACCGTGAAGCTTACAACTAACTCCACATCCAGGGCATCTGATACACTTTTATGTCCATTGCCAGAATGAACACACATGTATACATACCCACATATAGACAGAAAGACAATCAGACACACATTACGTACACACACACACACACACACATACACACCACAGAGACACATTCTCAAACACACAGAGATGCATATCTAAAAACAAAACAAAATTATTTGAAAAGATAATTAATAACACCTTACTACTAATCATGGTAACACTTTGGCAATGAACCCTCATTTACACAAAGACATAGTTATAAACATGAAGAATAAGTCATACCTTCAAACAAAACAAAAACAGGTTTAAATAAAGTCCAAACCAAAAGACTACAGTTTGACACACTTACCAAAATCTGATTGGAAATGCACATTTGTATAGAGTCATTTATCCTAAAGGTCTATGTCATTGCATTTCATTTGTTATTTATGATCTCATTTAGATTTCAGGAGAAAAATCCAATACTTCATGACACATCTTAACTTATACATTGCCCTTAAGTCTGGATACGCTGCAAGCCAAGAGCACAAAACTTATTTGTGTGTACAGAATTTACAAACTACCACAAAAGGTGAGAGTTCCCATATAATTAAGAGCAAGATGTTGCTTCGACCTTTGTGTGATGGTCTGCATAAGAAAACGACACTACTCCTGGTAAACCCAAGAAAGAATCTTTCTGTGAGACCATTGCCTATGGCCAGACCTTTCCCAGGGTACTGTAAGCAGCAGAGTGCCAAGGATCCTGAGAGCCATCCTGCGGGTACTGTCATTAGCTCTAGTAACTGCAGGCTGAAGTAGCTTCTGCCCAAGGCACAACTTCTTAGAAAACTCCATCAGTCCAGTTCATTCCTTATGTGGTGATTAGAGAAACTCGAAAGTTTCTTTGCTTTCCCACTTGAAATCCTAAAGGGCAACAGGGCAGCTACCTGCAGAGTCCAGAGGTTCAAGTCTAGCAATGCAGAAAAATTCAAATAGTGTATTTCACAGTGACAGACACACAACCTGTTTTCTTAGCATTCCCTTGAGTTAGGCTGTTCTCAAATGCCAATTCCCATCACATTTGGCACCTCTGCACATCGGATGCACTTGGTGTTTTTTTGTAATCATCTAGGGAATTTCTGTGTTCAGGAGCCAGGGACTGAAATAATGTGTGTCCAGGTCAGCTCCTGCCAGTCATCAGTGCCCATTCCACAGGGAGTTGCTCAAAGGAGGGTTAGAACTTCAGGTCCCCTTAAGGGACGTTTTCCTCTCATTGCCAGAATATGCCAAGTAGATTGTCACCTGCTCTGTTAAATCCTGATGAGCATCAAAGAAAGAAAAGAAGAACACATTTCCTAAAGCTAAAATGTTCATAAATAGTAATGTTAATAGAAGGTAAAAGCCACAGAACTATCTGAAGATGAAGCAATAATAGGACAGTTCAAAAGTATTGTATACCATGGTTTTATTGAGTCCACAGAGAAAATAAGCATACTGGTGAATGCATTGTTTTATTCAGAAGTTTAGTCATTTCCATAAGACAAGACTAGCAAAAAGATCTCCAAGTCTTATAAGGTAAAAATCAGGATCACATTATGAAACAACTCTCAGACCCACCTCATGACAAATGCATTCTAGGAATATTTAAAGAAAAGTGTCATGACCCAAAAAGGAAAAATATAAAGCTCATTGATAAGTTTATCATCAGTAGAAAAATGGGCTATATGAAAAATCTATGAAAATTCAAGTTTTTATTTTATTTTGTTTGGTTTGGATGGTTGGTTTGGTTTATTTTGCATTATGGGACCTACTATCAGCAGAAACTGAGAGTGAAGAAATAGTTCTCAAAATCTAAACTGCTCTTAATTTTCATTCCATTCAAGAACAGTTCTCACATTCTAATGTGAAAGAGTGTTATTTTTAAATAAATTAGATTGTGCTGGAGGAATTATAAACAGCAGTCACCATCAGCCCTTAGACTAGTAGAGATTTTTTTTCCTTAAGAAATAGGATTGAGGCCCAGCTACAGCTCTATTGAGACAGGCACCTGGAGGTGAGCATACAAATACCAGCCAATTTCATGAGCAGCTGGAAGGGCCAACATTTCCATGCCCTTTGTAGTTTCTAACAGACATAATTGCCTACCTCGGTGCACAGCTGTAGGGAAGAAATAACTCTTTTTCGTTGTGCAAGCTTAAACCTACTTGTTTGTGAAGCTTTCTTTCCCAGTTCTTGAAATAGATCTTGAAAGACCTGCGTATCTCAGGATGATCTAGCTATTTGTCTTGCAGAATAACCATAAAGAATGCTCACAGATTATGTAAGCATTATCCCTTGCCCAACTTGTTTCCGTTCCCTATCACAGGCTGAGAGGACATCAGTATATTCAGGCAGTAAATACTTGCAGCATAATGTGTGCTTACATTCCCTCACAAATAAATACTCCGTTGAAGAACCAAACAGGGTTGAAAGGAAAGGCAGAACACATTACATTTATCTAACTTCATTGCATCATTTTATCTAGGGCACCAAGCTGATCCCTTCAGTGTGGATATAATTTCTTTTGATCTTACTTTGTGTACACTGGGTTAATGAGGTCAGCTCTATCTCTATGTGTGACCCTACACCAACGACATCTCTTAATAAACTATAATCCTCTAGTGACAATAGAGAAAAGGAGAACAAATTTATATTGATCAGACTGAAACCTGGGAACATTCTAGACTTCCTTGTGTTTTATAATTAATTTGATAATAAAAACAACACTCTTATTGGATCTCTTTTACTTAGCCTTGTCTTGCCTAGTGTTGCTTCGGGCTCTCATTATTTCTCATCTGGATTTCTGTACTATTTGCTGGTCCCTCCACAAATGAACAGAAGTAGCAGCTCCATACATAAGCAGAAGCCAGACATATTCTGAGCTATTTGATTCCATTTAGAATCTTCACAAGAGAGAACTGGAATGTAAACACAAACCCATACCTATACCCACACCTCTGAAAAGGTTAAGACTTTATGGAAATCAGAATTCTAAATATGAAAACTATAATACTAAAAAAAGGGGAAATTTGTCAAGATGTACTCCACACAACGGTTGGTACTCATAAACTATTAGCTGTCTCGGTCTGTCTCTCTCTCTCTGTCTGACTTGTCTGTCTGTTTTCCTCTCCCTCTCCCCTCCATGCCTCTCCCTCTCTCTCTCTCTCTCTCTCTCTCTCTCTCTCTCTCTCTCTCTCTC
>JANHMN010000002.1:115731932-115793322 GCA_030674055.1 Rhabdomys pumilio
TCTCTCTCTCTCTCTCTCTCTCTCTCTCTCTCTCTCTCTCTCTCTCTGTGTGTGTGTGTGTGTGTGTGTGTGTGTCTACATTCACCCACAGTATCTGTGGAGGTCAGAGGTCGGCAATGGTACACGTTCCTGAGTTGTATTTCACCATATGTTATATTTCATCATATGTTTTCTGAAACACAATTTCTCAGGGAACCTGAGACCCACCATTTCCAACTAAACTGGTTGTCAGTGATCTATCTCTACCAGACTGGGCTGGGGTTAGAGGTACATACTGCCAATACATACTACATATAGATATGGTAGTTTCAAACTTAGGTCTTCATGGTTGTGTGGCAAATGATTTACCAGCTGATCCTTCTCCATGATCCTGCCAAGGTACTTTTAAACTGAGTCTCATCTACTCAGCTGAATGTCTCATACTCAAAGCCTATGTCTTCTGAAACTCTTATTATATGTAATAAACTGAAAAACATTAGAAGCAAATATAAAAAAGCAAAATTCAGTGTATGGTATCTGTGATACATGCAAACAGTCTTTGAGATGTGTTGTTTCCTATGAACCCATGAGGCACATTAGTAAATATTTAAATTACTTTAATCTACTTTTCGTGTTTCAGGAGGTTTAAGAAACTTCCAGTTAATTCCACCACTCTCATCGTATCTGTCAGGGAACAACTTTCAGTATATCCAAATTTGTAAAAATTCTTCCTGCTTATCATAGCATGCTGTAACGCATTTTTGTTGAATTAGAAGGGCTGTGCTTGTAAATTCCCTGTATTGATAAGATGGCTTCCTTTCTTGTCTTGCTATTTTGTTTCATCACTGGGCCAAACAAGTTAGTTTTCACAGGCTTGTGTGGCCTCACTCTTCCCTCTTCATGTCATGTGTTACGTGTTTCCTTCAGCCCCCAAACTCCAATAGCCTCAGGCTACTGCAATGTAATGATTTCTTTGGTATTCTACACAGTCCATTCTGTAATGTGCTGTTCAGTGGTAATATCTCATGGTGATTATTGTTAGGGCCCAAACCCCAAGTCACTGCTTATATACAGAATTGGAAGGAGGGCATGGCAGGGGCAGAGGCAGGAATTAAATACTAATGTCACTTGCTAGTATGGTTAAAAACTTCTCTGTGATAATATCAGAATTATGAAAATTAGGACAAGTTACTGGTTTAAAAAAAATACAGAGAAGTAAAAATAAATTTGGAAATCAGAATTGTTTAATGGTAGCAGGATTTCTAAATAGCATTATCCTGTGCTTAGTGCAATAGTCAGTCTTTGTATCACTACAATAAGATACCTAACAGAAATTACTCAAAGGAGAAACTTTTATTTGGCAAACAGGTTCAGAGAGTTCCACTCTTAGTCATATGGCCTTATGAACTTGGGCAGAAATCATGGCAGTTGACCTGTATTCTTAACATCTTTTTAGACAGTAGGCTATGAGCAAAGGACCAGGGTGAGGTATAACTCCAGGGACAAAGTCCTGATGATTTGTCTCCTACAATGTCTCACTTTCTATTTTTTACCTCTTCCTGTTGATCACAATATGGATCCATCTGAAAATTAGTCATCTGCATAGGTCAGAGCCTATAACTGTTTCTCGGAAACCTCTCTGAGACACAGCCCGAGTTATGTTCTGCTAACATCATGAGGATTGCTAAATGGAGTCAACTTGATAATCAAAGTTAACCATCACTTACCTCAACCAGGAAAAATATGATCTATGTTCATAGCAGTTTTGTATAAGATTAGAAAACTGTCTGCCAAAGATGACTAATGTGTCAGTGTTTGTGGGAGGAAATAATAGTTGTAAATTCCTTTTAGCCGCTTTTTGCCATCAACTGTTGAGTCACACCTGATTCAGAAACATCTATTGGATTTTCGTGTAGTGTGGAGAACGAATCCTAACAGAAATATAAAGATGTTTTCAGAGACCAGATTTGAGTTAAATTTGAGCTTTTTCACCCAAAGTTTATGCGATTTATGTTATTTAGATCGCATTCCTTGGTATTCTTACTTAAATTGCTTTGTTCATATAATGAATACAATAATATCTTTAGTATGATAATCCATCCGACTAATATAATTATGAGGAAGCGTAGAGATAGCTCAGTAGTTAGGAGCACTTGTTGCTTTTGCATCAGACCTGAGTTCCTTTCCAGCTGATCCACATCTGGCAGCTCATAGCTACCTGCAACCCCAGCTCCAGGGTTTCTGACACCCTCTTCTGTTTGACACAGTATATTGCTAAAGAAATATTTATCTTTGTGTCAGATCCTATGGCCAAGATAAAAACATTGTAAAAAACTATATCTTCCATTCAAAATTTAGGACAAAATTAAATTGCATCTTGACTTTGTCTTCCAAGCCAATCTACTAAAAACTGCACACAGGTTGGCACTGCATGTCCACTTTTAGGGGCAGAAGCAGGAAAAGCTAGTACTCTTTTCTTACAGCTAGCATTTTGAAGAACTTCAGCTTGTATACGGTTACATGTTTTCTCTCTGTGAGAATATGGGATTATGGCCACTGAATACAAGCAAAGAGGTAAATTGATAAATAAATACATAAATGGTAACTAGGAAGGAATGGGAAGAGGCAGGACAAGGCAGTATGAGCTCAGTTTTTACTGATGTGTTTCTGAACTCATTGTGCAGACAAGCCATGGGAAAATTATGTCCTAACTGAAAGCCCCATTTCTTTATTCTTTAAAATGTCTTCTAAAATAATATCAAGTTGATGATTTAAAACAAGTATATCATAATCACAATCTCTAATGTGATCACAAAACCAATATAAAATTAAGTAAATATTTATGTCAACTATCATAGCTTTCATCTAAGATATTCCTTTATAAGTTGGCCTTATGTCATATCTGTATATTACAATTCTCAGTATAACAAGTTTGATTTTATGACGGTGGTTCACTATGTCCAAGTTGACTTTAACTTCTAACCTTAAGTGATCCCTCTTCTTGAGCATCCAAGGAGCCAGGACACACTTTCCTTTCCTTTTTCCCTCCCTCTTTCTCTCTCTCCCTCTCCCACTCCTTCTCCCTCTTCCTTTCTCCCCTCTCTCTTTTTCTCTTTCTCTCTCCATATGTGTGTGTGCATTTCTATTATATATATTCATATATATATATATATATATATATATATATATATATATATACATGATATGATTTGTGATTTGTGTTTCTGGGCTCAAAATGTTACAAACTAAATTATTTTGCTCATATGACAACTTGACATGACAGTATTATTATTGTTGTTGTATAAGCACATGATCATGTGAGTTAGTGTGTGTATATGTGTATATATAGATCAGAGGTTAATATTTGGTATCTCCATTTAATTATTCTCCATCTTATTACTTAAAAAGGGAATCTGACTGAATTTAGACCTTGTTTACTTGACTGGATTGGCTGGCAAGTTAACCCTCATATGTATATGTGTGTGTTTGTGTATGTGTGTGTGTTTGTGTGTGTATTATATGTACTATTGTGTTTGGCTTAAAATTTTAAACATAGAATATATTTATGAGTTATTTTGTTTCCTTTTCTTCTAATTCTTTCAACATTTATTGCCAGCAGTCATCTAGGAAAAGCTAAAGACATACAAGTGATTTTTTAGAGATAACACATCATATTGCATGGTCTGTGATACATAACTCTACATCAGAATTGATTCTTGTTATTATGCCTCTCCATATCAAAAACTATAATTAGTACTCTAATCTTTCAAGAGTCCTGAACTTTTTACACTAGAATAGAAAGCAGCCTTTATACAGATTTACGATTTGAGAAGGCTAGGCTGATTCCATGACAGGCATCAAATTGCAACTAGAGGAGACTAGGCTTAAGAACTGGACCACTCCAGGCAAGACCAGGCAAATTGGTTGCTAAAAAACCACCTCAAACTGTTAAACTGGGATTCCTCAGCACCAGTTTCCAGCCACCATGCCCTCGTGATGGTTCTGTAATGCCTAGAGATACATTTCAGTGCTTATCTGGGATTCACTGGAGACCCCCTGACCCAAATAGTAGGGTGTTTTTCCAGTCAGTAAGTCCAGGTTCCTGATTGTCTTTTTTCCATATCTATGTTTCTGTTTCAGGACTAATTCTTCTACCATAATCAGGAGAATTTGCTAGTTCTCATCTGGATTCTGAACTGGCTGTGGGTCTATGGGCCTCCCATGCTTAAGGAGGAAGACCATGTGAGACAGCCCTTTGGCTTTGGTTTTGTTTTCCAGGGAATGTCTTTCTGTGTTTGTCTATGTGTATTCTATTTGTGCATTTTGTCTTTTTGTACAAATTTTCTTTGTTTCCTAGGGTGTGACAGGCACAAAACTCCCCACTGGGCCTGGTCCAGAACCATTTTAAGGACTTTTGCCTAGTCTCAGAAGTCTAGGTTATGGTTCTCCATTCTGTAAGACTCTAGTGTGCAGAGCCCTAGTTTACTCGAGACCCCTGAGAGAATTTATGTTCCAGCATGCTGAGGCCATCCTACATTCAAAAGGAGAGGCAACCCCACAGTGTTTGTTCTGCAGACATTTATACAGTCTCTAGGAGTAGCATAGAGAAACAACAGCTAGACACAATATGATTGGCAGAACAATGTGAATTTTAAATGGATTGGTCTTTAGGGAATGAGGTAGCAAGAACTTCCCTTGTCTGAGGGAGACCAATGGTCTACTGTCCATGTGCCTCCCCCTCAGGTAAGTCCCCAGCCCCTGTGGCCTGAGAGGTTAATTAGCCTCTCCCTTCTGGAGGGGAGTCGTCTGGTGGAATTTTCCTCTTCAGTTCTTGAATTAACCATCTTTTGTAGGAATGAGTGGCCCATGTATGACCTGAGCAGGGGACTTTCCATCTCTCCATCATATATAGTTTAGTGTATGAGTCCTGGAGCCTGGACCAAGTGCCATATATCACCACATGGCAATACTTGGATGAGAAGTTCCATGTTTGGATAAGACCTTTTTTATTACAGTCCTCTCCATTCCATACCCTTCTTCCTCTAAAGAAGGGACAGCTTCAGCCCCCCTTCCTTGCTCCCGCTTTATGCTCTCCCAAGAGGATCTCTATTCTGCTCCTTGTGTTCTTTCTCCTGCCCATCTAGCACAGTCAAAGACAGGAGCAGTCTCTGACTCCCCTGACTCTCCTGATTCCATTTGGATTCCATCTAACATTTGGGCCTCTACTGCCCAGAGAGCGACTCTACCACAGCCTTACCTCTCTGGGTTATGAAACCCCAGATGCTCGGGGGAGACAGTTCATGATATATGTGCCATTTGCCAGTAATGATCTTTACAATTGGAAGTTGCAGACTCCTCACTTTTAGAAAGACCATCAGCTCTCACAGGTCTTCTAGATTCAATCAGGCTGACTCACCACCCCATCTGGGACAACTGCCACCACAACCGCCAGCAACTGCTCTAGGTCTTCTTCATAACAATGGAGAGAAAGGGGATCCTGGGAGCTGCCAGAAAATTGTTTCTGAGAGCAAATGTGCTGCCCACTCAAGTTCAGTCTGATATTGATGAAGCCTTTCCTTTGACTCGACCCCACTGGGATTTTAACACTGCTAAATCTAAGGAGAGGCTTTGGGTCTACCACCAGATTCTGATAGCAGAGCATCCCAGAGGCCACCAGATGAGAAGGCCCATAAATTCATGTAAAGTGAACCAGATGATTCAGGGAACGAATGAGAGCCCCAGGGAATATCTACAAAATGAAGCCTATAAGACCTACACTGCTTTTGACCCAGAAGTCAGAGAGCACTAGTCAGCTGTGAACATGACTTTTGTTAACCATGCTTTCCCTGACATCCCTTGGAAGCTTTTGTTAACCATGCTGCCCGTGACATCCCTTGGAAGCTTCAGCCACTGAATGGCTTTTCAGCCTGCCTCTGGCACCCCAAAGTCAGCTTCTGTTTGCCGTTGAATGGCAGGACATGGAGAGAGGCTTCAAGAGACAACATACTTGGATATGCCTCAAGGATTGAATCCTTGTCTCAAAAATTCAAGAACTTACCCACCACCTTTGAGGAGGCATTGCAGGAGGACTTGGGTGAGTACTGGTGGGCCCACATCCAAATAACTGTGCTTCAGTATGTATTGCAGTCCTGACTTGAAGACATTCCAGGAGGTCACATGAGACCTGCTATAGGAGCTGAGTCAACTTGACTACCTAGCATCTGCTAAGAAAGGCCAGCTTTGTCAACCTTAGTTCATCTATCTTGGGTGCATACTCAAGCGGGAACCGGCCAACACAAACTGTTGGATGCCCTGGGAGAAAACCATCCTTATCACAGTTCCATCAACTAGAAGGCAAGTATGAGAATTTCTATAATATGACAGATTTTGTATACTTTGGGTCTCAGAGTTCGCTGAGATAGCCAAACTGTTATATAAGGCCACCCAGGGCCAAGAAGACAAAGTAAAATGGACCCCTGAAGCAGACATGGCACTTAAGACTTTGGTAAGAGCATTGGAGGTGCTGGCCTTGGCCCTTCTGGACACAAACCATTCTACCTATACATGGATCGGAGAAAGGGGATAACAGAGAGGGTGCTCAACAAACTTTGGGATCATGGAAAAGACCTATGGCTGTAAAGTTGGAGCCATTGGCCCAAGAATGATCAGCCTGTCATAGCAGCTTGTCCTGCTAGTCAAGGATTCTTATAAAATAATCATCGGGCAGGAGCTTGTTATTACCATTTCCAGGCTATTGAGGGGGACCCTCAAGAATCCACCCAGCCAGTGGCTGTCCAACACCAGACTGGTGCATTTTCAGGCTCTACATTTGAATCCCCCTTGCATAAGATATAACCCACCATCTGCCCTAAATACAGCCACCCTGTTACCTGACCTGTCCTCAGATATGTAGCATGACTGCTCTATTGTCATGAACATGCAGAACATCATGCCAGACTTGACTAATATACTTTGGCTAGACATAGAATGCATCTACTTCATGGTTGAGAGCAGCTTCATCCAGAATGGAATCAGGTATGCAGGGATAGCAGTAATGGACTTGGACTTTGTTGTTTGAGCAACTGCTTTGCTACCAAGAACTTCAGCCCAGAGAGCTGAACTAAAGGCTCTAACCCAGGCTTTAAAACTGGCAATAGAAGCCATGGCTAACATTTTCATAGACATTAGATGAGATTACTGACTGCTGAAGAAAAAAACATCAAAAATAAGGAAGGAATACTTGCTTTATTAGAGGCATTATGACTTCCTCTCAAAGGGGCCATAATTCATTACCCTGCACATTAGAAATGTACATCAGAAATAGTCTGAGAGAACAGGCTAGCTGATAGAGAAGAAAAGGATGCTGCTCAAGCTTCCACTGCCAAATCCTGGTAGCTTTGCTGCCCTTTCCCAGTGTTCTTAGACATACCTGAATATACTGGTGACGACAAATGACATCAGGCAAAATGCCAAGGAGTTTACAGAAGAGACAGTTGATTGCTGACCTCTGAAGGCTGTACCATCCTACCTAAGGAGTTTGATAAGCAACTCATCCATATCATTCAGCAAGCTTCACATCTACGTCACCAAAAACTGAAGGAACTGCTGTGAGGGCAAGATACAAAATATTTGACTTAAAACACTTGGTTAATCAGGTATTCTCAGACTGTCACCTGCCAGGTGGTGAACTCCTCAGATCCCAATCATGAAGCCACTCCAGGAACCAGAATCAGGAATCAATGGCCAGGGGCTAATTGGGAAATAGATTTTGTAGAAATAACATCAGGAATATATGGATATAAGTATTTGCTAGATTTTATACATACCTTTTCAGGATGGGTAGAAGTCTACTCTACAAAGAAGACTGCCAATGTAGTGAAAAAGAATCTTCTGGAAGACATCATACCCAGGTATGGTTTGCCTACCTGCTTGGGTCTGACAAATGGAGCCGTATTCTTCTCTCAGGTAACTCGGTCTTTATCACAGGTCCTGGGGACCAATTGGAAATTACATTGTGCATACAGACACCAGAGTACAGGGCAAGTGGAGAGGATGAATCAGACCCCGAAGGAAAGGCTTGACCAAATTAACCCTTGAAATTGGCGGTGACTGGGCATCTCTCATACCTTATGCCTTATATAGGGCTAGGAATAAGCCCTATATTTTAGCTCCCCCTGCTTTGAGGTCCTACATGAGAGGCCTCCTTCCATGCTGCCTAACCTCCAGTTTGATATCTTAGCTGAATATGATCAACATAAGTTTTTGAAATCCTCAGAAGCCCTACATAGGGTCCAGAGCAACTCTGGTTTGTCATTTGTCAGGTTTGTGAGTCTGTTCTGCCCCCTAACCAGCATTGCTTTGAAGCAGGTGATGAAGTCTGGATCAAGAGACATAACTACAAGACTCTGAAACCTCCCTGGAAAGAACCTCACACCATGATCCTGACCAGACCTATGACAGTTACGGTAGATGGAATCAGTGCATGGATACACCACTCCCATGTTAAGCCTGCCAGGAGAGAGATGGTGCCAGTCTCAACCAGCAGTTGAGGTCCCAGTGGAGAAGACTTCCAGGCAAACTGCCACAAAAGATGGAAGGTCATCCTACACCCTGTCAATCCACTGAGACTGCAACTCTGGTGCTTCTGATCTTGCTTGCTTGCTAGTTATGCTTTTTTGCATCAGCCAGTAGCCCCTGTATTATCTGGGTACCCACAGGGGGTGATGAAACTGAAGAGGAACTTTGTAACATTTGTCCCCCCATGGGAGAGGCTAATTAACATTCAGAGGACACTTGCTAGATTAACAATCAGAGAAAAATGCTGATTAACATTCTTCAAACCAAATGGAAGGGAACTCACCTAAGGAGTGGGGAAGGCCCAGAGCATGTAGACACATTTCACAGGATGGACCAACTCTTGCCACCTACAGGCAAGGGAAGTCTTTGCCACCTTATTTCCTAAAGACCAATCAGTTTTAAAAGTCACATTGTTCTGCCAATCACATTGTGCCTAAAGGCTGCTGCCCTAAGGACTATATAAAAGTTCTCTGAACAAGCAGCCTGGGGTCCCCTCTCCTTTTGGGGTGCAGAATGGCCCCAGTATGCTGGAACATTAAAAATTCCTCCTGCATTTTGCAGTGATTTCTCATGTCCGTGTGGTTCTCAGGGTGTCTCCTGTAAACTAAACTAAGGCTCTGCTAGCTAGAAAATAATCTACAAAACAATCTTGTCATCACGCTCACAGTGGCTGGCAAGAAGGCCAGTTGAACTTCTGGTTCTTTATTCCTCTTGCCCCAGACTTAACACAGAACTGTTGGTTACCATAAAGGGATTCTTCATTGAAAATAAGGTACCCCCAGCCTATTACCACGTCTAAAAGCACACTGTAACACCTACTGTTGCAGGATACATGCTGCCCCCCCAGAGAATGCTTGGAGGGCTTATACCTTGGGGCTTACTCCATGCATTTATGTCCTGGTTGTAAATATGACTGAAGATTTTTATGTTCTAGTACAGCTTGTACCCAGAGCAACTTATTTCTCTGAAGAGGATGCCTTCAGCCAGCTAGTGAAAGACTTCCCTGAGAAGGGAGTACCTCACTCAAGCCTTAGGAATTCACGGCCACCCAATAACTCACAAGACACCAATCTTGTTGCAAACAGCAAGAGGTATATTTTAGGATCAGCATACTGAGGTCGAGATCCATAACCTAAACAGGGGCATAGAAGTTTGACCCCACACTTGGGGAATGCAGGCTATTTAAAGGAAAAATTCACAACACAGGGGGAGTAAGGGAGAGTCACTGGAAAGTACCAGAGGAAAGTACCTGTGGAAAGTACCAGCCCATTATTCAATTTGTGACAGGGTTCAAAGAACAGTCATGGGTAGCATTCTGTATAGGCTTTTCTCAAGAGCCTATTTTTACTCAACCATCTATCTTGTGGTCAGCCAAGTTCCTGAAACACAGACTTTATGAACAAGCTGACTTGCACTTCTTGGTTCTACTCTGTCTTTTAGTTTGCTTGGGATAAAAATTCTTTTTATTTTAACTTCCACTAGTACCTCCAAACAATCCAGAAAAAGAATAGCCATTTCCCCTATGTTGCTAGGTTCTCTCCTTGGCAGAGAGATGGCCAGAGCTGCTACTATAAGAACCTCAGTCCTAATACTTCAAGATAAAAATTACAAGGCCCTATCGATAATGATACCAATACCTATAAGATAATAGGTAGATTACTTGCCTCTTAACTTAGGCATAAGAATTGTAGTTTTAAACTTTAAATGAACCTGTGGAGCTAGTGACAGATAGCAAATGTCTAGTTAGATAACTATTTTTAATGGAAATATACGCAAACATCTCTGTTGTTCCTTCTTATTTAATTTATGATGTGAATTTAGTTTGAACTTGTTGTAAACAGTTGAAAATGAAGCTTTGAAGACCATGTAACCCATTCTTCTAAAAAACACAAAAAGGTAGGAACTATGACATTAATTATGCAGAAGGAGAATAGCAAAAAAGGAAGTAGAAATAAAATAGAAGGACACAGCAAAACAGCAGAAAATAACAGAGCTGAGAAGAGGCAAGGCAGGATAGACCACAGAGTAGAAGGAGCTCTACAGAGAGGAGAAAGCAGCAGGCAGGCTTCTTCTTACCTTGATGTTTCTTTTTTAAATAACAGTAAGGTAGGAGTCTTCTTACTGACAAGAGCAGGGTTTTTTTGTTTTTGTTTTTGTTTTTTTCAGACTTGGGCTTCTTTCATTTAACAATAGAAGGTAGAAGTCTTTTCTTTCTCTCTATGATAAAGGTTGGATGGAAATATTTTTCACTTAGAATGAGTGAGTTTTTTCTTATCTGGTACTTGGGTCTTTGCTCTATTTACCAAACATATATATATATATATATGGTGTGTGTGTATATGTGTGTGTGTGCATATGTGTGGGTATGTATAAGTATAGATGTGTAAGTTGTAACTATGTAAGTTTGCAAGTTGATGGGACAGACTGCTGGACCCAACAAAAGGTGAATATGTGTATAAATATTGTATGAGTGTGTG
Organism: Rhabdomys pumilio; assembly: GCA_030674055.1. Lineage (NCBI taxonomy): Eukaryota > Metazoa > Chordata > Mammalia > Rodentia > Muridae > Rhabdomys > Rhabdomys pumilio. The sequence continues at coordinate 115,742,966 of JANHMN010000002.1, forward strand.
TGTGTGTGTGTGTGTGTGTGTGCACATTTGCTTATGTAAAAGTTTTTTTCTTTCTGCAGGCATGAGTTTTATTTCTGGGTCAGTTAAAGTTCATTGCTGGATTGTGGGAGGGGGTGTGCAGGAGTAGAGCAGGGAGTAGGATGTTAAGGGAATAAGTAAAAAATGAATTAAAAAATATTTACATGAGAAATACTGTTTGGTTCATAGAAAAGTGGAACAGGGTGGGAAGAAAGTGAACTAGCTTTGCATTTGTAATTGTATTAATTAAACCTGGTATTTATTCTGTATACTATAATAAAAATTTTAAAATTAACTTAAAACACATGCTAATATATATCAAGAAATATCTGAAGTCATTTAATAATAAAATGCAATTTGGGATTCAAATTTAAAAAAAAATAATAATTAATTTTTTCAGTCCTCCCTCTTGCTTGTGAAGGCTCCTGGGCAACAGAGAAAGGATTCTTAACAACTAATCCTTCACATAATGTTTAACAATTGACTGTTAATTACCAGAAACCTGCCACTTCTGGCCTCAAAATAACTTAGAGTCAAACAGATAAGCCTTATGTTAGTGAACAACTTTTACACTCTCGAAAACAAGTTTTGCCCTCTGACACTCCACCCAGTTTGCTGCCTTACAGAGAGGACCCAGCCAAGCAGAATCCCGACAACTTATGTTGATCTGAATCTTTTAACCAATAAATATTCCATTGGAAAAGTTAAAACATGCAGAGATTCAGATTTTAAAAAAGCAGTATATTGAACTCAGTATTGTGTTTCATACCTGTAATTCCAACCCTTTAGAGGCCAAGTCAGGATCATCAGGAGTTAGAAATTTTAGCTATATTTGGGAGTCTTGGGATAACCAGGACTATATATAAATACTTTGTCAGAAATCAATCAATCAAACAAACAAAAATGTAGTGTATTGATAATCCATAAGCCTTTCCCTTAATAGTCCTCAATGATAATGTCACACAGTAAGGTACTACGATTTTAAAAAAATTACATTGCTGTAAAATTAGTCACTCATTTGTAAGTCTATATTAGGGCTTCTATACATTGAAGTGTGATACATATAAGTTCATTTGGTATAGAGAGGTATGACTTATGAAAATTTGCCTCCTATAGATCTAAGTAACCAGCTTCACAATTTAGTAATGTTCCATCAGCTCACAAATCACTTAATTACTCCTTCCTAGTCACATAATTCTCTCACCTTAAGCCTCTTGTATTATATGATTATACATTTTTATATATACATGTACACATACATATACATATATACAATTATAAAAATAATGTTGTCACAGATCTGGGGAGACAGACAATTAAGTTCTTCTTGTGTAAGTCTGAAGACTGGTTTTATACCAAGCACAAATGTAAAGGTGAGCAGCAGTTGTGTTCCTGTGCCCTGGAGAAGATGGGAGTTCCAGAAGGTTAACTTAGCCAGCTAGTCCAGACAAATCAGCAAGATTCAAATTCAGCCAGGTTCCCTTTTGTAAGTAATAAGAAGGAAAATATTAAAGATGGACACCTAGTATTGACCCCTGATCTACACATGTGCACACACACACACACACACACACACACACACACACACAGAGTCACATCACCATGTATACATACATTCACAATAACAATTATAGTAATGCCATTTCAAGTTGTTGTATGAACCTTGTAAGGCTACAAACAGAAACAGTGTTTTCAAAATTCTTTATCACTGTTTTTAAATTTTTTGATCATATATGATCATGCAAGCATCCCTGAATCAGCTTAAGAATAGCATTGCCAATTCCAAGGCAGCTTGGTCTACAGAGTGAGTTCCAGGACAGTCAGAGCTACATAGTGAGACCCGCTCTTGAAAAGAATGTCATTGCCTTTATTAATATTTCTGAAGAAAGTCTTCAGATTTTACAACATGCTTGTTCTAGAATTGTATGTATATACAGCTGTTTTTTTTTTTAATCTCTGCACTAGTTGTTATTCGTTGGTTGGTTGGTTGGTTGGTTGGTTGGTTGATTTTTAAAGGAAAGATTTGAGGCTGAAGATAAATATAGTTCGGACTATTAATTTTAAATTTTGTCAGTAATAACTATCAAACAATAAATTACTAACTTGTGTTTTTATACAACCTATAAAAACATAAACAATAAGCTTTATTATTTTTCTGACACTGCATACACACACACATAAAAATAAACAACCAAAACACTTTTTTCAGTGCCACACTGTATTACTGAAGTTGAATAATCAACACAGTTACTCACTTGCTACATGAATGTGATTTATATAAATTACTCTAGATCTCATCAGTTATAGTACAAATGCTCAATAAGCTTTGACCTGTCTGCCTGTATCCTGACAATATGGCGTGGTCCTTCTGTTCTTTCCAGTAACCAGATCTGAATGTGTTTTGCCCTTCTTTTATTTACCTTTCTGAGAAATGCCAGTTCAATAGATCATTTAAATTCTCTGGAAAGAGCTGCACAAAAACAGCCATAACTTATGCTTCAATGAATACGGTCAGTCAAATAAAGTCCATGAGCTTTAAATTACTTTTCTGGACAGTTGCTTTGAAGTAAAATGAATGCAGAGTTGATCTCCAGAGATGAGAAACTGGAGAACATAATTTTGCTATGTTTCAAGTCTTTCCTGAATCAATCGTTTTGACAAGATTAATGGACAAAAATCTATATATGTTATGTTTACTTTAAAAAATGCTTGGAGATACTATTATTAATTCATTTTTAAATTCATAATGGTGTTTACAGGTGAAATGACAACATATGCAGCTGACTTCCATTATTACAGACTCATTTTTTAAGAAGTAGGAACATGGCTTTAAAGATCACTACCTATGTCATCAGTGTGCATCCCTATAGTTTTCTTTGGAAACCTTTTCTCACAGCAAATCTGTTTCCTCAGACACATGTGAGATGATACTGAAAAATTTAGAAATTAATATCATATGTCAGGACCATTTTGAATTTAAATAGCTGGTGTACTTGAGAAAAAATTTAAGATTTAGAAGAGTTTTTTAATTTTATTTTCTTTTTTAAAAAACAAAGGGTATAGTTAACACAAGACACAGGGAGAAGACTATATGACTCACATTATCTCCTGTTCCAAACAAAAGAAAGATGTTTGAAATAAGACAGGAAGTATGAAATGACACAATGATAGCTAAGGTATTTAAGCCTATGAAGAAAGATTTGATCTGTTCTAATGCCTTAAATCTCCAATACATCTACTGTCGGTAGCCGACATTAGAAGATGGTGCCAACTGCCTGCCTGCCTCTTCAGATTTTTCTGGTAAACAGGTATTCTGCACATGCGTCTGCATCATTCTGGTGTGTGCCCCTCCCGAGTGGGCATAAGCTAACGAGGTATTGTAGCCTTATCCAATCCTTACATTGGCAACACCTGCTCCTCTATATAAGCAGCACCCTTCAGCTGCATGGGGTCCCCCATAGTATTATTATTAGTTCCTGCAATAAAGGCTGATGAGAAGAATCCAACTGTGTTGTGTCTGCATGCTGGACAAGTTGGGCACAACAATCTACCAGCTTAGAGCAAACATAACAAGTATCAGTAGGTCTAGAAGCTACCATCAGAAAGTAATGTTTTATTTTCTCTACTGGAACCTGTGAAATATCATCCCAAGAATTAATGTCAGGCACAAGTGACCAAACAGAGATAATCTCTTTTCTAAATTTTCTTGCATTAAAATCATTGGTTCTCAACCTTCTAACACTGTGACCCTCTAATACAGTTCCTTATATTATGGTGGTCTCCCAAGCATAAAATTATTTTTGTTGCTACTTCATAACTGTTATTCTGTTTCTGTTATGAGTTTTAGTGTAAATACCTGTGTTTTCTGATGGTCTTAGGTAACTCCTGTGAAAGGGTCATTAGATTCCCAAAGAGCCGAAACTCACAGGTTGAGAACTACTCATCTAAACTCTAGATTCTAATCACAAGAAAAACAGTCATTTTTATTATTTGATTTTTTTTCATACAATACAGATTATCTTCACAGATTCAAGCCAGTAGGAATCTCAGTATTAAAAGAAGGAAGTAGACACAGGACACTAGCACCAAGCAAGAAGCTATTTGCTTAGTATTGTTACCTGCTAGCAAAAGGAAAATTAGTTTCCTTCAACAGAGTTTCTCTGGGCATATCAAACATACTCCAAAGCAGGCCATATGCACAGGAGAAGTTAACCAACACAAAACTCCATGTTTGCTTGTTTTTTTAGTGTGTGTGTGTGTGTGTGTGTGTGTGTGTACTTAACACACTTTAATGCACTCCATCTCCACCGCAAGAGAAGGTCAGTAGTCTCAGACAATCATTGCTGGTAAAGAAGTCTCACATGATATCCATAGCAAGTAAGCACAGATCCCAAATTTAGAGAACAGTAATCTGTGATTCACCACAGTAGAAGCAAAGGAGATGCTTGCTACTTCAAGGACATGACACTTACCCCAATGAGAATACTTCATGAGGTCTTGGCTAGCATGCTGTATTATGTTATCTCCATATTTATTCATTTAGGCCTCCTCTGAACCCAGGAAGTGTTTCCTTACCAAATGGGTACCTTTATCATCTGCACTGTTGTTTGTTGCTTTACCAGAATCTATGCTCCTTTTCTGAACTTGATGTTAAAGATTTCAACGACCCAGTTAGTAGGGCACTTATGGTTTAAACACAGTATAGGTATAGTTATCATTTCAACTTGGACTAGTTTTAAATTTTTGAACTGTTTATTTAGCAAACTAAAATTCTCAAAGTTGGTATGACTCACAAAGATAAGATATTGAGCCCACAGGGTTTTTTTTTTGTTTTTTGTTTGTTTGTTTGTTTGTTTGTTTTTTATTAACTAACTCTGAAGAGTTGGGTCTTTCCTTTCAAGGCGACCCTTGAATTCATGTGTGTGGATATAAATGTTCATTACTCTTGCATATGAGTGTCAAATTCCCAAATGGGACAGACTCCACCACACACAATTAAATCTCAGAAAACAAGCACAAGGGAAAATATTGATAGCATCACAAAAAAAAAAAATGAGGCACTGCTGAGCTGAGAACACTCGAGTGACAGAGTTGCTCAGCAGCCACTACAGCATCCAGGAGGAAGCGGCACCACATTTTACATGGGCCAAGGAATAATCACTAAATTTCATACCTGAAGAAAAGACCCTTAGAGACCCACAAACTTTCAGATGAAAGGAAACTAGGCAAATTGATCACTAACAAACCTACTGCCAAGGAATGAATAAAGAATACAAGTACTGAGATGTCAGAACACACACAAAGAATGGAGTCCTATGAGAAGAGATCTGAATGCTTGTGAGAAAACTCCGGGGAATGAAGACAAGAGTCTTGTGACCTCAGCATCTTGAAAACACACATCTTCTTTGAATGTGCTTTTGTGGCCCTCCCAGGTGTAGCAGAGAGGAGTAAGTTTACTTCAGATTATTCATTAAACTGGCTTGGTTATCTGTTTATGGGAAAAACATTGTTTTGCCACATGCAGCTTGTCTGCCATTTGAAGTGTGTCCTTATGCATGTAAACTCTACTGATGTGAATCTTCCTAACTTTAATTATAAATTATCTGATTCTCTGAATAAAGCTGGCTATTGCATGAGGCTGTAATCTGCCTCATTTATCAGCTCTACTTTTCCAGATCCCACTGCCTCTAGAGCAGTAAACACTGACAGTTCAGAAAAGAAGAACCTTTGGACCAAAGTGACCCTGCATGGCCTGAATGCAGTTGCAAGTTTGTTGCTGTTTAGCTATAGAGTGGCTTACCTTCACCTTTCCCAGTGCATACATCCCATTTTAGCTGGGGATATGGTATCATAGTGAGGTTCCTGCCTGGCATGCATGGGGTACTGAATTCAATGCTAGAACTAAATGAAAAAAAAAATAAAAAATAATCAAAGTATTCCTGAATGTGTAAAAATGAAGATGAATGAAGTAGACTCCACGTCCTTTCATGATTCTGAAAACTCATTTACAACTGAAAAGAAAATGATACCACCATCTGATGTGGTGCAATAATACCTGAGGCTATTATATTATAAAACTGAAGCAGTTAAAAGACTGTAAATGGAAGCAATCCTTCATCACTTCTCTTGAAGTAGTAAAGCATGGATACCAAAAACTGCAGTAAGTTACAGGTATGTGCTTTAAAGACTTCAATTATTGTGATAGCTGAGCACAGCTCAGGAACACTCCAAGTCAAAATGAGCTCTTCTGGAAGTGCAGAAGTATACCGATTGTGTGGGACTAATGGCTATACCAAAATGTCTCCCCCACAAGCAGCGGGTACTGAGTATCCAGCAACAAAGCGGACTGCATATTTAGTGGAATTCTGATATTGATGAGGCCAGATGTAAATTGGAAGGAATTTGACATATTCACCAGGAAGAACTTGGAATGACATGTAGTCACAGTAAAATCAGTTATGAAAAAATAATTCAAAAATGTGAACACACACATTCACCCTCACACACAAAAGCCCAAGCTCAAAGCAAGCCATAAGGCTGCCTCACCTTTGCAGCTATAGGTTGACAGTCATATGGTTCACACTAACAAAAGCACCTGATTCATGTCAAGTACAGAAACCAGGAAGCAAGTATGAAAGACTCGTGAAAACAGTTACTGGGTTCTATACTTGCAAATAACTTTTCCCAAGCCAAGTCCTTCAATGCTCTCAGAAGCTCTGTAACAAAAACTTCAGCTATATTTGGTAAATGATATACCTGAGACAGTGAATTTGAAGTGATAGATAAAATAACATAGGCAAATAACAGCAAGGTATCATATGCCTGTGGTCAGACTTTCAACATCTTGCTCATGGCACCATTATCCAGCTCAACTGAGAGAAGGAAGAAGAATCCTTCTGCCGCCTCCTCCCACTAATGATGCTCAGTGTAGCTGTTTTCAGCCCACAGCCAATAACATACTCCATATATTTTTAGTGTTAGAAGAAAAAATTCCTACAACAAAATGAATCAGCACCTTGGTATTCTAAGAGCACAAGGAGATTTTAAAACAAATAAATGAAAGCCAAAGGCGGAAAAAATGAGTTATGCAGTGGAATCAATTTGTTAAATTATTACTGTGTCATTTGCTGTTATTACCTGTTAAGTTCATGTATGATTCTTGAGTGAAAGTAGTGAATTTTCACTACTTCTCCTGGAGAGTCATTTTTGCCTGGGAGCACAGGCTTCAAGTCAGCTGACAGGAAAGAATCCTCTCAGCCGTGGAAACTTGGTGATAATTAACCTAAGGTTTAGCATTATTACAATCATACTAAGTTGACATGTAAAATAGGAGGAATGATCATTGGGATTTGGAGAGATGAGATCAGTAGCATATATATATATATATATATATATATATATATATATATATATATATATATAGTGTTTTCTTGAATTTTACGAACTTGCCATTATTTTATGTGTGATTTTTCACTAATGTTTGGTAAAATTATCAATAAAGGTAATACTGACAAGGTCAGAATTTAGACTTTCATTAGAAACTTGCATTTTTTTTCTGTTATTTTGTTGAACCCTCCATAGAAAACTGAAAAAAGAATTCAACAGATTGACAAGGGACTTGAGTGAAATACTATAACCAATTCAAAGAACATATTGACTTAAATGAAGCCGCTGTTACCTGCTGGAACAGAGAACAATATACATGGTTGTAAGTTAGATCTTTAAGTAATATGGTGAAATCAGAAATTGTAGTAGAAAGGTATGCACACTCAATATCAGACACTTAAAAGGGTTATCTGAATCACTACAACCTAGAGCAAGCTGCAGCCATCCTCAGAGTAAAGACCACAGATTGTAACACAAATGTTTAGCCTATGAGGAAGAATGCAGGCGATTTCAATCCTCTGCAGAAGTGAAAATAGAACATTAATTTTCCAAGAAGAAAATGTTTTAAGATGTAAACACTTCCATCAATATATCATTCAAGTTGAAGTCAAAGAATGACATCTGGGGAATGGAGTTTCATTTTTTAAATAAATGCAAATATGAAATACATATTTTTACAACTTTATTTTAAATGATTGATATTATCATGAAGGCTTTATGTGACTTTTACAAGGCATACACAGGTTAACAAATTAACTCTGTCTAAATCATAAAAATGATTAAAATGTTTATTATTGTGCAAAATATTATTCTTTCCACCAATTTACAAGGTATCAATTGTATAATAAATAAAGGTCTATTGTTTGTTAGCCCATCTCAAAAATAAATTGAATGCAGAGCTTTTATTTTATTATATTTTAGACAGATTAATTCATTTCTATTATCAAGACTCCAATTTTTCTGTGTTGAAATTAAAATTACTGAGACATTTTCACTTGCTCAATTAATAGACAATTAATTATTTTGCTTTAAATGGACCTATCCAAAAAACATGAAAACACTTTTTTAACTTAGACTTCTTCATGGTACTTTCCATATAAACTGTTGCATAGTAATACAATATTTTTTTCTTATAGCTAAAATAAAAAAATGTCAGACTTCTTAGACAGCTCACAAAGTCTTTTATAAAAATTTTGGCTAATGTTTTACAAGTTTTCAATACTCAAAAATCTTAGTGTTTCTATTTTTTCTTATGATGGAATTTTATATATGAATAGAAAGTGTATATCTGTATAATGTTCTGTTACCAAATCTAAAATGAAAACTTCTGGAAACAAACTACAATTTGCTATTGATTGCTTAGAGATAAAAGAGATTTATTTTAACTGGCATTAAACAGAAACAGAAATTAAGTTTAGACAGCACTGCTATGTGTTTTATAGTACAGGGATAACTGAACACATTAGACTTGATTTTGGATACTATTTGTCAACATCACGATCTTTTCGATTGTATGAGTTACAAGGGAGACTTCAGGCTCTCTTTGTACAGAGATTATTGTTTCCTTTAATGTATAAATGAAGTAGCTCATACTGAATACTTTTAGTTGTAGTAATTACTGTCTTGTGTTTCTAGTTTATGAAGACAGGGCCAGGAAAGGAGTGCCAAAACAGGGAATACTAGAAAAGAGAGCCCAAAAGTTGTTTTCATGATCTCTATCACTTGAAACCTCCTATCCCATGATCTTTGGTCACACCTTATTGTATTACCTTCTCCAATTCCAAACTATCAGACATTTCAAAGTATGAAAGTTAATACCACTTATTTAAGGTTTGAGATATTTGATAGGATGTTTCTCTGAGCAGCCATAGCATGAAACAGGAACTGAACAAATAGATATTATATTAAAATCTAGTTAAATATAGGAAGATAATTTCTGGTCAGCTACAACACCCAGAGCAACTTGTAGATATACATGATATATTTCATAAAGAACCAGAAAAGAGTATTCAAAGACTGCAAGTAGGAGTTACTAATTTTTATACAGATATAAGGCTAATTGTTCTGATTTAATTTTATTGTTGCTCATTGTGTCTATTTACTGAGCTGTCATGATACACCATATAATATCCACGGTTATTATGCATCAATCAAAACACATTTTAAAAAAGAATGAACCATCCAAAGAATAAATATACAACCACACATATGAACTCCAAAACCATCCTAAATAAAACAATCCAGACTCAAAAGGTACAATCATATTTTAACTGGTTAATTAAAATTCTATAAAAGCCAGATTAATAATGATACCTGAGGCTTAGGTCCAACTGTTGTGTATCAGTTGACAAGGGCATTTCACTACATGTAAATTATACATCAATCAGACTCATTAAAATGAGTCTTGCTCTTGACCCAGGCTGCCTTACTTAGTCTGTGGCTCCTCCCCAGTCTTCTCGCATGGCCTAGCTCAGTTTGTCCACGTTCACTCTAGATTCTCTCAGATGCCTCTGCTTCTATTTACAAACCCCCTTTTATCTGCAATAAATTGTTCTCCTCCACCATTAAAAAAAAGAGTCCTGTACAGTCCCAATCCTCTATCAATATGAAAGCTTTATTGCCTCTTCATTTCCCATTTCTAAAGTTTCCAAACTCTTGTCACTCTGATACCATAAGATACCCCCTGAGCACCAACTGCCAAAACAACAAATCACTTAAGAATAACAATTTAGAATACTTAATGTGGTAGTTCATGTCCAGAATCTCAGAGCTCAGGAGGCTGGGGAAGGTAGATTGCTATGAGCAGAGGCTAACCTAGGCTCCTTTTGAGTCCCTGGCTACCTTCAGGTATGAGTGAAAGTCTGTCTCCAAGGAAACTAACAAATTAAGAGTAATGTTTAGCAGGCATCCAAGTGTCTTTGCATTGGCCCCCATTACTTTGAGCCAGGCAAAGCTTTTAGCAGACTCTAGCCAAAGTCTAACAGAAGTGTTTCACCTCCATTTTTTTTCCTTTTCCTAAATAAAAGAATCCTCTTTGCTAGTCAGAATTTGCTGTTTATGGTTTACTGGCTAGAAAGCTCATGGATGCTGCAGAGTGGTGTCGATTCCGAGCCTTTTTTGTACTATATTTAATGTCTAACAGCTACTGTGCTGCCCATTCTTTGTATTCCTTTCTACTAGCAGTTCTCATGAAAAGGAAACACTACGAAGTAACATTTCTATCCAAATGCTCAATTTCTCTTTGGTCACCATTGTCCGTAGGACGAGGAAACACATTATGTTCTTCAAGTGCTCAGTTTCTTGCCTAGGTTTTGATTAAGCAAATACTTTATATTCAAAGTGAATCCACATTGAGAGGAAAAAAAAAAAACAGTGTTAATTCAAAAGGATAGAATTATTTTAAAAACTACACAGCTGTCTTGATATACATAATCTTGTGATCTCAAGCTTTGAATATAAATGAATTCACACTGATATCATTTGATAACTCTACTGTTACTTAGCTGGTCCCGAGAGTCTGCAGGGAAAAACAGTTATTCACAGTCCCTTTTATTTATGCTATGCATCTCTGCTGAGCAAAGTACCTGAATAACCACACTCCAGAATTTCTCTTTAGGTTGTTTATTTCAAAGAACTTTGGATAACAGTGACTTCCTTTAGAACAGAAGTTTCAAGGTAAAACTTTCACAGGTTTACCAGGTGACTTCGCTTAAGGGTTGAGATTCCCAAGCAACATATACATCTTTGATATAAACCTTGCTGCATTTCACATCACTATGTGACTGTCCTTTTCCTGGTGGGATGAGGAACAGGATACCAGGCACTGAGTGTTAGCCAATGATGACTGTTAGGTTTTTATCAAGCAGCCCTTAGTTTCTGGTGCAGTAATCTGTCTTCTACCAGCATACATGAATACTGTGAAGATTAACTTCAAGATAAATAAAATCTCAAATTTTTAGTGACTTTTAGAACTACATTCACAAATCCTTCCAATTTACACCTGCTTGCCTTTTTGTAAGCTGATGTCACCTGCAGGCCTAGAGAAGTGGCCACCATGCTGTGTCATGAGTAGCCACATTATTGCCTAACAAATCTACCCAGAAACTTCCCATATTACGCACATGATACTTCTAGAGAACGGGCAAGAACCATGTGCCTCACTAAAGCTGGTGTTCTTTATCTCCCCTTAGGCATTCTGTCCTTAATTTTCTAACTTTCCCAAGTGACCAATCTCAACCCCTCCTTGCCTTCTTATACATATCTCAGAAGAGTGCATTGTTGAACAGGCTGGGCTGTTCTGTTCATAGCCATACAAGAATTACTGGGATCCATAACTTTTCAGTTTGGAGGACATTGATACACAGCAGTATGCAGGACTCCTAACTTCAGTAGGATTCTATTGGGAAATACATCCTTTAGAGTTAGTTATGGTGGTATGGAAGGACACATATGGGTTCTAATCTGACAGAGTCAGCATCTTCCCAAGATGAGGACTTGACTCCATACACCTCACAATGGGTTTGCATCAAGAAAAACATATGAAAACAAAACAAAACAAAAAAAGACTTCATGCGTAAACCCAAGAATCAGAGCTCCATCAATTTAGCCTGAATTTCTAGGCATGCAAATTGTGAGAAAATTTGTCTTTTGTTTAAGAGGCAGTCTGAAGATTTTGCAACAAAAGCTCCAGCTAAGTCTTACAGAAATTCTTGGCATTTGCTACCCCACCCACCACTTCCACTGTCTGGTCAGAGTCAGTCACCTTGATTGACTCTAACACTCTTCCAGGGACTTCGGAGATGAGAACTGTGTGATGTCAAAGGTGGGTTAATGTGAGACTACAGTTTCCCTGTTGTAACATATGGTGTTTACTTATTTTTTCTCCTTTAATAAAGTTTTTACTCATGCATTTAAGATTCAAATATTGGAGTTTTTCTCTGCATGATTCAGGGAAAAGATTTCACAAATTCTGAGCAAAAGACTATGGTTACAAAATCAACACAGTTATTCCTGGCGGAAGACTATTCTACCAAATCACCACAGTTAATATTGGCTTTGACCTTTAGTTCACCAGCTTTCCCACATAGGTACTAACTAAATGAAATGAAAATTTCATGGTTTTCAATGAATAATTTTAGTAAAAAAAATCATAAGGATATGTAGCACTATCATTCTATTGAATCGTGGATACTTTTAATCATTTAAGCTTCCTCTATGCTGCATCTTAGACTGCTGCTGCTGAGCTCCTCCCGGCAAAGTCCCTCTCTCTTTACATCTCCCTCTAAAGTCATTCTTTTATTACCCTAAATTCTCCATAACCCTAAATTCCACCAGTAATGGCCACTGGATTCCTTAGAGTAATGACTCTCAACTACAAATTCTTAAGGTGGTTATAGTCTTCTCTTTTGAATCCTGGAACATTTATTATTTGCATTTTGTGACTTATATGTTTACGTGGGATTTATTTGACTCTAGAAAAAGTGTAATACAACAGAGAAATTAACAAGATATTTTCATTAAGCTAATGGGTGAGGGAAGCACAGTGCACTAGACTAAGTATCAGCATCAAGTTTAAATAATAAAAACTAAATGCTGTAGTTGTATAATTTATCAAATTAACTCAAAAAACCTAGGAATATGTGAAAGGAAAGAAAAAGAGAAAAAGAGACAGGAAAAGGAGAGAGAAGAAAATTGCTATTATTTATTTAACTACTAAAATCCAGTTATTCATATATGCTTATGAAGCAAACAAGATTTTACATTTTGAAAGCTTATTTTTTAACTTCAAAAACAAAGAACACTAAATCATTACGGTAACTTCTGATGCTGCTTGCTTCATTCAGACCCAACCAATCCTCAGAATTCCTAGGACTCACTGAGGTCACTTAACCCTAAGGAGGCATTGCAGTGATCAAGACCCTTTCCAACATCGAGTCAACGTCACAACATTCACAATAGAACTTACATTTATTATTATTATTATTATTATTATTATTATTAATATTATTACTATTATTATTGCTTGTTCATTATCTGCAAATTATTTATCCTTGCAAGGAAAGTCTTCACTATAAGACTTTTCAAAATTACCCCTTTCCCTAAATCAAACTTATTAGAGTGAGACACAGCTCCACCACATCAGGTACTGTTTTTTATTCATGAACAGTCCTTTTTGGTATGTGGATCATTTTCTAACACAGACTTCAATAAAGGTAACTCTAGTTGTCAAATGTTCGAAATCACATTTGGATATTGTATGCACAACTTGTTCTTTAGCTTCTAAATGATGCATAATGTTACACGGTGTCCCAAATCGCATATCTTTTATTCATTATTTTCAACATGTTAGCTGTGTTCTCGCTGCAAGACTTTCTCTAGGCTAGAATTTCTTTGCTCACAGGCATAAGAAAAGTCATACCTAGGTTCATTTAGTGCAGATAGATTTCTTTCCAATGCAGTTGCTGTAAGTTACAGTCCCTGTAATCATAGTTTATAATGGTTTATATATGTTCTCAGTTTGCTAATTTTCTTATTATATTTTCTAATTCTCCTTTTTTGGGGGCCGGGGGATGGTTGGCAAAATTTCATTCTGTAACCCACGCTAGTTACAGTCATTCTGCTTCACCCACTCAAGTGTAATTCAAGCATCTTGCTGCTGTGATAAACAGTTGAGAGCAATAATTTTTAATAGAGAAATTGTTTATCTTAGATCATAGATTCCTAGTATTTAGTCTGTGGAAGGCATTTCCTGTTCTATTGTCCTGGGCCTGGTAAAGACAGAAGTGGGCTCTGAGGAGGAAAGATAATCACTTCTGTTGTCTAGGAAAGAGCCAGAAGGCTAAGAACAAAGATACTTTTATTCATGTCTACACAGACCAGCTCTTCCTCACCATCTCAATAACACCATCAAGTTATAAATCCAAATGATCTTCATGATTCAGAAACCTTTATCATTTACTCCTGGAAAGGATTTGTTGTTGTTGTTTTTGGTTTATTTGTTTGTATATGATTTTTGGTTTTGGTGAAATAGTATCTTGGTATTAAGGAACCACAAAAATCATGACACACAACAGACCTCATGCAAGAGATTCATGGGGGTGGGGGGGGCAGAAAATGGCTTCCTCTGAGTGGGAATGGAGACTGCTACAGGCCAGGCAATGATGGTGGGCTTTTATAGGGGGGTATGGAGTATGCACATAGTGAAAACACAGCAATGGTGGATTACACCATTGTTAATCATAACCACATTAACCATTAGCGATAACACAGCTATTGGCACTGATAAGGGAGCACCTGATTCTGGAATGTGGGTAGCTCTTAGTTGACCAACAACGCCACCAACTGACGCTCAAAGTTTCAACACATGAGGCATTGGAGAGCACCAAGCTCTAGTACTTATGAAGATGGAGAAACACTTCATTCATGTTTACCTTTTTTTTCTGATTAATGATGAATTTGAATAGTTTTTTGAAGGCAAATTAAGCTAATTGCTCAGCTTTTTGACTACATATGATGAAGTTTTTTTCTTCCTTGGAGGGTACCATTCAGCTCATGTTTAAGACACCTTGAAGCAATAACGAGTTCCACCTACTTCTGTTAACATTAGCAATTAGTTAACATAATTCATATCTATCTTAAGTCAACCTTAGAATAGTATATAATTCCATCTTCCAGATTACCTGTTTTATTTTGGTTTTTATCATTATTTTATACACTTAACTAACTTCCCAGCATTCAAAAAGATCAGTCCTTTCCCTATAGATGTCTGCACCAAACTAATTGAACACCAAGTTTTAATTACTATATGTATGTTTTTATTAGTTCTTGTCCAGTCGGTCAGTTGGCCTATTCATTTATCCTTGTTTTATTGGGAACACTGTAGTATTGCAATGTAGCCTAGCGTTTGTCAGAATGGCACTTGCAGCTTTTAAAGAAGTCGCTTCTATGTTATAGAGGCACTTATATCAATTTAGAATATTTACTGTAGCTCAAAAAAACTTCAGGTGAAAGTTGAATTCAAAATGCATTAAACAGGTACATTAACTTGGAAATTTTAAACATTTTACTACTTGGTAATTTCAACTCTTTCTGTTATCTAACAGAGATCAACATTTTCCCTCTTAAGTACTGTAAACATTTTTTTTAAAGTCTCATGCTTAGACACTTTTTCAAGTGTTTTTATTTTCCTGTACACTTCTGTTCAATTAATTCTCTTAGACAAGATCACTATTGATTGGTCTGAATTGACTTGCTAAATAATAATTTTGAAGAACTACCTTATTCTTTGTGATAATTGCATGTTGTTTTTCTGTAAAACTTGCTTTTATTGTGATGGCAATATAGTCATCAAATAAAAAGAATTTTATTTCTTCCTTTCCTTTCTTATATGACGCCCTCCCCAGGAACACTGATTATAACTGTGTGAAAACTATTGAAAATGAGGATATTTTCTGGCATTTTAAGTTAAATACTTTTGGAACTGTTGAAACATTTTCTTTTCATCTGAGATTCTCCACCACTGTGATAAAACATGATTAGATGTTGTTTGGGGAGGAGGGTTTATACTGGTTATTTGTTAACATCTCTAAAACTGTTTGCATATGGGACCTTTTGAAGAAGGATAAGAATTTGTAGTATTCATTTTTTAAACATATACAACTGTAGTGCACTTTATCATTGTCTCTTTTGCTTTTATTGGTCTTTTATTTATTTGTTTTTTTGTTTTTACAAATTTATTCATTTTGAGCAGCCAGCCAGAGCTCTACTATGGATGTTTGGCACTTTACCACCAAGGTCTATACAGATGTCTGAAATGTCCATGGACTGTGTTGTAGCCTGAAGCCATGTAGATGTTTGTAGACTGTGATGCTACTGGGGGTGGGGGGGGCATTTTCTGAGTGACCTGCACTACCACATAAGTCCTTGTTGATTTCTATGGTCCTGGGGGAGCCTTCAATAACTTTATCTGGGTCTGTTTTCCTACTGCAGCATGGGCCTGTTTGTGGTTTGCTCTGTTACCAGAAACCCTCTGGAGGTCCATGATCTGTGCTCCCACTGACTTCCCGTGAAGTGTAAGGAAGCTACTTTTGCTGTGGTATCAACTGAGGGAGGAACATGGAAGGCTTCTGTGACAACCCTTAACCCCCCCTCCCCAACTTCCTCCCCATAAAAGTAACTGCCTAGACATGAAGCTACAGAAGAGAACTGTTGTGAGGGTTAAGGTGATGTTGAAGTGTAGGTCTGAAAAATTGCCAGCTCTCGTAGGAATGGATGGGGAAAGACTCAGTTCTATTTAAGGCCAGGCCACTGAGTGTTTGACCATGCTCCACTGAGTATATAGATAACACAAATTTGACCTTTTATTTTTCTTATTTTTACTTCTTTGTGGGGAGGGTGTTTACAATGGGGAGCAGATATGAAAGAACTAGGAAGGGATTGTGAACTGAGTGCATAATGTAAAACTCCCTGAGAATCAAATTTTTTATTTTTTGGAAAAAAAACAAAGTCATTTATTAATAATGTTTTAATACATATTTCTCTAACGTTGATGGTATGTTTTAAATGTTTGGTAGTTGTTTGGTTTGTTTTATTTTTATATTTCAAAACAGAGTCTCATTATGCACTCACTTTGGGTATAGCCACAGCTGGTCTGGAACTCACTGTGTAGACCAGACTGATCTCAAACTCGTAGCATGTCTATGTTTCCAAAATGCTAAAATTAAAGTGTGTACCAATAAATATGCATATTCTAATATTCCTTCTATGTTTTCATATATATTTGATATTCTCTCTGGTTATTTGTTGGTTTGTTTTTGTTTTCAGTGATTTTGTTACTAGTCAACTGTTTTTGTTTTTAGGTTTGCTTGTTTTTGTCGAGACAGTGTCTTATATACCTACACTGGCATAGAGCTAGACATGTATTTAAGGAGGACCTTTAACTCCTGATCCTGTGTTCGCTTCCTAAGTGCATCAAAGACCACAGATATATGTCATCATTACTGTTTTCCCCTTTTATTGCTAAAGGCAGGCTTTGTGCCTGCCAAGCAAGCACTGTACCAAGCATCCCAAACTCTAGCTCTTTGTGAGACATGCCCTGACTGAGTCCAGGCTGGCTTCTAATTCTCAATCCTCACTCCTCCTCCTCCTCAGTGCTGAGATGGCAGAAGCAGGCCATTATGGCAGGCGTGTTCTAATTCTTTTTTGTTCTTTTAGAGGAAATATTTATTTTGCTGATGTCTATTTTCTTTGATAATGGTTTTATATCACATCTTATTTATTTCTTCATGTTAATTGTGTTTACTTTAACAGTGCCTCTCCAAAGCCTTGATTGAACGCTTGCTTGTTTCATTTCTCTCTCATCTGCCAACATATGAACTCAGTATAAATGTTCTTCTGGTATTGCTCTTAGATAATACTTTTAGTGCTTCTGATTGTAAGAATAAAGCACCAAAAAAATTACTAATTTCTTTATTAATTCAAAGGGATGTAATATTTTTAAGAAAATGTTTTGTTAAATAATTTTGCCATTTGTTACACACACTAATTTACACACACTAATTTACTGTCTGTGGGGATTTTAAATAACTTATCTAAATTAAAAATATTCCTTCAAAGTATATTGACTATCCTCTTTATGTAGAAGAGAACGCAGAGACACAAAGAATTTTATCAAAGTGCCTAGAATAAAAGTCTAGGAGGCAAATTGGATGTTGTAATGCTTAATCCCAGCATTCACTCAAGAAGCTGAGGCAAGGGGGTTGAGTGATCAAGGACAGTCTGAGATACATAGGAGATTTTTTTTCCCCTCAGAAATCAAATAGACCATCAGCAGCAGCACCTTCAGAACCACAATAAAGCTTCAGGAAGCAACAAAGTCAATAAATAAAGTCAGTGTTTAAATCCAGAGATTGAGTTTTTCTTTATTCTAAAACAACAGATTAAAGAAAATGCAATTAATTTGACAGGAACTGTTATAAAGTAATAAATAGGTAACACTAGAAATTAAACATGATTTCTGAGAAACAGCTGTATTAAATGTTTCAAATGATGCATAAAGGTGAACATGGTGACTCTTGCCTGTAATCAGCACTCGGAACCAGAGGTATACGAATCTCAGTGAGTTTGAGGACAGCCTGGTCTACATAGGGAATTTCAGGCAAGCCGAGGCTACATAGTGAGACTTGCTTCAACAAAACAAAGCAGAAAATGCAGATGACACATATTCCAGCTGTTGTGGGAAGGTAAAAAAATAGGAAATAGAGTGGCCCATTTTTAATAAATATAAACATCAACATAAAATAGATATAGCTAATGAGCCATGACCAGAATTCCTATTGGATATTTTAAATCTCTGGTAAAATGTGCAACAAGGTTACGATCTAAATGGTAATGCTGATAATTACGTTCTGGCTTCTTATCTCATTGAATGAGATCATTTATTTATTACACCTTTCCCCTGTGGTTAAAAGAAAATGACTTGGCTCCAATGAGGATACATGATTAGCACTTTTGAAACTTGTAAGATAATCAGCTTGAATGGAATAATGCACATCAGATGGAAGGTGACAGAGAAGTGACTAGAGGTATTCTTTCATTGGTGGCTAGAGTTTGATACTTTATTTGTAATCTCTGACATAAACATAATTTTAATGAAACATTGGGCTTTAGTTTAGTACCCTAAATATGAAAACAGCCTATTCTTTCTTTTGAGAGAGAGAGAGAGAGAGAGAGAGAGAGAGAGAGAGAGAGAAACAGACAGACAGACACAGACAGAGACACAGAAAGAGACAGAGAACCATTCAAAGCAGTGATTCTCAACCTTCCTAATTTTCTGACTCTTTAATACAGATCCTCTTGCTGTGGTGACCCCTAACCATAAAATTGCTTTATAACCGTAATTTTGATACTGTTATGAATAGTGGTGATATCAATATGTGTGTTTTCTGATGATCTTAGGCAACCCTGTGAAAAGATCATTCAACCTCCCCAGACAGGGCCACAACCCACAGGTTGAGAATCACGAATCTAATGATTCTGATCTATTTTGCTTGAGTACTATACAAATAAAGAAAAGCTATAGATTGATCTTAAGTAGTAGGTAACAAATTTATAATGGCCCCAGACAAAGTTTAAATTGTGGTAAAACTTCAAAATAAATCATATATGAAAACTATAAAGGATCAATGGATGGAAATACCATCTATAGCATAAGAGTTTTAGTAACAATTAGCACTAAAGCGTCTAAGTCTCAGGTAAGCACTCACCTATGCAAACGTGTAGGTAGTACACACCAGCAGAATTCTTTAACACTAAGGAGTCTGCTATTGTGGAGGAGAGGAATTAATCTCATGTATTTGACACCTCAAAGACTTTTACTATACACTATACTCAATAAATAAGCCAGACAATGTACAATGTTTAAAATATATTTATGTGGCCAATAGCTATTTATTATAATTTTTTAATTTTCTTCATTCAGTATATTTTGATATTATTATTTCACCTCCTTTATTTCTTCCCACCCCTCTATTAACCCAACCTCATATTTGTTCATTTATTCTCTCTCCCTCGGAGCGGGGGGTGGGGGGAATCAAAGCAAACAACAGCATCAAAAAAGAAATGCAGCAAGATAACAACAACAGCAAAATACTCAAACCAAAGAAAAGTCACACATACATGCACACACACAAACAAACAAAAACATGAGTCTTTTTGTCTGGGCCAACTACTCCTGGCTATGTCCTAGAGTGTGGTTGATATGGTCAGGTACCCTCCACTGAAGAAAACTGACTTTTTCCTTCCCCGGTAGGTATAGATTACAAATGTCTTCTTGGTTATGGAGGGGACTTTGTGTATGTTTTATCTTCTCCATCATGGAATTTTATCTGACTTGAATATTGTACATCAAGTGTATGGTGTCAAAGTCTGAGTTCATATATTTACCAGTCCAGTTATATCTGGCAGATGCTGTGTCCTTGGAATCATCCATCATGTCTGGATTTTATATCTTTTCACATCCATATATTCACAAATGCTTGGGCCTTTAGGAATTTAATAAGGACATTCCATATAGGGATGAAGGATTCAAAGTATCTCACTCTCTGTACATTGTCCAGTTGTGGCTCTCTATGTTAATTGCCACTTACTATAAGAAGAAGCTTCCATGGTAAAAGTTGAGTAATACTCTGATTTATGGATATAGCAATATGTCATTAGGGTCATTTTATTGCTATGTTCTTTCATAAATATGATAGTAATAAGTTTTCCCATAGGCTCATGAGTATCCAGTCTCAAGTTCTTTGCCACTATTATACCAGTATATTTTACAGGCATGTTACTGTTGTAAACTTTATTCTTCTCCAGTAGGTATAGATTACAAATGTCTTCTTGATTATGGAAGAGACTTTGTATCTATTTCATCTTCTCCATCATGGGATTTTTGTCTGGCTTGAATTTTGTAGGTCAAGTGTGTGGTGTCAAAGTCACTGTTGTGCACAGGCTTTGTGCTTGGTGAGATTGATTATTACTTTTGTCCTTCAGCACCCACAATAGTAGTACTCTGTAGGGATGAGGCTTCTACTTGGGTACCACCTAAATTCTGCAGGACGTAAGTGGTGTTTTCAGAGGTATGTCCTTCTCATCTTTTATAGAGGGTAACCAATAGCCTTGTCAATTGCCTATGATGCTTAGAGAATCTATGAAAACCCTTTTTTGGCCAAGAACTCTTATTCAAAAATGTATAAAGAATCTATACACCTGCATCAAATAGAAGGCAATCAAGTAAAAAAAGAAAAATATAATGATATTTTACTTCTATAAATTATATTTTACTTTATAAAGTTTGTTATTAAAATTATTTTATTAATTTAAAAAATTATACATACTAGTATATATGTAGCTTATATTTATAGTCATCAGAAAATGCAAAATAAAGCCACAATCATGTGTTCATTCACTAAAATAGTTAAGATATAAAAGGCAGATTATGCCAGTATTGACAACTTTATAGAACACTTGAACCTTGTACACAACTTTTCATGGAAAACAAAACTTTAGGAAAACTGTTGGAGAGTTAATCACACTTAAATATCTGTGTACCCAATAATGTGGAAATTCTGCTAGTACTTCTCTTTTATCAAAAATGAACCTATATATACTCAATGAGAGTATGGATTCTAGTGAAAATTAGCAAAGAAGCTTTAAGGCAGAGAATAGAAAAGATTAAAATACAGTGCAGGGAGCAATAGACTTCCAATCAGAAGATATTTAAAGGCCCCAATTACTGTCTAGGGCTTTTTTCAGTAAAGTTCAAAGAGAAGGAGCAGTTCTTCTGAGAACTTGTCATGGAATCATTTTTTCTATGCATTTTCTTCCCAAAAAGCACCTGATTTAATCATTGCATGTACAATTTTACATGCCCATAAATAAAGAAGATTCTCCTTTAAAGTTCATTTGATGATATGTGTTTTTCTTATCATAAATTTATTTTTAAAATCAGGTCAACCTGGACTGATCTTTCATCTCTTTTTTATTGATAGATATATTAGAATGTATTTGGGTAGAAATAAAGTTTGATTTTTGCTAGGAAAGAAGACATTTATGCCATTTTTCTGAGAAGGATGTAGTTGCAGATCCATGATTTTCAGATGCATTATTGAGCAAGGAGTTCATGTTTATATAGTATGTGCATGAAGGTAAAGGAACTGAGCACCAGCTGCATAGTTAGAAGAAGAATTATGCATGACCTAATCCAAGTACCATCTCAGGTAAGCTGCTTCCAGTGACACTAATCTTCAAAAAAAAAGAACTATGCTTTATTCTATAACTTTTCTATTCTTTTGCATTTAATGCTACCAGTTTCAGCAAATATAGTCTACAAATGGAAATAATATGACTGAGAAAGAAGATACTAGGGTTCCTGGATGATCACGCGTCTGATAAGGCCGCTGCTGTGTCTGTGCTAGAAGCAGGTTGTGAAAACAGTTTTTTCTTCGAACTATCAGCACTTAGATATTCTTTGACATAAAATGTTTCCTTTCTACGTTCAGTTTGCTGAACATGCAACCCTGAGGGTTTTACCAGAATTCCCTGACCCTGGGGTGACATCAATTCTGAATGTGAATGAGATAGAGGGACATGGCCAAATGGCAGGCTAAGTTCTCCTATTAGACACCACCTATAAAACTCACATTCAAAGATAAAATTACTAGAGATTTTCAAGGTGGAAATAATGAATCCAAATGTAGGCTCTTGTGTAATGTATATCTTTTATGTGTGTCCTTTACAAAAAGCATGCCCTGAATAGGTAGAAACAGAAGTACAGAGAAACAGGAATATGGATCTACTGGCGTGAAGTCTCCAACAGGAGCCTTTTGGAGAGCCAAAAGACAAATGAACTTAAAAGTTTAGATGAAGTCAAAGCATGCATTGTGTACCCAAGTAGAAATTTTAATTGGGCAACTAGAAAAGGAAGTTCAGAGTAAAAAGAAATAAGAGCTAGAGGTTTGGTATGAGAACAATCAGCAGAACAGTAAAGTGTCATGGGAATTCATTAGACATAGAAAAAAAATGCTGCAAAGAGTAAGTGTAGATCAATAAGACAGGTGTAAGGACCACGCCTTAGTATCTTAGTTAGATTTCCATTGTTGTGATAACAATCATGACCAAAAACAACTTGAAGAGGAAAGGGTTTTCTTGGGTTCCAGATCCTGATCACTAAGAAAAGCCAAGGTAGGAACTGAAACAGGTCAGAAACATGAGAGCAGGAACAGCAACAAAAACAATGGAGGAAGAGTTTTTACTGGGTTGCCCCATATGGCTTGATCAGTCTGCTTTCTTTTAAAACCCAGGACCACACATACCACAAGCAGCACCACCCAGATTAGATGGAACGTCCCTCATCAATCTTTAACCGAGAAAATGCCTCACGGAATTGCCTACAATTCATGTGTTGAAGGCAATCTCTCTTTCCAAATCACTCGAGGTTGTATCGAGTTGATAAAAAACAAAACAAACAAACAAAACTAACGCTAACCCACAGACTTGAATTTACCACTCATTTTTCAATTTATAGCTCAGAAAATAAGTATATGACGAACACTGCAAAATTGAAAACTGTCCTTGTCAGGGAATTAAATCTTTCCAAGCTTTTACACTCACTTGAAAGGAAGATACTTATTTAATATTCTGGAAATTTACATATCAAAATAATGTCTATATTTTCTAGAGTACAAAATTGTCTATTTGTATCAACTGTGGTGTTCCGCTACTGTGTTTAATATATATTTTTTGTTTCAATCTATAATATATATACCCTGCCAAACTCAGTTGTTGATTTGTGTTGTTATAACAGGATAAGTATAATAATTAATTTTAAAAATTTGAAATCTGTAATCAAAAGCTTTGTGAGAATGGTCACAATGCCATGGTAGGGTGGAGAGGCTATTGTGGCTCCATACCTTATATGAGCTAAATTCAGGACATTTCTCTTCTTTTTATGGGCCAGACTGTTGTTTGTATGGAATGCATGTATCAAGGTGTTCATGTGGAGATCAAAGGACAGCTTGCAAGAGTAGGTTTACCTGCTGAGCCACTTGCATCTGCCCTGGCACATTTTGTTTAATTATTTGAGACAGAATCTCTCTGTGCTGCCCAGTCTGGCCTTGCTGTGTAGCTTAGGTTAAGCTTAAAGTTGTAACGGCGTGTGAGCTATTGTATTAATTTTCATAATATAATCATCTACTGGCAAATTTTTCAAGACAGGATACAAATCATTCTGCCATTGAACATATAAATTGGCAGTGACATGTACACAATACTTTATTTGAAAAATTGACTATATCCAAAGCAAGCAATCATTCCATTGTTCTTAAAACGTATGATTCCTGCTATTTCTGAGAACAATTGTATGTGTAATGAATAACGTTCTACATTGTCTTTTCTGTAATTTTATGAACAAAGAGCACATTCAACACAAACATATTTTTCCTGTTGGCATAAGATGAATAAGAGTGATACTTAAGCACAACAGAACTTACAGGATGTAACTCTCCAAACTGTTCTGAGGTCTTGGTTTAAAACTAAACATCTTTGGCATTCTGTGGGACTTATAAAATGTCAAGCTAGTCTCCACTTTAATAACTTACTCATAACTTCCACAGCTTGTACTTCTTCATGCTCCTGAAGTGCCTCTCTTAGATATCAGTAGAAAAACAAAGGCTTCTCCACAGATGATAATAGCCATTGTGTGAAAGGCCTAGGAAGAATATTAAATCTACTTCTGTTTAAAGCTGTCAGAGCCCAGGTCAAAAAGCTACATGAGTTAGAACTAAATTGATTTTGTTCTTGCTCAGCTTCTTTCAACATGTAGCCACAGAAACTATGCAGAAATTCTTAGAATTCTAAAAGCTAAAACTTAACTTTAATGTTTCTTTTAAGTAGGTTCAGATGTGAGCAAGTATTCTCTCATAAAGAGATTAAATGGGCATTGTGTCAGGGAGCAATGGCTGGTGTCAGCATGCAAAATGGAAAAGAAGAAGCCACTTTGAATACAGGAGCTAAGGATGGAAATCAATGGAATTGGCTCAATGCATGATAAAATATTCTAAAAAGCACACAGTGGGTGGGAGACAGCAAGGCCATTCCATGGCCCAAAACAGAAAGACATGACATCCATCACTACAAGAATTGAAGGACAACTTAGAGTGGGCATCATTGGAGCTCAAGGGGACAGGACTGTCTCAGTTTAACAAAGGTTCACAAACTTTATACACCAGTAGTTATGGAGACTTAACTCTGGTATTAGGACTAAAAATGTTTAAAAGTATTTTGGTGTATTCTAAAGTAAGTATTTCATGGATCACAATGATAACTACAGAAGTAAATAGGCATTTTTCTTTTTACAGAAGAACAAGTTACAGTCAGACTAATTTTGAATTAGAAAATGGCACCATGGTAGATGGTTGACTGATAGAGGTAAGGAGGTGTTAGTAGCCAGGTTCTTCCAATGTCTGTTTCTTCTACCACAGGTTAGTAACCTCCATCATGACCACTTTTCCACTTTTCTAAAATGAAATGTTTAAACATAAACATATGAATTTATTAGAATTCACTACATAGCAGAAAAGGAAAAGAATATAATTTCATATACTTTTACAATTCATATACATCAATAAAAGCATCGCCAACCAACAAAAACCTAAAAAACTGCCTTCCTGCTTCTACTAGGCTAGTATTTAAATGCTCATCAGGCATATATATAGAAAGATATATAGATATAGATATAGATGACATAGATATAGATATAGACATAGACATAGACATAGACATAGACATAGACATAGACATAGACATAGACATAGACTAGACATAGACATAGATGATATAGATAGAGATAGAGATAGAGATAGAGATAGAGATAGAGATAGAGATAGAGATAGAGATAGAGATAGAGATAGAGATAGAGATAGAGATAGAGATAGAGATAGAGATAGAGATAGAGATAGAGATAGAGATAGAGATAGATATACCATCAAAACAAAAGACCCTAAAGGCAAATTTACCAATTCTTTTGGTTTTTGGACTATCAGAGTGCACAATTTATGCCTTTTACCTGCTCATTTGTTTTTGAGTCTCATTTCCTTACTACCTCTTCTATTTTCTAACCTCTTTCTTTGAAAAAAAATCTGTATAAATAAAAAATAAACTAAAAAGAAAAGCTTAGAATTGCATCTTTAGGATGGAGCCATGTTTATTGTGACACATTACACTTTTCATATGTTCTTGGATTTGCATCACAAACATTTTTATTGAGCATATTTGTATTCCCTCTTCATCAGAGTTATTGGTATATAATTTTATTATTTGGGGTGGTTTGTTTCTTTGATTTTTTGAGGCTATAAGCTTTTATATTGTTGCTATTTTTAGGAAAAGGAACAAACAAAACAGAACAGCCATTCAAGGACAACAAAGTAAACTGACTATCAGAAGGAAGCCGGGAGTGGGTTTCTCATAGAACCTCAACGTCTTCCTAGGAACAGTCTGGGGAAGCAGAGAGAGGTGTTTGGTGGGGAAGGCAGAGCTGACGACCTACTCTTCAGGATCACTGGCATTTTGTCTATGGGCTCTCAGACAACTGCCATGTTACAACTGACATGATTAACACATATAGGGCATTAAATTCAATTAACGAACGGCACAGGGATCCAAGAGAGTGATTTATGCAGTTGAATTCTGAAACACAATCAGAAAATAGTTCTTATCAGGTACAATCATAATTTTATCTATCTATTTATCTATTTTTCTATCATCTATCTATCTATCTGTGAAATAAATATTAGTGAAGACAAAGTCATTCTAGGAGTCAATTTTACACATGATGCTTTTCAAGACAAAGTTTTGTGTGATGTTGGCGTACCATGAAGTTGTAAGATAGTCCATGACGGCCAAAATGAGAATGATTCTCTGTTCACCATGACAATCCCTTGTATTCCTTTCTGGCTCTGAAGTCTCTTCATCATCTCCTCCACCTCTGACTTCTCTGAAACCTCTCCGCAGCCCCATGCCTGTTTTTTGGTTTCGTCCCATAAGAAGAATCTGAAAAGGTTCCTTCACTTTCTGTTTTTTAGAAATATTTGAAAATTGATGGTTTTTCTTCTTCTAAGATCTGCTAAAATTCTACACTGACTCCATCCAACTGTAGACTTTTCTAAAATTGAAAATATGTATTTTTTCATTGTAAGTTTTGCATTATGGTTTTTCTCCCCCTAACTCTTCCGAGATCCTCCCAACGTCTCCTACCACCTAAATCCACACCCTTTATATTTCCTTCTCATTAAAAAATATGGATCTAAAATTAATAAAAACAAGCAGAAAAAAAAAGAAGAGCCAAAAAAAAGCATATAGAATACATATAAACACTGAGATTTATACACACACGGGAATCCCATTAAAACAAAATCAGAAACCATAATAAATACGCAAAATATCTGGGGTAGGGGAGGAAAGCATCATGAGAAACAAACAAACAAACCTCCAAAAGTACCATTAAGTTTGTTTTGTGCTGTGGGCATGAGACCTGCTCTTTAATATGGTTCTTAATCCCAGTGAAACTCCACTGAAGAAAGCTAATTTTTTTTCTTTGTGAGCATTTATTAATTGGAAATAGCTTCTAGGTTAGAGATGGGGTCTATGTCTACTTCCCTTCTTGGCAAGGGGAGTCCATGTGGTTTAGACTTGTGTAGGCCCTGTGAATGCTGCCACAGTCTATGGGTTCATATATACATTAGTTCTGCAGTGCCTAGAAGGCCTTGTTTCCTTGGTGTCTTCCATCTCCACTGGATCTTACAATATTTCTCTCTCCTCTTTTACATAGCTCCCTGTGTTTCTCTGTTTTGCCCTACTTCTGGGGTATGAGAATGCTGCTGGGTGAAGAGAAAGTGGATCACCAGACTGCATTTACCCTGCAATGCTGCTGTTGTGTGCAGGGCTTGAGCAAAACAGTACACTACTCACACGGTGGGAAAATGAAGCCTAAGATGTAACACCCGCACCTCCAGTCACCGCTAGAAAACATCACAGAGGAGTGGGGAACAGAGTAGAGGTCCCCAGGGTTTTGATGAGCAGCCCAGGCTGAGAGCTCCCAAACTCCTAGACATCCAGACCTAGTCCCTGGGTCAAGGGGAGTTGGGAACAGAGTAGGCCCACTGGATGAGCCCTAGGCCCGGGGGAATAGGGGACTCCTCTGGCTTAGCTCATTGGTGATTGTCCTTAGCTTAATGGTCGTTGTCTGGAAAAGCAGAGGGGCCTTCTATGGGAGGCTCACATGGCTCAGCTCTGTAGAAGAAGGCTTTCTCCATGCTCCCATGGCAGTTCTTGATGAAGGAGACAGTCCTTGGTTCCAAACTGTTTAATGACTGTTCATCATAAAAAAAAAGGGGGGGGGGGTGCATACCAACTTCTCAGGGTGGACCAGAGAAGAATGCAGAATGCAGAAAAGAAACGACCAGGAGGGAAAGCTTACCCATTACCAAATCCATCTGCAACACAGGGTACAATTTTAGTCACCTCTAGAATACAGCTTCTTTGTGCTCTCAGAAAATACTTCCCAGAAGATTTCACCTCAGTGATGCTGGTCTCTTCTTAATCACTGCTAGTTTGTTAGCTCCAGCTAACCAACATCAATTGTCCCAGTAGTCCCTTCTATTCCTGACTCTAAAGACAGAGTCACATGAATTTGCCAAGTACTCCTGCTTCCTGTGGCTGGAACATGGCCCTCTTTTTCTATTACATTATCACTGGCTTTCTGTTTTCCAACTCCATCACTGCCTAACCTTGACTTTCCTGGAACTTACTCTGTAGTCTGACCTCGAACTCAAGAGATCTGCATGTCTCTGTCTTCTGAATGCTAAAATTAACAGTGTACACTACTACCTTGCTTGGACTTTTCTTCCACAAGAACCTGCTCTGTTCTAGGCTGGCCTTGAACTTAGAGATCTACTTGCCTTTGCCTCCTGAGATTAAAGGCTTGTATTACCATACCCAGACCTAAACTTAGCTGGGTGGGATCTTGCTGCAAAGTCACCAACTCTTACTTCAATTTAATATTTTAAATTTAACACAGGTTTCAGCGCCATTTTACGTCCTGGTTCCCGTTTAATACTTGAACTACATATTTTGTATTTTACCTTTCTAGGCTTACTACACTTTATTTAAAATGCACTTCATGAGACTTAACCAGAGAACAAAATCTCTGCTGGGATTTTTGGAGTTTTATTTTGTAAATGGAATTAATATAAATCTCTTTACCTTAGCTTTAGATAAACTCTTCAGACAAGGGCAAAAAGCAGCCACATTCTTCACCAAAATATCTCAAAAATAGTCTCTAGGTCACATATTGAAATTCTGAAATTCTTCTCCACTGAAACTTCTAGGGCCAACTCTACACAGTTCAAACCACACTCAGTAACAAAGTCTTCCATATTCCTACGAGGATCGTCCATTAAGCTCCCCTTAAAGCATTAAACTGCTTTCAATTTTCCAAAAACCACATTCCTTCAAATAAAAGCATGGTCAGGCCTAACATAGCAATATCCCAGTCCCTGATACCGACTTTTGAATTAGGTTGCGTTTTAGTGCTGTGAACAGACACCATGACCAGGCAATTCTTATAAAGACAACATTTAAGCGGGGTTGACTGACAGGTTCAGAGGTTTAGTCCATTATCTTCTGGGCAGGAACATGGCAGCATCCAGGCAGATGTGTCGATGGAGGAGCTCAGAGTTCCATCTCTTGTTCTGAAGGTAGCTAACAGAAGACTGGCTTCCAGGAAGCTATGACAAGGGTATTAAAGCCCATGCCAACAGTGAGACACTCATTCCATCAAGGCTACAACTCCTAATAGTGCCAGTCTCTGAGCCAAGCATATACAAACCATCACAGATGGTATCTGTCAAAATTGAATCAATTTTGTGCATATTTTAATTAAAGCTGACTATCTTGAAATGTTATATAACCCCATAAAAATCTTAATATAGTGTTTTGTTTATCAAAACAATTTGAATTGTTTTATTACTCCCTAATTTGTGCAGTATTTATCTCTTATTTTTATTGCCAATTAATGTAGACCTTAAGTAAATAGGAAACGTTATAAAACCATCATAATTATTTTTTCTTGATAGTTTAGAAAAACAGTAATGTTTATGAGTTCAGTTTATAGAATATTGATTTTCTTACACACTTGGTATACATATTTTTCTCTATTTTTACTTTTCTGCCGTTTTTAACATTTTTGTGTCTTTTATCTGTTTTTATTCTTTTGTACAAGTGCTTAAAGTTATCTGGTAGTCTTTTTGCCTTCTTAGTAGAAACAAGTAAGTCCTACAAAACTTGAACATTTAAGTTTACATTTCATGTACATAATTTTTATGGCATCTATAAAACTTAAAAATGGTGGCATCTAGAAGTTAGAGAGATGAAAAGGGGGACAAATAGATGACTTTATAGGCAAATTGTCTTGGCAGGAAGTTAAAATCTATCAGATAAACGACACAGAGAGTAAATTTCGGTTTATGAGATTGACGTACATTTCACCGACTTTGCTTCTCAAGTTTAGGCATCAATCTCAGATACTGCACAAGTTAGGCAAGTGCTCTATCACTGAGTTCATCTTCAGGTTCTCTGTCAACAACAGTTTTATAATTCTCACAATAATTTATGTGTCGATCCAGTGTATGTATGTTTTGGATATTGGCATTTAACAAAAGAAGTTTAGGTAAAAGAAGGTAAAAGAGAATCAGATTTATCATGCTAAACAGAAGAAGACCAGCCTCTCCCAGGAAGAGTGACTTTCCAGCAGCTACCTTAAGAATTAAGATGAAGTGTCACCTTCCCTAAGTCTAGGCTCTGTCAGCCTTGCTGTACTTGTAGATTCCGACTTGCTGGGTCCCATGCCTCTGTGAGACTGTACTCTATAACCAATTCTTTAATACACATTTCCTAAAGACTCACTGATAAAACTACCACTCACTTCAAAAGTGAAATCTTATGCTAACATTTAGAAATGAGGTCTAAATATGTCTTCCTATTGATGCAATTTAAAACGATGTAATCATTTCTTTATAATCATAGCGTTACCATCATACAACCCCAATAATTTTGCCTTCTTAATCTCATGTAGCATCTTTTATTTACTACTTCTTACATACCACTCAACAAATACTAGGGCCAATGTTTGCTTAATTTGACTTGTTTCTAAAAAAAAAAAAAAAAAAAAAAAAAGACGGCTCAAAGGTATAGAAAAGTCACATTAAATTTTCCCCTCTCAACTGTCCAATTACAGGGTCTACTTCAGGCTTCAAGAATAAGACATTCCAGGTTTTCTGGACCATGTTCTTAAAAACAGTTGTTCACCAGTCTCTCCTCATCAGTTTACTGGACAGTTGTTCAGTAAAACCTTAGACAAGAGTGCTGAATGTCCATTTTAGTCTTTAAGAAGAAATGGTCAGAGGTATCCCTGACCAGCCATCAAGAATTTCTTTCCTATCATCAGCTTCATTAAATTAATAAGCAGTCATTTATGAAACTTATTCTAAGTTTGTAGACAACAGAAAATATTTGAGGAAAGATCAGAAGTAAAATTGAAGTAGATATTTTAAAGGGTAAAATACTATTTCTAATATTTAACAAATTATTTAATATTAAATACAGAAATCGTAATTTTTATTCAGTTTTTCTCTGCCTTTAAAATATTTGTTGATACAGTTTGCATATAAAAACAACTACTTTTATTAGTTCACTATTGTTTTAGGGTTTCTCTTGATGTGATATTACACAATTTTTAAGCAATTTGGGTTTATTTTATCTTACTGCTTATAGTCTATCATTCAAGAAAGTTGGGGCAGGACCTTAGGGCAGAAACTAAAGCAGAGGCCATGGAGAATCACTAGTTCTTGTCTTACTGCTCATGGCTGGCTCAGTCTGCTTTCTCATATCATCTAAGACCACACACATCTATGGAATGTTACTACTCCCTATGGGATAGGTCCACCCCTATCAATCTGTAGTTAAGGAAATGCATAATTCTGGTAAATATATTTTCTCAATGGAAGTTTCTTCTTCCAAACTTGTTAGGAGCACACATGTCCTTCTGACCACAGCTCTCCAAGCAAACCTGGAATGTTAAACATGAAAGATTGTATTTTCCGTATAAAGGATGCAAAACCTGTTCTTTCATCCAGAAAGCTGGGAATTTTAGATAATTAATAACCTAATGATATGTGTTAACTTTTGAGTCAATTCACATCAAGCATCTACAACCAGGACCTGAAGTGTCTAGTAATTTAAATGACCCTTACATTACTTGTATAACCAGGGTCACCCCCAAGCTCCCACAACTGGGACCAGAACTATCTATCTAATAGTCTAAATGACTCTTACATTACCTGTATAGTCAGAGGGTCCCCCAAGCTTCTATAACCAGGACCAAAGGTGGCTAATAGCCCAAATGACCTCTATCCCTTCTGTATGACTGAGACCATGCTTTATCCTTTCCTGGGCCCTTAAGCTAATATAGGGATGCTACCTCCAGAACCCATCCTCTTGGAAGAAATAACATATATCCTGAATTCAGTTTCAATGTAATTATGCCTTCTTGTGCATTAGGGATTGTATTACACTAGAAAACTTAAATTTCAAATTATACTGAATTTAAATATGCTAGCAATAACCCCATGGCAAATCAGACAAATTGCTTCCTGTTTTAACACCTGCAGAGACCATCACCCTCTATAGTCTATGTCAAATGTCTAAAAGACCATAATCTATGTCAAGTTAAATATAAAAACTAGCCAATATAAGTACCTCATTCAGTGTTGTGTAATCATTGCCATATTTGAACATACTATCTGTTGAGGACAGAGCTGCTGTTCTGGTCAAGGGGTCAGGGTCCCGAAGAATGGAGACAAGGCAGAGGTTCTGGAGTAAAGTCTTCTTTACTGTCTCCACCATACACACACCACTACACCTACTACTACTACACCACACACACATACATATACACACAACAAGGAAATCCTGGGTATTTATAGGCTTTTGCCACGTGCCTTGTAGGTGCGTGGATACCACGTGCCTTGCAGGTGTGGATATGACGTAAGCCTTACAGGCGTGGACAGCACGTGCACCTTACAGGCATATATATAGCATGGATAGCACGTGGACAACACGTGCACCGCATGCCTTGTAGGCGTGGATACCACGTGCTCCTTGCAGCTGGGGGCACTTAACAGCAAAACAAGCTATGTGGGATATCAGAGTGTGCTTCAGCTGTTGTAGGCTGTTGAAAACCAAGTCTCATGTCAGGGTATATGGCTCAAGATGGCTGTAAAGCTGATAGCTGCTTTCTAGCCGCTTTTTGCTTAAATTCAGCTCCCAACACTACCTATACCCATTAGCAGTGAGTCTGAAAGTACTTCAGAGCTACTTCACAGAAAAAAAGCATCAAATGTCCAGTCAACAAAAAAGAAATTGTTCTATATCACATTTATTAAAAACATGAAAAAGAAAATTAAAAATCATACATCTCTCCTTTCTCTCTGTGTCTCACCCTTCTCAATTATAATTTAAAACACTGATGACATAAATCATTAATATGAACTAACAGTAATTAAAATGGTGATACTCTATAAGTAAAATGTATATTATTACATCAATCACAAAAATCTGGAAGTATCTAAACCAACATATTTTCATCCTATGATCCAGCACCGCTTACTACGGTTTGTCAAAGCACTAGGATTGATGTGGCCACAGAAATCACATTGTACGATTACCTCTGTCAATTTGAAACAGTATAGACTCACTAGAGAACAACTGTCTCCATAAGGATGCTCTAGCCTCGTTTGTTCTGGGGCAAAAATCTGTGGGGAAATTACCCTAATTATATCAATTGAGGTAGGAAGACTTACTCACTGTAGCATCATTCATGGGTTTAGATTGTATGAGAGAAGACTAAGAGAACCACCGAGCACTAGAAGGCATACATTCAGTCACCATTATTTTAGGGGTTTGTTGATGTGAAGAGACACCATTACAATGGCAACTTTATAAAGGCAAACATTTAACTGGGACTAGCTTATAGTTTCAGAGGTTTAGTATATTATCATCATGCTGAGAAGCATGACAGCATCCAGCCAGACATGGTGCTAGAGAAGGATCTGAGAGTTCTACATCTTGATTCATAGGCATCAGGAGACTTGGTCCTGTACTGGGCAGAGAGTGAGCATTTAAGACCTTAAAGCCCCACCCCTACAGTGACATGCTTCCTCTAACCAAGCCACACCTACTCCAACAAGGCCACACCTCCTAATAGTGCTACTTGCTATGAGTCAAGCATTCAAGCACATGAGTCTATGGAGGCTCAACCTACTCAAAACACAGCAACCATTTTCCACTTTGACTCTGTATGTCCTGTGACCAGCTGCTTCAAGTTTTTGTTACCTTAGCTTGCCTGGGATGAAGGACTATAACCTGCAAATGTGAGCACAAGAAACCCTTTCTCCCTTAAGCTTGACTTGTCAGGGTATTTTATCACAACAACAGGAAACAAAATTAAGACAACCATGAATAATGGCTCTGAATCTGATTATTTCTCAAATGTATGCCATAGTAAATAAATTATAATATATTCATATACCAGTGTTAAACAGTAGTGAAAGTAAAAAGTAAGTGCATATAAAAATATTGATAAATATTAAGAACATAATGTTGGATAAACTATGACTGTGTATACACATATATGCAAGTATTGATAGAAAATTTTTAAATAAGAAAAATTAATCTATATTGTTACAAGTCAGATAGATTCTTGTGAACACAAAAATGACTAGTTAAAGATTGCATTTTTATTTGTAGTTATATTCCAATTTTAAATAATTTGATATTTACGTAAAATTGTTACATAACAATAATCTGGTTGTATGCCATCAGCACAGCATATCAGAAAGACATTTAGACACATTTGTGATTTTCCACAATGTCAAAATTTATTGAATAACAATATATTCATAAGTGATGTTTATTTTATTACCCTAAATTTACCAGCTAACACTGATTTCATTTGAAAGTGTAGCTGTTGGCAATTTTCAGTTCCCTTATTCCCATCTTAATCAATATTATTAAATCTTAAGGATATACCACCACACTTACACAGTTATATATAGAAATAGTTATAAATACGTGTTATAGAATGGTTAAAAGGTTAAAGATGTGAGAAGCTACTGAGTTCACAGACATCTTGCTGAAGACAGAGGCAAAGCAGATAAAGATACAGAAAGGGTCACTGCAGGTGGTTACAAGGGATGGTAATTAGTCAGAGATCTGTTGAAAGTGTTCAGCAGACCTGTTTCAAGCAGTGCTAATTCAATGCAGAGACTTTTTAAGTCAAGTCAAGCCATGCACAGGACTTATGCAGGGCTAAGAGGAAGAATAATCAGTGAATCTCATCAAGCAATGGGGATATGCTCAACTGAGTCCTCAATAAATGTCTGGAGACATTTGCCTGTTGATTCTATGGCACATACCCATTATATGGTCAAATAACAGGTTAGTGGGTATTATGATGTTCCAGTGTTAGAACTCTCCTTTTATTAGCTAAGTGAGAGGGCTTTATACATCTAGAGGGTTCAATAAATAGCAGGTGTGGCTTATGGGATATTGTTTTAATATGTTCATGTGCTCACATCTCTCAAGTCTATATCAAATTGTTCCTAGGTGGCACTTTTTCACTCATATAAATAAGATTATGCCCCCATGGTTTATGCTGTGCTGACAGGAGACTCAGTATTTGAGCTCAAAATAAAACTAACTGTTAATTTGTAAAATCTAGTCAAATAAGACATGGCAGAACCTGGAAGCACACAATATAGAGTAGCTCAAAGGAAGAAAGTAATTCAGAACAGCGTGAAGTCATATGTAGATATACAAAAACACATTCATAAGAACTTTACTAAAATAGTTTTAAAGTGTGCATTATTTACTATCTGGGGCTCTAATTTCATGTAGAAAATGGTTTGCTAAAGAAATTTCAACTAAGGATTTAAAAACTTATTAAGAGGGTAGAACTTTTATTAACTGTCCATGCCAAAATAAATATGAATGGAAAAGTAATACAAAAACCTGTGTGTGTGCATGCATGTATGAACATCCATAGTGATGGCATCTGCATCCCATCTGTGATCTTTATTCCATTAAGAATTCACTTTCTTTGAGTCACTCCTGTTCCATGGCTGCTTGTCAGTAACAACCTCTTCTTGGTCCATCGTCTTCTCTTTAGTATTCCTCTGATCCCAACACTGCTTTCTACCTGGTACCTGTAGTCAGTACAAGTATTGAGGATCCATGTAAGTAACCATCACTTTCTCTCTTTGCCTCTTTCCATTTTCAGTTGCTCAAGTCCTAAGGATGTTTTCTAGGGAAAGCTACTGTTTCTCAGCCTGTCTCCCTTTACCTTGATCTTACCACTGAAAAACATGTGATCAGCCACCACATATGATAGAGTCCCAGAGCCTTGCAAGCCCTCTTACTGAAAACCTGCAGTTTACTTATGAGGCCTTGAGACACAACACAGTTCATAAATCAAGAGAAACTTGTTCTATGCTACTTGAAGGTACCAAATTATTATAGCATAGAGATAGAAAAATGGGAGAGGCTGCTTCTTCAAATACCAGAAAAGCAGAGGAATTTGAGATCATATTCCTGCTGTGACATAACTCTATTCTGAACATTCTAAGGACAGAAAACACAACATCATTTCACTAGATGCAGAAAAGCCTTTTGATAAAAATTCCACATTCCTTTATGATAAAAATCCTAGAGAAATCTAGGAACACCAGAGATATATCTCAACATAACAAAAGAAACATACAGATAATGGGTCTGGTAAAAAGATAGTTTACTTATTTCAAACGATTTTCAAAGGTTTCCAGGAGATGCTTATTGGCTAAGATCTTATTTTAAGCTCTTCACAAAAGAATTTATGTCTCTGTTTAATATTCTCAAGAGAGATGCAAATCCTAATTTCCCTCAACAATTAATTGACAAAAGAGGAGTAATTGTATGAAAAGTAGAAGAAGCTGTCATTAATTGATATATAGATTGATTAATTGTTGGCTGTTTTATAATAGTCCTTTGATTAAATAAATTATTGATAAAAATTGTATTTCTTTAAATAGTGTCTTCATGACTCTCTGAGGGTGGAAGGAGCATGCCTTGTTTACTCTTAACTTTCTAAAACTGAAAGCTCACAGCAAAACTGCCCCTGATTGCCTCATCACCGAGACCAATAAAAACTATGCCACAACTATGTGGAAGGACCCTTTTACCCTTAAATGAAATGGCCAGGACCCAGTTCCTATATGGGGCCAAGGACTGATATGCCTGTTTGATACCACAGAAGGCACAGCTAAATGGCCCCCAAAAAGATTAATGAATTAAATAAATACCCACACAAAACCAGGCCCAATTATAAATAAGATGAATAACAATTAACATCCAGGGAAGAGAATTTCCCTGAGAATTCCCTTCTTTTTTCCTTTCCAGGTAAAAATTAATCACCCGTGATGTCTGCTGTTAGGAGTTCTAATCCTGAAGCTGGCCTGCAGACTTATACTACTCAGACCTCCAGTGGGCCTTTGACAAGGGCATCAAACAGCTATAGACTGACATCACTAATCTGAAGAAATCCCTCATTTCACTGTCTGATGCTATCCCCCCAAATTGCAAAGGACTTTATTGGACTTGATTTTCTCTTTTACAATAGAAAAGACTGTGTACAGCTCTAGACTATGTACAGCCCTTAAAGAAGAATGCTGCTTTTACATAGACAAAACAGGGATGATTAAAGTGAGCATGAAAAAGGCCAGAAAAGGTCTTGAGAAAAGACAGAGAGAGAAAGAGAAAAATGAGAGCTTGTACAAGAATTGGTCTTCAACCTTTCCATGATTATTAACCCTACTTCCTTCCATCTTGGGACCATTAATTAGGTTGTTTTTGCTTATTTCCTTTGGTCCCTGGGCTTTAAATAGGCTGACTAACTTTGTGAAACAACAGATAGATAATCTGATAGCAAAATCTATTCAGATACATTATCATAAGTTAGCTATGGAGGACCAAGAGGCTCTAGATGAGGATGTTACTCTATCCAGGGTGCTCCCAAGTCCCATCTCCACCCAACCTAAAAGAGGGGACTTCTGCCCCTAGACCAAGCAGAGAGAGGCTACCCAGAAACTCCTCTGTCTGGTGATCTGAATTCTTGCTTAGGCTCTAAGGCTAAGCACTGCAAGGGAATATAAATAAAAGTTAAAAATATGTTTCTGGGTTCCCTGAGGGACAAGCCTGACTGCATAGGGGTTGATGTCAAAAGTATCCCCTCTCCAGAAAAAGACATCGGGACGGGTATGGCCCTCATGCCTCACTGGACAACGACAGGAGGACTGGAACCATTACAAGGTCCCCTTTAATTACTGGAGGTCAGGTCTTTATCCCTGCCTTGGCAAGATTAGAATCGCCACAGCCCTTTTAATACTTGGAGAAGGGACAAGATGTCAGGGGCAGCCCTGATTATACACTGAAGGCCTAAAATCAGCCATAAGCCTAAAATCAGCAATAGACCTGATATACATGTTTGCTAACACAAAGTCTTGGGTCTCTATGGAAAAACACTGAAACAGATGTCTATAAACTATTGTAAACAGGCAGCTTTTGTAGAAATCTACCAGCCTGAGTAGTCATAGACCTTGTAAATAGGTAGCCTTAGAAGATAGTACCAAATTAGATAAGGACAAGTAAATCATAGGCAGAGTCATAGTGACCTGACCCCTGAACCTTCACCCAGCTGATATCCTGCTCTGAAAGATATCTGTACTCCCCCTGAACACCTATGCTCCTGTGTCATCCCTTTCCCCATATCCTGCATTTTCATGTTTATAACCCCTGTGTTAAAAAGTAAAAATTATGATTTGATAATAATAAAAAAAGGAAAAAAAAATAACACACAGTGTCCCCCTGGCTCTGCTGACTTAGCTTCTGACAATCTATTTTCTTGTTCTCAGAAATACTTTGAATTAAAAAACATTATTATGGTTTTTGTTAGTACGCTGGGTAAAATAATTTTTATGGATGTCATTTTAAACCTCAAAGTTTGTAGTAAGTTAAAATGTCCTTCAACATAATTATAGGTCATATTTATTTTCATATTGTAAAATGCTAGTTAATCTGTCGAACATTTTTAAAAACTGGATTCCTTTTTGAGAATTTCACATATGAGCACTGTATTTACATAATTTTTTCCTTTCTCTCCTTCTTCCCACTCTTCCCAACCCCCCATACTTTTCAAATACATCTTATTGTTTAACTATTGTTCATATATGTATGTATGTATGTATAAGTATATATGTATATACAAATACTGATAGTGTTTTGAGTTAAAAAAAAAAAAGAAACATACAGAAAGTCTATAGCCAAAGTCTTGCTAAACAGAGAAAAACTCAAGAAATTCTCCTTAAAATTGTGAACAAGAAAAGAATCTCAACTCTCTCCTCCTGTATTCAATACAGTTTCTTAACTAAGACAATACATTATACACTTTTTTGTTACTGTGATAAAACACCATGATCAAAAGCAAATTATAGAACGCAGAGTTTACTTGGGCCTATGGTTCAACAGGAATAGAGTCTTTCAAGACAAAAAAACATGGCAGCAAGTGGCATGCCCGTTGGCAGGAACAAGAAGTTGACTGATCACCTCTTCAAATGTAAATATGAAGTAGACAGAGTAAGCTGGCTGTGTCAGATGCCTTTACTCTCAAAACATTCCCCCTACACCCAGTAACATACTTCCTCCAGCAAAACTGTAAGACCTAAACCTCCCTCAAACAGTGCCACTCTGATCTGGGGGTGCAGTGCTCCTATGTCTGACATTATGAGGGATATTTTTTGTCTATACTGCAGGCAATAAAATCAGTAAAAGAGACAAAGAGGTTGAAAGCAGAAAAGGACAAAGTCAAAGTATTTTATTTGCAGATGATGGAATTCCATACATAAAGACCCTTAAAATACCATTTAGAAATCACCTAAGCCTGATTCAGTACACCTAAATTACATCCAGTAAGTACCACGACACAAAATTTACATGCAAAAAAATCAATAGCGCCGGGCGGTGGTGGTGCACGCCTTTAATTCCAGCATTTGGGAGGCAGAGGCAGGTGGATTTCTGAGTTCGAGGCCAGCCTGGTCTACAGAGTGAGTTCCAGGACAGCCAGGACTACACAGAGAAACCCTGTCTCGAAAAACCAAAAAAAAAAAAAAAAAAAAAAAAAAAATCAATAGCATTCTTATATACCAATGGCAAAGAAGCCAAGAAATAACAAGAAAAGCAACTTCATCATTCACAGTGACCTCAAGCACAAAACAAAATACCTTGGGATACATCTACTCAAGGATGTGAAAGACATATACAGCCTATACCTGGTACCACTATCAAAGCCAAACCCCTGTATCAGGATAGGTCATAAGCCTTAGTAACCTAATATTATTATTCTGCTAGGTGATATAGTATTAAACCTACTGCTAAAGAGTCAAAGAATCCATCTTTGACTTATCAGAGAAGTTCCTTTCTGCAATAGATGATAGCACAGAGAGGCACAGCTGGTCAAGGTGCAGAGAATGAGATGATGGAATAGTCAGCCCTAAAAAGTACATCTATATCACACCCTCTCCTCCCAAAGCTCAGGGATCATTGCAGAAGAGACAGAGATATTGGAAGATTCAGAGGTGGCTGGTGACTAAAAGGAAATAGTATTTTCTGAACACAGCAGGAAAGTTGCACATATGAATTCACAGCAGTTGTAGCAGCATGCACAGAACTGGTGACAGCTTACGCCAGACAAAACTGAGCATAGGGAGTGTAGTCCCATCACTAGCTAAAAAACTAAGTGGGGTAGGGAGGGGGCAGGGAGAAGGACAGAGACAGGGTCAGGGTCAGGGATAGAAACAAAAGAGAGAACAAAGAAAATAAAAGCCAACAAAAAATTTTAAATGAAAAAAATTGCAAAAAAAGAAATGATATAATTCATTTTATTTCTTCAGAATACTTGCCCTCTGATACACGCGCATTTCTGATATTTCCTTCTAGCACTCAGAAACATTCCGAAACATGAGGACCTGAGAGAATATAGAAACTCCACACTTTTTAAACTTTGTTCTTATCACTCAGTGCCACAATGTATTTTATTTAAAATACATAAATTTTTCAGTATTTGGGAATTTTTTTACCTGCAAATATGTGTGTGTTTATGAGCTTTAAACTACAGCTCTATCCCACCTCACCATTCTTACTATTCTGAGGAGGCAGATGCTGGTGGATCTCTGAGTTTGAGGTCAGCCTGATCTACAGAGTGAGGGTCAAGACAGACAAAGCTACACATAGAAACAACAACAAACACAAACAAAAAAATGACAAAGAAAAAAATCTGCTTAACCAACGCTACTTTGCTCATGAAATCCCATCTCCCATCGTTGTCTCTTTTTGACCCCATTGTCCTCATTAGGAAAATTTACTTTGCAATGCTAGTTATTGCTCCTCATTCCTTCACTTTGGGATGTCCCTGTTAAGCAAAAAGCTTCAGCTTGCGTTCTGAGTCTCACATATTGTACAAGTTACCTAAGAAAAGCCTTTGGCTTTCTCACAGTCCTGATTTCCATATTGAGTCATTTTATACATCTAGATGCTGGATACCTTATGAAGATCAACTATGTAATGTCTGTGACAAGCAGTCACTTAAAATGCAAAACATTTCCATCTTAGTATCTCTTTGGAATTATACTTAACTTATTCATAACTTTAGACCTACCAACTCCCTAACTGAATGATTTTTAGTAAAATAAAAAAATTTCTTTGGGTAAAATCCTGAAAACATTCCTTTCAATGATTACTAGCAACAAAAATAATTTCAGTTATTATTATAGCATATATATCCATGAAATTTGAATATGAATAAATGAATCCGTAATATATGTCACATTATTGTCATTATATACGAGCTATATGACATTGTAGATAAATGTATCATCATGTTATATATTATGTATTATATTATAGAATGATAATTTTATAGTATTGAATATTTCTCTATGAAAATACATGTGCACATATGCAAAATTATATATACCAATGATTTTATACATGAACTAAAACAGAACTTGGGTATTACAACACAAGCATCAATTTACAAATAAGCAAATTTTTCTATTGGCAATTCCCTCATTCACTCTTCTTCCTTGGTTCATCCAGTGGGTTCTTCACCCTCTCTTTCATCAGGAGTCTATTTCACATCTTCTTTATTTTCTTCCAAAACAAGTAAATTCAACAGTGCCGTTTTTAATTCTATAAACTTTCTCATAAAAGCCTTGGCAAATGCATAGAAACATCAGACACAAAAAATTAACCAGACTCAAAAATCTCTCTACCAGACAATCAATGAGTTCTACAGTAGAAGAGGCATCCTAAAGAGAAGCTGTGCAGCTTCCCACTAAATCCCACTCTTTCAGGAGCTAATATATTGTATTCACCTCACTCAACATTAAAAGCAAATTATTCCACAGGC
Source organism: Rhabdomys pumilio (assembly GCA_030674055.1). Taxonomy (NCBI): domain Eukaryota; kingdom Metazoa; phylum Chordata; class Mammalia; order Rodentia; family Muridae; genus Rhabdomys; species Rhabdomys pumilio. Next base: position 115,785,522 of record JANHMN010000002.1, read on the forward strand.
AGACCTTGAACTAGAACCACTTGATAAATTCTCCTATGTGATTTCACTAGAATAATTATACTTCTGCTAATTGTGTTTAAATTTTCTGAACACCTTCTCATCAGTCATGCACTTGGGCCCTGTTCTTGGTATTTGAGTTTGAATGTGTGGATACAGCCAGAAGACAATCTCCTTTTTCATAAAATGAAATTGTTCATTGAGTTGTGTGCAGTTTTGACTTCGGTAGATATTCAGACGTGTTAGTTATTTAAGGTGAAGGCAATTTACCTTGTCATCAGCTACTTGTGCCTCTAACTGGTTTTTATTTAAGAAATATAATTCTCCACGAAATTTGGAGGACTGCAAATGGCAAGAAACAACGACATCTGGCATACTAATTTGGAAGGCAATGCTGTAACAATTGACTCAAGTACTAAGGGGAAAGGCTTATGATAAGTAAAAGAGTGACAAGCTCTAGAAGTGCAAGCTGAAGTAATAGATTCAAAGGGATTGAGACAGTGACAGCTCAGAGTGCTCCATCCCTAACGGCCTTAAGTATATCTTTTACTAAATCACCCAAACTGAAGTGCCATAATTCAAGAGACATCCAGTCCATTACCACCTCAACCTTTGACTTGCCAGCCTCTCAGTACGTCTTGCCAAAGTCTCAGTTCATTAAAGTCCTATGGAAATGAATTCGTTTTGTCAAATGTCTCCACTTCTCTCCATTAAGCCATTAGCATGGGCTCATCACTCGTAAGACCTTTGCCCTAAAAGTCAGCAAATTCCAAGTTCAAGTATTTGGCATTGAACTTTAACAGCCTGGGAGGAGAACTAGTCTTGAATCCGCCCTCCTTGTGTAACCGACATCACATCAGGTTCAGCATTAATAAGGAGTAAACATCTGTGTTTCCTCTAGAGAAACCTAAATTAACGAGCAGCAGCTCTCGCTGTTTGGCTTATGTTCTTCACGACAGATCAATCCGTTTTGATTTTTTTTTTTAATTTCTTTACATTTTTATGAAGTGATCTTTCCCCTCGAAACCCGTCAGCTATAGTTCTATTGCATGTTTGTAATGGGTCAAGTTTTATAGATTGGGAGGTAACTAGTATTCATACTGTGATGGAGACTAACACAACTGTTTTTTTTTGTGTGAGAGATTTTTTTCCACTAGACATATTTACTCAGGCCCACTTAAGAATTTCACAGTCACTAGTAAAAATAGCAAACCACAACATCGGAACAGGTTGAGAGACAGAAAGTCAGTGATTCCCAGAACAGCACACAAAGTCTTCGGCAAACCTTTTGCTGCTTCGGAAATCTGTGTGAGACAGGTGTATCAGAACTCCTAGGTGGCCTCAGATTCAAACACTATGCTAATTTCTCTGAACCCTGTAGCTCAGCGCAGATAAGGCTGTTGGCTTTCCAGATAAACAGATAAGCACTAGGCACTGACTGCCACTTCTTAGAGACAATTCTACTTCAGGGGGAAGTTTCAAGGTTCCAGAAAAATCCTGTGCTGAACAGTATTTTAATTTAGGCAACGAGAAGCAGCAGTGTGATTCTGAGGTAAGACGAAGAAAGAAGCTGGATGCCATGCTAGCACAATTGCATGTCTGAGGATTGTGTCTCCCTTAGCAGAATTTCTAGCTAAGGATTCAAAATATGCTGTCTCTAAAAATTATAGTAAGCCCCAGAGGGAGATTTCTTGTGAAAGCTTTGACCACCAGATAGCAGCAATGGAGACTTCGAAGGGAGTATGAGGCTATCTTGACACACAATTAACTTGAGCTAAAAAAGGAAAAGGTCTTATTTATTTTCTATTTTTCTCTGGAAACAAATGGGCCTGGATAAATCAAACTGTAGCTTTACTCAAACATACAAATGTTTTTGTTAAAAAGGAGTATGAGGTAGGATTATGGTTCTCCAATGGGGTTGTCTGGAAAACACAGGTTAAATTGTCTTTAGCTATTATTCATGGATCTTTCCTTGAAAGAACTGAGAATATTTGTCATAGTCATTCTAGGAAATGATCCATTCTGGAACAATGGAAAAATGTGGTGGGTCTTAGATTGCAAAGCTGATCATGATTTCTCTTAGCTCAAGTTTGAGAAACATGAACTATTTAAACTTTACATTAGTACAAAGATTAAAACAGAAAAGTTTGCTAATAATACAGCTTGGACCATTGAGAATCCAGAATGGAGCTTATTATATTTTTAAAATGAGTTTTTATAGAAGCATATTTCTTCATGATATTTTTGTATAGGCTTTTTTTTTTTTTGCTCCTTCTCACTTCAAATCCCCGTATAGATCATTTTACCCACAGAGATTGTATTTGCAGACTCCTAATCATGAGCCTAGTTTTAGCATTGAACTTTGAAGTTGCAGTATCTAACAGAAAGGTATCAATTGCACACAAGGTTTTATTTCTATCATGCTTGAGGTTTTAAGATTCCCAGTAAAGTTTTAATGGAAAGCATATGCTCAAACTTTAGACACAGGAGAGAAAAGCATCTTATTTGTTCATTCTTCAAATGTTTTTTATGTCTATATACAAGGGGCAGTTCTAGGTGTAAGGAATGAAAACAACAGAGTCTTAATAGAAAATAAAGAAAAAACTTCATTAAACTTGTCATGCTTATTAGAGGACAGCAAAAGAAACAATAAACATAAATAATAAATAAATAAATAAATAAATAAGAAACTTCAGATACTAATTAATACCATCAGAATTATAATGCAAGTTGTCATAGGAACATCACTTAAATAAGACAGTTAAGATTTTATCTCTCAACAATGACTTCTGAGCAGAATCCTCAAATGAAGAGCCAGCTGTGTTTGCATCGTGGAAAAAAAAAATGTCCTAGAGAACATTGGATTCCATGGACTTGGGAAAAGGGAGGCACTCTGTTCAGGAGAGCAAAACTGCGTGCCACTTGAAGCGGAAAGTGAAAAGCAAGATGACTTCTTGGAGTTTGTAGGAAAAGCTAGGGTTAGAAAATATGCATTTCAGTAAGAAAATCGAAAATGATTGGCCATTTTCATTCAGTACAATTGTGAACTTTTTGTGGGGAAAAGAATTTCCTTTAGCAGACAATATCAGAATAGAGTTCATCACTGTGGGCATGAAAACACAGAAACTTGAAGCAGCCAGTCGATGAAGAAGAGACAATGCATGTATGTATCCCTACTACACTGCACATATTTTCTCTCTTATAATATTCAAGATCAAATCCCAGGGAATGGTGCTACCCACAATATGTAGGTCTTCCCATCACAACCAATTTATCAATCTTCCAAGAGAAGCCCACAAGCCAAGCTATTCTATTCACTGATACTCTGCCCAGGTGATTCTACATTATTTCAAATTGACAATTAAAATGAACCAGCACAGCACTTAAAGGACTTAGGAGAAATGTTGAAGCTATGCCAACCAGACTTACAGATAGTAGAAGGTGAGACAGCTTGCGATTTGGGGTACAGGCCTAGCAGACCTCAAAAAGGGTACAAAGACTGGTCTCAATGTAAAAAAAAGATGCTTAGTTACAAGGATAACCTGGAGTTCTGTACACAGAGATGAAAACAGTCCTCAGAGAGCTCTGGCTATAGGTTAACAGCCATCCATGCCATCTGGAATGGGTTTTCAGAAGGTAGTTTTCCATTCAACAGGCACATACCAAGGAGGCCTAATTAAGACAGCAATGACTTTCTAACTCAGAATCCTCTTACATCTTGGGACACTTCTACATGTGGATTTTAATCTCCATTACTGAGAACTTTTTGGTTTTGCAATTTTTATTTTTGTGTGAGTGAGTGTGTGTGTGAGAGTACCTATGTGTGAGTGAATGCATACCACATGTGCATGGATATGCTTGAAGGCCAGAAGAGGCATAGGTCCCCCTGAAGCTGTATTAAAAAGTAGTTGTAACTATAACAAGCATGTCTCAAGCCAAACCCAGGTATCCTGGATGAGCAGTGAGCAGTCCTATATTAGCTATTCTGCTGTTGCTGTAGTAAAACACCATGACCAAAGCAAATTTGGGGAGAAAGAGTTTATTGGGTCTACCGTTGTAGGGCTAGAGCTTTGATGGCAGGCACAGCATGGCAGCAGGTGCCATGTATAGCAGGAGGCACAAGCTGAGACCTCGCATCTTTAACTGCAAACAAAAAGCAAAGAGAATAACCCAGAATAGCACGAGACATTAAACTCTCAAAACCCACCTTCAGTGATTCATGTCCTCCAAGAAAGACACACCTTCTAGACCTCTCAAAGCAACACCCACAGCTGGAAACAGCTTCCTTTTGGGAGCTTTTGAGATTGTGTTTTCTGCATATGACTCATGAAATCTCAACAGTCTGGATGATGATGGAAGAGGCCTGAAAAATGGCAATGCAGGTTTACGTGCCAACATGGGTAAGGGAAATCTCAACTGTCCCTCCCCTAGCTAAAGACAAGAGAGGGAGAATCAGTCTTCCACATCTCTGATTTCTTATCCAGTACCAAGTGATCAGCCCTACCCAGCCCCCGACACACAATATTAAACAGAGTTTATTTTTAAAAAGGGAGAGTTATTTGATACTCAATATGGCCACACCTTGACTACACTCTGTACACATATAATGACTAACAAATGACATGCACTTGTTTGCAATTGGCATAAACTTCACGAGCTTTTTGTTTGTTTTGCTTTTTAGCTTCATTGGGCTCATGCAGCACATGCCATTCTTGAAGTCACTATGTAGCCAGAAAATGACCTTGTACTTCTAATCTTGCTGCTTCTGTCTTCCAGGTGCTAGATTATGGGCATCATTTAGATAGATTATGCTATCTATCTAAAGCTATATGTAGATTTTTATATTTTCTTCCCCAAAATTAGAATATAAGTATAGGACAGAGATATAGATCACTGGGAGAGTACTTACCTGTCATGTGCAAGGCCCCATTTTGATTCCCAGGAAGACAAATACCTGTTAACACAGATACACAGATATACAGATACAGAAACACATGCACAAAGAAACACACAGGGAGACACCCAAGACAACACAGAGACAAACATAAAGACAGACAGACAGACAGACAGACAGACACACACACACACACACACACACACACACACACACACACACACACAAAATGTACCTTCAAAACAGGTTTTCATTTCAATCTATGCTATTCCATATATATTGATTATGCCCATGATGCCTTGAGAGAACTCTCACCTAGACTGACACATTCTGCTGTTCAGATATTGGTCTATAGCTAGAACAATAATCCAGAATGATCCATTCAAATCTAATATTTGGAGCTTTTCAAGAGCATCTGAAGTTTGTCCTTTAAGAAGGACATGTGACCTGTTAGCAGTCATCTTCCTATTATGAAAAAAAAAAAAAAACAGCCCCAGAATGGAATCAAAGAAGAATCTCTCTTCCATGGAAAGATCACTGGTTTTTTTTTTTTTTTTTTTTGAAATCAGGAATTATATGAAGACAGTAATATTTCAAACACCACATTAAACCTTTGAGTACATAAATCAGAAAACCTTTTGTAACATTTTGGAAAAATATAGCTATTTTTAATATCATTATTGCCAGTATATACCACCCCCAAATATTACAATATACATTTGGCTACCAAATAGTTATGAGCTCATATTTCATGAGTATTTTGTAAAATGAGTATTTAGTAAAATTATATGAAGTTCTTAAGAGAATAAAAGTTAGGCAAAACTTTCAAATGAAATCACAAGCACAGGGTACTAAGACTGATGAGCAGTAGATTTTCTGCTGACAAATCTGATGATTTAAGTGCTTTCCCCAAAATGTACATGGTCAATGGAGCCATTTGTTTCCCATAAGCTGTACAGTGATCTTCACATATATGTCATGGCATGTGCTTCCCACACATGCATACCAAATAGACCAATAGGCATATAAAAACATACAAAATAAACCAATAAAACATACATACAAAATAAATAAATAAAAATTTAAGTTACAAGTATATAACTTAGTATATATTTGAGTTAGACTTGATATTCACCCTTCTGAATTACCAAAACTGAATATATGTAAAGCTCTTTTTTACAAGAAGCTTGGTGCTTGGAGTTGCTTTCATCAATCCTCCACATTTATCTCCCTGAAGTTGTCAGGTTATAAGCATTATTATTCATATTTTATGTAAGACAGGAGTAATTTTAAAATGTTATAATTTTACTTGCCAAAAAGATAAAAGTATTCATCCCAAGCTAAATATAACAGGCAACTAGACACATTGATACTGACTTGCATTGGAATCCACTTCATAGGGTAGCTAAATGCCTTTACGTTTTGGGCTTATTATATTTTACAGTTTGAAAGAACTAAAAGCTAAGACAAAAACTGCCAGTGAATTAAATAAAATGATTTAATAAGATCACTTGTATTATAGCATGTATTTTTGTGTCTCAATTATGCTATTCAAACAACAGCGACATCTTCTAAAGACTTAGTATGTAATGCTACATACAAAATGTTCACAGCTAGATGGGAGTACAGCTTTAATAACTTTATAGGGATTCATTTGTGTAGGGTCACCCACTATCTGCAGGTTGTTTTTGGAGTATACATGTTTAATTTCAGAGACAAATGGTCATATTTAGAAACAAAGTATATGGCAAGAAATTATCTTGATAATCAACCTAGACAATTTATGTTTTGTTAAACAGACAATTTCTGGATTGTTATGGTTGAGCAGATAATCTTCCTCTGTTTTGTAAGAATTAATTCTTTTACACTGATTAATTAATGTGTGTGTATATGTATAATATGTATAGTGTGTGTGTGTGTGTGTGTGTGTGTGTGTGTGTGTTGTGTATGTGTGTAAGAACAATTTTGGGCAGCCAATTATCTCATATGAGCTCTGGTGATCTAACTCAGTTCATCAGACTTGGGACAAGTGTCTTAACCACTAACCCATCTTGCCAGTCCCAGTGGATCATTTTTGCCACTGCTATCTGAGAACCTTAATCTCATCATGTAATATTGACTACTGAGTTTCCATCTGGATCACAGAAAACATCTGCTAAGCCTCAGAAGAGCTGGATGTGTACATTCTGCCCACACTGACAGCTACAAAATCGAGTGCTTTCAGTGAACAAGCTCAATTTACATATCTTTTCGAGCACAAGTTAGGAATAGTATATCTTCCCTAAATACATTTTAATTTAATTTTTAATTCCCATTAAAAAGAAGTAATAAATTTTTGTAAAGGTAGAATTTTACATGGCGTTACTGGAAAATGAATCAACTGAAATGCTTTCTAGATTAATAAGCTTTACTAGGAAATTCATTTTTCTGTGCACATCTATCACTTGAAGCTACTAATTTTATTGTCCTGGCCATACAACTTTGCAATAGATACAGAAGAGTCATGGTCCATAGAAGTTAAATACTGTTTCCAGTAAATTTTTCTCCTGAAGTTGAGAAAGTCTTAGAAAATGTTTCTGTGATTTATCGTACCCACTTTCAACTAAGCATGATTTTGAAAGCATCTAAAGTATTATAAAAATACTAAATAAGTAAGGATGCTTTTAAAGTTAAAATTTTCAAGTTAATGAACATCAATCTCTGAGATGGCTAAAATTATTTAAGTAAGTCTTTATACCAAATAAGTTTCCTCTTTGTTTATAATTTTGGCAAATAGGTTTAAATAAGTAGTACCTAGATGAGGAAGGAAAAAAGAAAAGAAGAAAGAAAGGTAGGAAGGAAGGAGGAAAGAAGGAAGGAAGGAAGGAAGGAAGGAAGGAAGGAAGGAAGGAAGGAAGGAAGGAAGGAAGG
>JANHMN010000002.1:115793332-115911958 GCA_030674055.1 Rhabdomys pumilio
AGGAAGGAAGGAAGGAAGGAAGGAAGGAAGGAAGGAAGGAAGGAAGGGAGAAAAAATATCTGAGATTTGGTCAACAGGTAAAACCTGGACCTGCAAGTTGTCCTATGGCCTCCACGTGCAGACCATGGTACATGCATGCCACATAAACAACACAAATGAAAGAAAGGAAGAAAGGAAGGAAGGAAGGATGGAAGGAAGGAAGGAAGGAAGAAAAATCCTGAGACTGTAGCTGAGACATTGAGAAGCCAAACACTATAGAAAAATGACCAAGGTTTAAAGAACAGAAAAGTGATCCTACTCTGGATGACACTACATTTCAGTTGAGAGCATTCATAGCTAATGAGTGCCTCTCATTTTTGCACATAAAGAGTAGTGCTCAAGTGATATTCAAATTTGTGCTGAAATTTGAGGGATAGTAGAGTAGTAGGTTGTTAGGAAAAAAAATACTTAAAGATACATTCTCAACAACAGTGACAAAACACCTGAAAATTAAGCTTTTAATTCAAAACTACCAGACTTCACAGCAACCTGTGTGGACAGATGTTTCCATTCAACAGCAATTATGTGCCTAACTTGAATTTACTAACTTTGCTCCCAGTGTATGCTCAACATCCAGCTTCAGAAAGGATGCTCAGATTTACTAAAGCTTGCCTCAAAAATCAGCGCCCTTAGCAAAGCAGTAATTGTTTACTTGCAAAGAGTGTCAGCTAAGAGAAGCCACTGTAATAAAGAAGTACATTCAACTATATCAAATTGGCGTGAACTGATGTAAGAATTTCGGAAAGCAATTCAACTTTAAGCATCAATTGAATTTCTTTTTTTTTTCTCCAATAATTTATTTTTTAAATTCACATTACATCCTGACCACAGCCCTCGTCTCCCTCCTTTCCTCCTAGTCTCATCCTTACAAGATTCTTCCCACATTATCCCCCACCCCCTTCTCCTGAGAAAAAAGGGAAACCCTCCTTGGGAAACAACCCACCCTGGAACATCTAGTCTCAGCAGGATTAGGCACATTCTCTCACATTGGGGCCCAACCAGGCAATCCAGTTAGGGGAAAGGGAATCCAATGGCAGGGAACAGAGACCCAGACAACCTGCACTCCATTTGTTAAGGCTCCTATATGAAGACCAAGCTGCACATTTGCTACAAATGTATAAGGAGCCTAGTTATAGCCCCTGCATGTTCCCTGGCTGATGGCCCAAGTTTAGTTTTAAACTACCTACTTCATTCTAGAAACAAGGTTTTTGAGGAAAGTATAAAAAAAAATTTGAATAGGAGAACAATTATATAAACAAAGGCAAGTGGCTTTTGGTATTGTTAGAATGACAGAGACATATAAGAGTACTTGAAATTGGAAGGTATATACTCCTTTTAAATGTCAACCTTGATTAACAGGATGAGATACACCAAGTAACTTAATGTTTATAGCTGAATTAATTTCCAAGAAAGAAAACTAATGGTAATAATAATATTATAAATATATAACTAATAATATATAATGTTATTTATTATTGTTACATTATTTTTATATAAAGAATATATAAACAATCTATATGTTTATTATTGTTTACTATATGTTATATATGGCTATAAATTTGAAATAGAGCAAGGAGGTTTTACCTAGAAGAATCTGGAGGGACAAAGGGTGAAGTGATGTAATAATATTATAATCACATAAACTTTAAAAAAGAATATTTTAAACAAAATATGTAGAAGAGACTGCTGACCTCATCTTAAACATGAAACAGAAAAAAGAAGAGACCATGAGTCAAGTATAATTTTCAAAGTCATGGTCACAGCACCCACCTTCTCTAGCTGGCCATATCTTTCAAAACTCCCACCTCATCTTCTAGTAGCACAAACTGAAGAGCAATCATTAAATACATTAGCCTGGGGGGGCATTTTATTCTTAAACCATAACAGTACTTTCACAGTTAATTTAATTCATATGCTTAGAAATAACTGCTTATTTGTGTCTGATCTTTTACATCGATCACTCATTCTGTCATCATCGCTCCCACATTGTTAACATGATTCCGGGGCCTAAATTGATAATTGATCTGTCATGTCAAACTTACTTCTCCCAATCAGGGTTCTTGTGCAGACCGTATTCTTTTTACTAAGTAAGCTCACAGCACATGACATACAGGCATCATGGGTAAAATATATGTAACGTTTCAAAGCTTAGAATTGTGTAAGCAGTTATTTTAAATGCTCAGGCATAAACTCAGTGTAACTACCATTAAAGCAATCCAGGACTTGGCAAATGTACATGATGACAAACATGTTTTTGCTCGGAATTGTCAAACTGCTAAATATTGAATGAATCTTATCACCAATATTTGTAATACAGCCTTGTGAGCAGGGACATTGAGTTTTTCTGTAATAGAAGCAGGGCCCAAGGGTGCTATATTTAAAACTGCATCAGTATTTCTATTAAAATTCCAGCTTTTCAGAGGTTTATGCCAAATTCATAAAAGTTTTATTTGATAGAAATGCTGAATTGAATGTCACCACGGAAATTGGTTTCCTCTCTTGTCATGTAAATACAACCTTCCTTCCTGTTTTCTTGTGGAATGCTTCAGCAAAACAGGAATCTCAGCCTACACTTTAGCTGCTCAGCTATGCCAGCACTCCACTGAAGGGAGATTATTGTGAACAGAGCACAGAGTCTGAGGATTGTGGGTTTCCATGGAAATGGCTAACATAGGCTCATATATATTTGTATACTTGTCTCCAGATTGTGAAGGATTAAGAAGTACAGCCTTGTTGAAACAGGCATGTCACTGGGGCTGGAGGTTTCAAAACTCATAAAAACTTATGCTTCCTAGCCCCTCTCTCTCTCTCTCTCTCTCTCTCTCTCTCTCTCTCTCTCTCTCTCTCTCTCTCTCTCCTTCCTCTCTCCCTCTCTTCCTTATGCTTAATGATCAAAATATAAGTTCTTAGCTCCTGCCTTAGCATCATGACTGACTTTCTGCTGCCATGTTCTCTGCCATAATGGCTATGAAGTCAAGTCTTCTGAAACTAAGAGCCACCAATAATCTTTTTTTCTATAAGTTGTCTAGATCATGGTATCTATTCACAGAAATAGAAATGTAACTAAGATATCTACTTTGTCCTTGAATCTAAAATAGCTTTTTGGTAATGGTAATGGACTTCAAATCCAGAATAGGCCATTCCACCAAACATTTTATACTGAAGAGAGAATAAAATTTAAGTTTTCCTGTATGATTGAGAAAAGACATATATATATATATATATATATATATATATATATATATATATATAATGTTTATATTAGTAGCACAAGTCTTAGACTATCATTATGAAGCATATAAATTCATAGCTATTTAATTTTTGTTCTGTCATCCAACTAAAACTGCCTTCATTAAGCCCTATAGTCCTTTGTTTAAAATAGCATGCTTACCACAGGAGACAAATAAATAAATAAATAAGCATTGAAATAGTTCTTTCCTTAAGGAAAATTAGTCAAAACCAAGGAACAGGCTCAAACATATACTTCTGATCATCATGAAGAATTAAGTAAGATAATTAGATATAAAAACACCTACTATCTTTTAATCAATTTAGCCAGCTCTTACCTCACTTTGCAAGAAGTTTAGCACTAGAAGAAAAGGAACATCAGGACATTTATCTGCATGTCTTCATCAAACTCAGTCTTACCTTTCTTAGCTATAGGCTTATAATTGGGTAGACACAGTAATTTTAGAATCAAGATGGCTACCATACTTGGTTTACACATCATAAAATCCATTAAGAGAATCACATCAGAAATTTTTCTAAAATGAAATAATATGGGATAGCTAAGTTAAAAAATAGCCAAACGCATCAGAGTACATTAGTCATGATTTTCTAGAGGAACAGAACTTATAGAATGAATATATACATACATATATATGTATACATACACACACACACGTGTGTGTGTGTGTATGTGTGTGTGTGTGTGTGTGTGTGTGTGTGTGTGTGTGTATTCTAACGTCTATGGGATATTATTAGAGTGACTTAGAGGCTGTAGTCCAGATACTCTAACAAGTAGCTATATGCCAATAGAAAGTCAAGAATCTAGTCGTTTTTCAATGCATGAGGCTGGATATCTCCACAGGATTTTCAGTATATGCCAGAATTCTGAAAAAGTAGGTTGTAACACCAGTGAAGAAATGAACTTGCCAGCAAGAGCAAAGGGAAGCAGACAAAGAGCAAAAGCTTTTTTCATCCATGTCTTTTACATAGGCTGCTACCAGATTGTAGGGCCCAGATTTAAAATTGATCTTCCTACCTCAAAAGATTTAGATTAAAGTTGAGTCTTCTTCCCAGTTCAAATAATTTAATTAAGGAAAATCTCATATGGGTGTGCCCAGTAGCTCGGGTTTTAGTTAATTCCAAATGTAGTTAAGTTAACAACCAAGAATAGCCATCATACAGAATGAGGGCTATACTGCATTATAGAAAATGTTTTATTAAGCTGTGTGCAAGAGAATTTTGTGACATTAAACACCAAAGTTCTTCAATCTAAGCAAGAAATTAATTCCCTCTGAAATTTCTCTTCTTCAGTCTGTTGCCACGCAAAGTGTGACAGCTGGTGACCTCTCATACATCTGATGATCATTTGAGTATAGTTTATTTTGCTCTTTGTGTTTGCTACTATGGTACTGAGTTAAGTTTGTTCTGTGGCTCTTTACCAGTCCTTGAAATCTACAAGTGCTATGTGTCATACACAATATTTTACTAACCCCAAAGGAATATGGCTTATTCTAGCAGTCTCATAGAGCAGGTCATAAAACAAATTATTTAGCTATTTCTCTTAATCTTATTTACTTAAATTGCAGATCAAATTAATTCAAGTAACTCTCAGGGCAGCAGAAACTGTTTCTTCATCTCTCTAAAATTTTCTTACTATTGTCTGCATCCCCTAAGTCTCCTATATAACCACAACTACCTATTTCTCAAAATAAAGAAGACACTAAGACTGTATGAATCATCTACCTGTTTATACTTTTTTGGGTGCAGGGTAGAAGCCAAGAAAACTCACTCTGGAGACAGAAGCTTAAAAATGGAAGTTTTATTTTCTGTGCAAGCAGGGAGGCAGCCAGTTCAGCATGCAAACCAAGTCCCAGAAGAAAGATTGCACAACATTTTTATAGGATGACAACACAAAGTCAGGAAGAGCAGGAGAGGCTTTTGCGTTGAACAAACATATTTGACACTGGGGATAAGCAAAGAAGTTAACATTGGTGACTGGACTTTATCCCAGTCACCTGGTTTCAGGGTCCTTGAGTCAAGTCCTGTAGCCAGGTCACCTCCTGGACTCAGACCTTGAATTTAGAATGATAAGGGAACAAAGGAGTAGGCAAACTGTGCATAGAAAATTAAATCAAGACTGGCAACACATTTACGATTTGTGTGCCTTAGTTTAGGTAGCAAGATGACAGCAACTGCCCTCTTTATATACTTTCCTGGTTAACTGACAAACATGAAATATCTGAAGAAACAGGATAGGAGTTGGGTTCCAGGGCTTAGGAACATGGACTCAATTTGTCAGAAAGGTAGAATTTGTTCCTGAGATGACTGGGCTTAAGAAACTGTCTCCTAATAACTTGAACTTGAAACTTCAGAGTTTTTAACTTTTTGTTTAGTTTTGATGTCACTATATTATGTCTTTGGTGTTTCCTTCGACAGCTGTTAGACTGAGCTGTTTTATATTTCTATCTTATCTCTATCTTTATGTCTATATCTACATATCTATATAATTAGAATTTCATACTCTTGTAGTAAATACATAATCTCAATCTCAACCCTGCCTTTTATTCAGTTCGTAGATAAAAGACACAAAGCTTTTATATTTATAATAAGTCTTTAAGACACTAGAGTTGGGCAGCTATCTACTCCTATACTATTATGTCTACTTCCCTGCTAATAATCTCAAGATATGAACTGCCATGTTCTGCCTGGGCTGCTCTGACTAGCCCTCATGGCCAGTTCTTATGATGCCTTATACCAAGGTATCTTCTCCTCTCTTTACCTTCTTTCTCTTTCCTCTCGTCATCCTACCTCCAATTCAAAGCAAAAGAAGGGAAACTCCACCTGCCTCTCTTCTAACCAACTATAGGCTGTAGGCATCTTTATTCAACCAATAATTTTAAGTTAAGGAGCAAGATTATATGACATCACTGGGTACAACTAGACCTTTGGGGGGGGGCAGTACTTAACATTAAAATACATAACAACAGACTAAACCTCAACATCATATATCACTCACTCTTCCCAGATCCATCCTAAACCTCTCATGCACTAGAGCATGGACAACCTACCAAGGCTCATATGCTTAAAATGGTGACTCTCCTTCACCAAAGAATTCAGCATCTGTCAATAGCTCTTCAGCTATAGCTATGAGTTTGTAAGTCTCTCCATGCTACATGCTTTAACGTTTACTGGCTTGATAAGTTGTGGGCCTGGTGCTAGCATCTATAGCTGCTATGAGTTCATGACTGCAGATGTCTTGACATGTCTGAAAGGCATTCTGGGGGCATCTGCTCATCCTTGTTCTCTGACTCTTAAAAACTTTCTACATCCTCTTCCAGGATGGTCCCTGTGTGGGAGGGGGTGGGATACAGATGTGTCATTTGCAGTTGAGGTGTCCACAGATACTTGTTCTCTGCACTTTAATGCACTGTGAGTTTCTTCATTAAATGCTACGCATTGTACAAAGAAACTTCTCCAGTGAGGTTCATTAACTGCATTAATCTAAGTATATATAGATAAGAGACTACAGGGGAAATCAGAAAGTGAGAGGGGAAACTTCTTTAGTTGATTTCTCCTTTGGTTTGTCAGTAAAAGCAAATTGCTGAAGATGTGGAGAAGCTATGTGCTTCTGTACTTCCGCCACCACATGACAGAAGACAAACTTTCAGTGTCAGTCCTGCCCTGGTCACACGCTGTTTGATGGCTCAAACATGAAATTCACAAGAGTTTGCAAAATAACTGCATCATAAGCACATTGGCTCTGGCTCAAGGACTACCTTTGATCTTTTTGCGTCATATCTTTTTTTTTTCTGTGTCTTCTCTAGAGAGCACCATTTTTTTTCTGTTTGTGTCCCATGCCCTGCCAACACTTGCTGAAACGATTTTCTGTTTTATGTTACTGTAGTTGATCTCTGCCCTTGTGAAACCTGCCTACCAAGTCTTCATGAAGGAGAAAGTCTTTAAAAAATACTGAACACAGTTAAATATCACTCTTCAGCACAATTCACCTCTAGCTATGCTTTTAATGTAAAGAATGACATATGAAAAAACTTACTTTGGGTTTGTCAATGACCTTGGCAGCTTGCTTGTTTTTAGTTTTTACTTGAAGTAAAATATCACTCAACCAAAAACGGGTACTCAACAGTACCTTTTTCTCAATACAGTGTCTTTTTCTCTGTTCTGTTCAAGACAGTGAAGAAATGACTGTAGTCATGAAAAGTACCACTAGTAGGTAGCAGCTCTAGGCCTATGCCATGCCCTGTATTTCTCTGCACTGTCTAAAAGCTTCTACCCCTCAGTCTTCAAAAAAATATATTCATGATTTCAGGCAAGAATCTAAGTCTCAGGATACAACAAGGAAGTAGGCTTCAGACATGAAAATGACTTTGGGTTAGGACAGGAAAGTAGGCTCAGATATTTTGTTCATCCTGATAAGTCCAGTGATCATGGGCGTGATTACAGAACTTTGTTTATTGCCTTGCTTGTTCTTTGACTATTTGTGTTTATTGTCTTGCCTATTCCTTGACTATTTGCATCTATTGTATTGCTAGTTCCTCACCCTAGAACTGACCTTAATTCTTACACGTAATTAAAATGGTATAAAAGCAGATTGGGAAATTTTGTTTTACAAAAAGAAAAAAATTGTTTGAAGGGATGGTTGGTATCTGGTAAAGCATTTTTTTCCGTGCATGTATCTATGGGATGGAATAGCATTTGGAATAGATTAGCATTCTAATCTGTAGCCTGAGTGAAAAGCACTCGTGCATTTGTCTGTGGGCATTGTTCAGCTGATTGTCTACTTGAACAGAACAAAAATTCATTTTGTAACATATATATATATATATACATATATATATATATTTGCAACATATATATATAACATATATATGTTAAAACAGAGACATCACAATCCAATCATTTTCAATCCAATCATATATATTTGTAACATATATATATATATATATATATATATATATATATATATATTAAAACAGAGACATCACAATCCAATCATTTTCCAAGGCCCAGCACTTAGCAAACAAACTCTTAATATGCCAGCCTTTGGGGAAACATTCATTCACAGGAATGTTTGCAGGAACATTCCCACAACTTTGCAATTATTTTTATTTTGACTAAAGATATTGACCCTATGCAGACTTCCTTCCAAGTATGATTGACATTTTACTAGTAGAAATAGCTGTGTTAAATATAAGAAGCTTGCTTCTATATTTGAGTCAGTATGTAAATTGAAAGACAGAGGAAGCCCTCAGTCTTCATTTCACATGTACCAGCTGCTGAGACATAAAGATATTTTATATGTAAGGCTTCTAGTGAAAAGTGTTGTGCTTGGATTTTCCTTTTATTGGGCTTGGGATTTTAAAATAGTATAAATATTGTCTTAGAGCAGGTTGATAGCTAAATAAGTCCATGGAAATCCCTACACAATACATTTAATAAATATTGGATAAAGCTGTTTGATGTTTGTAGTCTTGTCTCTAGCACCCTTCCTTACTGTGTATAATTAAATACATGAAGGCAGCAATCTGATTTAAAGTCATTGCTTGTTCTGAACTATTTCTAGTACATAGAGTCACTGATATTTCGGTCTACTGCAATCGAAGAAGTATTTTTGATTATTTTGTAGCTACTATTTGCTCTGAATAAATAGGAATCAAGGGAAAAAATCTTTGTATCCATGATGCCTCCCAAGACACTGAGAAAAGAATACGACTAGCTTTGCTTTTAGTTCTTCAAAAAATTACAATCTTGGGGCACTTACTTTGCATAAAGAAACTTCTTTATGTGACCTACTGCAGAATAGAAGTCACAGAGTTCCCAAGTAGTTGATAAATACATAAAACAAAATGGAAGCAAAAGAAGTCTAGAGTCGGAAACACAAACCCTGTAAGGACAGAAAGAATTGATCGTTTACCCAAATGAAATACTCACAGTGAACAAACTATCTTGCTTGATTTCTGTTAAAAAAAAAAAATTCTTCTCGAATCCGTACACTGTCTTGGCTTTTTCTGCTTTCCCTCAAAATTATCAAAAGCAAGAAAGACGAAACTGGGTGGTACAACACTTACCCAGCCTGAGTGAGTAAAGTTGATTCCTGAGAGTAACATACAGAGAGTATAGGGCCTCTGTTTCTATCAGGCAATATGCTTGTGGATGCAGAGGCATTGTCACATGGTTTGGAAGTCCATCAGCTACTTTGCAGTGAAATATTCCCTTAGGACATATTGTTCTAAGCTTCCTACTACTTTTCAAATGTCAAGACTTTGGACAAAAACATAAATAAAACTCATCCAACATGATGTAACCAATCTACTCTTTAATGCATCAAAGAAAAGAGAGAAAAGTAATGATATACTGTAAATGTTGTAAATTCGTTTTCTCCCGTTACCTCGGAATCCCCCTAAAACACACTGGATACACATTCAGAACACATTCAGATAAGGGATAGGCTTGCCATCAGATAAAGCTCTTCACAATCTTCAGTTTGTTTATTTCCCTGACTGGGAACTGGTGAGAGTTGATCCAGTGAAATGTCCACACATCTTTGTGTACATACTAAATTCTCCCCTGTTGTTAAAGTGCTCTCCAGAGAGACTGCACACCACTCTTGCCTCTTTTCCTCTCTCCTCTCATCTCCACCTGCTTGGATTAGTTGCGCTCTTGGCAGCTCTCCCTACATCTTCCTAGGCCTGAAGTACATTTCATTTTGTCTATAGGACCTGGGAGTATAATATAATGAATTTTTTTTTCATTTCTTATTCCTTGGAGAGAACAGTTTTCAGAACCATGTTGAAATGACTCAGAATTTATTACTTGTGTATAACACACACGGTTTAAACTTTCAAGGGCATTTATTTAGTAAGCAGGAAGAAGGAAGCAGCCAAAATTGACCCACATATCTGAATTTGGGCAGTAGCTAGAGTGACTGCTTTGAACCTATCCTTCCTATGGGCTGGCCTCTCTGTGAGGACTGGAATTTGAAAGCCTTAAAGGATGGGAGGGGCTACAGTTCAATGCTGTAGACAACTTTACTTCCATTTCAGTTTCCTTTTATACTCAAATGAAACAAAGAAAATAACGATTCAAGGGAAGCTGCTTGAGTTCAGAAAAACATGTAAATTAAACACCAGTAAACACACACTAAATATTAACAGAGTAGCCCTTTTCCAGAACATTCTCAGGACAGAACAGTTTAAACACAATTGCCTGTCATGTCCTGCAGATTACATCTGGAAAAGCATGAAAGGAAGGCCAAAGGCAATCCAGGTTCAGGGTTCACCGAGGACAGCACTCAGCATGTCCTTTCTCCAGATTGGCTTCTACAGCTATGTTCCCACATACAACAACAACAACAACAACAACAGGTTTTATACAATGAATGTAAATGTTTGTTGCAGGAAGCACTCAACTATATTCAATAATAATCCAGGAAACAAAATGCACCTGAGGCCAAAGGCCTTCTCTCTTTTTCTGGAGCCCCTCTCATAGTGCCCCCAAGTATTGTTCACCAGCCATCATTTTTTTGATTTTTGTAGGTGGAAGCCCTGTTAATAAGCACACAATTCTGTTTTCCAGTTCATTTCTTCCCAAAGTAGACTAGTTTATCCTCTTTTCCTGTTTCAAAAGCTCTAAAATCTTCAAGTTAAAACTTTTGCCATGGACTCAGCTGTTAATAGTACCTGATGCTCTTGCAAAGGGCCTAGATTCAGTTCCTAGTATCCATATGGTGTTCACAATCACCTATAAGCCCAGTTTCAGAGGCTATATCATCCTCCTCTCATGACCTCCATGGACACCAGGCATGGGTATGGTACACGTAGATGCATGCATGCGGAAGACTCATACACATAAAATAATACGTTTAAAATAAAAGGATTTGTAATCAAAGAAAATCATCTTAAATTTCTGTGTGAATAGCTTTAGGAGTTAACAGTATATTTATTTCCTATAGCTTTTACAATTTTTGAACAGGGCCGGTGGTGAGTGAGGCAGATATAGAAGTAGTGAATTAATAGGAAGTAAAGAAATGCATATGCATGACAACTTGATTTTAACATATGATAATGTTAAAATTCATGTCGTAGAATGTTGTTTTTCACAACTGACTATGAATGCTACAAAACCAGGCAGAGCTTCCTGTTGAGGTGGCCACTGTGGATATGCACACCCTGTAAGTGTCTCATGCATCCTAAAGCATTTATTAGCTCCTCTTTTTTTTTATCAGTTTCAAGAGTTGGGCGGGGCGGGTAGAAGTCCAGTTAGAACATTGTCTAGAGTGAAGAAGACCCGTAGCTCTGTTTGCCAGCACTGCACATACACACTGGCTGTACAGTGAAGTAGGTAAATCTACAGAGCAGAAACAAGCAGGGCAGCTTTAGTGACTGTTCACCATCATTTCATGATGGTCAGTGGTCAAAGTAAAGACCATTTATTACAGAGCTGCCGAGAGTTGGTAGGAAACTTGGGAAACAACACTATATTCTTTTTTGCATTTCATAGAAACCACCAGGAAAGAAATTAATCACTACATGCTTAGCAAAATTTTCTAAAGTGCTTCAAAGTAAGCTAGAAATTCATTACATGAGATTCTTGTGTGTCCAGGTATGTGTTTATGTCTGTGTGAGCATGTTTTGTATGTGCAAGTCAGAATTTGACGCCTGGGGTTCTCCTGATTCAGGTTCCACCTTGTCCTGCAGTGAAGCCAGAGTCACAGATTCCCCAAGAAACCTGCTGTTTCTACCATCACCTGCTCTGATTGTATGCCCTCGTCCCCAGTACTCAATGAATCCAAGAACTGTGAAGTTAGATTTTCATGTTTGTGGAATAGGGTTGAACTTGAACCATGTCCCCAGTTCCAGGGGTACATGCCAGCAACCCTGTAACTCAAATAAGATCAACACTCCTCAGGAACATTGTGTAAAATAGCATATGATGTCATTAAAGTATTAGAACTTGGCTTAAAACTTTGAGCATACAAAATTGCTGTTATCATTACAGACATTTCAAATTATTAAAGTAATTTGCAGTAGATATAGATATAGATATAACAGGAAATTCCAGCAAGTTGGGAAGAGTTAAGGTGGGAGGAGTAAGGAGAGAAAGAGGAGAAGCAAGAGAGACAGGTAGGTGGATGGAGAACCATGCTTGGACCAAGAGCAACCCTGGGTAACAACTTATATCTAGGTTAGTTAATTGGGAAATACCTCTAATTGTGTGAGCATCTTGTTTATTGTGCATTACCAAACATATTAAAGCCTTTGGCCAATCAGTAAGCATTAGAGGCTAATTCCTACCAGGTACTATGTGGATGGTGGGATGGTCTGGGCTCAGCACAGCCTTGTGGAGACAGCGTGGAAGATTGGCAAAGCCATCTCCCACACTGGCGTCTCGTGGGTGGCAGGGCCGGTGTCTCTGGTAGCCTGAGTGGATGGCCTGAGCTGAGTAGAGGCAGTATGCCACAGCCACTCGTGGCTGCAGGCCTAGGGTAGTCAGGAACATGGTGGCTTATTAAGAAAAGCCAGATTGAATGCTGCCATTTTAAATATCTACTGCAACATATAGATATAACATTGTATGTTGTATAAAGGTTTTATTACAGTAGAAATGTAAATGGTTGATTAAAATTTTACAGGTTTGCTACACGCATATCTGCTATACCTCTGTGTTTTCCTAAAAGCAGTTAAGATAAGTTAATACACTCTCAGATTAAATATGTGAGATACAGGAGAATTTAGAATTAACTATAGAAATAAATTTTAATCAACCATTTACATTTCTACTGTGACAAAAACTTTATTTTATTCTTTCTAAACATATTTAATGTATGCTTATTCAAAATAGTCGATATAACATACCCATATATTTACTTGTAGTGAATATTTACCATACAATAGATATTAAAAATATTTTGAATATATGGATCTTACTAGCAAAAAGTATAAGCAAAATGCTCACAAAAAGAGAAAAGGCATACACAATTATAAACATCTAATTGTTAGCTTTGAAAATATTTTAAAATTAATTTATAGTTTGTGTAAGCTGAGAATTATGCTCTGAATGATGCTAATCTTCAGTCCCTCTAATATATTATTAACTCACACAAGGAAGAGAAGCATTGATGGGGAAAATATTTTGAGAAAAGTATATAATTTTAAATTATCTAACTACACCCAGTATAACAATGGGTCTTTGTGCATCAGAAGAAAAGATAACAGACTATGGATACAATACAATACAATACAATACAATACAATACAATACAATACAATACAATACGAGACAGATGAAGGCATGATTCATTTTAAAGGCACAAGAAGGGGCTAATATTTAAGGAATGCCACTGGACTCTGAATAGTGCAAAGGAAGGAAATGGGCTTTCCCACACAGACTGTCATGGACACAAACTTACCAACACCTTTGTTTTAGGCTTTAGAATTATAAAAATGAGCCTATTTTCTTGATTGCTTGTAAAACGTGTTTACAGCACTAACAAGAAATTAATAAATTATTGTTACTAAGTTGAAAATTTCAGACTTCAATTCTACTGAAGATTTACTAGTATATGTAAAATAATCAAATCAAACCAAAAAACCAAAAATGCAAAGAACTAACCTGGAAATGAAAAAATCATGATAAATAGCTTTTAATACACTGAACATTACATTCTGAAGGATATTCATTCTTGCCAGGCATGAAACAAATGGGTTCATCAAAATTTCTAGATTACTGCCGTAAATAACATTTTAAAGCCATAATACAGGAAGCCTAAAGAATTCCCAGAGCTGACACTGAACCAAAAAGTCTAAAGATAGTGTAGGACCAAGATTTCATAGAACAGTGTCCAAAAGACATAACAGCTTTCTATACATACCAGCTTCTCAGACATAGAGTGCAGGGTGTCTGCCCATGAGCGAAGTTTCTGAAGACGGGAAACCATAATGATAGTGAATGGGCTTCAGAACACAGTAAAGATGGGAAATGGAATCTCGTTTCTCTATCTATAGTGAATATGCCCATAATACCTGTAGGAGAATAAATTCCATAGTGTGGAAATTATTCATCTGAGTAGTAAAAATGAATTACCCATAAGCTGTGCACTATTTCAGAAAAATCCAATAAGATTAAAAAATAACACCTAAAAACCAATATCAAACTTTTCTCACATAACTTATAAACCCCAAAACTCAATATTTATGTAAATGTAAAAATAAACACACAAGTTAAATTCCATAATGAATGTACCCAGGCATACTAATGCACAATAATCAATTAAATTAAATCCAGCCCAAATTTAAACTGATATAAAAACAGAGTATTTGAAACCAATGTAACTTTATTGAATATGCTTGAAATGCTGTTTAGATATATAGAATCAACCTTTAAGCAGCCTAAATCAAACTTAAAGATAGGAAAAAGCAGTGTCATATGATGGACTTAAAGTAGTTAAGCAGCAGTTTGAAACACTGTAGAAAAAAAAAAAAAAGTGGTCTTGAAAGATATGAAAACAGATGTACCCAAAGTACATTGCCAGAGGGGACTGGGGGAGAAAATGAAGATAACTAGAAATGGATTAAATCAAATATGGTTGAATATAAACTCAATAAATCAAAAGTATCTTAAGGAGGTTGGAGATTGAGAAAGGTTTTGAGAAACATAAGTGACTCCTAGTTTCGTGTGCTTAGTTTCTAAAATCTCATATAATGCTTCTGAGTGACTATTAATGTTTACTGACATAATCATTCAAGAGTAAAGATGCTGCATTTCCTGGCACCTACATATTTACCTTTATGATATGCTACTGTTATGCAACTACATGCCCTGTACCAGAATAAACAG
The DNA here is from genome assembly GCA_030674055.1 of Rhabdomys pumilio. Classification (NCBI taxonomy): domain Eukaryota; kingdom Metazoa; phylum Chordata; class Mammalia; order Rodentia; family Muridae; genus Rhabdomys; species Rhabdomys pumilio. The sequence goes on from JANHMN010000002.1 coordinate 115,808,453, forward strand.
AATTTAGAAGTACAGAGAGAAACTGGTCAACTCAATACAAAACTCAAGACTTGAGGAATGTGCTAAAAATAGACATTGGAGCATCTGTAAAATGATTAAGATATTGATATAATAAAATAGGTAGGTGCCCTGTGTGATGTACCTGTGGAATGCCTTAAAACTAAGAAAATGAAGATATGTATTCTTACAGTGAAACAGTTATGTGAAACATGTGCCACAAGATCACATTTGCAATGCTAACACTTGATCCTCAGAAGGTGGCACTATTTGAGGGTTGTGGAAACAGGAAGGCAGAGCCTAGCTGGAGGCCACAGTTGACTAGGGGAACCTTTGAAGACCATTATTCTGTGTCATTTGTTTCGCACCCTTTCTCTGCTTCCCAGAAACATTGATATAAAGAGATTTTGCAATATGTTCCTGCTGGCCTAATGTTCTGTCCATCTGCTCCAGTGAATCATGGACTTAGCTCCCCCAACCCGGAGCCAAAGTAGACCCATTATGTCTTAAGCTGTTTCTGCCTGGTATTTGCTTATAACAAAATTTTTCATTAGTACACAGAACGACTAAACATAGCAACAATGTTAATTTTCCACAAGTATGTATATACCTTCCATGAAATAAAAACAGAAATTCAGGAAAGGTCATTTTTAAATATAAGCAAGATTATTAAAATTTTATGGGAGGACAAAGACAAAACATTTAACATTGTTTTTGAAAATAGCAAAGTTGGAAGATTGTCTATTAAATTTTTAGATACTCTATGTGAGTAATGACACCTACGTAGTAAATAGATAGGTACTTTACGATCACAGAATATACAGACAACACAAATACAAAACCACAAATATGCCGAAAAGATATCTGAAAATGTGCAAAACTGACTCAGTGGGCCAACTAGGGTTTCTACCAAATATTACTGAAGCAACTAGGCATTCATAAATAGTAATGAACACAACATCAAGCCTTCTTATACAAATAATCTTAATAGGATAATGTATTTTTACATAAAACTATAAAATATTTAAGAAGAACTAGGAGAACCTACTTGATATCTGGAGTAAGACAAAAATTTTTAGAGTTGTTGCCCAAATCATAGCTTACAATGATAACATTAATTTAATCTTGTCAAAGGACAAAAACTTGAACATTGAGTTTCAATATATTAATTGACTTAAAATTCAGTTTTAGATCCAGGAACACTTTATCCCACTAAGTAAAACAGGTAGAGGAGGTTGGAGAAATGGATCTCTGGTTAGGAATACTCATTGCTCTTGGAGAGGACAGGAGTTTTTATCCTACTAACCACATTGTGTGATTCACAGCTGCAAGGTAATTCCAGGTCAGGATAGTCAATGTCTTCTTCTGACCTCTGTGGGCAGCTGCACACAAGTATAGACACACATGCAGACAGACACACATAAATAGGATTGTATAGAACTACAACTGGAGATTAGAGAGGTACCTTTAAGAAAACACAGCACATTTCCAGAGAAACAACAGAATTTGGATCCCGGAATCCTTGTCAGGTGAGTCAGAACCACCTGTAAATCCAGCTCAGGGGGATGCAAAATTTGTAGTCTCTGAGAGCACCTTCACTGATATTTACATATCCCCATACAAACACATATATGTAAACATCAATAATTTATTAATAATTTTTATATTTTGAAATATTAACATCATTTTATGATTTCTCCCTTCTCCATCCTTTCTTAAAACTCTGCCATTGTACCTCTGACCTTTTATCTTCTTAAAGTAATGGCCTCTTAAACTGATGCGTGAGTGCTGTCCTTTCGGTACTACCACCTCCTCAGTCTGAGTAACACTACTTGCATGTATGTGTTTCCATATATGTTTGAATTTAAAAATATAATATACTGTTCAATAGTCTAAGTAAAGCAGTTGGAATTTATAGACATGGAAATATTTTTTTTTAATTAGGAAAAAAAACAAGAGTTGGGGGTCATTTCATAGTGATCTTTTATGTTAGAAGAGATCAGAGAGGCCAAATACAAAAAATAACTAAAAGGGAGTTAATTAGTTCAAACCATATTACTTCAAGATATCTGTTTGTGTAAGTAATCACAGAGAAGGAGCTAATAGGCCAATAGTATAGGCAATGCTTGGGGCAGTTAGCTATCATTTCTCTAATTCTAATTATCAGATCAGATAAATGGCTTGCTTTCTTGTCAACAATAAAGAATTTGGCATGGGAAGTTACGTTTGGTAATAGTCTAGTCTGTGAAGAATCTTTGTCTAAAGTAACAGCTTCTTGTGACTTTTATTTAACAGATTGTTACATCTAAACTTAAAATTATCATTTTCAAAAATAAAAAAAAATAAAAAGATAGAAGAATGTGGAAGATACTCCACACTGGGAGAAAAATATTTCCAGCTATCTTATCTAAGCACTGTAAATACTTAGATAAGAAAAATCTTTCACCATTTAAGAATGAAAGGCACACAATGCAATGAAAAACTGAACAAAGCATTTGAAAGGGCATTTCATGGCAGCCTGAAAAGAGATCAATGCTAACAATTAGAAACACACACAACAAGATGTCAGAAAAGGATTAGAGGCTAGGGAAAATGCAGTGACACAGAAATACCCAAAATATTTACATAATGCTGGTAGGTATCAAACATACAAAGAACAGCCTCTGGATAAAACTATTTAGCAATTTCTCACAAAGGATACTATGTAGTTGCAATAAAACCCAACAACTTAACTCATGGGTGCTTGCTTTAAAGACAACTGTCCACACAGATTTTTTTTTTAGAAGAAACTATTTATGCACGCAAAAACTAGAAGCAACTTCTGTTTCTCACTGTGAGAATAGTTAAAAATCTGTGGCACATCATATCACAACAGTAGAATGGATATGCTACAGAGTCACACAACCCACTCATGTAAGGACAAGTCAGAGAGATGGTCACCCCTTTCTCAGCCATTCGTGTATGAAGGAATGTATATATTTATTGTCTGTCTGTTTGAATATCATCTATTTATCTATCCATCTATCCATCCATCTCTCTATCTCACTCTATTGCATAATATTCTAAAGTGAATTTTTCTATCTCTATGCCATCACCAGTAAATTATGCAAGACAATTAACAAAGGAATAATATACAATTTTACTAGATGGGAAAAGGAAATAACAACAAAAGAATTTACTAAAAACCTAAGTAGCTAGTGACTTAGAAAATCTCATGGGATCTATAGGAAAGCCACCCAACTAATAAATGAACTAAGCCAGACTCTAGAATACAAGATCAATATCACAATAAAATTTATCTCTCCTGCTTAGAAAGTACAGGTAACTTGAATTTAATTTTTTATGTAATTTCTAATAACACTGAATAATTGAAATAAAACATCTAACCAATAATTTTTGAAAGACATATACAAGGCAAATTTAAAATTTTGCTTCAAAAATTTTGAAGTATAACTTTAAAATATAATGGTGTCCCATGTATACAATTTTAAAAAAATAAGTATTGTTGAGGTCCCACATTCCTGAATACATACAATACAATTTCAGTCAAATTAGCTCTGGACATTGAAACCTAAACCATTTGAACAACTTTCTATCAAAATTTGTTAAACATTTTGTAAAACAAATGCTGATTGAAAGGGCATCCAGGCAGATGCACACTGAAGAACAAAACTGTATGACTCCACAGGTTCCAGTGTACTGCAATTGAGTAAAATGTGTTTTGGACATAAAAACAGACAAACAGGTTAATAGAACTAAACTCAGAAGTAGTCTAGCATGTATACCCTCAACTGAAGTTTGCCAAAGTTTAAAAAGCAATTCTGGAAGAGTTAAAAAAAAAAAAAAAAGCCTTTTAGAGTTTTGAAAAAAATGTTCATTCCTTTGTAACTATCCAATTCTTATTATGAATTATAAACAAGAATAAATTGAAAATAATTCATGACTCTAAATATAAAGTTGTTAAAATATACCTGGGGATCCATCCTATATGCAGACACCAAACACAGACACTATCACTGATGCAAAGAGATGCTTGATGACAGGAGTCTGATATAGCTGTCTTGTGAGAGCCTCTGCCAGAACCTTACCAGTAGATATGTGGATGCTTGCAGCCAACCATTGGACTGAGCACAGGGACCCCAGTAGAGCAGTTTTGGGAAGGACTGAAGGAGCTGAAGGGGTTTACAGGCCCATAGGAAGAACAACAATATCAACCATCCAGACTACCCAGAGCTCCCAGGGACTAAACCACCAACCAAAGAGTACACATGGAGGACCCATGGCTCCAGCTGCATATGTAGCAGAGGGTGACCTTGTCTGGCAATAATGGGAGGGGAGGCCCTTTGTCCTGTGAAGGCTCAATTCCCAGTGTAGAGAAATGTTAAGGCTGTGAGGTAGGAGTGGGTGGGTGGGTGGGTGGGTGGGGGAGCACTCTCATAGAAGCAGAAGGAAGGAGGACAGGATAGGGGGTTTCCAGAAGGGAAAATGAGAGAATGGATAACATTTGAAATGTAAAACATTAATAATAACCAATAAAAATAAAATGTCATTAATAAAACATATGATAAAAAGTTTAGCAGATTTATAATATGACATAAAACAAGCCCAGTAAAAACCATGATGATAAGCCAGATTTCCACAAACCTAAGATCCCAACTGCTGAACATATCATAAGAAGTAAATAAGGTGTCTTATAAATAATAAATTTATTGAAATGGTAAAACTCAACTATAAAATAAAGATATAGAATTAAAATGTAACTAAAGAAATGAACAAAGTTTTAAAGAAGACACACCAATGGGAAGATATGTGTTCAGATGTCATTAGTCATCAGAGAAATCACTGAGAACAGAGTGAAATATCACTTACCTCCATCAGTACCAATAGCACCAGAGTTCCAGTGACCACTCTGAGAAAGGGTCTTGTAGTTTTGTTAAGGTTAAATACATATTGGCCCAAAGATCATTATATTCATTTTGACCACATTTGTCATCCTCTCTGCATGAAAGAGCTAGAGATGTAAAGAAACAGCAAATCTCTACTACTAATGCCAAGCCTTTTAACATAGTGAATTCTGATGCACGAATGGTGAGAAAAGATCCTATGTTAAATTATGCTCCAAGTTTTCAGTATTACATAGATACAGTACTCTCTACATTGGCTTGATAACTTATTGACTTTTCTCTGTCTTATTTGGAGTGATAGTTGGGGGAGTAAGACAGTAGACCACAAAAGAGAATGGGGAGATGGATAAATAAACACTAAAGATGTTTGAAAAGTCAGGTGGAGTCATTAATTCACGTCCAGGTTTTACAGCTAGACTTTCTGATAGCTTTTTTCTAGGAATAGCCTATATAGCCCCTTCCAGAACTATGAAAGCTAGCCAGCAGAATGGATGCTTCTGTGTAAATACTAGTCTGATTTCTCTTTGTCCTATGACCAATGTGTATTTTTTTTTCAACAATGAGAGTCTTGGCATAGAGTTCTGGCAGATAACCAAAAACAGAGAAAACTCCATATTGTTTTTGAAGTCTCTGCCTTCCCCCAATCAAACACTCTACAGAGGCCTTCTCAGATATGGCATTGGGTTTTTGTTTAATAACCTATGGATTTTAATGAGATCATTGTCATTAACGTGTATTTTTAAAAGAATTTTATAAAATAAAGATCACTGGTGGAACATTTGTCTTACATGTTCAATGTCCTGGGTTTAATGACTCACTGATTCAAAACTGGATATTAAAATTGTAGATTTCATATTAGGTATATTTAAGCAGTGTGGAAGAAATTTGAAATTTAAGGATTATGAAAATAGACTGGTATTTTTTAATGACCTGTAATACTAATTAATGTGTGGCTTAACAAGTAGTACTGAAAAATCTTCCCAGACTCACTACTGGCTTAAGATAAGAGATTAACTGAAGAGAAGTGTGCTTTAGACTTGAAAATATACAACATAACAGTGAGTTAAAATGAGTTACAAGTATTTACAGAAAAGATAGGCTTAGAAGTGTGAAAAAAGATTATAACTTTTAATAAATCAAGATTCTTCCATCACTTCAGGGATACCATACATGGCTCCACGAACAAGTTTATCAGAGCCACTTAATAACTTCTTACGTGATTAAAAATATTTGCTTACTTGTATGTTAATTCCGTTGATTGTGGTGGGTTGTAGCATGGTTATTCTTTACTTAACAGCTAAAGTCTATTTATGAGTTTTTCTGAGTTTGGGCTACCTCATTCAAGATGAACTTTTCTAGCTCCATCCATTTGCCTGCAAATTTTGTCATGTCGTTAACAGCTGAGTAATACTCCATTGTATAAATGTACCACATTTTCTTTATCATTGCCTTGGTTAAGGGACATCTAGGTTGCTTCCAGTTTCTGGCTATTATGAATAAAGTTGCAATGAACATGATTACGCAAGTGCCCTTGTGGTAGAATGAAGTTTCCTTTGGGTTTATGCCCAAAAGTGGCATATGAGTCTTTTGGTAAGGTTATTTTCTTGCTCCTCATTACGCCACTTCAAGGTAGCTACCTCAGCTTCCACTAACCTAAATCTCAATAATTCCATGCTTTTCCTGGGACAGTGGGCCTACGATTTTGCCAGTGAAAGCCATTTCGTTCTTTCTTCATGAGTTGCCTAATTCTCAGCTTTCTTTTTCTAAGACCAGACAGCTTTGCTTCCACTGCATAAGACCCTCTATTTCCAGCTCCATAAGAGACCCAGTACTACACCAGCCCTTCCAGGGATTCGGTGAATTCATCACAATGGGGTATAGCCCTCTCCTTCCCAGTCCCTAGTCAATCTGACACTTTTTTCTGTATTTCTTCAGACTTTGAGCTGATGCTGACACAAGACAGAGGCATCCCATTACTCGTATCTTCATTGCCTAAAATCCTACCTGACTTTATCTATACCTTTGCTCTTGCTTAGAATATCTGCACCCTGCTAAAGGCAGCAAAGAAATAGAATCACATAGAAGATAACACAAATAAACTTCTGATTGAAGTGTATGAAAACACACAAAAGGTGTCTGTCTAGATGAAAGCAGGAGGACCAATCAGGGTATAAAAACAGAAGCCAACTAAATAAGAGAAATACTGAGAAAAACCTAATTTGAGCCTGGAAATAAAATTTTCAGTCAGTTTAATGAAAGCTTAATGGAAATCTTCCCCAACAAAATAGATCATGCAGAAGACAGAGGAACAGGGCTTCATGACATGGTAGAAAATTGGATCATTGAATAAAAGAAAGTAATAGATTACTTAGAAACACACAAAAAGTATAGGGGCAAATGAACACCATGAAAAGACCAAATCTGTAAATTATCCACATAGAAAAACATGAAGAGTTCCAGGTCAATGACTCAAATATGTCTTCAATAAAATGATAGAATAAAACTTGCCAAATCTAAGGAGAGTAGGTATGGGGAGAATACAAGACACCAAGTAAATAAGATGATGAAAGAAACTCCCCAGGACATATCATAGTTAAAACTCTAAATATACAAAACAAAGGAAGGGTTTTGAAAGATTAACTGAAAGAGATCCAAGTAAGACAAAAGACAGGCCCATGAGGAGAGCAAGTGCTGATGTCCCACAAAATATTCAAAAGCCAGCAGAGCTTGGAGCAATGTGCTTTAAGGTCTGAAAGAAGACAGATGCCACCCAGACTATATCACTTGGTGAAACTATCATTCATAACTGAAGGAAAAGGAGAAACCTTCCAGGACTGCAAAAGGAATTCATAACCACCACACCAGAGAATAGTGGAAGATGTATTGCAGCATGAAGGCCAAGATGAGCATTTTTATTTACTTTTTTCTTTTGTAATTGTTTCTATCTGTTGCAAGGAGGAATTTACTTGGTAAGGATTACAATCTATACTTATCTGTGAGTATGAGGATATTAATATGAAGTTTGATTATGCTTATTAAGTAAAGTGACAGATCTCCTCCAAGATCTATGACTTCTTTATCCCTGGATAGTTAGCTGGGCTGTCATATAAGACATGATTTCCCTCTTGTTGAGTGGTTATACAGGCAGGGTATGAATGACACTATTGCACTCTTGGAAAAATCATGCCATGCTCATCATTGCTTTAGTCCCTAGGCATCACAGTTAGGAATATTGGCTGCTTTCCTCATTTAGAAACTTCCATAGCATCTTCTATTAATATGAAAGGTAGTCCTGTATGAGAAGGCTTTCAGAGCAGATGGAGCTCAAATCCTCTAGATACTGTGTCTAAAATGCATAGTGTCTTAAGCACTAGGGACTTACTCACAACCTCTGACAGGTAATGAAGGGAAACAGCAATAGCTGATAATGCTAGGAGAGCCACTTAAAAAAAAAACAATTACCTGAACAAAAGGAAGCTTCTCATGCCTAGTGTTGGGGTTTTGTTACATAGTCTATGGTATAGACTAATCCTACTTTAATAAGTATACTTAAATGCTTTATCTTCCCTTCCAACCCACCAGAGGTAGTAGAAAGAAAACTTTCATAGGTAAAAGGGGGAGGCAGACCTGTTTAAAAAACAGTTCTTTGGGGGTGAATCCAATCTGTATTATCAGAATATCAGTAGTTCAGTTTACATGAATCAGCAGTGATAGCTCAATCCACTTGCAAACACCATTCATAAATCACCAGTGGCAGTTCAATCCAGAAGAAACCATGACAAAATACCACCAGAAGTACTTTGGTGTGTTTCTCTCTGTGAACTCATGACAAACAATGTCATGAGCAAAGGGTAGCTATGTCAATCAATACCACACAGCACCATCCACTGTCTGTTGGGTTATGTTCATATGCTTTCTGAATATCATGTGTTCCTGCAGTATCTGTTCTAGCAAAACATCACATGCCCTTTTTCCAGTCAGCTTCCAAAAAACACCACGTGTTTGTTCTCAGCAAAACATCCTCCCATGTGTCTGCTTTAACAAAAACATCCTCTCATAAGCCAGTTTCCAGAGAAACATCACATAACACCAGAAATTTCCACTTCACTATGATTCTAAGAGTGGCATTATCAGCCCATTTGAGAAAATTTCATTTAAATTTTTAAAAATTTTTATTTAAACCTAATTTTAGATAGACAGATGATATTCTAATTATTTATAATTTTTTTCAGGCACTGCTTACTGTTATTTTATACACCCTACTCCTTCTGAATTAATCTTTCTACTGCATGCTAAGCCTCTGCCTCTTTTTTCTCACTTTCTAATTAAGCGCACTGTACGCTGATATTCTTTCTATTGATTCCCTCAACTGTGGTCCCATTTTACTCTTTTGAAGCCTGCAGGTTTCTTTTCTCCAGGTTATAAATTCAGATGAAGAGATTTGGAGCTAGGAAATGCAGAAGAGAGAATATGCGACATTTCTCTTTTCGTGTCACAGTTACGTCACTTAATACGATCTTTTCTAATTCTGTCCATTCTCCTGCAAACTTCATGACTGCATTTTTTCTTTACAGATGAATGGTATTACATTATGCAGATGTGTCATATTTTCATTATTCAGTCTTCATCTGTAGAACATTAAGTTTGTTTCCAATTCCTTGTTATTGTGAACTGAATGGCAATAAACATGGCAAAGCAAGTTTCCATGGAGTAGAATACAAAGCCCTTTGCTCACATGTCATGAAGTGGCATAGCTGATTTGTGTGGTATTTTCCACCTTTTGAGTGTTCCTTATACTGCTTTGTGGAGTGGCTGTACCAGTTTGCAATCTCACCAAAAGGGAATAAGTGTTCCCGTTTTCTCACATCGCTCTCTAGCATTAATTGTCAGTTTCCGATTTTTAATCTTTGCCATTCTGATTGGGATACAAAGAAATCTCAAAGTTGTTTTGACTTGTATTTTCCCAATTTCCATGAGTGACAAGTATTTTTAAGATGTTCATTAGCCATTTTTGTGTGTGTGTGTATTCTTTTGATAATTGTGTTCTGACTCATAGCCCATGACAGGCTGCATGTCTGTCTGCCTTTGCCGCTGGAGTGGCCAAGCATTGCCTGCAAGCTGCTCAGGAGACACAGAACATAGTCCACAAATGGGGTCTTCAGTTTGTTTCCCTGGGTGGGAAACCAGGGTCTGGGATGGTTGTTGTGGTTTCCAGTATCCTTTGTACCCAGATGCTGCTGAGGTACTGCTTGGAGTTGGGAAAGTGAGTCCACTAGTCTGTACTTCCCTTCCGGGCATTTTCACCCTAGACAGGAAGGGGTGAGGGGAAGGCCTAGGACAAGAGCAGAACCCAGTTTGGTTCGTAGTGAATGCTAAAAGTACAGTGGGCCTGGAAGAGAGAAGGTCTTCTGGAGATTTAGGCACCTCTTGTTACAATGGAGGCCTCTCCCCCAGCCCCCACCCCTGTCCCCCCGACCCTGCTGCGATTCTTGAAGGAAGAGACTGTCCTTGCTTGTCCAAATGGATTTATTTGGTGGCGAATGTGAATGCATATACGTTACTCAGTGTGAACCAGGGACTAAATACCTTTTGTGGGAAAGAATGCTCTGGAAGGGAAGCTCTTGGATCCATCTAGATACCTTGTTAGCATGGAGAACGTCAGACTTTTATGCTATAGGACTAACTGCCATGGTCCTCTCAGTGGGATGTCATAGTTATGTATCTCAGATCAGGTATCAGGGAGATGCCTCCACTTCTGCCATTCTTAATTCTGAGATTCCCTGCGGTCTAAGCTTACTCAATCTTACCAGTTCTTCTGTCTGGTGGCATGGACCACTTGCCCCACACATTTTTAATGGGTCATGTGTTTTCCACAGTCTTTGTTTTCTGAGTTCTTTATACATTTGGGATATTAATCTTCTCAGATGTATAGATGACAAAGATTCTTTTCCGTTCTATAGACTTCTTCAGTTGACTAAACGTTTCTTTAGGTGTGCAAATGCTTTTTTGTCTTATGAGGTCACAGCTATCAATTCTTGGTATCAATTCCTGAATGAATGGCTACCCAATCAGGAAGTCTTTTCTTATAGATTTCTCTTATGGGGTATTGCTTGCAGTTTCTTCCAGCAGATTTAGCATTTCAAGTTTCCGATTAAATTCTTTGATAAGAACTTAGAGTCAGTTCCATGGGTCTAATTTTATTCTTCTGCATATAGACATCAGTTTTCTTAACACCATTTGTTGAAAACTTTCTCTCCTGTGTATGTTTTTGCCATCTATGTTGAATATTACATGGCTGCTGTTGTGTACACTCAGATTTGTTCCTCCTGTTTCGTACTCATGCCTGCTTTTGTATCATTTCCACATTGTTTTTATTACAATGGCTCTGTAACAATCTCGAGTGCTGGAAAGGCAGACCTTACACCTTTGTTCTGTTTGATCGGGTCTATTCTGCCTATCCTCGCTCTTTTCTAGTTCCAACTAATTTTAGGATAGTTTTCGTTTTTCTATTTTCTATGTTATTTCCATGAGAAGTGAGATGGGGACTTTGGTTGAGCTTGCATTGAATTTAAGTGCCTTTTAATACATGGTCATTTTAACAATATTAGTTTTATTGGTTCATGGGCCTCTTTTGTCTTTCAATTTTCTTTTGTAAAATCTCTTTCTTTTTCTTCAGAGATTTAAATTTTTTGCTGTAGAGGTCTTTCCGCTTCTTGCGTAGATTTATTCCAAGATATTCTGTTTTACTTAAGGTCGTTGTGAATGTCAGTGTCTCTGTGGTTGTTGGTGACACACAAAAATTTACTAGTTTTTGCAGTTTCATTCTATATTCATCATATTGATAGCATTATTGATTATTTCTGCAAGTTTTCTAGTACAATGTTTGAGATCTTTTGCAAATAAGGATAGTTTGATTCATCCTTTTCCTATTTTATGTCTATTTTTCTTCCATTGGCTTATTGCTCTAGCTTGTGCTTCAAGTATGATGGGATAACAAATACCAATGTCTCATTCTTGATTTCAGTAGGGTTGCTTCATGCGTTTTTCTATTTAAGCTGATGTTTGCTCTGAATTTTTTTTCTTGGTTTGTTCTCTCATTTTTTTCCACTTTATTTTTTCTCCAATATAATATCCCTATTGACTATTTGAGAATTTCATACAATTCACCCCAATCCTTTTTTCTTCCCATTCCTTCCAGAATTTATGTTGCCAATATACTCATTGGAGCATGGTCAAACTCCCTCCCAGTGGCCATCCCCTAAAAGATAACTGAGTCCTTCCCCATTTCTGTGTCAGAAGTCATCAACTAAAGAGTTTCACTTCTGCAACTTTGTCACATTTTTAAAGGACTCTCTTCAATAGCTTCCTGTATAGACTTTCTTTTTACAGGGGAGGTTGTCACAGAAGCTTTCAATATCTCTCATTCTCAGTTATAAGTCTTCAGGGATTGGTCCCACTGTGAAGGAAACTTCGTTGCTTGTAACAACTGGTGACTGCAGAGATCCTGAACTTCCACATCATTTCAGGCAGCAGCACAGAACCCAGACCTCAACATCTTCTTCCCTGAAGGCAGCGTGGATCATGGACATCAACATGGCATTCAGTGACAGCAAAGACCATGGAGATCTTTCAAGGGGGCTTAATCAAGAAAATGAACCATTCTTCATCTTGGATGTCTTGTTGTTGCTCAGAGCCTAGGTGAACTTGATAGTATATTCAGGGATTGTATTCACCCATCATTGTCATGTCTTTAGTTTTGCTTATCTTGGCTTTGCTTTAACATCTTTGTTCTCTAATTCCATGAGGCAATGTTTTAAAAGCCTTTTTCCATAAGATCTTCTCTTTGTTAGTTGTTCCAGAGATTGTCTTACTCTACAAACTTATCCTTCATGGCTTCATCTCCTCTTGAAGTCTCCATGGATCTCCCTGGAGCCTTGGAGCAGCTTCTCAGCCCCAAGGATACTGGAGGCCACCACCATCTTGAATCACTCTGGCTCTGGATTTCTTATATATAGGTTTATGATACTGAGAGATGGTCTCTCTATTTCAGTGGTTTGCACTCTGTGGGTTGCAACCCCTCTGGAGGTTACATATTACAGTAAGATTCATAACAGTAGCAAAATTACAGTTATGAAGTAGCTACAAAATGGTTTTATGGTTCGGGCTTATCAAAGCATGAGAAATTGTTTTAAAGGTTGTAGCATTAGGAATGTTGAGAACCACTGTTAGTTGAACATTCTAGAATTGTTATCATAAAGCATCTCAGAAGTTGTAAAGTCTTTTTTCTACATCTATTGAAATTATCAAGTAATTTTTTCTTTAAGTCCATTTATGCGTTTTATAATATTTATTGACTTGTATGTGTTGAGCCATGCCTGCATCTCCTAAATAAAGAAAACTTAGTTGTTGTAGATTACTCTCTGTGTTCAGTTTGCAAGTACTTTATTGAGTAGTTAAAAATCTATGTACACAAGGGATAATATAGGTTTAGTTTCTGTTGTGTATTTACCTGGTTTTGTTACTAGAGTGATTCTGGCTTTATAGAATGTGTCTTTAAGTGCTCCTTCTGATAATATTTTTTTGAAAAGTTTACAAAGAATTGCATCTGGATCTTTCTTAAAAGTCTGGTAGAATTCTGTTATGCAATTATCTGGGTTCAGACTATTTTTAGTTGTATCACTCCCTTGTTTTGTCATGGGTCGGTGTAGGTTGTTTAATTCTTGGTTTAATTTTGGTGGTGATTATATAAATAATTTCTGTAAATGTAGGTCTTTTCTTTTGGTTAGTTAGGACCAGGATCTGTTTTTCTTGTTTATCCTCTTAAGGAACCATCTCTTAGATTCCTTGATTCTTTGTATTGTTTCCTTTGTTTTTATTTTTATTAATTTCTGCTCTGATTTTTATTACTTTTTGCCATCTGCTACACTGGGGTTTAGTTTGTTGTTGTTTTTCCAGATGTTTGAAGTTGCAACACTAAGTCATTTAGCTATGCTCTGAATATTTAATGAGGACACTTAGAACTATAAATTCCCCTCATAGGACTACTTGCAATGTGTCCTAAAGGTTTTCAATGCTATGTTTTTATTTTCAATTAGTTCTATGTACATTTTTATTTCTTTCTTGTTTCTTCTTTGACCCATTTATCATTTGGTAATGCATTGTTTTATGTCCCTGAGTTTGTGTGTGTACCAGATATTTGCTGCTGATTTTAAATTTATTACATTATGGTCAGATAGGATACATAGAATTAGTTCTACCTTTCCGAATTTGTTAAGATTTGCTTTGTGTCCCCACATGTGGTCTGTGTTTTTTTTTAAAGGCCTTTGTGTGCTTCTAAGTAGAATGTGCATTCTCTAGTGTTCAGGATGAATATTTGGTACCCACTCATTATGTTCTTTGGATGTATAGTACCATTTAATTCTGATGTTTTCCTGATAACATTTTGTCCAGATAACCTCTATTGAAGAATGTAGGATATTGAAATGACCTACTCTTATTGAGTTGACGTGGATTTATGTCCTCAATTTCAGTAGTATACTTTTTATAAACATGGGGGCACCAGAGTTTGGTACACACATGTTTAGGATACTAATATCACCTTGGTTAATTGTACCTTTCATTAGAATAAAGTCTCATTCTTTATATCTTCGTTTTTAAATCGAAGTCTATTTCTTCAGATATTAGGATACTGATATAGATATAGGATACAGATACAGGATAATGTCTGCCTCCCAGTCCCATTTGATTGGAGTACAATACCCGTGCATTCACATTATGGTGTGCCTATCTTTAAAGCTAAGATGTGTTTCTCAGAGAAAATAGATAATTGGATAGAAATTTTTCTTATAATTTGAAGATTGGTCATTTTATAGTGTTTCACATTTGCTGTGTGGCTTTTTTTTCTATTTTTGGTTTAGATGCTCTACTTTATCTTGAGTCCTGGTAGACAACATAAATTTAATAAATACCTGACACACCTTCTGGTGACAGCCACTTGTAAGAGAGCAAAAAAGAAGAAAGTCTTTGCTTTCTACTTACTTGTCCCCTGGCCCCTTCCCCCTTCGCTCCCCCTGCAACTTTTATCCTGCTGCTGAGCATTATTTCACTGATGTAAGAACCTACTTCTTTGGGATTCCAATGTACATTAACAACCAACTGACACATTTGGCCCTGTGGATGGCAAACTATTGGATTATTAAATGTTTCATTAAAAAGCAGTCATTTTGAACAAACCTGGCCATAGTCTTAAGCTAATCTAATACATCTCCCTTGATATATCAGTGTTAGAAATGGGATATCTTCTTATGAGGTATTTGTCACAGGACCTAAAAGACCCCCCAAAATAATCCAGGCTTTTGCTCTTTTTCTTGATCGTTCAGAACTAGAAAAAGACTATTTCTGAAGATACCACACACCTTCAGTACATGATATAGACAGTCAAGCTGGAACTGAACTGGAAGCTTCCTCCTTGCTGGCTAGCGGAAATAGTCCCAGAACGTGATATACCGTTGACAGAGAAAAGACATCAAAATCACACCTATCTCTGGACTCTATGAACTACAAAACCAACTCTGACAAGCCAGATGTGCTAACTTAGCTGTAGGTGTGGGTCAGTGGTTAAGAGAACATATTACTCTTGCAGAGGATCCGGGTTCGATTCCCAGCACCGACCTGGTGAATTATAAACACCTGTTACTCCAATTCTAGGGCTTTAAAACTCTTTCCCGGTATCCACGGACACCAGGCACATATACAATGTACTTATTTATTTGCAGATACTCACAGTTACACATTAAATAGACAATTCTAAAAATGCATACTCGTGCAGGCAAATCCATTACTATTGAAGCATGCAGCCTGACTCCAGGGCTAGATCTGACAGAAGTGGCAGGGAATGAAGAAAAGACAAACACAGACAGAAAGCTATGGCTAGTGGACTGTGATCTTACTGGAAAAAACACCCTAACCTGGACATTTGGCATATTTGTTGCATATACAGCTGAACATAGAGGTGAGGTTATTGCATAGAGCTGTATAAGAGGCTAGTTAATATTCAAGACATTAAAATGAGGCAGGGTTCATGGTTTACAGCTGGATAGGGGGACAGATTGAACTAATCACCATAAGAACAGTCTGTGTAGGCGAGTTTTCAGACTTCAAACTTTGTTGAAGAGAACACTGTGGTGGACATCTACTATACACACTATTAAAATTCACAGTTGGCCCAGTAGGGAAGGCTTTGCCATTTCCATTTGCATCTTAATGTCAGAGAGGTTTTTCCTTCATTACATGGGTTGAAATATCTGAGGTGCTTGGCATAGCTAGCACATGTCAACATACATATTCACTCAAGACCTGCCTCACTCTGGGCTTTCCCTGCTCCCTTCATGGGACTATTATTGAGGTAACCAACTGCTCTCTGACAGGATTTTAGATCCACTCTAAAGAAGGAAACTTGTGCCTGATACTGTAAACCTGGTCAAAGCCCATGGCCTAGAAGATCACAAACTCTACAGGGAAATTAAATATCATTGCATTTTTTAGTAAGTTGATATAACATTAAGTTTCCCTCTAATATTTGTTCATACCTTTGACAAACATTACTCTCAGCTTTAATCAGAGGAGCCACTCTTTCAAATGAAGAATAACGAATGAAGAGATCCATGGTTATACAAAGTTGTAAGAAGGGTTGATTCATGTGTGTTTAGCTATAACCAAGACATTTAAACCAATCCCTTTAAGGCTCAGTAGCAATAAAGGGAATAGGGAGAAGATAACAGGCAGAAGATTAGGAAGGGGCTGTGAAACCCCATCTTTAGGGAAAGATATAGCTATTGCAATCAGAAATTCACAGCTAGAAATGACTGCACTGAAACTACACAAGAGTAACTCCACTAAAAGCCAAGCATGTATTGAAAGTGATCCTGAAACTCTACTTTCAACACTAGTGTATTTGTCACTGATAGATTCAGGAGAAAGGGGAAGTATTGTCTTTTGTTGGGTATCCACAGATGATGTCACCATCCTCTCCAATGGGAAATTCCAATCTTGTGGTCACAAAGATGGCCCTGGTTAGACCAAAAGTGTGGGGCAGTGGTCTGTGAGAGGCAGCTGGGTACCTGGTTGAGCACAGGCCTGGAACCCAGGATAATACCCTAATGGGATGGTATGTATTTGGCCTTGCTCCTGGGCCCTGGTTCCTTTCACTTATCCACATCCCCTCCCAAAGAAAGGTTTGTGGCCTTAGGTCCCATAGCACAGGTAGCACAGGTAGCACAGGTAGAGGGCGTGACTACAGGCTGCAGAGCCTCAAGAGATCTCCATATTAATGGAATACCTAAAGGCCAGAGGGCATAGCCAATTAAGCATTCTTTCCCAGACACTACTCCTCCCTGCAAATGATATTTAACCTCAGGCCCGCCCTGAGAGCAGGTGGGTACAGCTTCATCCACTTTCTACCATGACAATAAACCTTTTAAAACCATAGATTTCTCGTGTCTGTGGGGCCCACCATGGAGAACCGTAGAGGGAAGCCTTCAGCCAATGAGCTGCTCCCTAATCTCCCACCAGAGAACTTTTTTATGTTCCTGCCAAGGAGGCCACCAACTCAAGCAAGCTAGCTGAGCCAGCCATGAGCCAGCCAAGCAAGTTGCAGGCTAGGCTAGCCCATACACCCCCAGTCTCAACTCTTCAGAGGCTCTCAAGCAGTGCCTGTGAGCCCAGGAGTCTAAGACCAGTCAATCTCCACACACATTCTTGCCCAGGGGTCCCCACCCAACAGCTCTGCCCCTGCAGGTCTCAGACTGTGATCTCCCCATGCCTAGAGTAGAATTCTGCGACTTCTCACAGCCCGAAGTCCACCCAATGCCGCATGAAGTGTACTCAGTCAAATTCCCATTCTTCTGCTCCCTGAGCTGCAGTTCCAGCTCATGGGAACTACAACTCAGCCCAACAGAACCACGCCCATGTGCACGAGCTACAGCCCCACACAAAAGGACCACAAAACAAAACCAAATGTCATAAATCTGGTAAAGGGATTGGTCAAGAGACTACTTACAGAGATAAGAGAGACATAAAATAGAGTACAAGGAAGAGTAATCAAAATAGTGAAACACAAGCACAAACTGTCAAATAATATAATTGTTACAGAATTTAAGCAAAACCGTAAAAATTACAATGTATTTATTTTTCTAAACCTGTGCTGATTCTGTGTCCATTAATCTATATTCAAATTCTCGTGCTACTAAACTATAAAATTTTGAACCAATTACTCTAATTATCTTAATATTGATTTTTTCTCTGTGGAATCTAATACCCGAAGTTTTGCTCATAGAGATGCTGTATGGATTATAATTTAAAACATTATATATTAAGTCTGCAACACAATGACTGGACCATTACAGGCATCTACCCTCAGTTTGTCATTTTCCCTTCATTTCTTTGTGACCTAATAACTTAAACCAAGCCCAGAGTAGATATTGTTATCACACACACTATCTTTTGGAGTTACAGGAAGGGTAAGGTGAAAGCAATAGAATTGTTTAAAATGTCACAGCATCACAGCAGAAGCAGACTCCACCATGGCTACTCCCTATGTGATGATTCAGGTAAAACTAACAAAACCATTTCTTTAACTAGCACCTTCTATTCTGTTCAATGCATTGTTGCCAAAGCCTTCTAAAGTGGAATCATTTTCATCTAAGTACAAATATTTGTGATAGTGTCAACTACTTTCATACCTTAAAACCATCATTTCCACTACACAGTAACACATGTTAGGGCTAAGAAATGCTATCAGAATGGATAAAGCAGAGATTTGTAGAAGTTTTACAGATTATGTACATCAGACTACAAAAAACAAATGTTTGTCATCTACAGATAGAACTTGCTTGGTGGAAAAATTTGTAATGCAGTCATGTTTCAAGCTTTTGATTGCTTTGATTTTCAATATCTTTCAAGGCTATGAATATTAATTATTTGGAGAAAAATTCTGCAAAATCTCAATTTTAAAAGTCAAGTAAAATATAGGCAAATGATTTCATAGACATTTAGCAATATACAGACTAATATGTAACAATATTATTATGTAATATGTAAAAATATTATCATCAATTATATTATTAACAATAATATTAGCACTCCTTGTAAAATGCAAGAAAAAAACAGTAAGAAATAATTTTACTAGAATGACTGAAGTCACCTCCTCTAAGACTCAGGTAACATTACATAAGAGAGAACAGGAAATATGTTTAACCCAGAAGACATTGTGAAGAGCTAAAAAATTCTACTTTCTAGACTTAGTACAATTACGATAATCATGAATGAATAACAACTGTAGCCATTAGCACTGGACCCACACTGTGTGAGTCCTAACACCAATTAGCCAAGGAAGGGAACTGGGTTCATAGTGACTTGGCCCTTAACTATGAACTATTAGCCAATCATAGATTTGGGGGGATGGAGAATGGTTGCCTGTATTTGCATATTCTCTGCTGAGCCTACAAGGTTCCAAAAGAGAGCTCCAAACCCATGGTAGCAAAGGGTGATGTCAGCGAATCACAGAACAGACACAGACGTGAAAGATATATGTGAAAAAAACTGTAGTAAATGGGGTCGTTGGTAGAGAAGTGGGGGGTGAGAGGATTTGATATGTATTGTTTACACATATAATTGCATAAAAATTAATTAATAAGGAAAATTAAACTAAAAAAATCAAACAAGAAAGATTGGTAGTTCCTTAGGTCGATAAATATATGGAGATGCTAAGAACATATGTGTGGTTAGTATGATCCCTTAGAAAGCCGGCAATTTGCTATGAAGTTAAAACTACCTCCTTTGGCATGAAGCAAATTCACTAATAGGTGGTGATGGGCAGCTACACAGAAGCAAAATGAAGCTCATATTCTCTTTTCCAAATTATATGACACTGTTCTTATACTTTTATCATACTGAAAACTTGAAGCAGATCAATATATGAATGAATAAACAAACAGTGGATATTTTAGGATAGAAATTTAGGCAATAGTACAAATACATGTATTAACAATGTACATAACTGGCTGGATGAATCTCAAAAAAAGGAGGCTGTGCAAAAGAAGCCAGCTATTCAAATCTCATTAATATCAAGTTACAGGGAAAGAAACATAAGAAATAGAAATAAAATCAATATGTTCCTGCCACGCAGAGAGACAGAATACACAGGAGCGTGAGGAAGACTTATGAGTGAGAGAAATGCTCCTGAGTACTCTGAACACCCAGAACCCTTAGAATATTTTGTGCAAGGTATGCCTTAAAATGGTGAATTTTATATGAACATAGATGTGGTTTTGTGTCGCGACCGCTCGACCCTGAAGGACACGCGATTATCTGCATTCACTCGACCAGGAAGGAAGACTCCTGCGTCTGCTCAACCAGGAAGAAACGCTCGCTCGACCGGGAAGAAGGACACAATGACCGGGATCTTCTCAACACGCTTTATTGCAGGAGCGCCCCATGGTGAAGCCGGGACCCAGAGCAGCCAGAGAGTGCTGCTTATATAGAGGGGAGAGGGGGCGTGGCTTTCTCTGATTGGTTGCCCTGTTGGACCTAGTTTGCATGTCCTCTCTGATTGGTCGCACCACGACCTTATTTGCATACCCTCTCTGATTGGTCGTTCTACCCGGACCTAATTAGCATAGACCTATTTGCATAGTCCCCGCCCAGGGAGGGGTTGCCGTGCAGGGATTGGCTAAGGCACCAATACCTCATTTGCATATACCCACTCGGGAGGGGTTTGTGCCAGAATCTGCTGACACATGCGCAGTAGACTTGTTTGCAAGTGGTGCAATAGGAAACCAGCACCATCTTGTAATGCCAGATCGGGATCCGCGGGCTACAGTTTTGAATGATATAAATATTCCAATCAGTGTATTTTGAGTAAGGTCAACAGCCTTCTAGAATGAGTTTGGGTTTCATAAGCATATGAAAGCCTGAAAGGGCAAAGATACAAACCTCACTGATTGTTCAGCTCACTTGCTTTAGAACTTATATGAATGTTCAGGCTTCAGTCCATCCATCTGTGAGCTGAAAACGTACCATTGTCTTTCCTGTAGTTATTTTAGATTAGGGACTTGCCAGTGTATGCAATTATTGGAGCAAATGTCTTATGACATCTAGATATATGCGTATGTATCTGTAACTATCTACCTATTATCTATCTATCTATCTATCTATCTATCCACATGTCTACCTATCCATCTATAGTGAGAAGCAGACAAAGCAGAGATAATATGCATGCATTCTATTGAATCATGCTCTGCTAGTCTGTAGAATGTAACTAATATATAATTTAAATTAATAATAATGATAATAATAATAATTAATAATGACAATAATAATAATAATAATAATAATAGCTATATGAGGTAAATTTCCAAGAATTATTTTGTGAATTCTTTAAGGAGATCCTTCTAAATCAATAGATTGCATTTTAAGTTAATTTTCAAGGTCAAATCTTTAAAGATTGCCTAAGAATATTTTTACTTGCAGGAAAAATGTAGTTGAGAACCTCATACAGTTGACTCCAAGTGTCACCTTGTAACCTCACTCCCTTCTTCATGATTTTTAGAATCACTGTCCTCCACTGCACACATCTACTTCTAGAAAGCCATTTTCATTTGACTATCACAGCAATGACTGCACTCTAGTTATGAGGCCTCATTTAGACCTTAATCAATTTGAAGTCTCAGCTGAAAGCTTCAGGAATGCCACAAGGCCTCTCCAACTTGGTAGATGTGATACCAACATCTACCTTCGAACATGAGTTCTTAAGACCTCTACATATGTCTCCAGCTTTTTCCTAGTTTCTATTGCATTCTTGACACCTGAGTGCAGAGCTTTAGCTCACTTGGGGAAAAGGACAGCAGGCAATTTTGATCTGGGTTTAGTCACAGCCTGGTTGACAGAAATTTACAGTCAGATGCTATTTGCTCTCTCTGCAGTTATTTCTTTGAGGTTTTTCTCCTTACACTTCATCCATTTTCCAGGTATTTTCAAAATTGCCTATTTTGTTTTTGTGGAAACTGAAAACTAGAAAATACCATCAAAGGAAATAACTAAAATTTATAAGTAGTACCATGATTTCTCTTTCACAAAAAGGAACCAGGAAGCTTCCATTCCACCTCTGTTGCTTCCATGCCACTTCTACTAGTTATTTGAATAATCTGTAATTTAACAATCTTTTTAATGGGTGTCATGCAGAGCAACTATTAAAAACAAATTATATTAAGTCATCCAACAATATGAACTTTTGACAGTTTCCACAGACTGATCAAGCTTCACACACTACCTGAAAGGCTGTTAAAGCTCCCTGTCACCTACCTTCCCATGGCTCACCAACACCCACTGCCCCATTATTTTCACCAAATCTAGCTATATTCCCCTCCTTTGAGGTGTTCAAGCATAAGCTCTTTCCTGCTTTCTGGCACAAAATTCACTGTGTTTTCCATCTCTGTTCTTTTGTTGGCGAAGTCGCCCATTCCTTCTTGACCATATCATGTGATTTGATGCTATTTTCTTATTTATTATTTGGTTTGTTTGCTCCCAAAATGTATCAAGATGTAATAAGTTGCAAGTCATATACAAAGATTTGACACAAATAAATGACAATACATAAGATTTAGCTATGCAGAGAAGGAGTGAGGTCAGTGTTAACAGCTTCAAAATCAATGAAGCCACAGAAAGCATAGAATATTAAAAGTGGAGAAAAGGAGAAAAGTGAAGGACTTGGTTAGACTTGAACCTCATTTTTTCAATGTTTTTGATAATAAAATAAATTCATTTTACTCTGTAAGTCGTCAGGAAATGGCACACAAAATTTGGACCTTGATTTTACACTAACCAACATGTTTCAAGTTTCCAGTGCATTAAATATACACTGACAATATAATGTTTCATGGCTACATTTGACACTCACATGGCAGAAGCATTCACAGTAGCTTTGTCTACTATGTGTTAGGTACTCTTGACTATTTAAGAGAGATTCTATCCCTTTTAATCGTCTTTAACTCAGTAGATATCCAGATATCAAAACATAGGATTTAAAGAATACGTACATTAATAAGGCTTAATATTTTGATTTTCAACATATTGTAAACCTTAAACTTAAAACTTCTGAATAACCAGTGTCATAGAAGAAAGGCATGTTCTGTTATACCCTGTTCAGGTTACAGTGATGATCTTTGACTGTTTGGTTGCCGTAGTACCGTGAAAGGACAGCATGGTTTCTTGTCAACCACCTACTAGAAATCACTGGAAACTCCCTGTGATCCTCAGGGACAGCATGCATTTTGCAACACTCCAAAGATCTGTCTTGAGGCTCTGTGGGCTGTAGTAACTCACTCTACCTGTGGAGGGGCTAGTAGGGGCGTTGTCCTGTGTGACTGGAAGGCCACACTGTGTGGAGATCTTTGGGACCCACCATGGAAAACAGCAGAGCAGGTCTTCATCTAAGAACTCTCTGCATTCCAGTCACAGAGACCACCAATCCAGCCACCCACGCCAAACGAGCTGCCAAGAGAGCCTCAGCAACCAAGCCAAGAACGCTCATCCTTTCCCCAGTCCTTTTCAGCTGTGGCCCAATCTAGCCCATATGCCTCCACTTCATTCTTGATCCTTCCTCGGCCCCTCAGCGGTGTCTGGACCTGGGCCCAAAAGTCCTAGAACCAGCTGGTTCCCTGCTGCCTTTTGACTCAGGGACTCCCAAGCCAAAAGCTCTGGCTCCCCTGCATGGAGTAAGCATAATCAAATTCCCACGCCTCTGTCTCCACAAGAGGCCCTAGCCACGTGGCCAGACAGAGGCAGGATCCACACGTCAGCCCAACAACAGGTCCTATTCACGCTACCCAACAGGTTGGTATTTTATACATTTTAATCGCAAAGAAATCGAACATCCTTTCAGCATATACAAAATGTATTTCACATTTACAGATATTTTGTATATCTCAACCACTTTTCTAATAATAGATACATTATACTACTAGAATTTCTTCTCTGGCGATAGTCTTTCTTTAAATACTTTTCTACTGGCGGTAACAAACGGACACTTAAAACACCTGAAGTAAATATATTTTACTAATACTTAGAGCAAATTTGCTTTGGACCTTACGATTACTTTTGTGTCTTCTTTTTTAAAATCGTATGTTATATTCATCACTAACTTTTACTTGCAATTTTACTTATCAACAATATAAAAGCCTTTAATTGTACTATATAATGCCACAGTTTACATAAAGACCTTAATATACTTAAAGACACACATGCTTTTCAATAGTACTAAATGTTTTACTTTCCACTCATAAAAATAAAATTGCACAGTGTTAAATTATTATTTGAAACAGTGTTAGAAAGAGATCCCCTTTGAAGCAAAAGTCAGTCTTCGGGAGACAGGAATACACCTCAGGAGAAGTGCTGTCTATGGAAGGAACACGAGTGTGGGTTTCAGAGCTTTGTTCTGCCCTGGTATAATTCATCCTGCACTCCACTGAGAACACAGAAAGCTGTCACTAAATATTCATTGATCAGTCCAAACCCATATTTGAAATCATTTAAAATGAGAGCTACTTGCCCAAGATGTACACATAAAACGACACAGATCAAGACTTCCCCTTTATAGTTATTATGATGCATGGGCGTTTAATCAGTTTAAATCAACAATTGATTCTTGTTGTTGCCTTCTCTGTAGCTTTCTGACATGCATCCTGTAAAATGTAATGCCTTTTGTCTGAAAGTGTCTATGATCAAAGGGGAAATGTACACTCAAGCATGGAAAGCATTAATAAAAAAAAAAACCGTAAGAATTCCAAGGAGACAGATGTTTGCAGGGCCCACACTCTTCTTGCTTACCCTTTTCATAACAGCTTAATACACTTTTGCCCTCAGTACTCAGAAAAAAAGAAGTGGGACATGCTAGTGCAGGAAAAAAGCCTTTCTCCAATACTCCATAATCCCAAGGCAACTCGATTGAACTGTTCCTATGGAATTTCAATAAAAAAATGGAGCCCATGAGGATTGTTTTAGATAGCATTCTTTTTAAAAATGTATTCAATTAGAAAAGCTCAAACATGAAACTGTGAACTATTTCACCTGTAGGGACCATTTAAAAAAACTTTAGGACTTAGGACATAGTGTCATGTTAATGTAGTTAATTAAATTGAGCAAAAACACATACACTCACACATACTCACATACACTTGCATATACTCACACTCATTCAAACACATACACACTCATATACCCCCACACTCACATATATACATACATACTCACACATATAGAAAATATATATTCATAAATAAATTATACTTCAGTACAAAATTCTTGATTTGTTGACAGGATGCATATGTATTTATATATGTATTCATTTCAATATTTGGCAATTTTTGATATAACCCCAGTGTTTAGATCTCCTATTTTGCAAATATTGTTTTTAACGTAAGAGTCAAAGGATCAGGGAGTTTCAGTGAGATTGTTTCTGCTAGTATTGTCAGAAGCAATACTAAATGTCTCACCAACATGGCTACACGAATAAAGTCAACATCCAGGGACACACCAAAGTGTGCATGAGCAAAAGCCCATGAGGTCTCACAATGTACTGAGGAAAGCTAGGGGCAGGAGAGATGACCTTCTCTAAGGAAAAATTCACAAATTAGTTGTCTAGTGCCAAATGATGAGCCCTGAAAACATACATACAAAGCAAAATTATGCAGACTGAACAGGTTATATTTACAAAAATATGTATAGACATATATACATTCAATAACAAGTAGTAAAAAAAAGAAGCCATTAACTTGAAGGAGAGCCTGGAGAGGTATATGAGAGGGTCTGAAGGGAAATACTGAAAGGAAGAAATGTAATTATATTACAATTTCAAATCATTATATAATTATACAAATTAAAAAATTATACAAATTTTAAATTTTTTTCAATTTGTTATAATAATCTTATAAAATATAGCAACAGCTAGCAAAGAAAAGAAAGAAACTAAATATCCTTATGATATCATATGTATTTCAGTATACACTGCTTGGATATCATCACAGAAATTTGTTAAGTGGTTCTTCAAAGGGTTTTACTAGTGGCATACCAGACCAAGATACATGAACAGAATGGACAGAGTAATAAAAATATATATTGTGGCTCAAATCTAAACAATTTGGTGATGCTTTGTTTTGTTGATTTAAATAAGCCCATGGAACCCATGGTCATATGCCCCCGAGGTTTGATGTTGTTTTGGAGAAATAAGTACAAACAAAACCTTCATGATATACTCCACAATGTGAGCATAACATTTCATATTTTATCCAAGGATGTTTGTGAATTCTTTTATCATAATGACTCAACTTCATAACCTTGGAAACACTTGAAAGTATCCATGTTGTTGTATGGTAACTGGTAATTTATGTCTTTCAGCAACAAGTGTTTTTATTGCGAATTTACTTATGAATGGGTTAAACTAGTCTTTATTGTGAAGGAAATAAATGCATATTTCTTCAGGACAAAATGCCATGAAAATGAAAATAAATAGGTGGATTTATGGCTGTGTACCACAAATCACTGAAGCTTACAAGATTTTGCTTATAAAGCTACCCTAATAATCGGTACAGAGCACTGCTAAATCCGTTTGATCACAGCAGTTGATGTCAATTGTAAAGATGCCAAAATCATCCTGCCAGTTCTATATAGTAGCAGCTCAGGTGTCTCGCCTAGGCAAGCATGGCTGCAGATCTTAATGTTTCTCTGCTATACTCTTTAGCCTTAAATATATTTTTAGTTACAAATATTTTATAAGACATAAATTTTGGTAACTGGTATCTGTCTAGAAAATTGTCATTTCATCCAGATTTTCCAGTTTTGTTGAGTATAGGCTTTTATAGTAGGATCTGATGATTTTTTGTGTTTCCTTGGTTTCTGTTGTTATGTCTCCCTTTTCAATTCTGATTTTATTAATTTGGATACTGTCTCTCTGCCCTCTGATTAGTCTGGCTAAGGGTTTATGTATCTTGTTGATTTTCTCAAAGAATCAGCTCCTGGTTTTAATTCTTTGTATAGTTTTATTTTTTGTTTTTACTTAGGTAATTTTAGCCCTGAGTTTGATTATTTCCTGCCATCTACTCTTCTTTGGTGTGTCTGCCTCTTTTTGTTCTAGAGCTTTCAGGTGTGTTGTCAAGCTAGTGCTCTCTCCAGTTTCTTTTTGTCGGCACATAGAGCTATGAGTTTTCCTCTTAGCACTGCTTTCATTGTTGTCCCATACATTTTGGTATGATATGTCTTCATTTTCATTAAATTCTAAAAAATTTTTTGATTTTTTTCTTTATTTCTTCCCTGATCATGTTATCACTGAGTAGAGAAAGGAATCTGACATAGGCCAAGAATAAGGAAATGGACTACAGGCAGGATGCTGCTGACATTAGGCTGGAACAAAGAAGTCACTCCAGGCAGGAATCTAAAACTTAAGCTAGAACAAGGAAGTAGGCTTCAGACATAAAAATGACTTTAGACTAGGACAGGAAATTAGGCTCAGATATTTTGGTCATCCTGATAAGTCCTTAGAAATAGTGATCACAGGAGTGATCACTGGACTCTGTTTATTGTCCTGCATGTTCTTTGACTATTAGTGTTCATTGTCTTGCTTGTTCCTTGACTATTTGCATCTATTGTATTGCTAGTTCCTCAACCTAGAACTGAAAAAGAGGTATGGGATAGGGAATTAATGGGGAAGGGGGATAACATCTGAAATGTAAATAAATAAAATATCAAATAAAAAATAAAAATTAAAAATTAAAAATGCCTTTTTAAAAAAAGCTATAAATTACATGCCCTACTTTTGGCACTGGAGCTGCAATTATGAAAGACTGAGGGACTGTCTGGTTTTCCTCTATACTGGTCCAAGTAGGCAAGAAGGTCTGATCTGAAACTTCTTGGTTTAAATAAACAGTGACGATTAAACATGAAAAAAACAGGGCATCCAATCCTCAAGAGGCACTTCTGGTACTTAGAGTAATTTGACAATATGTTTGGGGGTTCCATAAGGTTTTTTGGTCAACAAGTTAATTAGAAATAACCCACTTCTAGCACTGGAGGTTTCACTTGGTGGCAAGAGATGTCTTGTTTGGGCTTTTTCCACTCCATTATTTGGTGATTCCATTTAGATTTCTTTCATAGATGTATAAATTTTAGGACACTTTTCCTGTATAGCTGGTTTCCATATAACCCCCTCAAATGTACCTTGGTATTAGTTATTCTTCCTGGTACTCCCTAACCTGCCTCTTCCCTCTTTCTCTCTCTCTTTAATCCTTCCATTCCAATACCCCAACTGTGTGGTCTACCTATAATTAAGTATTCTATTTTCCATTCCTTAAAAGATTTTTTCCTACCTCCTTAATCCCTTACTATATACCTAACTTCTGTGGCTATATGGATTGTAGCTTGCCTATCAAAGGCTGAAAAGTTAATATTGTCATAAAAGCAAATATAGACTACATTTGTTATTTTGGGTCCTTGTTCCCTCACTCAAAATGATTTTTTTCTAAATCAAATATTTATGATTTCTTTCTAAGCTAACCAGCCAGGCTTATATGCATGGCTTCCTTAACAGCACTGTACGGGAAATGACAATGTGCCTGTCAAATGTTAGCTCTGCTTCCCTCTGGCCAGAAGAAACCTTCTACCCTAAGACTTGTCTCCACAAATCTCATTTTATTTTTGGCTAAAACTCAGCTTTTCCTTCTATCATTTTTTAATAAGAGCACACATTTCAGTAAAATAACAGTTTCATGTAGCTTCATCCATCCTAACTCTTCTAAAGAAAAGAAGTAGGTCTACCTAAGCCTCCTGCCTTCTCATTCATGAAAAGACTACCTACTGTGTGACAGCAGAGGGAGGGAGGTAACCTTGTAGGGACGAATAGTTCTAAGTCATCTGGACACAAGCTAAAGCCATTGAAGAGGAGGGAACCTCAAAATATTTCTCCTTAAGGTTTGTCTGTAAGGCAGGCCTGTAGGCTTCCTTTTTTTGGGGGGTGGGGTTGATGAGAAGAGCCCAACCCTCTGTGAATGATACCATCTCTTATCTGGTGGTCCTGAGTTCTATGAGAAAACAAGCTGAGTAAGCCAGAAGAAGCAAACCAGTACTCTGTTGGGGGCTGGTCTGGTGTTGTGTGTACAAATCCTAAATTCTGAATTCCAAGATCTGATTGTTACCACTAGACTTTATTGTATAAATCTTGCTCCCCAATTTAAAACTTCTGGCTAAATAAAAGGGGATATAGCTGGTTATTTGAAAGGACTGAGGTATGTAGAGTTTTGGTTACCGAACCAACCACAACATTACTCAGCACCCCTCTACGGCCTCTGCATCAGCTCCTGCCTCTGGGTTCCTACTCTGAGTTCCTGTCCTGCCTTCCTTGATGAGGAACTGTGATCTGAAAGTGTTAGCCAAACAGACCTTCTCATCCCCTACTTGGTCTGGAAACGGTGTTTCACCAGAGCAATAATAATTGTAAATAGGGCACTTGTCAAAAGAACAGGATTTTATATTGCAGCTCAGTGCTTATTTTCTCCACCTAAATCTTCCTGTTTCAGTAAATGTATACTTTCTTGGCATAGTACAAAGGTGGATTGTGCTATGGGACATTAGGAACAATTGTTTCACAATTGTTTCAATGGCCTGTTGTTTACTTGACACTTTAAAATAAAAATAAATATGCATTTTGTTTTCTTTCTTGGTGCTAAGTGTTGAAGCCCGGATATTGCATATGCTAAATATGGGTTTAATTTCTAGCCACTGAAAAAAAATATTATATATATATATATATATATATATATATATATATATATTGAAATAAGAGCCTGTTTGCAGAAGCTAACATAAGGCTATAGAAATAAATAAGTGAAAACAAAATATCACTGTGGATCTCTGTTCTACTAAAGAAATGGGAGGGAAATTTTTTCAGAATAATAGGAAGTAGCATGAGCACAGTTACACAATCCATTCAGTCACTGTGTCCATTGTTAGCAATGGTATTTCCCACTTTGATCTCCTCACAGTTAGAATAATTTACAGCGTATCTAAACAGTTAAAAAAAAAAAAAAACCAGGAAAGTCCAGAAAATTCTAGGGAAAAAAAAGGTTCACTACAATGTAACTAAAACTAGTAAATAATAATGCCAGAAGAAAATGATAAATCTTGCATGTGTGTCTGGAAAGACCCTTTGAAAATAGTAGACTCCTTTCAATGAACAAACAGCAAAGCTTGAATTCTGTGATGAAAGCTGTCTGTATGTTCTCTAGAGTTGCTTGCCGCTGTGAGTTTGTCAATGCATCAGTCTTGCCATGACAAGAGATACTGCTTTTCAGCAGTCTTTCCCTATCTCTAGCTACCCTAGTCTTTCTACTACATCCTCCACAATTCCCCTGAGCTTTGGGGAAAGAGTGGGGGAAAGCATGTCCCCAATTAGGGCTACTGACTCCACGGACACTGGCTCTCTGCACTTTGACCAGCTAAGAGCCTCTGTGTTAACCACTTCCCTGATAACAGCTGAGAGCTGCAGAAAGCTATAGCGTTGTACTTAGAGATGTACTTTAAAGAAACCTTGTGATGATAAATGTCTTCACTTTATCTTTGTTAGTGCCTTTAACCTACAAGAGCTTGATGAAAGTATTTGTATATTTTTAAATATAATGAAGCAATGTTAAATATGATAGGGAAGTTATTTGCATGACCAGATGTAGGGAGGATTTACTGTGCTAAAGAAATGGTTGACTCCAGCAATCAATTCAGTTAAAAATACATATTTAGCATATACTGTCTCACACACATAGATCTGGAAAAGAAAGATGATATTTCTGACTTCCTAGAAACACACATCTATAAATTTAATCATGCTGGGCTTGATGGTGCATGTCTAGATTCCAAGCACTCAGGAAATGGAGGAGAGAAATCTCAAATCAAGCCCCCCTCCCCGCCCCACTCCCGAACAAGTAACAGTAATAAAGTAAAACAAAACAGATAACCATGGAAACTGAATCCTTTCCAAGAGTATTAGATGGGACAGAAGCACAGATCTACTTCAGCTATTGAGGGTGCGTTTCCGATTGTGAGAACTGTAGAAGTGACCCAGAACAAAGAGACTACACATGCTGTGAAGTGATCTGTGACAAGACCATCCCAGGCAGCTGTGTGAAGTCTGAAGAGAAGGCACTCCAGCTGAGCTCTAGAGGTCCCTGTGAGGAGTGAAGGGCAGGATGTTTGAAGATTACTAAGAAATGAGCCACTGCGCTCAAGATGAAGTAAGGAAACTATCAGAACTGAAATCAGATCAGACTGGCTTTTCCTACAAGGATGGGTCAGGTATCCTTCCAAGCTCACTTGTGATTTGTTAGAGGATTTCCTGTTTGAGTTAGTACAAACCACCGTCGCATACTTTTAGAAAAGATGCTACCATCTATAGAAAAGGGTCTGCACTCCTGGGGGAAAATATGTTTACCATATGTAAAGTGGTTTTTCTGTTAAGTTCCTCAGTGACAAACTAAAAATAAACAAGGTCACGTTGATATATTATGACAATGCCACGAGAGTCTCCCTTCTGTGCTTTAACAGCTGTAGTTGGTACATCTAACCCGTGTATCATAAATGTAAAATTTTTTGTTTTATTACTTATTTTTGTTTTCTGACACAGTTCAAGCTATTTAATTCTTTTGAACTAACCTTACTTCTCTGGTATATGGGGAGAAATAATGGCAGGCATTCTATGCAAGGCTGTTGCTTTATACGGTAGTTCCCCCTAAAGTTTCAGTTTATTTCAGTCCTAAGTGAAATTGCATGTTACCCTCACCAATTGCACTTGGAACAAATCATCAAAAATTTTCTTTTATTCGCATGCCTAAAAGCAATGTTGAATGTGCCAAAGTAAACTTCAAATCTAAACCATGATGTTGTATCACATTCAGTTTTGGCAGGAAATACATACGGTTTTATCCACCACGGATGTGACTGATAGAATCAATATTGTTGACATTGTTGCTCTTGTAAGGATAGAAATCAATACTAACAATGACATCTGCAGTTATGTTCTGGGGAGAGATTTTTACCATTCATAAAGTCATGTTGAGCTTCATCTCCATTGCATTGTCACAGGCTGCTTCTGATGAAAAACACTTTGATTTACAATTGGCTAAGGCGTTTATCTTAGTGAGACATCACAGGCAATAGATGGTATTAGCAACAAGCTATAGGAAAAGTGTCATCATTAATTATGCCAAGGGCTGGAGCTGGGCTCTGTGAGCTTCAAGTAGCAGACTCACAGAGACTGTAATGCAATTTGTGTTTCAAGCTCAATTAAGTGTAATGTATTGCTAATGTCTGTTAGTTCCTTTCTGATCATCTGTGTGTGTGTGTGTGTGTGTGTGTGTGTGTGTAGGTGTGTGTGTGTGTGTGTGTAGGTGTTGATGACTGCTGTTCTTGGGCCACGTGGCCTGAGCTTACTAATAGTACTATATTTGAGTTTTTTGACAAGAGTTCTGATAACTATTCACATATTTAATGGATACATTTAGCTAGTGTCTAAACAACAACAGACTGAAGCAATAAGCAATTCTCAGGCTACTTTTTCCTCCACATTTTGATGATGATATAAATTTGCAAGGACCAAAGGCCCTTTTTCGAATGAAATTCCAGTGAAGTCATTTAAAATGCACTGATTCTCTAGTACTGCTATTTCAGTGAACAGAAGTTATAACTTCACACACACACACACACACACACACACACACACACACACACACACACAAAGAAAAAAAAACTTCAGTTGACTAAATCAAAAAACTTACCCTTCGTTTCTAAGATAGGACACAGTGTAGTTGTCCACAATGGCTATTAACCAATATCCATTTTCTTATTTATATATTAGCAATTGCTCAAATATTTTCTGTTAGAGATTTTACATTTTTAAATGGACTTCTCTGTTTAAGCTTTTTTGTATTAATCACAGATAAGTTCTTATAGCCTCTGGTAATTCTCTTGGATTTCTTCATTTTGCTGTGCTAAACTTCCTGTTACACACAGCCACTCTCTAACATTTTTTTTTTTCTGTTCAGCACCAAACTTCAACTTCTGTCTCCTAATACTCCCACATAACTATTAAAGTTCATCAGAGTTGTTATACATTGGCCCACAACATTTATCTCTTTTTAATCTAAAAGGCAGGGGAAAGCAGTGTGTAAGGAGTAGTTTAACCAAACTGAGAGTGTGTGAAGAAGCCTTATAAAAATCCACTCGTTGGGAAGGTAACTTTTTAAAAGAAGTATAAAATTTGACCAAGAGTAGCCTGAATGGGTATACAGTATTGCCACCAAAAGAAATAGGTTATTTAATGAGAATCACAGAGCTAGGTTCAAGATACGGCCCTAAAATGTTACTGGCCACAAGGGCCCTAGAAATCTATAAAACAATGTTGCTTATTTTTGTTACTTTTAATTTACTATTATAATTAAATGCTAAGACTGTTGTACTCAAAATCCCATTCACTTTGCTTATAGAACAGTAAGAAGTTAATCTCAATGAACTAGGAAACTTTCTCCCTGGTAACTAGCTTTCATGCATGTTATGGTACCAACCAGTTGATAAGATGTACCCCCTGATGCAATAATGGTAGTTATTGGGGTAACTAAATACTTCCTATTGGATTTGGACCTGACCAAAATAAGGGGTTTCATATATAGTACTAAAGCCAGATCAAAATTTTATTGCTGAGCTCATAGGCCTGAAGGGAAAATTGACTTTCATCATTTACTGAATGTTGTCACCACCACCTCCAATTTAAAAAAAAAGATTTTGTTTTATTTTATGTGTATGAGTGTTTTTTCTACATGTATGTGTATATATCATCAATGTACCTGAAACCTACAGAGAGCAGAAGAGTATGTTAAATGTCCTGGAACTGCAACTATTGATGATTATAAGCCATCGTGTGGATGTTGTAACCTAAATCCAGCTCCCCTGCTAAAGCAGCAAGTGCTTTTATCTATTGAGACATGTCACCAAATTCTCTTCTTAATTTTTATTCTTGTCTATCGATCTGTGCCTCTATCCACTTAGGAGAGAAAGTGGCAGTTTCTTTTTCAGTGGAAAGTGGTTAATGCAGAGATAATAACTGACCAAATTGGAGCAAATAAGGGGCTGTAAGTGTTCAACCCTGGAAAACATTTCTATCCACCTCTGCTTAGCAAGGCTCCAGGAATGTCTCAGAAGAGTGAGCACAAAGAATGCAAGAGCTAAGGGATGGGAGGAGAGCTGTAAAATTCTCTCTTCTGGGTATAACGTATTTGATACACACACAAATTCACAGCAGTTGTGATGACTTGAACAAGATCAAGCTAGTCAAAATTAATGTGGGTTTCTGAGGAGTTCGTAAAGCCTCAACCCTAGTAAAGAGCTGTTAGTTGCTGATTTCTACTGGAGAGATTCATTTTCCTTTGGGGATGTGGCAAGCAGTAAATTGTCCATACCTTATTGGATGTCCTTACACATTCATATATGGTCAGCACTAATTGGATTCAGCAAGAACAACAATAGAATAAATTCTAAATAGTAACAATAGAATAAATTCATCAATAAATAAGTGAAAGAGAACATCAAGGTGGAAGGTATCTTTGCTATAATAAAACACCCTGACCAAAAGCATATTTTTTTCACATCTTAGTCCATCACTAGTGGAACTCAGGATAGGAACACAAGCAAGATGGGGACCTGGAAGCAGAAGCTGCTACGGGTGCTATGGAGAGTACTGCTTCTTGGCTTGCTCCCCATAGCTTGTTGAGTCTGCTTTCTTATAAAATCCATGACTACCAGTCCAGGGATGGCACCATCTACAATGTCTTGACCCTCTCCTATCAATCATGAGTTAAGAAAATACTCTAAAAACTTGTCTACCTCCCAATTTTATGGAGACATTTTCTTAATTGAGATTCCCTCCTTTTATATGACCCTAGCTTTTATCAAGCTAACATAAATCTATCCAGCAGAGAGGGAGATAAATAGGAAGGTCATGGGAGGAGGTGTAAGAATTATAGTTGATAGATAGATAGATAGATAGATAGATAGATAGATAGATAGATAGACAGATTATAGATAGATGATAGATAGATTATAGATAGATAGACACACACATACAAACATACATACATACATACATACATACATACATACACACACACACATGCAAGTGTATAGGTGAAACAGTTTCACAGCAAACTTCCTGGTATTCTAACTCTTGCAATCTTTCTACACCCTCTTTCTAGATGAGCCCCCCTGAGCCACAGAAACAAGATCTGTAATGTAGATATATTCGATAGCGATTGGCTCCCCATGATCTGTCGAGCTCTACATGAGTCCAGTTGTGTTTTTCTGAAATGATTTTCATTTGCTATAAAAAGGGTTCTTTACTAAGGAGTCATGGCTACTCTTACCTGTGGTATACAGGTATGATTTAGAATTTCATAAGGAATTAAGCTGGTCAAACAAGGTGGCAATGGTTGATTCATTTTTAAGTTCCATAATCTCACTAGATTCGGGAAGGTAATTAGTTTCCATTACTAACCATAATCTCTTTCCTATTAAATGGACCTTAAGTACAATTAGATAGCTAATAGTTGTCACCAATCTATGGGTATTCTATGTCATTAATTTATGGGGGTGTTGCTACCTTTATGTATATCT
Source organism: Rhabdomys pumilio (assembly GCA_030674055.1). NCBI lineage: Eukaryota > Metazoa > Chordata > Mammalia > Rodentia > Muridae > Rhabdomys > Rhabdomys pumilio. The sequence goes on from JANHMN010000002.1 coordinate 115,844,104, forward strand.
GGCTATGCTGGTAATTATCACAGTTCACAAGTGCTGTAGCTATGTGGGCTATTTGATATTGTCCATCTCTTGGTAACTTGGATAGTATTTTCTGGAACCATGGAAGCTAGACCATAGGAAAGGGGCTTTTAGGTCAAATGCAGACCAAACCATTTGAGCCCTATGCCTTAACTGTACAGTGTCTTTAGTAAGAGGGGCCTACCTCAGTCTCTGAGAGGGAGCAAAGGACTACATCAATAATCTGTATTGTTTTAAGAGTCACTAAAATAACATCTTTATTATACACTCATCAGTTAAAGGACACTTAGGTTATTTTGAATTCCTAGTTATTGTGAATAGGTAACAATAAACATTTCAAGTGAGTACCTGTGGAGTAGAGTGTCAGATCCTTTGCGCAAATGACAATAGTCATATGGTAGATTTGCTATTAGCTTTTTGAGAATTTTTCATATTAATTTCCAGAACGGCTACGTGATTTTTCATTCTTACCAATAGTAAATGATGGTCCCTGTTTCTTCACAACCTCAACAGCATTTGCTGTCAGTTGTTTCAATATTTAATGGCCTACTTATGAATCAGTGTTCATAAATTTATGTTCTTTTGTGTAAGTAAACACATTTATGTATTTGGTAAATATTTTTGGAGAATTTTTTGGTTTGAAGTGACAATGTGAAACTGTGATTCAACCAATACTAGAATATTAACCTACATGTATCACATTTTTGCACATTTTGCTATTGATCTTTATTAGAGAACAATATTAATTAATTTTTAATTAACTGGACACTTGTAAATGTTCTTGGGACTTGCTGTGATATTTTGACATATTTCTAATATAGAATGTTTAAATTAGACAAACTCACTAAATTGATGATAATCTTGTTCACCCATATTACAAAGCATAGGCTTTTTATTTTCTCTATTAAGTGTAAGAACGACTAGTAGAGAGTTGCTTTGTTTAACAGCTTATGGATATTACAACTTTATTTTCTCTCACTAAAAGTGTGAGACAGATGTGGCAGAATCTAGAGGCTGTGCTGGGAACAGAAAGGTACCAGAAATGTAGTGGATGTTAAATTAACTGCATCCGACCATGACCCTGTTGAACCAGACACATTCTGTCAGGGAGCATTAATTTAGTGAAGCCTCCATTCTTATTAAAGGAAAAAAGAAAATTCTAGTAATGTCCATCAACCTGTAGTCAGGCATACAAAATCTCATGTCATTGAAACAATGCTATCTTGTCTCAAGGCCAAAATGAAAACTACTGTCAAAAATTATTTATATTCAACATATCTACAGTTGACTAATATCCAGCTAAGGTTGTAGAAGAAAATCCAATTATTTGCAATACATGGGTGAATATGGGATATACTATCTTATTAAAAATCATCAGACACATCATTTCACATGATCTCATTTACACAAGAATCTAAAAAGTCAATCTCAGAAAAGCAGAGACCATAATACCCATGGGAAACTAGGATAGAAGGGAGAGTGAGAAGAGTTGCATGTTAATTAAATGGTACAAATCTTCAGTAGGAAAGAAGGCAGTGATGACATGATTCATAGAAAGTGACTAAAATAAGTAAAAAATACATGGTATACTTCAAACTTGCACAAAGAATAGTTTTTAAATATTTTCACCATACACACTCAAAATACGAATATCAGTTGACAATTTAGTGAGTTTGTCTAATTTAAACATTCTATATTAGAAATATGTCAAAATATCACAGCAAGTCCCAAGAACATTTACAAGTGTCCTGTTAATTAAAAATAACATTAAAAGTACAAATCTAGAAAGCGAGTCATTTTTAAGTACATATTTTTCTAACCCTAGTGAGGATTTCAACTCCTGTATTCACAGAAACATTTAGTGATACATGGTATATGGGAGAAAACACTACATGACTGTTTTAGCATGCATAAGCTTGTCTGTGTCTTAAACTTCTGTAGTACCCTCTCTCATAGACATGCCTACCATGTGTAATAGCTTCTGGTCTACCAAGCAGCCTTGGGATAGAAATAGACATGTCTCAATGTTTTCAAAAGGGTACCTACTGGACATTGAGTAGACATCTTTTGTCAATGTCTGTAAAACTAGGTGAAACAGATTTATTGCTTTGAAATCTGTGTTCATGTTTGATTGTTCAGATAATTGTAACTCCAAAAGCACATATTCAGCAGAACTTGACAATATTAGTAGAATTCAATGAATTGGTCACAGTCCTTGGAAACTCAAATGTCTACATTATTCTTCAGTAAAGAAATTATATACAGGACAAAATTATTTTAGCAGAGGAAATAATACTGAAATCTTTATGCATTATATAGAATTTTAACACTTATAATTTAAGCTTGTTAGACATACTTAATAGATTAAGAAAGTTGGCTGAAAGAGATACTAATCTGAGTTAATTTCTCTGTAAGTGCTGAAGTTCTGGCTTGAAAATGAAGATTTCAAATCAACATTTACTTTTCTGTACACAACAGTGCACCACAGTGTTCAACTATTGAGGAGTTCTGCTCTTCTCTTTTCTTAGAAGCTTTGAGACTGATCATATCACATCATGTCCTACAACATAAGGCACATCTTCATTTCAACAATTCAAAAGTGATAACTATCCTTTTAAAATGGAAACTAAGATTCAGTCTTATGCCTATTACGGTACAGTTAAAGTACACACAATGCAGTTAAAAGTAGTCACAACATGCCACCTCAAAATATGTCACATTGGAGAAAAGATAGTTTTGAGCAGAAGGAAATTGGCAATCCATAGGTACAAGAAATAGTTTCTGTTCTCTCAATAAATGAAAAGTAGTCACAAATTTTTCTTCAGAAAGGTCTCTATCTTCTCTCCCTGACGAGAACTCATCATTTAAACAGAGTTGACTTCAATATGAGTTTATGTAAACAAACATGTCTGAAATAAACATCCTCCACATATATGTGTATAAACATCTATGTATGTACCTGTTGTATATACAAAATATTAACTTAATTGGATGCTTGTTTCTGTTACACTATCCTTTGGTGGTTTTATTGAGAAGTCTTAGATACTGTATATAGAGACTAAAAGAGACATTATTTCTTCTTAATGCAGTAATATGATCTGTAGGCTGAGACAGGAGGATGGACAGTTCAAGGCCAGCACAGACCACAAATTGAGACTCTTCCTCCTCCTTTCTCTTTATCTCTGTCTCTCTCTTTCTCTTTGTTGTTTAAAAGTCTCTCTCTCTCTCTCTCTCTCTCACTCTCTCTCTCTCTCTCTCTCTGTGTGTGTGTGTGTGTGTGTGTGTATGTGTGTGTGTGTGTGTTTAAACTGAGAAACATTTGTGAGCTCTTTAGACTCTACTACTTTTAATGTGTTAAATCATGTCATTCATCTCACCAAGACACTTCAAAATGTCAAAATGTATTGAACAAATAAGTCTAAAATTAATGTCACCTGTTTCATTTTCTTAGGTAACTTGAAAGGCATGCTGTAAGCAATCACTGGTATATAAGATGGAGAAGGCCAAAGACAATGAATAAGATACTATCAACTTCCATTCTCATGATTTCCATTACATTTTACCTTGCTAACAAATAGTTTATGTCAGAAAAAAAAATAGCATCATAACTATCACATATTAGTGTATATTGACAATTCCAGAAAGACTTTCAAGAAAAAATAGCATAGTAAAATTTCTCTTTTTTCCTACCAAAGTCAATGGTGATTTCTCTCAGTGCCAATCTTATGATGGCCTACTAGTGACAGAATTCTGATCAGAGCAGTGCCCAACCAACTGTGTATAGAGGAGATCATATTTATAACATATCTGCATGGTGTCTGCTTTTATGATTCCCTCTGTAGAACAATAGATAAATCATCATAAGCTTGACTAAGTGTGTCCTGTATACATCTGCTTGACTGTACATGATGATTGACAGAAAACAATAAAAGGCTGTAGAAGAGGTCTCAGTATTGAACAGTGAGTGCCATCTGATCAGTGACTTATGAGGTGTGGTCAGAATCCAGATGGTCTAAAAGGAAGGAAGAAGTCATCCAAGAAAGACGGTAATAGAAAGGGCAGAAGAGACATCCTAATCTGGCATCTGTGTGGACGTGTATGTGTGCATGCATGCACACCTAAGAGAGAAGCAAAAGGAGGAGAGAATATCTCACTATTAAAGTGATACTCACTGTAACCAGAACATCTATGTTAATCAATAGGAGGTGATTTTATAACTATTAGTTTCACAATAATTGTTGAATAGCAAACTTCTGTTTACAGCCATTTCAAATTGATGGGTCTATATAGTAACACTGACATCACAGAGCAAGAAGTCATTATTTTGTGGCTTTCATGTCTTTTCTCTTTTCATGTTCCTTTATAGTAAATTTTCAAATGCTAAAAAGACAGTGTTCAACAAGAACAAGCTTTTTATAGAACAAAATTGTGGAAACATTTTTCAGGTTATATATATATATATATATATATATATATATATATATATATTATTTATATTTTTATTTATATATAATATAAACAATAATATATTTATATAGTTATATATTTATATATATTTATATATAATATAATATATTATTCATAATATATAATATAATATATTATATTATATATATAAATAATATTTTATATAATATATATATTATATGTAATTAAGAATATGTAGAAACAGAATAGAAACATAATATATATATATTATATGTAATTAAGAATATGTAGAAACAGGTTGAATCAGCTATTTATAACATGGTCCAAGAACAGTTTGCTGAGGATTGTAATGCACAGTGAAGTTTAGCATCTCTGCAGGGCCTTCAGTTCTCCTCATCACTACTTCCTATTACTGCCATCCAGAATCCATCTACTGATCTGATAGGATTTTTTCTCCTTCCCTTGTGGGTCTTAGAAGTCATCATATATGCCTTAATAGTTCATTATTTCAATAATTGAACTGAACTTTCAGTTCTGCTATTTGAAAGTCTCTAGTCTCTGTGTGTAATCTGATCATATGACCAGTAGTTTCTGAATTAGAGATTTTTTTATTTTGTTTTTTTATATTTTATTTATATTTCAGATGCCATCCCCTTTCCCCATTTTCCCTCCCTAGAGAAAACCCCTTTCCCATGCCCCCTTCTCCTTTTTGCTTTTATACAATTTTTTTTAAATGTTAGTCAAAGGCTTTATAAGTTTGGTAATGCTCAATCAGAAGTGTCACCCAATGCCCAACCTAGATATATAAACTGTCTTTGACTGGTGGAGACACATGAACATCTGCCTCCATGCCCCCCCTCCCTCTTTCTCTCTCTCATCACCTTGGTTCTCCTCTCCTTCATATTCTCCTCTCCTTACTCCATCTCTTTCTCTCAGTGCTCCTTCCCCCTTAGCTCCTCCTACATATCACCCTTCCTGTTAAAGTAAAACTTTTCTCTCAAAATACAATTAGAACATAATTATTCCTATTTGTACCAGTGAGGTACAACATAATCCTAATACCCAGTCCATCATTTTGTCGACTAACCAGAACCTCTGTTGTGTCTCCTAACTAAAACACTTAGTTTCTTGTTTTTTTTAATTTAAACATTTTATTTATTAATATTTGTATAAACATATATACTTATACATGTATACATATATACATACATTTATAAATGATAATTAAATAAGATGTATTTAAAAAGTATGGGGGGTTGGGAAGAGTGGGAGGAAGGAGAGAAAGGGGAAAATTATGTAAATACAGTAAAACACTTAGTTTTGAACCTGGCTTTTTTCTTGGCTTAGAATAAATGTCAGCTGAAAACCATCCATTCAGATCTTTTCTCTCAAAGTAAATAGCCAGGATTGGCTATAAGACTATAGGTCTTCAGCCTCGTCAGAAATCTAGAATGACTGAGTTAACTGAAATTATGGGAAGCACAAAGCATAGCTTCTAAAACTTAGCCAATTTATAGAGACCGCTGAACACCTGGACAGTCCCTATACTACCGAACGTTGGAGCATCAAATCTTCAGCCTTCTGGCGCAGAATCATCTGACAGACCTTAGTGATGCAGAGTTATTAAGGGCTGATTACTCTGTCTAGGCAGATATAATCAGTCGACTATTTTGCAAGTGTGTTCTTTTCTGGACAGCAATTTGCCTGTACATGGAAAGAGGCAATTCTTGCCTTGTGGCTGTCTCTGCACAACTGGAGTAACTCCAAGGATTCTCTATTTCTTCTTAGAATCCAAGACAGGAAGCTGTCAGGAGCAGACAGGTCTCTAATCAAAATGAACATTAATATAGAAATGTTTGTAACATCAATTCTGTTGACTTCTGACGTTTTGAAAACCAACTATTCATGTAAGGTAACCTGAACTGTTGTCTGTTAACTCCTCTCGGCTATTTCTAAATAAAATATAGAGAACATCCTAACAATAAACTCCAAGCCATGAATTTGCTATAGTCCCTTAACTCACAGGCTAACCATCTCAAATCTGTTAAAAAAGTTAAAGAAGGACTGCCTTGTATTTCTAAATGTGTTATACAGGCACAATGCCCATGAGAGTACCAATATTCATCTCATTTTTATATCAATAAGAAGCTCGTACCAACGAAAACCTTAAATTTGAAATCAAAGTAAATTTTGTACCATTTAAGAAACTATAACTTAATCTTGATACTAATTATACAGATTTCTATCAATAGGTTACGCCTATGCAATAAATCCTAGCTAATCCTCCCTGTTCCAACAAAACCACTACTTTTCCCCAGAAAGACAGCCCAATATTAACCACCTTATTCCCCAAGCCCAGGGAATAGGGGCACTGACTCTTCATCAACTTCTTCAAGCTGATTATGGGCGTTGAGATATTAGAAGAGGGGTGGGGGGGGAGAGTAAATTGATAAGCCTCTGACTCTGTGTCTTCACTGCATCCAGGTGGAATTCTAGGACATCGGAGGTTTCAGCAGGTCTGCTCAGTTTGCTTGATGAGTAGATACACCAAGGCTGTGTATTCTGCAATATACAATTCTCAGAACAAGTTTTAGTATCAAGAAAAAAATTTTTTTTCACTAGAGGGCTGACATTTTTTTAAAGAAAGATGTTGGTTCTAACAACTTTTTTCCCCTTTTTTAGTTGTTTATAATATTTACGTTTCAAATTCTATCCCCTTATCCCATTCCAGCCCCCACCCAGGAATCCCTTATCCCATCCCCCCTCCTTGTGCTTCTATGAGGGTGTGAGTTTCCAGTTTCTATGATGCTGTTTCCATTAACATAAACTGCCTCCTAGATTTCTAAATCCTCCCATTTGTGTTATTAAATCTCCTATGTTTCTTTTTTTCTTTTTTATCTTTTTTCCCCTTTTCTCTCTTTTTTCATCTCTTTCTCTCTTTTTTAATTGGGTATTATATTTACCTTTCAGATTTTATCCCCTTACCCCACTTCCTAACTTCTCTTAGCAAGAATTTATAAACAGGGTTAATCTAAAAGAAAAGGAACAATATAACAGAAGTAAAATTTAAAAAGTTTTTTAATGATGTTAACCTTAGTGACTTTGGTAAACATTTCTTGTAAATAGATGAAAATGCTTAAGCCCTTAATTTGTGAATTTTGTACATTTCTTTACAAGTGTATGTGCCTAAAGAATTCAACATATATATATATACATGGAGAAATAGCCATACAAACATAAGGGCATCAACACAGACAGTCTAATGAGCATGATGGTTGTGGTGGTTTGAATAGGTATGACCTCCATAGACTCAAGTATTTGAATGCTTGGCCCATGGGGAGTGGCACTATTAGGTGTGGCCTTATTGGAGTAGGCGTGGAGGAAGTGTGTCATGGTGCAGATGCTTTGAGGGCTCCTGTGCTCATGTTCCCTCCAGTTTGGAATTCCAGTCTCCTTCTAGCTGCTTTCAGATCCAAATGTAGAACTCTTGACTCCTCCAGCACCGCGTCTGCCTGCACGTTGCCATGCTTCCCACCATGATGATAATGAACTAAACCTTTGAAATTGTAAGCTAGCCCCAAGTAAATGTTTCTGTTTATAAAAGTTGCCTTGGGCATGGTGTCTCTTCATCACAACAAAGCCCTAACTTAGGACAGTGATAAAATGAAGAGACAATGTAGCAGTCACTTAGAAGTGACTGCTACATTGTGATGCTACAAGGCTTTCACACTAGGGTCCACACTAAGCTTTTAGTGCAGGAGCTGAGCAGACCTTGCCTGAGTTCTGATGAACTAATATCACAGTACAAACATTTTCTCTTCTAAATAACTAATCTAGTTATTCCAATATCTTAATTTCTGATATTTATTGAACAATGCAATTTTAAGAGAAACACTAGTATTAGAAAAGTCAAATATAAATATTATATGAAATATTTTGAACCAAAAGGCTAGAAAAGGATCTCTGTCACAGGACTTTTGATTATAATTTAAACTGCAGCAATCTAAATAAAATAGAGAAGGTATCGTAATTGGTAGGGGAAAGTTTTTCAAAAGAAAAGAATAAAGGCAGATGTGATATAGTGGTATTTTCCATAAAAGAAACTCTCATCAAGTCAGTCTGACATAGAAAATATGTTGTCCTACACTAGAATTCGCAGAGATATTTGTGGCGTAGAAAAGGGGATGAGTTCGGGAAGAGATAATTTGTGTCCATAAGATTGTGTTTCTTGATGATAGTCTGCTGACATCTGTGTGCACTAGGGGTCATAATGCTACAGAATTGCTGTCTGATTAAAAAAAAAACAGCAGAAAACTAAAACTAAGACTGCTTCCCATCTCTTGAATGCACATTTGGTCTCGGTTTTAAATTTGTAAACTTCTTGTAGAGGTAGAGAGACATCTTTATGATATTGAATTTGAGATCTAACGTGTGCTTGGGCTATATTATAATCATTTAATTTTTAGAATAACGTTACTAAAATAGTTTTTATGCAAGCACAAGGTAATAGATAGTAATATAGATTAGAAAAAATTGCAGTGCCTCTCTTCAGGGTGCAAAGCAGGTGCTGCTACTTCTCTGCATGTGTAGCCAATGCTCATGCATTTTAAATGTAAATTGTTTTCTTTCAGGAAAAAATACTATATTGAATATGGATACAAAGGGGTTTTACATTTGTGTTTCATTTTCTTCTGCTGTAAAACTCATTTTCTACCAGTAATGAGAGATTTATAAAATATTACAAGTCTGGCTTTTAAAGAAGCAGATTTACATAAACTAAACGAGTGATGTCTCTCTATCTCTATGCAGTTTTCTTCTTTGTGATGTTTTGTGTAGGCTTATTACTATTTTATCTATAGGTGTATTTAAATGTGCTTTGAAAAAAATGAAAAGTTGAAAGTGAACAAGGTGAGTAACTAGGATGAAAAAGTCTTAAACAATAAGATTTAAATGATACATAAAGTTATCTGGTAAGTCCAGTCTATAAAGCAAATATATGAAACATTTTTGGTTGTGAACTAGTGATGGTTTTTCTATAGCATTCTCTATAATCATCACAGTTTCTGAGGTGTGTATATCCTACTTATAGAATATTCAAAAGACTGTCCTTGAAACAGGCAACATGAACACACCTGAGATCTCTGTAAATGAGCATTTCCATGAGCAATTTCTCAACAAAAGAAATCCAAGCTTGGCATGTTTTGGAAGTACTTCAATTTGGTATGTTTTCAACATGACTGTTGTAGTTAATGTAGAAGTGTAGTTGTAAAAGACATACATACACACATACATACATACATACATACATACATACATACATACATATGTACATACATACATACCTGGCATACTATGCTCCTAAACTTTCCAGCCCAGGGGTAGGGCTGCCTACCCCAGGAGATCTTCCATATATAATGCAGACATTTTGGCCTCTCCTTCCTTTTCCTTCTCTCCCTGACTCTACACCCATAACTTCTCTCTTTCTCTTCCCCTTCCTCTCAGTCTCCCTCCCCTTGGCGAATTCCCTGGCCTCATCCTTGGAAATGGTGAGCGCACCCACCTGAGAGTAATTTCCCAATAAACCTGTGCATGCATGCACACACACACACACACACACACACACACACACACACACAATTTTACAGGTGAACAAATAACATATCAATCTTAACCACTCAGACATTTCTCCAGTCATATATCTTGAATCCTAAATGTCTTCACAATCCAATGGCTGATGTATCAAGGATTACTCCCCACACCGTGGTGATACTGGTAAGTGAGATATTATCGAAGAGGTGGGACCTACTAAGAACAGGTCAAGGCATTGAAGCCATGCCCTCAAAGGAACTCCAGGTTCTTCTCCTTCCTCTTCATTACTACCCATTATTTGGCAAGCATTGTGTTCCCTCACATGCTCTTAGCATGATGTATTGACTCACCATATGATCAAAAGCCATGGTGTCAATAGGCCATGCACCAATCACTTTAAGAAAGATTATTAGGAAAAAGAAACCTTTCTCTAACAAGTGTATTTATCTCAGATATCTCTTACAGTAACTGAAAGCTGGCATCATTTTGCAAAACAAACAAGCAATAAAGCAAGCTCTAGAATTGGTTCCTCAGCTGTCAGTGGGCCATAAGCAGTGGAGGTCCTCTGTAGGCAGTGGAAGTGTATTTTCTTCTCACCATCTGAGGGAACAGATTCTAGAGTCAATGTGCAGAATACGGTAAGTCTATTATTTGGTCAGTTTACAGTCTTTATTAGAAACAATAAGAGTCCTGGAAGAAGAGATTTTTTTTGACTGTGGTACAGAGCATTCTCTTTATAGTAGAATATCATAATGGGGAGGTGTGGCAATGCCTTATTGTGGATAGGAAAAAAAAGGACAAGATGTCACCAGGTACCTGATAAAAATTGCTAGTATGTCATACAGCATGTCCCTACTTTATTTCAATAGATTTCAAAAGTCCAAACTTTCAAAATAATGGACAAAAAGTGAATAGAGGTGAGGCCATTCAAGAGTATGTATGAATACATAGCAGTAAGCTATATTTGTTACTAAATGAATTTCGTGAACATTAAGGGTAGTTCAGAAGGTCCCAGGACTTGATCATTAAAACAAATACTTACTGTTTTGTAAATATCCACTCCAGTGTCTAATTCTCAAATTCTGAATTCAGATTCTTCCCACTGTCTTTCAATCTCAAAATGCCTTCAGAAATTTTACTCTTTAATCAGCATTATTGGTATATAGAAGTTTCTAAATACCCCTAATGTGCCTTCTGTGACTCCTAAAGTTTAAAAGTCTATCACTTTAAAAAAAATTATTAGCTATTCAAGTTTCTTCTTGTGGAGTGCTTTTATTTTATTTCTTTCATATCTCATGTGTTGTCAATAACAACAACAACAACAACAACAATAATAATAATAATAATAATAATAATAATAATAAGCCTTTCTTAAAGTTTCAGGTGTTGCTTCGAACCTGTCTTTTATATTAAGGAGACATAATAATTATAATCTACTTCCTGTTATTTTCAAATAGAAATTATACTTGCAACATTTGTTTCCACTAAGTATTTAATGAGAAAAGACATACATGCTGCGGGTACAACATCTGACATGAAGTGAAGTTAGCATGCTCGCTTGCCACTTACTAATCTGCTCTTGATTGCTCTGATGCATTTGTTGAACCATTTCCTCCCAGACCAAAATCTCAGAACAGACCCCTGCTGTTTAGAGTGTAAGCTACAGTGATGGAAGAGGGTATCTATCCTTCTGGGGACTGGGAAGCCTTAAAGTCACATTAACTTGCTCCTCCCGTTTGTGTGGACAGAGACCCTCTTTTACAGTTGACCTTCATTTCTGCACTGCTCATCTGACCAGCCAGCTAGGGATGGAGGGATCTACGAAGGTACCCGCTGAATCTACACAATCACAGTTTAAAAACACTGGCACCTTCAAGTTGACGACTCTTATGCCTCCTATACCATTTATTGCCCAACATTTCAAAAATATTTTGAAACAGTTATGACAAAACACAATGTCTACCTTGTATCTGTTTTCCTTTCTGAAGAAACGGCTACAAGAGAAGAGAGAGAAGGTCCTACATATATCATTCATACATTCATGCGGCAAACATTTTTCTCAAATGCTTGAGAAAATGAGACCATTCAAAGGTGTGTATGAATACATACATAGCATTTTCTCTTAGCTGAAGGCTTTATTTGTGTTGCTAAATGGATTTCGTGAACATTAACGGTAGTTCAGAAGGTTCCAGGACTTGATCATTAAAACAAATACTTGCTGTTTTGTAAATATCCACCCCAATGTCTATTCTCGAATTCTGAATTCAGATTCATCACTAGCAAGGAGTTCTGGCATTTTATGTTCACTCATCTGTTCAGGTTAATAATATCCCTGCTGTCCCACACTGAGTACACTCAACCCTACGCTGATTAAAAAGAGTGCAGCCCTTAAAATCAGTGTCTGCATACACTGCTGAGAGAGGGAGAGATGGCAACTGAGTAGAGAAAAAAAACATGGTATAAGTTCAAATAGTAGTGGCTGTCATACAAAAGTAAAAACAGAAGAGCCTAACGACTAACGTTTATCATCCCTGCTTTTCTGGAGCATTCTCACTTCCTCAAAGTGTATATTCACTACCTCTTTGCAAGTCTGTGGCAATGGAATTCAAAATATTATGAATGACTCCATTCTAATCATGCAGCCTAGAGTTCTAATAGATCAAAGGTTAATATAAAGTACTTTTCTTGGAAGCCTTCACATTCATTCTGGATATCCATAATATTAATAATTTCAATTCATTAATCAGTATTCTACTAGGTATTATGTATTTAGGAACTTTGAATAATTGGGGATTTCCAAGCAGAGCTAGCCCTTTGATCTAATCAAATGAGTATCACATGTATGCTCATATGGTTATGAAGAGAGTAACAGTAGATAGCTCACTGTTCTATAAATCATATGTCAATAGTTTCAAGTCTCACAAACAGAATAAAAAGTGTTCCTGTCATTGCTTTGTGCTGTGATTATATTATAATCAAGATACAGGGCACATAAGGAAGCAGAAATATATACACTAGGACCCATACCATGAATCAAGAGTGAGAGTCATTTAATAGACAAAAACTTTGTTCAACTATTAGGCTAAGAGGCAGAGTGAAGGAGAATAAACTTTTAACCATAGCCTCTTCAGTTGAAAATGCAAGCAGTCATCTGTGTGAGCAAGTGATGAAAGGACTGGGACTCGGTCTAAGTGCACATGGTTCCTTAGTGCCTACAGTGTTTGTAATAAGGGTGCCTCTGACTGTGGAGGTGCAGGCTGCATAGAGGATGAAGTAAAAGTATGAGTCAGTCATAGTCCCTGCAGTGATTCTGCAGCCCGAATCGAATCTTACCTGGCATTTTTTATGCATATGATGCTCTCCTCGAGATTGGGCTTTCTTACTGGAGTTTTCCTTTGTTTCAATCAAAATAAAATTCTCCTTGTCATGTTTTCTATTAAAAACCTTGTACTGGAAATTTAGGATGGAATAAACTTTTGAGACCAATGATTACATTCTCACATGATTTTCTATTTTGACATATTTATTTAAATTGTTGGTTATTAAAAACTTTAAAATCAGCCCTTTAAGAATATATTCATTTTATTTGTACATGGAATAATGTTCTTATTCTTTACATAATTGGTTTACTCCTGGTCCTTTTCTGTGGAGACCCACATTCATTTTCCATACCAAGTCAATAAAATACAGATACACATGCTTTTGGTTCAGCATGTCTGGTTTTTGTTTGCTTGATTGATTAGTTGCCTGCTTGTTTGTTTGAAAAGGTCTTAATATCAGGCAAACGTTGAATTTCTGGTCTTAAGTGATATTTCTGCTTCAGATACCCCAGCATTTGTGACTATAGGTTCATGACAATGTCCAGCTTGTTTCTTTCCTATTTCGTCACTGTATGTTTAGGTTTTTACCTTGTGATATCCTAATACATTTAAACAGCTATGATAAATTAATAATTAATTTTTATGAATAAAGATTATTCAGTAACAAGTATAATTTAAAATTTTAAATCAAATCACAAAACATTTGATTACCTTCTAATTAAAAGACAGTAAAGAGAGATAAAGTCTCTTGTACAAGTGAAGAATAATCTAGAAAAGATGACAACTGCCCTAGTCAGTTCAGAGAGCTCTGACAAAATGGGGTTGAATATTTATAAATAACAGAAATTTATTTATTTCCCACATTGCTTATGTCTGAGTTATCTAAGATCAAAGTTACGACAGATACTGGGAGTTCTGCACAAAGATGTTTCCACATCCTCTGAAGAAGATTCCAGTTCTTAACTATTTTGAGTTTAACTGTGATAAACATGGATATGCAAGTATCCTTGCAATAGGATATTTATTTCTTGGGTATACACCCAGAAGTGATATAGTTAGGTCATAGGGCAATTCTGTCTGTGTTTTTGTTGTCGGTGTTGTTGTTTTTAAAGAAACATCCAGACATTTTTCTACAGTGGTTGAATTAGCTTACCATCCCACTAACAGGCTTAAGGGATCTGTATTTCTTACATCCACATCGTCATTTGCTGCTATTTGTATTTCTGATCTTGATCAAAGTAGGTTTAATCTGCACTTCTGTCATTGTTAAGGATGTTTCATACTTTTAAAAGTCTTTACCAGCTTTTGTGTTTCATGTTTTGAAACCTGTTTTTGTTTTTATTTTGTTAGGAATGTTTTGCTTTTTTAAATGCTAGAGATTTTATATGTATATCTTGCAAAACTTTCCAGAATTAGATTTCCACTTTAAGTGGAATACCAGGATTGGGAGAGTGGAGAAGAGGTTAGATTGGGAGTTAGAAAAACTTAGAATATATGGAAAGGTTATTTTTGAAATCCAGCAGTATATACATATAAACACATGTATAAAAATATACATTATATATATGTATACATGATATATATATGTGTGTATACATTTTATATATATATATATATATATATATATATATATATATATATATATATGTACATACACACACACACACACACACACAAATTTTAAGGGAATTTAATCACACTCTTTATGTGTGAACTCCAAGAAGATAATGAGTATTTCAAAGAAGATTTCAGTGACAGTCATGAGATACCTCTAAATAACTGGCCATGGAGTCTATAGAGACACTCTAAATAAAACAGGCCTTTGCCATTGTTCTTGGTCAACCATTATAACTAAATGATAATATTCTGTTGCTAAAGATACCATTCACTTTTGATACAAGACAGAAAAATTAACATAAACCTGACCAGGAAACTCTGCCTGCTAACTAGCTTACATAGTTCTGAAAGATGCTAGTTTTCTGCCTGAGAAGAAAAATATTCATGATGATGCCCAGCAATGGACTCTGGATGATATAATACTAGCTTGATGACAAGATGTGCATACTGGTGCAATTGTGGAATCATATTTATGAAGATGACCAACCACTTTCTGATTGAATGAGGCCTGCTCTGTGGGAGGAATTCCATGCCTGCTATGTAAACGCTGGTATAAAACCCATGACTGTGAAAATAATAAGCCTGTGGGGGAAACCTATTGCTGGTTTGTTGAATGACCATGCTGTCAAACTACAGTCTATATATTTAGGTATATAACCATATTTTTGTGCTGCTCTCAACATGGGTCTGGGAATCTTTTTTCTGCAGTGGATAAATGCAGAGACCCAGACTTGTCAACGTGTCATGTGTAAATAAAAATGAGTGTTCCATTGCAGATGGATCTCCTATGTCAACCTCACATCCTAGAATGCTTGGGAAACTTCATGAAAGAGGTTCATGAAGGCAACTTCATGAAGGCAAAAAAGGAATGTAGGAGGCAATGGGAAGGGCAGAGATCTTAATGAGGTGCTGACTTCAGGACATAATGGCTATTAAACACATTAATCACAGCACCTGTGATTAGCAACACAAGATCAATCCAACCAAAATTCTTCCATAGACTATGGAGACTTCCTAAGGCCTCACCCATGGCTTAGAAGCTCAAGAGCATTCAGTGGCTGCTGAGTGCAAGTCACTCTGCTTTGGAGAAGTGCTGCTGATAGATTTTAATACTCGAGTGCATGCGCACATAACCATGAACATATGGGCAGCATGAATCAGACCCAGAGTTATCAGTAACAACAGAAAAGAGAATTGGAAGTTGGGGAGGAAACAGGGTAGGGGGAAGCAGAAAAAGTTTGAGGGAGGAAGTGGTATATACATATGATGAAAATATGTATTGTTGTGGGAAACTTTCAAAGAATCAAAAATAAAGCAGAATGTCGAATGATCAGTAAACATTTTAAAAAGTTTTTAATATACCTAGCTGTCATGGAAATATAAATTAAAACTACGTTGAAATTCCATCTTATCCCAGTCAAAATACCTATCATCAAGAAAACTCATGACAATAAATGCAAATAAGGTGTGGGAAATTAAAATTTTTCACTGCTGCTAGGAGTGTAATCTGGCTCACCACTGTGAAAAATCACTCTGGAGGTTTTACTAAAACTTGAAACTAGAACTGTCATCTAACCCAGCTATAGCACTCCTGCTCATAGACCCTAAGGCTTCAATATTCTACTACAGAGACACTTTTATATCCATGTTTACTGCTACTCAGTGCACAATATCATGCATATGGAATCTAGCCTAGATATCTGTTGAGAGTTAAATGGATCGTGAAAATGCAGTATATATACACAATGGAATTTTCATGTAAAGGAAAAAAGTTATGAAATTTACAGTCAAAGAGGGATCTGAATCTTAGTTGCACTAAGTGAGGTAACCTAGGTTAATTAAAATTAAAGCCATGTAATTTCTCTTATATGAAGATCGTAACTTTCATATTATCTGTCTATCTCTCTCTCTCTCTCTCTCTCTCTCTCTCTCTCTCTCTCTGTGTGTGTGTGTGTGTGTGTGTGTGTCTGTGTGTGTATTAGAAGATTTGAAAGTAGAAAGAAAATCATAATGAGGCAAAAAAGGGATAACAGAGGTCTAGAGTAATATATATGTATATATATATATATATTATGTATTTATATATATATACACATATATGTGTGTGTGTGTGTGTGTGTGTGTGTGAATGACCTGTAATATAAGTTTTTTTGTTGCTCAAATAAAGTGATAAAGCACCACAGCCAAAATCAACTCAGGGAATGTTCTTAACATTCTAGAAGGAGATCCCATGAGTGGGTCAGAGGACATGGAAGCTGGAGCCTGGCTTAAACATTACATATTCAACCTCAAACAGAAGGCAGAGAAAGTAAACTGAAAGTGGAATAAGGCTATAAATTCCCAAATCCTAAACCAGCATTCAGCAAGGCTCCATCTCCTCCACAGTCACCATCAACAACTGGAGACCATCTGTTTAAGTAGGTAGACCTATACAGGACATGTCTCATGCAAACCACCATGAGACCTGAAAACTGAAGGAAGGCTAGAAGATGGGTGAGGCAGATGAGAGCCAAGAGAGTCAATTGCAACAAATCTTGTCTGAGAATATCATACTGAGAATGAATACTTTGTATGCTAATTAAAATCAACCAATTAATTACAAAACTAAGCTTCGGGGCTTAAGAATAATCTGAGCTTCTATCTCCTGTGTATGCGCTAGCACAGGTATTGTGTTGTTAATGAACTAAATGGGAGCTGACCCTATATTTTCTTCAGGCAAAGTCTCCTCAAAATTCATCTTCTTTGGAATTGAATCACTTCAGCTCTCCCAGGATGGCACTGCAAGTATGGAGTCTATTCTCTTGGCTACCCTGTGGATTGAAGTTATAGGGACTCTCAGCAACGGTGTGTTTGTTGGCAGTTCACTGTCTAATTCTAAAACTGTGGGAGTGCCCTTTGAAGTCAAGTAGAAGTAGTGTGTTTCCAGAGCGCATGACGTTTTTATAAATACTGAGTATGCCTCTCCTGGACATGGCCCATATTTATGCCTTCAATATTTCAAAGGAGTTGTTCTTGAGCATGTAAGTCATAAGTATGACAGCCACCAGACACTGCATTCAAATACAGGATGTAAAGGCTTGAGCTAGACAACAAAGTCCAGATACTCACAACTTCCCTAAACTTATTAAAACGATTTTGTTTTCCCTCAAGGTCCTAGTTTGCTTGGCCTCTAGTTTGTGATGCTATCCAACATGGCAATATGCTTTGGAGGTTGTTCTTCAACTGTCTTGATAAATAGCTTCCAACTCCCTTATAGCTATATCAATATCTTTATCAAATATTTATTTGATGCCCTTGTTCCTCCCTCGTGAACACTCCTCTTCATTATTTATCAGCTGACGAGCCGGCACATTTTCTAAATCTTTTGGTTCTGCATCCCTTTTGACTATAAATTACATCTTTAATTCATTTCTTTCTTCTCACAGTTTCCAGTAAGCAGCCAAGGGAAGTCATACAGAACCCTTCAAACTTCTTAGAGATTTATTCTGCCAAATTGCACTCTCCACATAGTTCTAGGATGCAGACACAATTTGGCCACATTTTTTGCCACTCTATAACAAAAAAAAAAAAGGGGGAGGCCTCTTGGCCAGTTTCCAGTACTTTTTTTTGTTATTTGTATCTAAGATCGGAGAACCTCTTTCCTGTGTATGTTCTTTCAATAGTATGACTACAATAGACCATAGCTCATGCAGAATACGCCCCAGATAATGTACTTTCCTAGAAACTTCTGGTAAGATATGCTTCAATGGGTTCTTTACATAATTTTTGTCTTCTTTTGAGTTCTTAACAAAATAGCCCCGTATGCTCTGTCTTCTAATATTGTAAGTAATATTACCTCAGAGCTGACTGCACAATTGGGGGCATTTAAAAATATATTATTTTTATTTTTTGAAATTAAAACATATTTATATTATCTTCCCTCTTCTTTTTTTCCCTCCCTCCAACCATTCCCATATACCCTTCCCCCTTGATTTCTCTCAAATTCATAGTCTCTTTTTTTTCTCTCAAGTATATAGAATCTATTTAGCCCATACATATATATATATATCAGATATTCCAGTCCAACCTGCCACAAATAATATACAATCAACACCAGGAACCATTTCATTTTTTCTCGAAGCTCTGGAATTAAGAATGGTAAAATGCTGAAAAATTGTTTTATTTTTACTGGAATAGAAGAGGAGACTGCTGTGTCTTCACACATCAGCAAGAATGAGGAGACTGGTCTCTGAAACTCCCTTCATACAAGCATTCACCTAAGCCATGACACAAAGCCACTATGGCCTACACACCTTCTAAGGGACCTAACTAAAAACCATTATCTTGAAGGTTAAGTTTTACAGTAGGAATTCGGGTACATTCAAACAGTAGAAATGATTACGAATACAAATAATTCTTCTTTCAGAAGAAGGAAAAGAAGGAGGAAGAGGAGGAGGAAGAGGAGGAGGAGGAGGAGGAGGAGGAGGAGGAGGAGGAGGAGGCGGCTACTGCATAAAGAATAACACAAAAAGTAACCCAAATCCACAACTAAAGGTTATGTTTTACACTGGTAGTTCCAAAGAAAAAGCATTGTAGGGCCGTGAAAAGGGTCTTGGTTTTTGGTAGAAGCACTGACTGGAAGTAGCCCAGAGACCCTGCAAGGGACGGGCATTTATTCCTTCACGCTTCCAGAATCCAGGCTCCTAACATGTGGCATAGAACTCCATTAAACCTGCATTGTTCAATCATGAAAGATGAGCCCCTCCCAAAGGGCACAGGTAGAGGGTGTGACTACAGGCCTCAACCTCAAGAGATTTACATACTAATGAGATAACTGAAGGCCAGAAGTCCTAGCCAATTAAACATTCTTCCCCAGACCCTCCCCCCTTTTTCCCTCCTTATTTAACTCAGGTCTGACCTGAGTTTCATCAAGGGTGGTGGGGGGTGGGGGGTGCACATCCAGTCTAACTACCATCCATCATGAAAATAAAGCTTGTTAAGACTCAGAGACTTTCTTGTGTCACTGGGGCAGCAATGAGAGGAACCGTGGAGAAGGCCTTTAATGAGCTCCTGTAGCCACAGCCGCTGCCCCTAACTTCCCGCCTGGAGGAACTTTCTGCATTTCCAGCCACCCTACCACAGAGCATAGAGCTACATCACCAGAAAAGAGGTAAAGCAGGATTAGAATAAAAGTTGGTTTGAGCTTTGCAAAGACAAAGATGAAAAGAAACACAGATGGTGGCAGCCTGGGTGTAGAGAGGTCATTGGTGTTCGTTGTGAGTGGAGGCGCTCTCCCAAGGCAAGGGATGTGGTCCTTGGCAACCCATTGAAGCCTTTCTCAGCAGGAGTTTCTAGGGAACTAAACAAGCTGGGGAGCAATCTGTAAACTCCATTCTATAGCAGGACAGATGGCTCAGCACTAAATCATTTTCTGGGCAAGCAAGGGTACCCAAGCTCAGATCTGACCCCTACCAACGTCCAGTCTCAGCATGAGGAGGGTCCCAAGAAAACAGGAATGGGAGTGGCATGAATTCAGTAATGACTCGGAGTCAGGAGCAAATGCAAGCTGGCAGTTCAAGTGCTCTCCTCTCCGTTCTTTTGCCTTCTCCTCTATCATTCTTTTTGGCTTCTCTCTTCTTATTCTTTTGCTTTCTCTCTTCTCATCCATTATCTTCCTTTTAATTCTTTTGCCTTCTCCCAACCAGTCTTTTACTTACTAAAAATACATCATCAAGGCTTTGATCATTGTTAATAGTTTTTTAGACATTCTTACATTTCCATAAGTTCCATGAGTACTGGTTTATTTATCCTAACCCCTGCTTCCTTAAAACAGAAACTAAACACAAAGCAAAAGCACATTTCCTTAGAGATTTTACACAGCCTGCTCTTCACGGTAACTGGGCACAGCAGACACAAGTCTTTAGTAACTGCTCTCATGTAAGGAGAGGAAGGTGACAGACTGCTAAGATAAAAATGATTACTTACAAAGTTTTAAAGTTTATGCAAGTAAAGTAGGCATTGTCGTCTTCAATCCTTCAAGTAGCTAGGAGAACAAAGTACTAACTTTTCATATGCTTGGACATCATCTTTTAATTCTCTAGTCTTTGTTTCCTCATCTTAGCAATTCCATAGCCTCATGCTCTCTCTATTACCATTTATATTTAGATCATATACAAGCCCTTCTCCTATAAAATTAACCCATCTGTCATTTTCTTGTATTTTATAGATTTCTTTTCCTACCCATGCCTTTTCTTCTTGAGACTTCTTTAACTGTTTTTGATGTCTCCAAGTTCCCCTGGCTAATTATCGCAGCAGCCATTGGACTGGAGGGTACATGTATGTCCTCATAATTCCAAATTCAAGGCCAAGTCTGGCAATGAACTATTGGTATAAAGGACCATACGTACTTTTATGACCTCTGTGCTTATGTTGTCTAGATCCTTTCCTACGACTGTCAAGGCCAAGTGAAAGGTCTGTTCCTCATCCTCCACAGCCTCACGACCACCCCTGTTCCTCATGCCTAAGAACTGCATCTGTTTCACTTATTATGTCATGATTAGCTCCGAGTAATGAGTGAAGTATATTCTCCAGACAAAGAGATTTAAATTAAAATAGAAGAGGCAGCACATCAGTTTCCAGCCAACAGCAGTCATCAGAGCACAGGGGGATCGTCGGGATCCATGGCCTGGTGATACTCCAGGGACAGGAACTGTTTCATACTCCACCTTATGCCGCCATGTGAGACTCAGCAAGACCCCCTTTAAATGTTGTGTGGATGTGATAACGTGCTTATGATTCCAATCTAGGCAGGTATGCAGAGGACCTTTGAGCTAGCTCACTAGACAGCCTACCAATCCTGACCAGAGAGCTCTAGGTTTGACTGAGAAATCCTAACTCAAAGAATGAGAGGAAAGTATGTTCTAAGAAGATTCAAATCATGAATTGGGACTTCACCTTTTTCATGTGTACATATACCGTACTCATACATAGGACTTCTCACATACTTATAGGCATGCATATATACAATACACATGAAAAAACAGAAAAAGAAAAAGTAAACTCCAACTCCTCTCTGAACACTGAAGGAAGACATAAGACTGGAGAAGAAGCTACATAGATCAAATATTATCCTAAGAAATTGAAGTCATTGCGGCTATGGAGTAAATGCAGCAACAATTTGCTTTATACACAGTGATCCAAGTTAGATAAGTCATCTTACCACAGAAAAAACTGGGTCACCTGGTGCTAATCTTGAACCTTATTGATTTTCTACTTTAACAATAGCAAAAAGAATTGGGCTATACTGGGAAGATAAATCTTTTCATGGCTCCTGGATATCTAACCTCTCTCAGAACAAAACAAGACAGTTAAATAAAACATTGTGAAAAGAATTATAAAGAGAGAAAAAAACACCTCTACAAGGGAAGACCTTGGAGTTAAAATTGAGACTGAAATCGTTTTTTTTCTTTCTTTTTTCCTTCTTTTTGGAAGAGTAAGGAAAGAGAAAATAGCATGGACAGGAGGAAGTAAGGAGCTCATCTCACCCACAGGGAGAAAAGACACAATATGACACCCAGAGCTCAGCACAGGTCAAATCCTAAGAGCCTTGCATGTCTTGTCAAGAACTTCTCATCTTTTTCAAATACTACTGCACAAAGAGTCACCTTCTTCTCCTAAGTGAGATAACACAGACCCAAAAGGACATACATGGAATGTTCTCACTGAGAAGTGGATATTAGCCAAAATCCTCTAGAGAGTTCCAGACAGCAGGGATGTGAAAGGCTCCCAGGACCCAATAGGAATGACCTAAGCCAAAATGTTCAACAGTGGGAAGATGGAGCCTCAAGAGACCACCTCCAGTAGATACATAGTCCCCACCTAAGGGATGGGGCCACCCAAATGGAAGAGTAAGGGGAAGGGCTGAAGGATCTGAGGATATTAAAACCCCATAGGAAGAAGAGCAGTACTAGATAACTGTACCTCTCAGAGCTCCTATGGACTAAACCACCAACCTAAGAGCATACATGGGCTGGTCAGTGGCCCCTGTTACATATACAGTGGAGAGCTGCTTTGTCTAGCCTCAATGGGAGGGAATTCTCTTGGTCCTGTGGAGGCTTGATGCCCCAGAGAAGGGGGATGTTAGAGGGATGAGGTGGAAGTACATGAGTGGGTCGAGAACACTTTCTTAGAGGAGAAGGAGAGGGGAATAGGGTAGGGGCTCCATTTGGGGACCAGGAATGAATTTACATTTAAAATATAAATAAATAAAAACAATTAATAAAAACAGTTAACATATGGATCACAGAGAATTTAAGTTCTTAGAGAAATCACAGAGGCAGGAAATTATGCCAGGATACTGTCTAAAACTATTTAAACAAAACTAATGAAAATAGAATAGGAGGAATAAACACACAGCACTTGGTCAAATCCAGTGTGTGATCTAGATCTTAACTGTGACCCAAGACAGTGTGTCACTGGATGTTATCAGAAGGTGAAAATTTTTCCATGTGGAACATGGACTGAGGAACTAGGTCATTGGAAGTGTGTGCTTCAGTGGGGACCCTGCCCCTCGATTTTTCCTCTCCCAAATCACCATGTATTTCATCATTCCCTCTTTTGACATGCGTTCCACCATGATGCTCTATCATCTCACAGGCTCAAAATGATGTGGCTAAGTTACCATGTACTGAAAGCAAGAAACAAATTGATTTTCCCTTTTGTGGTTATTTATAGTATTCCACACCAGCAGTGAAAAGCTCATAGCACCACGAAGCTCCTCCACATTTGCCATAAAAGACTATGGGGTGCTGATTCTGTCATCTTTGTCATGAACGACAGATAAGAACCCAAAAATGAATCCTCCTGAATAAATTTCCTGGTGACATTTTTGGTCTGTATTTATATTCTTTCATTCAGTATTCGCAGCACCATGCCTCGTTACTTATTAGCAGAAAGAAAACATTAACCAATGATTACACTTCAGAGCAGTGAATCCAAAGGTCCATTCTTAGAGATATCATGTAAATGAACTAATGGCAAATATTTTGTTAGCTAAACATGACAAATAAACATAATTTGCAAGAAATAAAGCATAGAATCTGGAAATTGCCATGTTAAAAGCAAATGTCACGAAAACGGGGCATTAAAGAAACTGGTTGATGACTGTTCTGTTTGTATGACATAGCAAGTATCCAGACCCCAAATCTCTTCCTAAATTATCTGGGTTAGGGATGTCTGGAGACCTTCCTGCATTTGAGCACTTCCTCTCATCAAGACCATGGGGATAGAAGTGTTAAGTACATACTTCAATGTATGATATTGAATCAAAGAGAGCAGTAAATAGGTTATGAAGAAGCACTCAGGGACTGAAGAAAATGAGAAATGAAAACTAGAGTATGGCTCACCTGGTAACGATGTGCTTTTCTATCACATTCAAGGCAATGAATTTGATCTTCAACAACAGAAATGACAAAAAGGAATTATATGCACTGAAATGATGTCTACACAAAGAATGTCAAAAAAAAAGTTAACACATGAGTACTGAGTGATCAATAAGGTCACTAAAGGTTAGTGAAAAGTTGGTTGATGACTCTCTAGCCAAAAAAAAAAAAAAAAATATATATATATATATATATATATATATATATATATATATATATATATAGATGGGCACAAATCTACATAATTTTGAAACACTGGTATTTGAGAACTATTTCTCGTGGCTTCTATCTAAAATCTCATGCTTTGTACCAGATGTGGTACTACATGGTGATTACTCCAGCATCCAGAAATCTAAGGCAGGAAGATTACAATTTGGAGCCCAGTTTGGGTAATATAACAAACATTGTCTCAAAAATGCAAAAATGCTAACAAAGAGACAGACCAATCCAGAGACAGACACAGACAAATAAAAGAAGCATTCTGAATTGGAGCTAATCATAGGTGAAATCCAGGGTCTTGTTGCCTTTACATGCTGTACTTTACATCACAGGAGACATTGATTTCTCTAAGATCCAAACTCATGGAGCCAAGAGCAGTGCATAGAAAGTGTGCTTGCTACTACAGATAAAATGAAATCTTCCTGGAGGATATGCAGCTCTCTGGACCTGTCATTTTCAAAGTCTCTTCTCAGACTTATGGACACCAAGGTGTATGAATGGCAAAAGTACCCAACCTCTCTACATTCATGAGTTCCAACATTCACAATGTTATTTAATCATGGAGACTGTCATTGTCACAGATTTTCTTTCCCTCCGTTGGATCAAACTGTGTTGAATCTCAATGCTATTTTATTATCCTTGACAAATGTTGCATGGGCCCTGTTCTCCTGACTTCAATTATACATAGAAAATAGTCTACAAAATAGGCTACTAATATTAAAGATCAACAACTCTGGTGGTTTGAATGAAAAATGTCCCACATGAGTTCATGTATTTGGTCTTCAGCTGGTCACACTGTTTGGAAAGTTTATGGGAACTTTAGGGTGTGTAGCCTTGCAGGCAGAAATACAACACTGGGGCAGGGTTTAGTTTTATTGCTCCAGTTCCTGCTTCCCCTAACCCCCTCCTCTCTCTCTGCTTACTTTGTGTGCAGAAAAATGTCACCAGTCTGCTGTCTACTTCTACTGCCATTAGAAGACTTCCCTGCCATTATAGAATCTAACCCTCCTAAATCAGAAGTCACAGTATGCTCTTTCTTCTGTAAGTCTGTTTTGGTAAGCCTTTTTTTTTTTTTAACAGAAATGTAAGTAATAGGCCAGACTTGTTTATCTCTCTCTCTTACTACCTCCTTTCCCATTATTTTTCATGTGCATAAGTTTGAACACTGCTTCCATTTTTAAATAATATAAAGCATTGCTCTATCTGACTGATATCAACTTAGCTGTGCCAGTTTATAGAATAAGTTGCTTGGGACTTAATTTGTGTTGTTAACTTGACTGTTGGTCCCTCAGTTGTCTGGAGCCTGGGAAGATAGAAGTTTATGAAAATCTCTTGAAAATTTTTTTGTCTCACAGAATATAAGTTTTCTGCCTCATCTAAATGGATATACTGAGGTCAGGCTAAATAACTTAGGGTGTGTTTTCTTGCAAACATGTAGATATTTCAAGGAATAAGATATAATCTTGTTTGGACATTTGTGTGTTTAAATGTATGTACATATACATGGAGGGAGGGAGGGGGAAATATTCAGGGTAAGAAAAGGTGCTGGAACTTTAGATTCAATAAGGCAAACTTGGCCTCACATTTAGCAGTATCTTCAAGGGAATCAGTATATTCAAGATGAATGGAAAAATTTGTTACAGGTCAATCTCTATGTTAATATCCAACAAAGAGCTAAAGTAGAAAATTAGTCACTGGTAGTAGTTAGTAAATATTTTCAAGAAGTCTCTTTAAGATCTGGAAGATGAATTCCAGTAATCACAAGGTTATAATACACCAAAAGTTTGATTAGCTGTGCATCTCTGTGATAAGCAATCAGGACATACAAGCTTTAGTTCCCAATGCTTCAACACATGAAGTTTCCCTCTATGACAGAGGCTGAGAACAGCAGTGATCTATGTGTATGCGAAAATCTCTAAAAAGGTGTCATATAGACATGTCACAACCATCTAACAAAACATTAACAGTTGTAGCCACACATGACCTCTGTAGCCATAGAGTTTTGTTCTGGTATACAATACAGTGCGTGAGTTCCTTCTACAGAAAAGTCCAAGTGAATAGTAATTGGTGGCACTCACAACAGTTATTCTATTATTGCTCTAGTGGGTCTATCTTGCTTGGCAAGTTGTTAATGTCACATCCACAGTGTCCACAACAAGCAAGGTTGTACTTGTAAGCAATTACAGTGCTTCTAACACTATAAATGCCAGGGAGCTTGAAACTCTGTCTTATCTTCTCCATGTCACACAGTCAAATCACGTGGTGTATTCAGCAATGCAGTGTTATCCTCTGGTTCCAGCTTTTAATCAATAACACTAGCAACAGCATTTTTGGTTTGGGAGTGTTGTGAGACTCTCTGCTTAATTCATACAAAGATAGCTTACCTCTGTTACAAGGTTATTTATTCAAACACCTTATGTTTTCTGACACTGTCTTCTGTTTACAGAGGTACTTTCTTTAACATCCTCTTAACCTCTTTTTTATTGTTCTTCAAGATCTTTAAGCCATTCAATGTTAGCGCTATATGATAAGGCACTTTTGTAAAGTATGGCAAGCTCTTTGAAGATCCTGCCATGCTTTATAAGCAACTGTCAATTGGTCTCAGATGTTAAAAGGACACAGAAATGAAACATTATCGGGGTCGAAAAGACTACAAGATGATGTTGTTTTAGTTTCATTTATGGTAAAATACCTTGACCAAAAGCAACTTAGGTAATTTATTAGAGTCATCATTCCAGGTTACGATTCCCCAAGGTGGAAGTGAAGTCAGGAACTAGAATAATCTACTTTTCTCATATCCTCAGTTAAAATCAAAGAGAAAACAAATTCATGAACCCTGCCTTGTTTGCTTACACTCACTCAGTTCAATTTCTTCACCCTTATACACAGTGCAGCACCCCTGCTTAGGGAATGGTTCCACTCACAGTGGTCTGAGCAATTAACATAAGGCAATACTCCACAGACATGACCACAGATCAACCCAGTATAAATAATGCCTTAATGAGACTCTCCCATTTGATTCTAAGTTTTGTTACAGCCAATCATCAGATGCTATCGCTCATATCAACGCTTTTCATCAGAAGAGTAATGTTGAGTTCCGTGGTATGTGTGGAAAACACAATGCCATTTAACCCTCAGTTACTCCAAAAGGAATTACAAACCATTTGAATTAAAGTGCTCACTTATTTCTAAGCAGGGAAGATAATGAAAATAGTTGACTATAAGCCCATTCTTAGATCTTCATCAACTGTAATGTGAACTTCAATGGTATAAACCTACAGGCAAAATCAACAAAGCTAGTCCTGAATTCTCTTTTTAACATTTACCCAGAGGAAAGTGGAATATCACCTACAAATGAATGGCAATAAAATGATTCCAGCATAATATACGATAACATGTAATCATTTGGACAACAAAAATATATTTCAGAACATGTACAGAGTTAGTTAATATGTTACTCGTGAGCATGCCCTATGAAAAGTCATTTGAATCATGGGTTGAATCCATGTCCTCAAGTGTGCTAAGCATGTGCTCTGATCCTAAAATACACCTTACAACTCTGCTAAAAGGTTTGAGAAAAAAAAAGTGAAATAAACAGTGAATCAGAAAAGATACCACATAGAGTAAGATAGAGAGTATGAAGACTGAGAATATTAAATGAAGCAATGTTATCATCGATAGCAATCTCTGTATGCTGAGAATATAGAAGATAATGACAGACTAGGGTAACTAGGTGTTCTGTCTCTTGTTACCCCACATCTGATCTCTTGCAACCCTAGATACAATTTCTTGAAGTCCAGGGGTTGCTTGCTGGAAAGTCTGATAAATACTAAGCTGCTTTAGCCAAGTCCTAAAGGAATGTACTTTAAGAAAAAGGAAGAGAAAGATTTCCAAATTTTTCATCTGTGAATAGGCAGAAACAGAAGGGAAAGAAAGTGGGTGAAAAACTTGGTAAAGGTGTCATTTTTTCTGAGGGAATGCAATAGGCAGAAAAAAGTCATGGTGAGCCTTGCCAGAGAAAATTTCCAAAAATGGATTCATGAGACAGAAATAGAAAGTGCCTAGTAGTTATAAAATCATAATAAGACTTCCAGTTAAAGATTAATGATCACAACAAGATAAAAAATATAGGGATAGATAGAAAAGAAAGGAATGTTGTGAAATAATGAAGTCAAATTGTATGTCACAGAACAGACTAGAACTTGAAAACACATCCCTTTGTATAACATGAAAGATATCTAGAATTAGAAGGTATACGATAGACAGAAAGACAGATTAAAGATAAGTAGGTAAATGATAAATGATAGATAGATAGATAGATAGATAGATATAGATAGATAGATAGATGATAGTTCTTATTATTGTATATATACATTATACTGTGTGTGTGTGTGTGTGTGTGTGTGTGTGTGTGTGTGTGTGTGTTTGTCAGAAAATAAAAAACAGTATTGTATAACAGGGTAAGATCTCCTGAGTTCAAAGCCAACCAAAACCCTCAGTATCCATGAATCCAAGAGACTATACATATGCATGAGGTAGGATTAGGCAAAAGGGAATGACCCTTAATGGAATGAGGAGTCAAATGTCATAAATCAAGATTGGTTGGTTCAGACTTACGTCATTTAGGATAACAAGATATAACCAGAGTTATGACTTGCTTAGAGTCCTGCTAGACATTCATGATTACCACAGTCCAGAGCAGCTAGCACTCCACAACTCTAAGCAAACAAAATCTCCCTGGTTCTGGATAATGGGATGGAAATCTAAGATTCCCTATCAGGGCAATAGATTTTTCCTGCTCTCACTGCCTATACCAAAGTGGCATGCGCATATCATAAAATGATTTAAAATATATATATATTTATATATATATTTATATTTATATATATAGAGAAATATATAAATATATATACAATATATACTTATATATATTTATTTATATATAAATATATATATAAATATATTATATATTTTTCATATATATATATATATATATATATATATAGAGAGAGAGAGAGAGAGAGAGAGAGAGAGAGAGAGAGAGAGAGAACTTCCTAATATTGAACATTTAAGGGAACTGGAAAGTAATTTAAATTATGAAATATAACCAGTGGGGTAGGGTGAAAGGATAGAAGGATAGACTACAAAAACTTAAGGTCTGTAGAAGAAAGAACAATAGAAGTGATAAACAAGCCAGGCCTCAGCTGCAGATTCCTCATGCACTGCAGTAATTGCTCAAAGAGTCACCTAGTACTCGACTTTGACCTGTCCGTCCTTATCTCTCTCCTCAGACCTAGTCAGTAAGGGAATATGGCATTCTCTCCCGAAGAGCAGAACAAACTTTCCAAAATTCTAATGATGCAAAACACTAGATGATAGAAAATGAACAAATATATTACAAGCTTTATATTTCTTGATTGGATTCAAATTTTTATGATTTCTCTTGAATCAAGTGAGAATTTTGTAGTTTATGGGTTTAACAGCGGTCAGTAAATTATCTCCAAAGTAACCTCATGGCCTCTATTGCCCTCTCCTAGAGGCTGGGGACAGTACACTTTGCCTGGGTAATTTAAGGAAAACAAAGAATGTGTCAAATAGATTTCTGTGTCAGGGCACAGTGGTTTTTTCCCTTGCTTTGTTTTTCTATCTCAACAATCTTGTAAGGAAGATGTGTTTTCTGTTTATCAGGTAGATAGGAGCCTGAGCTTGGGCCACGGTTCAGTAACTTGTCCAGGATTACGGTGAAGACACTCAGAGTGGACTGCAGAAGGCCTTGCTGCCTCAGCGGTGTGTCATTGGCTTAGGCAAGGCACAGGAGAAAACATTCCTCAACACAGGCAATCTCTTCTGTAGTCATTATTCTGAAAACATTGGGTCTTAGCTTTTATGCCCAATAGTGTTTTTCTCAAAAGACCCAAGCTAAGGTTAGGCCAGGAGAGATAAACTAAGCCGAATGCCCCTCAAGGAGCAACATTTACAGAAATAATTAGCATTAATGAGATTTCCCAGGCTCCCATTCATTTGGATTTCCAAGCTTCTTTCAGTGGTTATCATACTATCAAAATTTATGACCTCAGAAATTTAAAATTCCATCTATTAGGCAATAAAATATTTCGAGGAATGAATGGACTATATAATTTTTCCTTTTGCATCAAGGTCCTCTGCCATTAAGGGCCTACCGCTTGAGTCAGTGGTAGGTACACCACACATAGTTTATTTTAAACTTTTGTATAAAAACTGTATCCATTATAAGTCAAAAATCCTGCAATTAAAATTGATCAGTGGTTCATTGTCTCAAAATCCAGGAGAAATTTGTCCAGAGTTCAAAGAGGGCAATCCTCTGGGTTTAGAATGTTTCAGAGCACAGACTGAAAATAAGTGCAGATTTTTTTGGAGTTCAGTTCTCTGACACAGTGCTCACAGCAGAGCTAAACATAGGTCAAGGAAGTCTCTGCAGGGGTCTAGAATCCACAAGGAAGAATTGGAAGAAGCTGTCAGCAAAGCCAGATGTTCCGCAGCCTGGGGTGGGGTTGGGGGAGGTGCAGCACTTTGCTTAGTTTCTGTCAGTGGTTAGAATTTGCAACCTGATTCAACAGGGTAGGAGGAACTAAAGTTGACATGCAAATTAGCCACAGGGTGGAAACTGATCTGTTCTTTGAGTCTAGCTAGCTTGGGACAAAGAAATCTTGGGCATCCCTTGGGAAGGTACTGGAAACTGAGGGCCCTGCTGGATCAGAGCAGGTAAGCAGAGAGGATGCCATGGTACGGTTTTTCACAGAAATGGACATTCGCGTCTCTTGCTCTTTTCCAAATGGAACTTTTCTCTACTAATATGGTGCAGTCCTTTGAGGATTTCTTTTCCTGTTTTTTTTTTTTTTCTATCTAAATTATCTTCATCAACAAAACCCGGCATGGTCTCCCTTAAAGCCAGTACCTCTAAACCCAGAATAGAGAAACTAGATGAGGTTACAGTCCCGGCAGGTTAGTCCGGCACGTACTGCAGTTTCAAATGGCTGTAAAACAAGCCCAGGTAAAGAAAAGCCTTGTTTAAAGGAGCTTTCTGATTTCTGGTTTTGTGTGTTTGTCCTGTGCTGCTGTTAGCGTTTAGAGAAGTGAAAGTGTATTTGCTTGAGGGGAGTTTCTTCCCCTTTTATTTTCCAGAGCATTTTGCCTAAGAACAGATTTTTTTTTTTTTTTTTTGATTTGCTAAACAGTTTTTTGTTCCCAGAGTTCCCGTTCCTGAAGTTGTCCCCACTTTAGGAATATGGGGACAAACTCCAGGATCAGCAAGGCTGTTTGTACTGTGATGTCACATAATTCTCAATGGCAGTCCTAAAGGAAATACACATTGTGCACATGTATATTAACTTTTTACTTCCCCCCAGTGAAGCATGGCATTTTATAAATGTATCTTTACCAGTTTCTAAACTTTGAACTTGGTATCCAATTTCCCCACTTCTATGTGTGAATAACCCTTTGCAGGGTAAAAATTAACTATTGAGCCCTGAGTCACTTATTGAGCTGGTTGACCTTAGACCAGTAGGGTCAGGAGGAGATCTCTAATTTGTTATTTTGTTGTTGTTGTTATTGTTACAACTGATTAGCTTTTTAGTAAGGACAACCTTCACCTGTAAAAATGCAGCTACATAAATAAAATCGGGAAGATGTCATTTTCAAAATTTCAAGTGTATAATTTGAGGATGAAATCAATGTCCATCAAAACACACTTATATTTAAAACTATTATGGGCATACCCCATGAATGTGACTCAATGCTAACCATAGTCTTCTTTAAAAAGTTAAATTGAACTTTATTTTATATAACAACAACCAAAGAGTGTTTAGATGGCTTGCAGGCCAGCACGTGACGTGTTT
The DNA here is from genome assembly GCA_030674055.1 of Rhabdomys pumilio. Classification (NCBI taxonomy): domain Eukaryota; kingdom Metazoa; phylum Chordata; class Mammalia; order Rodentia; family Muridae; genus Rhabdomys; species Rhabdomys pumilio. The sequence goes on from JANHMN010000002.1 coordinate 115,876,588, forward strand.
GTTTACCTTTGTAAAATTAAAGCATGCTAAATACATAAAATATGAAATTTGACAGTTATTATGAGCTAGGAGTTAATGTCTTCATTTTCAAACAAATCATGTCAATTTACTTGCAAATGATAAGCCTAAACAAGGCGTAAAATGATTTTGTGAAGCACTAATTGTCCTAGCTGGTGGTATGAATGGAAAATTAGGCAGCAATTAGTAGAAACTAATCAGTTCTCTCTCTTGAGGCAAAGGCCTTGAATGAGCATTACAGCCTGCCGGACCCTGTGCACAGAGGGGTACCCCAGAAGGAAACACCATTTCAGGGAGGAGACCCCTGTATCTACTCCTACCTCCACTATAACAAGCCCGGAAGTGTAAAGAGTTACACTTTTGACTGAAGGGATTAGATTTTACTAGAAAGGCATAAAGGCCTGTGCCTGTAACACCAGGATTTAAACAGCAGATTCTTGGACTGCAGATAAGGCAAGGCTGTATCGTGGTGCTCTGTCCGTGAGTATTTGTTTAAAAGAAAATAAATTGTCCTGCTGTATAGAGTTTATGTGGAATCGAAAAGAGAAAACAGAGAAAAGGAGAATAATTGAAAGCCATTGATTTTGAAACTCAGAAAATAGAATAAAAGGAACTGAGAGGCTGCTGTGAGCAGGGGATTTTCTCCCTCTGAGCAGGGGGTTTTCTCTGTGGGTCTGACTACGTGCCTTCTTGAGGGCCGTCCAGTTTGCCCTGAGTTCTCAGACACACTTGCCTACAAACATTGCATTGGCCTCAGAGCCCACTTTTGAATGTGTTGTACTCTCCTCCAAGATAAGTAACGCTAACTCCTCTGTGTTATTACAAGGACGAACTAGATGTTGATACAAGCATACTAATACATTTCTTGTTTGTTTGTTTTCAGATAGGGTCTGGCTGTGTAGTCAAGACTTATAATCCCTCAGTCTCTTTCCCAGGAAGATTACTGGGATAATAGAAATGTGCCACCAGGCCCAATATGACATGCATTGTTCACTTGCTTTGTCATGAAGTCAGGGTGATGTTGAAACCAAGGAAATGTTCTTGCCTCGGTCGCCCTAGTGCTGAGATTATAGGCAGAAGCAGACACTCCTAGTTTCATGTGTGGGTATTGCACCAGTCTTTCACAGATTGAAGGAATGATAGCAAGGTTAAAATATGGCCTCAGAAGATTGCGCAATGTGCATTATCTTCTATGGAGATAATGAAACCTGACAGGAAGAAATCTAAGAATTGAAATAATCCCACTCAGCATGTACTTGTCTCCCAAAGAAATAGTAAAGCTCGCTAATTAACATCAAACACAAGGCAAACTCTTGACTCTCAGTTTCACTACAATGGCGTCTCTAATTGTGTGCCCTGTGATCAGACTGAGAGAGGCACATCGTCCTAAGAGCAGGTTATTCTTCATCTCTCATAATTCACTGAACTGCTTGGCTACTTCTATTCAGCTTTCATCTCAATTTAGAGAAAAACCTACAGAAACAATGCAGTTTATAGCAATGGTGTAACTAGCATGTGAAATTAAACAGAACGCAGCGCCAACAAAATAGACTTTAACACAGCTGGCAAGAACACACTATAACAGGTCTGTGGTAGGGACATGCCCCACAGCAAGGCCAAAGAACACCCCAGGGTGTTTAGGAACAGCCCTCAACAGGCTCCAGGAGGTTTGCACAGAGCTCACTTCATGGCAAGCTTCTGTGACTTTCAACACAGGACCAGCCTATATTTTTTAGGAATCGTCACTGTTAAGTTCCAACAGATCAGTAACTTTTGCAGTTGGAATCAATTTTCATGCTTTAATAATCAATGCTTTGTTTTACTGGAAAACTAAAAAAAAAAAAAAAAAAAAAAAAAAAAGACTCTCTCGTGACCATCTGCTCTTGAGCCCCAGTATTTCATAGCGTCTCTCTGATTCTTTGAAATTCATGATCCTGTTTCTCCATGAATGGATCAATGTCTATCACAGTTGACATTCTTGGAAGAATTTGGTGTTATGCTCAGCTAAATACTGTGTGCATTGCCTTGATAGAGTTGCAACAAATCCCTTACGGCAACGCAGGGTAAAGTGTTCAGTCAAGGTCTAACCAAATGTGACAAGGCAACTAACTGGTGAAGCCAAGGGAGAGAGACGTAGTCATCTCTGCTTCCTACATCAGCAGGTACCCAATAGCAAGCAATTTTAAATCAAAATGCAGGCACAGCAAGCATGCTCTATCTTTGTCATCCATACATATACCTAAATAAGCATAGTGTCAGACAGGATGTATCCATTATTATAAGATGTATGCTTTTTAAGGTTACTGATGCTTAAGGGAAGAAAGACTACTTTTAGCAGACACAACATGACAATCCTAAACAAAAATGTAGCATTTGATTTAGGGCAGTGAAAAGTTCCTGAGATCTGAACATATTGGGATAAAAGGAACATGTTTTAGGTAAAGAATAGATAGAGTGAGAAAATTCACAGAGATGGACAGTCTTGTGAGACAGACATGCGACAGCAGTATGGTCAGATGCTGAGATCATCATCTCAGCTGTCATCTAACACTGTTCTGGAGGAGGTTGAATAAAAGAAGAAGGGGAGAAGATTAAGAGCAACTAGAACGCCTCCTCCATGACAGTTTTGAACAGCACCCATTAGATTCAAATTCAGCTTAGTGGGTTGTGAAAACAAATCCACTCACACTCCACATTGCAGACTCGGATGATGTGGCATCATCATCCCCTAGATGTCTGGTTCTTATGACGGAGGATATTTCCTATGTAGGACTCTCAATTCTCACACTAAAGAAAAACCATTGCCACCCTGTCTGCATTGTCATTATGAGATGTATCATGAACTCACATTCTTCTCCTTTTTAAAATCCCTTAACATTTTAACATTTTCTTTATTCCTACTGTGTGTGTGTGTGTGTGTGTGTGTGTGTGTGTGTGTGTGTGTGTGATATTTATTTACATCACTGCAGGAACTTATGTGCCATGGTACATGTCTAGAGGTCAGAGAAAAACTTTGGGGTGTTGGTCCTCTCCTTTCAAGTTGTTGAGGCATAGGTTTTCTTGTTCTTTCTGTCATGCTCACACTCTAAGCTAGTTGCCTCAGAGAATTCTGGGTAGTTCTCCTGTTTCTACCTCCCATCTTACTGCAGGACTGCTGGGACTCCAGATGTGTATCTACGTTTTTACTTGGGTTCTGAGAATCAAACTCAGCTCAAAAGACTTACGCAGCAAATACTTTCACTTGCTTAGCCATCTCTCTAGTTCCCTGACAAATTCTAATTTTGCATTACATAGGGATTTTCATTTTATGCGAATGTATGTAATATCATTGATTCACTCAAAACCCTTCAGAGTTGTGCCAAATAAGCGCATGTTCGCTTCAGCATGTGTCTAAAAGCCTCTCAGTCACAGAAGTCTACCATGACTATCATGTGCCCCTGTCTACCTCACTATTTCTTCAACAAACTCAATAGGGTATTGGTTGACCAGGCTAAGGTCTTCTCCTGTCCTCTACCATTCAGTTCCTATCAGCTTCCTTCAAATTTCAGTTCTTCACCAACATCCCACGTGGCCCAACTAAGATTGTTCACAAAAATGGCAGCTGCATCCCATTTCCTGTCCTCTTGTCTCTAAAACAGTCTACTGTATTTACTATAGTATTTGCTCTCCAGTTCTTCCACAAAACATAAGCTCTCTTAAGAATTGACACTGACAGCTTTATACCCTGCCCCTCCAGCAGTGTCATAAGACACACGAAGGGGGTATATGAGAGGTATATGTCTTAAAAGCTTAAGCAGAGGAACATGTCGTTGAAGATAACAGATCTTCTATGTATAAATCAAGTAAAGTATAAGGAGGGGTGGTTATCATTAACACCTCTCTAACTCAATATCCAAGCAACAAATGAATGAGGTTAAAACATAATTAAACCTCCACCATCAGACCAGTGAGATAGATCAACTGGTAAAGCTGCTAGCTGCACAACCTGATGACCCAAATTCTCAGACCCACAGTGCTGAGAAAACTGACTCCATGTGGTTTTCCTCTAGAGACCACACATGCTCTGTGGAGTGTAGATGACTTCATATACATTATTTATGTTCTATACTAATTAATGAGGGGCTGGAGAGATGGCTCGATGTTTAAGAGCACTGTCTGTTCCTCCAGAGGGCCTGAGTTCAATTCCCAGCAAACACATGCAACCTCACTAAATAATGAAGTAAAATTTAAAATATAAATAAATAATAATCCTTCAAATGCCTTTCAGAAAGGTTATGTAAGCTCCCTGAAACAGTGGAGTTCTAGACGGTTATGAAACAGTAGAATGTGGTTTCAAGAAACACGACAGGATCCTGCTTCCTCTGAAGTGGTCAAGAAGGACCAGGTGGCTGAATTGCTCAGCTTTCATATGGAGGAAAAGAGGACATTCAGAGAGAATTTGACTTCACGTCAATATCCTGTGCATGTACACTAAGGTTTAAGTTTTAAAGTGTTAAGTTTTAAGTTATCCACAGTTGTAAAATGTTACATGGAGAATTAGGTGTTTGTACTTTGAAAAAAAAAAGTATCTTCATTCTCAAAACTTAGTAAAATAGCTAAATAGAATCAGAGGAAAATAAATTTGTAGTCTGTTTTCTCAGATAAGAATGGAATGAAGGCTAGAGAGACTAAGTACTTGTTTACTTAGCACCTATATGGCTAACAACTCTGTACTTCAAGTTCCAAAGATACCATCTTCTGGCCTCTGTGGATAGTACACACATCTGATACAAACAAACAAACAAAACACATACACACACTTAAAAAGCAACACTATTAACAACAAAACCACTTCAGCATTAGAGTTCTTTGATTATTTAGCCTGGCTGGCCTGGAAATTTTCACATATTCCAGATTGACCTCAAACTCAGAGGTTTGTCTCCGCCTCCGTATTGTGTCAGCGCACTGAGCACAGGATTTTCAAACATCTCTAAGTTGTTACTATTTTCTTTATTTTTTTTTGTTTAACAGAATCTCAGGATAAGGTTTAAGGCAAGGAATTCTATTATTCCTTCCATTGCATGGGTCACAGGATTGGAATTTAGGATTTCAGACTTGGCAGCAAGGACCTTTGCTGTTGGTGCCTTATCTCCAGACATGTTTGTTCGTTTTATTGGGGGAGGGGAAGCTGGGTTTCAGTATGTAGCCCATCTTGGTGTGAAACTCGTACGTAGCCCAGGCTTATGCCTATCTCTCAGTAATTTTCCTACCTCAGCCTTCCAGTTCCTAAATTACATGTGTGCCCTATCACCCCTGGCTGTAATTCCATTGTTTCTGGAGTTGTGAAAAAATAGGAAAGTTAGTTTAAAATAATGGTACACTCTGTAGAGGGCTGATATGCTGCAGAAAAAAAATAAACAATGATGATGGCTACATTATTTCTATGTTTTACTTCCTTCTTAGATAACAGTTTAGGATGGAGCCCTGGCCTCTTGAGCTACCAGTTGATGCAGTGCGGCGCATCGCGACTGAACTCAATTGTGACCCAACAGATGAGAGGGTTGCTCTCCGCTTGGATGAGGAAGATAAACTGAGTCACTTTAGGGACTGTTTCTATATTCCCAAAATGCGGGACCTGCCTTCAAGTAAGAATACTGGGAAATGTTTTATAAATCAATTTAGTAATTTCTGCTAAAACATGTGACTGTCATAATTCTTTGATAGCCATTGTTCCATTACATAATAGAGCTGCTACCATTGTTTCTGAGAAAACAGCAGGCCCTCGGTGCTACCCTACCAACCCATCCACCTACCTGAGCCTCGTGTTCTTTATGTTTCTTATCCTTCTCTGAATATAATGCTCACAGGGTGTTTACGCTGTCATCCACTTCTCCGAACAATAAGGCAGCTGATTGAAAAGTATACGCGGAGGCGTTTACTTGTTCCCGGCACTTAAAGCACAAAGCAATCCTTTTCAAAGCGATATTAAAACATCTCTTATTTTGTGGCATCTCATTGATGATAGCCTGGTGCTTGTCTGGGAACTAATGCGTCTGTGGCTGGGAGTATTAGGAGGCATATTATGGGAATAGCTATCTTTACATGCTATAAGGAAAGGCATCAGTGTAAGAGGTACAGGAAACCCACACTGCATGTCTAATACGACAAAGTGACCCGAACGCTTCTGTTTGAGAAAAACTACCTATTTTTAAACATAGGTAGCACAGGAATGAAAAAAAAAAATGAAGCATCTTATGTCAAGATCTGTTGCTTCCCATCAGTGAAAAGGCAACAAGGTTAGCTGGAATGAGTTACAGAGTCAGTTTTACATGATTTATACAGTCCAACTTCCCTTATTTTTCCCTTTGATTTCAAACACTCAGAATCTGATAACCCCGCTTACATTATTCCAGGGTAGGATTGGGTCACACACCCTCACTTGGCTTACACTCTATGAACCCCCCTGTGAATTGTGACACCTAAAGGATCCATTCGTGTGTGACTGCTATATGTAGCAGCAGAGATGATTCTGGAAAGAAAGAGGAGCGCAAAGCAGGTGTCACAGGATGAATATACTTGCCTCAGAATATACACTTAAAAATAGATAAGATGTTACATTTTATTGTGTGGATTTTAGCATATTGCTTTCCTATGTGTTACAAGTAGAATTTTCTGGGACCAGAAAGATTTTTGCTCAGTGATTAGGAGCACACACTGTTCTTCCAGAAGATCAGAGTTCAAGTCCCAGCACTCATATCAGATGATTCACAACTGCCTACAATTCCAGCTTCAGGGGAATTCAAGATCTCTGGCCTCTGTGGGCATCTGTATTCACACATATGAATAATGTTTTAAATAGTTTTATTTTCAAAACAAATGGTCCTTTTAAAAACTAGCATTGCATATATAATCCTTTAAGAGTTGATACCATTGTCCCTACCCTAAAAATAACATCTGCTTTGAGTTTCTGTCCAGCAGACTTTCTTGGTTAACTCATTGCTAGTTCTTAAAGGATATAAAAGAGGAACAACAAATTGATTCAATAAATTTGTTATAATAACTAGAAGGTAACCAATTTTAGTTTATCAAGACAAAGCATGGTTTCCTCAACAGCAGATTGAGGATGAACTGGGACTTTATTAGAAGTTCTGTCTCTCGGTTCTGGTCGCAGAATTATTTAGTCACAGTATTAGGTTGAGGCCATTGTCACCTATCTTAGATGAAACAGGGTGGTATACTGGAGGCAGATCAATTCCATCTCCATTCTTGAATTCTGACTCTGTGTGGTTTTCTCTAAGGATTCGCCCATTCAACTATCAATTTCTGTATCTGACTCACTTTTCTCAGAATAACCAGGTGACGTAAGTAGTGATTTATAGTGGGCTTGAAAGTATATCTACTATGAGGAGACCTATAATACGGAAAATTACAAAGAGCATAAGTATCGCCCTGGTAGATACTCAGTGGAGATGCAGGTGAATGAAATAGAGCAGCAGCTCCGGTTTGTCCCATACAAACAAAACTGCACCAAACTCAGGAGCAGATGATGGTGCCATCTCCTTTTTGTTACATTTACATGTTAGAGATGCATCCAAAAAAAAATCAGTATTCGAAGAGCACAGAGCAATGGCCTAGCAAGTAACTCTGCATGACTAACATAAGACACAAAGAACTTGAAAGGCTGAGCAATAAAAACCAAAGGCAAATCAGCAAGGCTTAAAAAAGTGAAGGCAACAGTATCCTTGGTGGTGGAAAGAATTGTACCTTTTGTTTTGCCTATAAGATCTTACTCTGTAGCCCTGTCTAGTTACAAACTGGCAGTTGTCCTCAAGCCACCTGAGTAATGAGACTTCAAGTGTATGACACCATTTGCAACTCTGATAATATGTGCCTTAGAATCATAAGAAAACACTGCATAAACTGATCTAATAATATATGTTTTGGGTGTTCAACTTTTGGAATCCTTTGTATTCCTAGACATTAGTATTCCATCTGAGGTGTAGTCACCAAAGATTTTTCCCATCTTTTCTTCACTCCTTGCCTGTGCTCTTGTCTAGATGTGTTTTCCCTATGCTTTCTCCCAAACAGTTACAAAGTTCGAAGTCTACTTTGATGCAGTTTGCGTAGATAGCCTTTAATCCCAGGACTTGGGAGGCAGAGGCAGGTGGATTTCTGAGTTCGAGACCAGCCTGGTCTACAGAGTGAGTTCCAGGACAGCCAAGGCTATACAGAGAAACCCTGTCTCAAAAAAAATTTTTTTTAAAGTTCTTCAAGGAAAAAAAAATGCAACAACCACCTATGGATTTCTATTTTATTTTTATTAGATGTAAGCTTTGTATAGATTTGCACTAGAATTTTTTCAAAATAAATGGGCTTTAGAAGCATTTTCTGAGAGATTAGTATGGATATAATGAAACTATACTGTGCTGGTGATGTTCTTAATGGTTGACACTGGGCTGCAGATGATAGTCAAAAATAGAAGGAAGAAGGAAAGAAAGAAGAAAGGAAGGAAGGAAAGAAGGAATGAAAGTAGGTAGTAGGGAGGGAGAGACAGAGAGAGGAAGGGAAGAAAAGAGACAGCATGAGTAGTATATATTGAGGGTGAGTAGGGGTCAATAAGCCCAAAGAGCAAAAGTAATGGGGGTGAAGAAGGGAGCTGAGCTTCAGGACAAACTTGAACTACTTATTGAACAGTAGACTTGATGTTAGCAGACACTGCCTCAGCTCAGCTTTATGGGATAGGTTAAAAAGCAATATGTAATTAGCTACTCATTTAAAAAAATAATGCCCTTTGCTGCTTTCCTATGTGTTGCCATGATTTGGAGGTCAGACAGGTTACAGGTTATTTCATCATGGTAAGAAGTATGTAAGGGCAAAGGAAAGACAGAGAAGGGTATGTCCTCCTCATTGAGGAGATCTCAGACTTTAGACTAATATGTGCCCTTAATGACTTAATAACTTAATAATAAAAGGTGCTAATAAAATGTCTTTTCCTCCTTCATTTTAAAAGGGATTTATTTAAATATTTATGTGAGGCTGATTTAGTTTAAGGACTCTACATCCATGCATGTGGCCTTGCACCATAGAAGGCATCAAATAACCTGGATTTTATTTCCAGGCTGTTGTGAGTTGCCTGATATGAGTGTTAAGAATCAAGGTTCTCTGTAAAAGAAGTAAACACTCTCAACTGCCAAGCCATCTTTCAGCTTTACATTTTCATTCTTAATAGTCACATGCCAAGCTAACAATTCTAATACTATCCAGGAAAGTGAGAGTAAAATTAGGGAACTGCTAACAGCTGGGTTTACAGTGAAAATGCAAATTTGAGAGTTATTAACATTTAGGTAATATTTGAAAATATAGGCTTGATCATTAAGGACTATACATGACACTGGAAAAAATGTCTACAAATGAAACTATAAGAATAGGCATGAAAAACAAACTATTAACAGGATAGGAAAAGGGAAATGGGAAACACATATGTATAGAAAGGCATTTAGTGAAATTAGAGTGCCTACCAATTTCTGCCACACAGAATCTGAATCCAGCCTTGTATTCCAGTAGTTAGGAAGTTTTATTTAATAGGCTTAATTTAATCAAATCATTGGTGTGACAGAGTGGATATATTTTTGTAGATGTAATTGAAAGATTGGAAACTGGAGTTTACAGTGATTTCTCAAGAATCAAGAACCAAACCGGTGATCACAGGAAGAAAAAGGGAACCACAGATGTCTTTGATTATGAATGCACTTTGCTATAAAGACTGGGGGAAATGTGAGATAGACAAATAAGTTTTCATGTCCAACCCTCTTCAGTTAAGGAGAATCTATAGTAGCTTTATTTCTGTCCTCACATATTCAGCTCATGAAACCTTCCTGCCCTATGCTAATAGGAACTGCTAAAGACAGTCTTTGACAAATCTCAGGAGATGGGCATAGTGGACGAGTTCAACAGTTCAGATGGATATTGAAGAACATTTATGGCCCTGTCTAGTCATTACATCCTCCTCACAGTTCAGTCCGGGCCTTACTCTTCATTGTGTCCAATACATTGGACCTGAAAATGTATTTATCAAAAGTCCAAGGTTTCACCCAAGTGTTTTCACACCAAGTGTGGTGACAAGGTCTACTTTCTCCTTTGAGTGTGGTCCTAATTACATTTCTATTACTATGATAAAGCACCATGACGAAAGCAGCTCGTGGAAGAAAGCATTTAGTTTGGCTTATGGTTTCTGAAGGTGAGAGTTTGTGATGGAGGAGCAAACGAACAGCTGCGAGCTTACATGTTGGTGCACAAACCACAAGACAGAGAGAAACAGTGGAAGCTATAAGTCTCTTTAAACCTCAAAGCTCACTCACAGTGCCACGCTTTCTTCACCAAAGCCACACCTTCTAATCCTTTCCAAACAGTTTCATAAATTTGGGACCGAGTTTTCAAATATGTGGGCCTGTGCAAGTCATTGCCATTCAAAAGCTCCCATCCAAACAACCACAGTTACACATCTTTGTTCTAAGGGGAATTTATTTTCAAGAATATAGGGAAATCCTTCTTAAGTCCTCAAAATATAAGCCTTTATTCAGGAACCTTCCACCTCACAATTTCCAAACCACAAAGCAGACTAATAGACTTAAACATTCACAAGAGTATATCAGTTGTGAGTGTAAATCTGGTTGTGGAGCATAATTTTCCCGGTCTTCCTCTTTCAAGATTAAGTCCCAAGGGCTTGAAGTGGGCATAGCCTTGTATCCTCTGTTTTGCATCCTCATAAAAACAAAACCATCCTCTCTTAGTAGCCAAGATTTGCCTATAGCTCTTTACCTATGTGTGAAACCAGGTGAGATTTACCCCATTCACACTGATAGGCCAAGTGATGTCATTGATCAGTATTGCTTAGCTGACTGTACTTTTAAGTTTCAAAGATGCATTTCCTTGTCATGTATAGAAGACACTATCATCCAATAGTTGTCCTTGTCTTCTGTCTCTTAGATTATCTAATCCGAAGTGGGCAACCCTAAACACACGTACATACAAGCAGCACAACAGGGATTCAGCAGGTTGTATTTTAAAATTTATATATACATATATAATCAATTTCTGCAAGATAATATTAAGAAATCTAGTAATACTTAACTGTACTTAATGAGGTGGTATTGTGTGTGATGTTAGTATTAATCCACTCAGAAATACACAAAGATATTCACCCATTTCATTCTGAACAATAGCAGACTAAATATAGATATAGCTTTTATTCAGTAATATATAGACTCCAATTCGTGGATGTTTATGATGTGAATAAATCTGTGTAGTCAGATACACAAGTTTCATTTTACAGATTAGCACCAGATCTTTGTGCAAAACATGAATCAGAAGCTCATCTCCATTGGATTTTTTGCAAATGCCTGCTACTCAGAGAGGATAGTTTTGGTTTTAAGATTTGTCTTGATGAGGACGCAAGGCTACCATAAGAAACTTCTTTTCTGTTGGTTGCATAGTACCCAGCTTCCAAGGGCCCAGCTTCCTGTATTGCTGCTAGGAAAGTGAAACTTTCTCCTGCTGGTAAGAAAATTGTGAGCAAAGTTGGCAAATGCCTGTATCGCTTTCTGCCCCAGGGATGTGGCCCAGAAACCTGAGCTGGATTAACACATAGCTACAGGAAAAAATGGATGGATGGTGTGAGCAGAAAACAAACCAACAATGGCAATGCCTCAGCCTTTCCTTATGTACTATTTAGAGAAAAATCTGGTCTGACAAGGAAAAGGAGTAGGATTCTCCTAGAATTCTGACAGACCACCAAACTCATGGTTTGGGGGTTTATAGTTCAGTGAATTCTCCAAGAATAGAATGAAACTTGAAGTTCCTTTATAGTTTGGTTATATTTCCAGTTCTGACATTTTAGCCTAATCTACAGACGGCCCTTAGATAAGAAGATCCCAATAAGCGTATCAGAAATTGAAAACATTCTAAATTGTAAATGCATTTGAAAGTTGCAAAACTGTGAGTGACACTTACGCCTATTAAGGAGAACTGACTCCTCCGATGTCACTTCTCAAACATCAGCAGGAGCCACTAGACACAGCACCATAGATTCTGGTGTCATGCTGGATTGGCTTCTTCATGTCAAGTTGTATCTGACTGCTACCTAAGTACAAAATACAAGCAAGTGTTTCAAAGTTCAAAAGAAAGTAAATGCTCACCATATCCGAGCTGAATATAAAAGAATGAGCTTTATCTTAAAACATTTTAGGTAGAATATGTTAGCACTCTCTCTTTTATTTTATGACCAGGAACAGACCTGCTCCTTGGATAATGAAAGGAAAGGAATCCTTCCCTCTGCAGTTGGCCAATTGCTTTGTTTCTGAGATATCTTCATCTTCAACTAAAATTTTGACCTGATTCTTAAGAGGACTGAGATCGCAGATTTACAGACATAAGAATAAGTCCCAGATAGGTGCTATTTCAGACTGCTGAAATCCAGTTCTATATTGCCAACAGTAATAACAAGACAGTTGCTTTAGTTTCACAATTATTAAGACTGGAACAATTTTACAGTTAGGCAGTTCATATCCAATAAATTCAGATTGCCTGCCTGGCTCTGCCTGGTAACAAGGGGCTCCAAACAATCAAAGCATAAAGGAAATAGGCACAGTTGGGCAATCTGGGTTTTCACATAGTGATTGTAACACAACCGGCAACCATTTCATATCTGGTAACTTGTAAAAACACTCTGCATCTCTGAAGAACAGAATATCTTTTATTTGTTTCCTTCCCCTGCCCTACTCCTGCTCTCCATAATTTTTTTTCTTTCCCAATCCTTAAACATGGAAAGAAATTCTCAATTTTGATAATATTGAACATAAATACAACATTTTTTCAGCTTTCTTAAACAGTTATTGTGTCCCAGTGATAAGAGAAAATTTTGAATCAAGTTTCCCAGCAGACTGGGTCATACTTCTAGTCCTAGAGAGTAGAGTCAGGGAGTAGAAGCAGGAAAAAGACATATGCATAGGTTTATTGGACAGTTACTGGGAAGGAAGCAAAACAAGTTAGCAACAAGTTCAGAAGGAAAGTTCCTGGCACCATCGTCATCCAGGCACTAGCAGGTGGACATGGGAACAAGGCATAGTCATCTGAAATGGTAGTGTCAAGATGTGTGGCGGAGTCTCCCAGGCATGAGCCTATTACTAAGCAGAGTTAAAATCTGTTTCAGGATGTTGTGAATGAGAAGTGCCTCCAGTTTCACATTGGGTGGTGGCCCTGCTGTCCACTTCCTGGTCCTCTGGTGTCCAAAATCCCTGGGAGGCAAGGAAGACAGGTCAAATAGCCTTCTACCACACAAGTTTCTGGATGACTCTTGCTGTAGGAGCCCAGGGACATTTAAAAAAAAAAAAAAGGCTGTTCCACAGAAGGTTGCAACTGGGACTTAGGGGACATTGGCAAAACTAGGCCATAATCTAGCTCCTGAAGGCAGCGCTTTCCTTCTACACGTCTTCCTTAAGCTTCTGAGGAAGCTGCATGGATAGAGGGCACTCTGAGCCTCATGTCAGCAGCCCGGAAACTAAGAGGTTGTGACAAGGAAGATGCGCTCTTTCCTATGGGAAGATCTTTATTAACAACCGGTAACACTGGCAGAAGTGAGAGCAATGATCTAAAATGCATCCTCATTTGGTCACAGCAGTCTCACTGTTTGGTCTATAGGAAAGGGGAACAAAGACGAAGCTTAAGAGTGTCATGGCGATCTCCCACCTGCCTGGCTTCATAACATGATTGATATTACCTTGGAACTGTATGCCACAGTTTGTCATGTAAAGCTTTGTTGGGTCACTGTAGCCTAGGGTATAGTTTTTTATCATTTTCATTATTGAGTTTTATGACTCTTGGCATGCAAGATAGCCTTAGAAAGATTGGATGGCTCAACCAGAAGGTAAAAGACAAACAAACAAACAAACAAACAAAGAGAAAAATGCCAAGATGGAGCCAGACATAGAGCTGGCTAGAATAGTGACATGTTCTTCCTTCAGACTTTCAGTGGCTGGTCAGATATCACTTCATTTTTATCAAAGTGAGGCTAAACATATGCTCTATGCAATGGTACATTGAAAATTGAAATGTTAGCTTAGAGCCAGGCATAGTGGCACATACCTTTAAAACACCAGCACCAGGTAGACAGAGGCTGACTCTGTGCATTCAAGGCTAGCATTGTATGTTGGGAATTGCAGGCCAGAAATAGCTATATAGTGATATCCTGTCTCAAAAACAGAAAGGAAAGAGGGAAAGAAGTAAGGGGGGATGGAAGGAATGAAGAAAGAAATTAAAAAAAGAGAGAAAAAATTCTAGCTTATAATTTCTAAGTGAACCGTTCTCTAATAACATCCCAAAGTCACATAGCTGTTCACTAATGGTGTCATGCTTTTACACACACATATGGGGAAGGACATGTCACATATGAATTCTTTCAAAGCAAATAATGTATTTTTTGGAGTTAAGTCTCACTGAGATATTTCATTTTCTTTTATCCTCTCCCCCATGCCTTCAGGCCAAAACATTAGCATGAGTGTTCTTATAGCTGATCACAGCAATCTGTCTAGAAACAATGTTGTCAAAGCAGCTTTGGGACCTGCAATGTTCCCCAAGTCAGGACCTCAGCTTGACAGCTTGGCTTTTTTGTGTCACTCTGTACTTTGACATCTCCAAAGCACGAAGTGGTGTTCTCTAACTTTCAGGAAAAAAAAAAATGTCAAACCTGGACAATAATTTTTAAAAAGAATGTGTCCTGCAAAATCATTAACGAATGTTAGTTTTTTAATCCTAATTTATTCTAATAGCAAACACCAATTGCATGGAAATAAATCTTACTGTTTTACCTTTCTGAAACTAACTGACTGCAATTGCCTCTAGGCACACTAAAGGCTGATGTGTAGACGACAGGAAGGCCTGTGGCTCAGACATACTAAGTTCACACCAGGCGCTCAATGAGTTCAGTTACTAACATACAAATTCATTGCAGAATCATTTTATTTTTAAAAACACTTTTCTGTACACACTGGTGGTGGTGGTGATGGTGATGGTGAGGATGATGATGATGAGGATGATGATGATGATGACGATGATCAGTCAGACAGATGGCTTAGGGTTTGAGAGCACTTGATGCTCTTCATAAAGATCTAATTTTGCTCCCTGGAACCGACATGGGGCAGCTCACTACCTCCCATAACTCTACCACTAGGGTATCTGATACTTCTTCTGGCCTCTGTGTGCAGGTGCTTGGCATCTGTCTGCACATACTTGGCAGACACACAGACACATGAATAAAAGTGAACAAAAATTAAAATAAGGAAAACCGTGTTAATAATAAGGCTAATTCATGTTTTCTTTAAATTTCTGCTAAATACTCGAAATGAGATTGTTACTGGTATGGTTGGGTATCTGCTCAGTTAAAACGTATTGGGAATGTAGTCTTTTTCACCTTGAAACATCTGGGCAGAACCTTTTGCCTGGATCCTAACATGAGCCACTTGATTTACTACAATGTGCTGAACAACATGCATTTCACTGTGTGAGAAGTGGAAAGGCTTTGTTCTCAAGTGTTTTACTGTTGAATATTAAAACATTTTAAATAGAGTTTCTCAAGTCTTATGTTCCCATAATTAGATGTCACATTAAGTAGAAAGTAAAGTACCCTCGGTGACCTTGGTAATTCCATTAATCTCCAGGCATCTCAGAGTTTTGATTGTTTGTTTTGTTTTGTGATTTTTTTTTGAATTGGGTTGAGCGAAAGCCTTCCTAAAGCAAGGCTGTATAATTTGTTAAGTGATTTTTTTAATGCTTAATACAGAGGCACTCTATAGGAACAAGTTAAATAGACATTGTTTTATATAGACATTGTGTTAAATAGACCTTAGTTTTACATGCTACTGCCTTTGCCCAGGGTTGGCCACTCTACAGCTTTCCAGCGTCCCTTTTGTTTTCCAGCCTTTGCTACAGGAGGTGACTCCTCAGATAAAAGACACATACAGACACATACACACTCACGCAAACACACACACACACACACACACACACACACATACACACAATACATACACACACAGTTAATTCCTTTACAATTTGCCTTTTAGTTACAATTGCTGGGGGGGGCAGATATTTCCTGCCTGGAAAAGTGTACCCTTACCAGTTTATTATCTCTGCCTCTCCATCTGCCCTAAATTTAGTAGCTATTCCCACCTATCCCCTAACATCCTTGGCTACCCACTATTAATGGAGGTCACAGGCCACAGCTCTCCCCAAGATCTCTGCATTCTTCTTTCTCCAAAGCATGGCAGAAAACGCCCCTCTCCTTCCCTGGGTCTGCCTCTTCCTCCTGGGATCCAGAAATTCCACCTGTACTTCTACCCAGCAACTAGCACCTGGCCTTACTGACAAATCAAGAACTAACTGGGGAATAGGATGTTAGTATCAGAACCTCCCCTTACACATTGGCATTTTTTCCAGTTTTTTTTTTAAATGATGGACTAGAAAGTAAATCCAAGAAAGCACATGAAGAATTGGGTATCACTACAGAATTTCTAGAGCCATTACTTCATGAAAGGGGCATAATCACTTTAAACAGAAACAACCATATAAGTATATAGAAATAATTTTAGATATAAGAATTAAATATACTTACATGTTTTAAAAATTAGTTGTATATCTCTTTAGATCATAACATACAGATAACTGATATGTAATGTAGTTTCAACTAAAAGCTTGTGTGAACAAATTATAGTACTAAGCGAATGGTCTAAACATATAATGTACACATTTTTGTGTGAGGAAAGCAGTATAGTAGAAAATTCGTACATATAGAAGACATAAAACTCTACTTACAGATATTAAAATAATTACAACTTAAAATAGCTTCATCAGTATGCCTATGATGACTCAAGGGGTACATTTCCTTTGAGTTAAATTAACCCAGTAAAACCTAGCAGACTGTAAGTCACTCCAAAGAGCCCCACTTGGGAAATCTACCTGTCGGATCAATAACCTCAACAGAAGGTCTAGATTTGTCCTTTGCCACCCGAGGTGAGAAACAGTAGCTGCAGATGTGAAATGTCAGCTGAAGAAATAGTAACTAAAGGTCTAGTGGTCCTTTGTGGAGAAAAGTTTCTAAAATACTAACAATAATTACCTCACAAGAAAGAGAACTAACACAGGTGCACTGAGCCAAAGTAAGGTTTGCTTTGGTTTCTGTATTTTGTGGCTGGATTTGATTTTGTTTCTATCATTATTTGTTATTTTCCCCTCTAATGGAGGAATTAGAAGCAACATCAGTATTAAGAAAACATATGTCAAGCATAAGACTTCACATCCAATACGATGCTGAAGTTTTATTTTATTTTTAATATGTGCATACAGCATGTACTGATTTTTCCTTGTCAGAGCTTTATGTTTGAAGCCATCAAGCTCCTTTCTCCTAATTCTTCATAAAATGCTGAACAATTATAATCTATGTTCTCCCCACCTGTGGGTCTCTCTACTCTCATGAATCATCGGCTGACACAAACTATGTGAGCAATGGGAGCGAAGATAGGAAGCCAGGGAGAATGTGTGTGCAGAAACCCTCACACACAGTGAATGAACTCACCAGACTGACCAAACCAGCAGTCAGTAGGCAGATCAACTTTACTTAGGATGATTCAAGGCTTATAAAGTTTTGGGGAGACTGAGGATAGGAATATCCAGAACGGGAAAAGGTCATTGGCTGGAGGCGTAAGGTACCCAGAGTACCTTATTAGCATAGGCTGCATTTCAGAAAACTCAGCTGATTGGAGAAAGGAAATTGATTCTGTGATCAAACATAAGGCTATGTAGGAGGTTTTGAATTCCCCTGACAAGATCAGAGAAGACTTGCTAATGAGAAGAATCTAACACATTGCACTGAGCCCAGACGCTATCCTGTCATGGTGGACTTCAACTTTAAGTAGCAGACTTTTCTCACACCCATTGTGCAGTGAGATGGCAGAGTTTACTCCTTCTGTTTAACTGGGTTTTAGTACTTGCTCTCCGATTTGCCTCCAAACACCTTATTCCCATGTTTCTCAACCTTTAGCAATCACTATTACACACTCAAGTTGGATTTTCTTCATCATCTATAAGAAAGAACATGTAGTATTTGTCTTTCTCTGTCTAGCTTTTCTGGTTATACAATCAAATTTGGAATCCTTAAATAAGTATAAGGGTCATGACTTTAAACGAGGTCCTATCCTGGACCTAGACTGAAATTCAATTTCACTTATCCACAATTAAGTTTGATGGACCTTGGCATCAACAAAGTGAAAGCAAGCTATTTATCTGACCATCTAAAAGACCAAAAGAAATGAGAGATAAGAATTAAAAGTGCCAAAAGGCAGCTTCACGCACTGTAAAAAAGAAGGGTTGCCTTAATCCTCTGCAACCAATAATATTTAATTCTTTCAAAATAACTTGAAGAAATTAGTTGTTAAGCCTTTAGTTTCCATTATTTTGCCCCAGTCTTACATTAAAAGTAATTTTGAAATTATCAGTCATCTGTCTGCTTCTACTTTTTTCTCTATCTGTGAAATCAACTTTTGATTATTTTGTTTGTTATTTGTTTTCTTAGTTGTCTTCATTTTTGTTTTGTTTCTTTTGTTTATTATTTAGCTAGAGTCCCATATAGCCTCAGGCTGGTATTAAATTCTCAGTTCTTTTCTGAAAGCCAGGTCTAGGGTTTGGTCATTGGAATACAAATTCTATGCTATAGAATGAAACATTATTTGATGCCAAGATTATAAATAAAGCCAAATAATATCTTTCAAATAAGTCATTGTCATTTTGTGCTCCAATAAAATATCCAGTGAATGATGGAGTAAATAAAGACCAAAGTGATCACCATTTTTATTAATTAATGTTTATTACTCAGATGAAATAAAATGTATTTCCAGAGTCTCTTGTACTGAATAACTACACTGTAACCATGACTAAGTAAGGAGACTTCTAGAATGAATTCAAACTTTTGTCTTAAGTCTTGCTTAATGAAATTATGTAGATAAAGATGAAATTCTTGAGTGCTTTAACAGTTCCTGAACAAGTTCTGATGAATCAAACTTTTGTAGAGAGTGGTATGGGGGAAATATCTTCTATGAAGACCCATGCTAAGGGTCTGTGAGATGGCTGAGGGGCTAGAGTTACTTAATATCATATCTGATGACTTGAGGCCAATCCCTGGATAAGTCAATGTCTTGGTGAAAGGAGAAACTGACTCCTGAAAGTTGTGCTCTGATCTTCAGATGTATGTTAATTTAAAAATTAATGTGGAATAAATGTTCCTTTAAAGTTTAATCAAGTTATCTTTAATCTCTTATGACATGGTACTTTTAGTAAAAAGAGAAAAACAGAATACAGATTTACAGGAGATAGAATTAAGAGTGCACAGGAAGATAGCCAAATACAAGCCAAGAATTGACTTTTAGAAACTTTCCTTGCTCACAGCCTGCAAATGAATTAACCCAGTCAAAAATCTCATGTTGGGCTTCTATCGTTCACTGCCATGAGACAATCAACTTCTGCCTGTTAAGTCTCCTCATCTATGAGACATTCCTACATAAGAACTTTCCTAAGGTTAAACTTGGAATTGTTAAATTGTAAATGACTCCAGAGGCTATATAACACTAATGTAAGTTTTCCAGTTGAAATACATTGTAGATGCTTGGCAGACAAAGAAGTTAAGAACATATAAGAATTTCAGAGTGATGATGGTAGAAATTCAATGACACCTCTTTTATTCTTTTAAACAGACTTTCATGAGGTCATGGCTATATGTCCTGTTCCACTTATTTTCTGTAGCTGTTTTACATTGATAAACAAAAACAAAAAAAGCAGCAGAGGTATTTTGACCAGCAAAGTCTGGATCATGAGATGCAGTGCCTCACTTTGTCTAGAACAAGAGTACTACTTTGGGGTCCTATCTGCTTGATGTTGACAAAGAGAAAGCAGCAACTGGTCAATGCTGGTCACAGATCATCAGGAATCCAGATCAGGAATTGATTCAAGGGTTTATCCAAGTAGATCTAAGCAATAGTGACCAAAACAAAAAGACTTTTGCTTCTTCTGGTGAGAGAGCAGCCGGTTCAAAGAGAAAAAAAGTCTTCTGGTGGACTAGAAGGAAGAACTTCAGAGAGATGCCCAAAGAATCAGACACCTCAGGGATTAGAATTCAGCCAACTTTGAAGGATCTACAAAGATGGCGTGTATTAGTCACAGTTCACTTTAAACATAGTTTACAATAGTGCATACCAGTGAGGGTGAAAACATAACAAATAAAAACCAAAACATAGAAATGGTAAAAGCTCTGAAAATTCTTAATTTCAAGAAAAGAATCCTAGAACATGATCAATTGATATACATCAATTTTAATTTCATTTTAGAAGAAAAGAATAAATCTACCTCAAAAATGGAGGGCTTGTGTATAAAATGTGTGTGTGTGTGTGCGTGTGTGTACGTCTGTGTGTGTCTGTGTGTATGCCTGTGTGTTGGGGACAATCCCTCTCTAGTCCATGAATATGAAACATTAAACAAGTAACCTAATATACTCACAAGTCATCAAATTGTGAAAGACTGGGAATCATACACTAAGAAGTTCTAATTGTATGTGTCCCAGACCTAGAGTCTCAAGAGTTGCCCCTGGAAAGCACAAAGGCTATGAAAAATATATGTGTATTTCAGCAGGTTCTAGATGTGAACTCCAACTATAACAGAAGAGAATATAATTATTAATAATGATTGATGTGAAATTGTAAAGTCCGTGTCATATAAAGTCTATGTCAATGGAAAATTACCCCCTGACTGCCTCCCTTCTCAGAAGGGTGAGGCCACATGGTTCCCAAGAAAAACCACAGGACCCCTCTCTTCTCAAGAAGGGTGTAGATGCATGGTTCCAATGAAAACCATGGGTTATCTGATAAATGGAGCCATCTGGCAGCAGAGAGCTCCCCCTTAAAAGGTCCCTAGCAGCCCACTGATGCCAACTGACCAGTTTATTGGTAAAAAAAAAACTGACCTGATCAAACTGTATATAAGCTTCTGCCCAAGTGTGCTCGTGGCCACTTCTTCTCCTGCATGAATGAACACCTCCAATGCATTGGACCAATAAAATCCTCTTACAATTGCATTGGTTGCCTTCTGTGAACTTGCTTCATGGGGTCCCAGTAGTGCAGCCATTGGGACAACAGTAACATCAGCAACATCAGTAACTATTAACACAGTATTCGTGAGGATGAGAAGCAATCTGTCATAGCTGACTTGAGACCCAGTAACTAATGTACTAACCAATGGCAACTAGCTTGGATAAATGCAGAATTACCTCTAGACACCTAGGGGATGCATAAATAATTCAAAATCCACTTCGGAATGCTATGTTGACTCTATCATCCTTAGTGCTCATTTAATATGAAAGGAATACCTGTGCTATAACAAACAGAAAGGTTTAGAACAAGAAGGAAAAGGGAGACTATCTTTGGTACATGTGACCATGAAAACTAATGTGCATGAGGAATCCTGTATAGCTGCCATCTGAAGACCCCCTGAATACCAGTAAAAGTATTTTGTCAGTACCCCTTGATGCCACATCCTTCACAGCTATCACAGATGCTGTTCTCCACAGTGAGTTCCTAAGAGTACAGTAAGGTATGTGTAAACATGGATACATTCATTCCTCAATTCATGTCTCAACTCACCTCAAATTTCTGAATTTATGCTCTCTTTCGCCAAGGAAATAAAGCTTTCTGGAAATATTAAGAAAGGGGAGGGAGGGAGGGAGAGAGAGAGAGAGAGAGAGAGAACACTATAATATTACGAGATTGGAACCTGCAGGAAATATCATCCAGATGAATAAATGACTCACTGATGAAATTTGTTCAAAGGGCAGCAATGTGATAAAAATACAATGAAATTCATTTATGATTTTTTCTGTACAAAGTGACTGCAAACTAAATTAGAGCTAAGGAATGGAAGTTCGTGATTCAAGTATTGCTAGGTAGTAAAGTGCTTGGCTACTTCCTACAAGGTGTTGGATTTGGTTTCCAGGACAAAAACAAGGAAGGATGGAAGTTAGTTCAATTTGAGGAAGAAGGTTATTTTATTTTGTACAATTCAAAAGTGATTCATATGAATACTTATAGTCAAATTATAGGAACAAATATGATTTCATTTTTAAAGCAGGATCAGATTTACTGGCACATGACTTGATAACCATTTTGCCACCTTCATTTAGAATTTCCTTTCCCTCCTCTTGTGGGTCTACAAGCAATGAGAAGCCTCCCAGAGTCTTCTGAACTACTTGATTCTGTAAGAAACTCTTCTTTCCTGTTGACTCTTCTCCTGGACACATAGGTCATCAGTTTCAGTGACAACACACCGTTTCTCCCATCAATCTTCTACTCAGTCACCAAACACACTAAGGGGACATACTATCTTAATGACTGAAGTTATAAAACTTAAAAGCTTTCCTCACAGTAACGAAATATCTGAGGAAGGTAGTGCCGAGAAGTGAATATTCACTTTAGGGTCACATTTTAAAAGGTTTCAGTTCACAGTCAACCGCTTGGTCTTTTTGGACCATGAGGACGTCATGAAACAAGAGCATGAAGAAATAAATGTGCTGACTAATGGTGTCAGGAATCAGACAAAGAGAAAGGGAGAGACTGAAAAGCTGTGTAGCCTCCAAACATAGTCCAGTTACTACTTCCTTAAACTAAGATCCATTTTTTTAAAGTTCCCACAACTTTCTACAATAGCACCACTAGCTGGCATCAATGGCTTCAACACATGAGCACCCGGACATGTCCTATACAAACCTTAAAATTCTACCCCTGACCTCCAAGGCACATGTCCGTCTCATAAAGCAGGATGCATTTAGTCTGTCTCTAAGAGTTTGCAAAGTCTCCACTTTTGCAATATTGTTCTAAAGTTCAAAGCTAAAGTCTCCTGAAATTAAAGGCAAACTCTCAGCAATGAACTCTGATAAAGGGGAAAAAGGAGTCTGTGTTCCTTTAAGACACAACAGTGCAGAGGGAATATTCTGTTGTGAAAGGGAAAAGGCTGTGTTGGTATATAGAGGAGGAATGGACCAACATAAGATCAAAACTTAGCAGAAAAAAAACATTTTAAAATATCATAGTTCTTGGGAGACAGGGCTGTGCACATATACAATCCTAGCACTTTGGAATTTGGAGCAGGAGAATTAGAAACTTTGAGCCCAATTGGACTGCATAGTTAGATTTTCCTCTTCAACCTTCCTCCAAGAGGGTTGTAATTTCACATCCAGGGCTTAGGACAAGTAGTGCCATATTACAAAATCATAAGAGTGTGGGTGGCCTGGTCCTTATGGACAGTACCACCTGAAAGCTCCACTCCCCTTGGCATCTGTCTCAGCAGGATCTAAAAAAAGCTTATCTTGGCAAACTTTCTACTATTCTGGTATCTCTAACTTCCTAGGGTCTCCATTGTGTCCTTAACTTCAAAAGTTGCCTTGTCAAAGACTTCCCACAGAGATCCCAGCACTCTTATACATTGCCTGGCCTCCTAGGTTTTCCTTTAAAGTCTGATGGAAGCCTACATAACTGTAATTCTTACATTTTCTATGCATGAAAAACTGGCAGCTCCTGGATGTTACCAAAGTCATCCCGAGCAGAAACAGCAGCTCCCCTTTGAGACCCCCGACCCCCACCTCATTTAAACCATGGCTAGAATTACTTCACAATACCTGGAAAAAACTGATCCTGGGAAAACACTTCCCTTGTCTACCCTTTGTGAGCAGTGTTCTCTCAAGTAAAAGTCTTCCAAATGAGTTTATGTGCTCACCCTTCTGGCCTCACTGTGCTTTGCTCATTCCTCAGGTGTCTTCAAGGCATCTCCCTATTATTCCAGTCCATTTTATTGCCTTTTTTCAATGACGCTAATCTCTTAATACTTCTTGTGACTCCATCGCTGGTCTGCTCTTTCCTGGGAGGATGCTAAGCTTTTCTAACATTTTCTAACATTTCCATTCTTTCTGCTTTGTGTTCATATTTCTCAATATACATTGATGAAAAGCTGCCAGTAACATCCAGAGTTCTGAATTGTCCCCACTCACTCACCAAGTTCCAGCTTAAATGTCTAAGTAACATTAAGAGCTGTTTTGTTGTGTCAGGTTCAAAAGATGCTCCAAGAAGGTGCAGAAGTTGAACCCAATGAAGTGTTTGGGTTGTCTCTAAATCATCTCTAAAACTTAGCAGCATACATAAAGACTCAGTGATGTGGGTGAAATGTTATCAGGAATTTTGGCCCTTTCCCTCTTAAAATCAAGAGAAAATTTAGTGCTTTATAGCCATTATTAATAATGTGTTCTTTTCTTCGCTGTTTTAAACATGAAAATTGTTTTGTTTGCTGAAGTCAAGGCTAAGTCAGAACTAAGATGGAGAACACAACAATCTTCAGATACACCTAAAGAAGGAAAAGTGGTAGAGATTATCTGTTGTACTCTATATGTGTATATAAAAGCACAGCATGAGATACAGAACTCCAATAACATTATATTATTTAAATTCTAAATATCGCTGTGACACCAATTAATTCAGAAGGTACTTTGCCTAAATTCTGGTAAACTAGCACAATTAGATAGGCTATCATATTTTCTATAGAAAAAAAAAAAACTTTTAAGTCTTCCTATACCCCGTGGCTATTTACGATTGGAAGTGACTATTAATTTATATTTCTTCCTGTAGCACAATAACTGTGAGAGATCGCCATGTCACCTCTGTGGGTTTAAGTTATGTTTCCATGTAAAATACAAAAGGTTAATTACTGTTCAGAGCCTGACTCTTCTGTGGGAGTAACTGCAAGTTATTTATTACCCTTTGTCTTGTAAATTATGTTAATTGTGCTGGATTTGCAGTGTCAACTGAAAGAATGTTAATTAATTTAACAATTTAACAGGCACTTTTTTTTCATATTGTTTTTCTGTTTCAGTTGATCTATCTTTAGTGAATGAGGATGACAATGCTATCTATTTCCTGGGAAATTCCCTTGGCCTTCAACCAAAACTGGTTAGGACATACCTGGAGGAAGAACTGGATAAATGGGCCAAGATGTAAGTACCACATTAAAAGGTTTAACTCTACATCTGAAAAAAGAATTCTGAACATTACAAAAGGAATCTGATTTGAGTAAGTTACACCTTAGCATATTAAGACTGATGAAAACATGATTTACCGTAATTATCAATATTATAATATTTTGATGAAATGATTTCCAAACAGAATAAGTCCAAATGACAAACATTTTTAAATATGAAATCCCCTTTCCCACATCTAAATGTGTCCATTTTATCTCACGTGGTTAATGACCAGTAAAGAAGTTAATTCATGACTTTGAGTGTTTAATGATGAATTCATGACTAAGCCAAAAGTGCCATCAAAAATATGGAATACAGCCTTGATAAGATAATAAAAGGCTTGGTGACACAGATGATCGTGGATGTACAGAGTGGGATGTATCGTTTGATCTGAGCATTTTAAACCTCTTACGTTTTTTTCCTGAGGAGTAGACAGCTAAAAGACATCTATTTCCAGGCTTGCCACATATAGATTCTTACCTGAGCACCCTTCTGTCTCCTGTTTCTGTGTTTATGTGTAGTCTTCTAATGACCAACCTTTCTTCCCACCCTTCTCTCTCCTGTCTCTGTGTTTATGTGTAGTCTTCTAATGGCCAACCCTTCCCACTCATCTTCTGTAAGCTAGCCTTCTCTGCCATGTGTTATCTCTCAATGTCGATATATTAAAAGCCCATCTCTTTAAACATTTAAAATTTTTCATTAACACATAGCAGCTACATATATTGATAAGTGTGATATTTTGATGTATGTTTACGATATGTACCCATCAATTCAAGGTAATTGAGGTTCCTATCTAATTGTCATTATTTTTAAACCTTTCAGGTCTTTTAGTTTTTAAGCAAACATAATTGCTCATTGTGAATTATGATCCCATCAGTTAAATAAAAACCCTAGAACTTATTATTTTGAGTTCGGGTACCCATTTTTGACCCTCTATACTCTCCCCTTGAGTAGACAACTTAGAAACATCTATTTCCATTACTTTCATGTTCTTAGGTAAATAATCTGGTTTTATGTATCTTCTCTCTTTCTACAGTAATTACTTATAAAACTGAAATTAAATATATCTGTTAAATAATTGAATCTTATTTCTTATTCTTATATCTTGTCTTATTTCTGGATTGTAAACACAAGTATTTTAAAGAGCCCCACCTCTAATCATATGAAAAAAAATCGTTATGGAAGTGAGTCCACTTGAAGGTCAGGAAACAACATTTCAGAAAGATGAAGTCACATTAAATACAAATTCTGGAGCAGGCCGTTTGGTACTCATAAAATCTCCTGTTTCATGACCTTTCCTCCTCTTCTGTGCAACGACAGCTAATGCCTTCTTCACACTGCCTACAGGAGGACAGCTACCAGGACTCTTAGATAACACTGCAAAGTTCTTAATTTTCATGGTTAAGACTGAGAGCTCTCACATTAATGCGAGAATGATGAAAGCTTATATAATTTATTAAGCATGTTGTAATTTCATCTCTGTGGCTTTTATGTGTACGTTTCAAAATACACATCATCACATTTGAAAGCATTTTGGACTAGTAGGTTTTAGTATTTAATAAATGAGGGTCACAGTTAATAAAAATGGTTGATATTCATTTCGATCCTTAATGTTAGAGAGCAGAGTTAAATTGGATGATTTTGCACTTTTGAAAGTGTCTTTCCCCCTTGAATACTCGGGCAGCCAGGCTTTGCATTTTTATGCTCTAGGTATTTAAAAGATGCTGCCCTGCTGCTCCATTCATTCCGCATCACACCTCAAACCACCAAGGGCTGGTTGATGATTGTTGAGATGTTACAATTAGGTTTCAGGAAAGCCTGTCTCCCAGAGCATTGGCTATTGTTGCATTTCCCTTTCATGTTTTACTTTGTGAGTCGAGACAAAGCCAGAGTTTTAGTTAAGTCCTCCCAGTGCTCATTAGACAAATGATTCGCACAGGAGTATGCTTTAAGACTGAAGGCAATGAAAACGGAATTAAAGGCCTTTTCTAAGCCGGAAAAAGCTCCACCCCTTCTTGCTTTGATCTCTTTACTTCCCCTTCCCCTCAACCCTGGAGACCTAGTCAACCTTGTGGCCCCGTTGCTCCTAAATAGCAGCAGGGTTTCAGATGTGCAGTTACACTTCCGGTCCTCATCCTCCCACTCCTGCCCCGCCTTGCCTGCACATCTTTGATCCAAAAACAGTTTTTATTAGTCTTTTTATTTTCTCCCAAAAATATTAATTTGAAACTCCACTCATAGCCTTTTCTCTATGAGACTCTGTTGGAAAGATTTTCTTTTTCCTTATCAACTTAGCTCCGAATAATGAGACGGACTGAAAACTTTTTGACAGCAGAGAGATTGTTGAGAGAAAGCAAGTTCGAACAGACAGAAAAAGACTTTTCTTAATGGAGTGGCTAGCTAAAGGGCAGGACGTAAGGGATAACTTTAGTGATTCCCAGAGAAACACAGGAGGAGGCTCTGTAGGATCTTTCAGAACTGTGATGGAGTGAGCAGTATCCTTGGCTGGAAACTTCCAGGAAGGACAGTAGGAAACTGATTTTCTCCCTTTGAATTTGGGTCTGTGACAGCCTTACCTTCAGGAGCCCTTAAGTCAAGTTTAGACCATTTCTTTTTTTAAACTTGCTCTGTGTGCATGTTTCCATTTATACATGATTTTATTTAAACTGTGGCACACTGTGGTAGGCTGTTTGTCCTTTCTGTTACATTTCTGACTATTGCTTTGGTTTCTGTAAGAATCTCCCATTTTGCCATTTGACCCTTGATCAGGGACTTTCCATTATCGTGGTAACCTTTAACAGATACAATATTATTCTCTCTGAGTCCCTCAAACTTACTCTTGCTCCAAAGCTGATACTCAAGCCAGGTCTATACCTCTCTCATGTGACCAATAGAAAATTTTCAATCAAAGAAATCTATAAGCTACATCATGTTTTTCCTTTTAAAAAAACTGCAATATAAAGTGATACGGTTCAATGTGGTATTTTTATGCCGAGTTTATTTTTGTGGGTTCTCTTCTCCTCTACTTGGTCCCCATCTATTCCTGGCTTTTACCATTCTATTTACTGTAGTTCTGTCTCACCTTTCATATCTTATGCGTGGGACTCTAGCACCATCTTCCAAACATCTGTTCTATGCTATAGAGTCCTATTTCTATGGTCTCAAATGATAGAGACTATGCATATCCCTTGGAGTTTGGATTATTTCATGTAATAGAATGATTTCCAGATCCATAATTTTACTATAAAATTTCATAATTTCATTTTCTTTATAGCTTAATAAAATTCTCCTGTATGCATGTCCCACATTTTCATCATCCCTCGATAGAAATTTTGCATAGTTACTGTTGTGTTGGAAAGGCAGCTTGAGTCCTGATAGACCACTCCAGGCCAAAGCAGTTCCACGTGGCAGAGGTTTTATTAGGAAGGAATGTGGACAAAGAGGAGAGAGAGAAAGACAAGGGAAAAAGGTGGTCGAAGGCAAGGAAAGGTTTGCCTTTTATCTAGGCTGTGGCATAGACTGTTCACAGGTGAGTGTGAGGAGTGGGCTCTAAGAAGGTATGCAGGGTTGTCATGGCAACAGATGTCACCTATGTTTAACATTCCTGAGTTTGGAGCAGGTTTGCCAAGCTGGCTCTGGATAGCAACAGTTACTTTTCTATAGCATAGCAATAAAGGTGCATACTAGTGTCTCTATACATGCTTTATTAGAATATGCCCATAAATAGTATTAAGATGGTAAGAAATGATGGAGGAGGCTTTGAATTTAGGGGTACACTTTCTCACTCACCCCAGGTAGATTTTGACTCAGAAATCGGAGTGTCAGAAACTCATGGTCACACAGAACCTATGCTGAATCAGTGGCTCACAAATTTCAATAATGAAATTCATAAAACACAAGGGGTGACTTTTAGATACATGTTAATTGTAGGGCGGACAGTATAAGGTGGGTTAAGATCCTACACAGCAGGAGCAAGTACATCACCCAGCTGCTACTCTAGGGACTCTTAAAGAACTTACAGTAGAAAGTGGGATGAGGCTTGAGAGAGGGTGCCCTGCTCAGCAGTTCTGTGAGGTCCTCTCAGTTTCAGTGAAGTCTTCCCAACAGCTTTCAGGCAAGGGTGCTCATTTAGCCAAAGAGATAAAGGCAGATATCAGACCAGGAATTAGAACTCCTTTGGGATTCCCCACCTCTAACTAAGGCAAAACCAAATAGAAGAACAAGGACAATTAAATATCTTTTTCCATTCATTATGCTCCCTGTTCTGACGGCTGACAGTTTTTTTTATTATTATTATTTTCGTATTTATTTATTTTTTGCTATGAAAGCTTTAAATTTACTGAATAGCCTAACATAAATTAAAGTTTGTTGTCTTATTGGTAAAGACAATATTAAAAATTACAATCTTAACAGTAGCATTCAAAGTATCAATATCCTTTTACAACGTGAGATATCACTTAGGTCTATGGATGTCGAGGCAGAAAATATATAATTCTTTTCTTTGTACATTCTGCCTATTTATCTACAGCACAACTTCTGATTGTAACTAACTATACTTTATGAACATCATGATTGATTACTTAATACTAAAGAAAAATCAATGATTAAAACACAGGGTTTTAGTGCTGGATTTTATAAAAAAAAATCCTAAAATAACAAAATACCAGATACTGAAGAACTTATAAACAATAGAAATGCATTTTCTCACAAATCTCCAAAATTAAGGTCTGAGAAGTCTTGGTGCCTGCTGAACGGGACTCTGTTTCCCAAGTGCTGATCTTGCCACGTCACAAGTGATGGAAAGTACAAACACCTCACTCACGTTTTATGAGACTGTCCTATTCAAGTCTCTGCCCACATGACTTGAATCACTATGAGAAACCAGTGTTTCTCAACTTGTAGGTCAGGAGTCTAACAACCCTCTCAGGGTTTGCCTAAGGCCATTGGAAAACACAGATTTACATTGCGGTTCATAACAGTAACAAAATTACTGTTATGATGTAACAACAAAAATCATTTTAAGGTTGAAGGTCACCATAACTTGTTAGAGGGTTGCAGCATTAGGAAGATTTCAAACCACTGGTTTCAATGCTACTTCTTTAAATACAGCCACATTGATGACTTACATTTTAACTTACTACTTGAGAAGAATTATATCTAGGCTCTGGTCATACAAAGTGTTTCTTAGACAATTTCTACTTACTTAAGAAAGAAAATTGCAATTGCAACCCCAGACCACAATTTACTATTAGCTTTTACTTCTGTGTTTTTTTTTTAATATTTACTACTGTTATTTTCCCATTTGATATTCACTCATGAGATTTCTAAAGTTGATCTTAACAGGTAAAATTATATTTTAATTTAATATATGTGTTCTGTCAAATGAAATCATTTATATAATACTAATATTTGGAAATAGAAAAGTTGTAACATAAATAGATTCATTTGCTATATAATAATTATCTATAAAATTGCTATAATCTTAAACATGGTATCATAAATCTAATATCCTGGCACTCTGGAAGTTAAAGCAATAGAATTATGTGTTTAAAGATACCATTAGATATAGAGCAAGACCCTGTCTCAAAAATGAAAAAGAAACATCCTCTAATAATAAATAATAATATTCTTCAACCCTGTGGAATGTGAAAAAAATTGATTGTCAGCTTACAAGATTTGTGGGAATGTTTTATTTTAAATATTTAATAATAGTATGCATTATTTAAAGAAAAGTAACATAAGTTAATAATCACAATCGTAAACTTCAGTAGGAAGGCAAGATTCCATCAATTATAAAAGCATATTGTCCACTGAGAAACATATATTACATCCCAAAGACAGAACCTAGAACCATGATATTTAAGTCATCTGCATTCTCAAATCTGCTAGATTGATGTTGTCTTAGAGAAATGCCTGTTGTTTGTGCCTTCACAGGGGCTTTTGTAAAAAACTGACAGCTTAGGTAGGATTAGTTAAAGAAGAAATGTCCTGTTGATTTATACTTCAGGAACATTCCAGAGAGCTGACATGGGAAGATTTACATGGCCATGTGCTTATGGCCAGTGAAATGATGAAGTAAGCCAGAGACGTTTTTATCTGAAGACCTCTTTAATAGTTTTATTCAACTATGACTTTCTTCTTTAAATAAAAAGGGGCACATGAATAAAAATTACAGATTTTAGAACCATTGTTAGCTATTCATCAATTGGGTCATGGATAAAATTGTGCTTCATTAAGAAAAGCTGTGGAAATTTATTGATTTACTTACTGGGAAAGCTTTCTAAAATAAGGCCGCTTCTCATTTTGCAGGATGGGTAAAATATGGCCCTATTTTAAAGAGAATCCAAGCTTCTATTAACGTCCTAATTAGACGTTATATCCTGAAATCTAATTTCATGAGCAAATATTGCTTGTAGCCACCTCACAAAACACCCAACTCTTGACAATGATTAATGCTATGGTATTGGGTTAACTCTTTACCTTCCTTTCCCAACATTTGGAAAGGATTGTAGCTGTGTTAGGCTTATTTTAAGCAACTTTGAATGAAAGCAATCTCCTATCTTTCTTAACTCTACCACATATGTTTATAACTACACTTTAATCTACATCAATTCTTCCTAATGACAGGCCACTTTACTTCGGGTTTATTTGGATAAAATGTTCTAAATACATTTCACTACCCCAGGCTAGTGGGCTGACAAAATGAGGAAGTAGCCTTAGTGTGTAATATTTTAAAGAGAGGGAGATGCCAAAAGCCTTGCAGGGAGAAACATATCCCTAAAGATTATTACCATGGTGTCTACCAGAGTGAGAAGTAGGTGGCATAATATTCTGAGATATAAATTCTCTGAGGCAGAACATAGAATTTTACTACCTAGATGTAATAAGATATATTGTGCTATCAGCAAAGGCCAGGGAGCTCTATGTGATTAAAATAAAAAAGGATCCAAGTATCTGCCTTTAACTACCATTTAATGATAATGATTTTTGTCTTTAACATTTATATTGGGAGTCTAGAGAGGCAAGCTGCAGGCTATCTAATAATAATATGAATAATAATAACTAGCAATTGAATTGCCCTTTTCTTCCTCCTAGTTCTTAGCAGCCTATGTTTATTCACACAGAAAGTCCTTCTCCTTCATCTCAGTTTATATGGTAATAGAAATATTAGCTTAAAATTTCCGTTATGTACCACATGTTGATGAAGGCAGTTAAGCATTAGATTTACATTAGGAGAGATGAGTCAGCAAAGGAATATTGTGCATCCATCTTTTTTATGTGTTATCTCATTTACTTTTCCTGCTAACCCTTTAAGGGACATATTGTCATTCACTTATCTACTTTCACAGATGTGGAAAACTAGCCCCTGTAAGCTTCCAATAGTTGTGGTTTTCCTTCAGTAGAGACCTGAAGTTGACTCATACTTTATGATAAAAGCCAACTGTCAAACATTCAGAACGTGGTTTTGGTAGCATGGCATCAAATGTGCAGGCATTCCAGCTCACCACAGGCAGATGAGAATTTCAATTGGTGGAGATAAACCTTAACTTCTTGTAGATAAAAAAGCATGTGCACAAGCCTTATTTCCTAGTCTACAAGGTGTCAGACTACGACCAATCCATTTCAGAGTTATGGAAGACATAAACAGGGAACAGTACTCTAAATGTTCCTCTAAACACTTTGATTCAATTACCTCTGCACTTCCATGTGTATTATTCTTCCTTATATGATGGAAATGTCTTTGTACTGAAGTATTCTTTTGTATTTTCTGCCCCTTCTCCAAAACCTGCTAGAAAATGTATTGCAATAATAAAATTCAGCTGTGATATGATAGGTCAATCACTAGAAAAGAGGTAAAAATATATTGTTATGATTGTTACTACATTTTATTATTTCTATGAAATATTATCACACATTAGTCATTATATATATCTTATCACATTAATAAATTTTGCCTTCCCAAAACAAAATAGTACTTGTAATTTTGTATAGATACGACTTGCAGGCTACAAGTATGTAAGTAGAGTGCTCAAAAAGCCTTGAAAATTTCAAAATAAACAAAAATATAGTAGCTTAGACTGGAAAATGGTTTAAAAAATGAAATAGCATATAGATAATTTCCCATCAACAGTAAAAAAACAGTAAGCAATTAAAAAATGATTCCTAAACATAATAACCAGATATCACTTCTTGATTTTAAAATGGTATATAATATTACTATATCAACATTACAAAGGTATGTGTATTGGTTACTAGTCTTGTCAGTGTGACCAAAGCTTGCACACAGAAACAACTTAAAGAAGGAAAGATTTATTTTGACTTACAAAAGGGTTTGAGCTATAGGCTACTGGGATAGGGAATGTGTCCTGTTCAGCAGGGCATTAAACAGGGGCCGGGGAGGTCACTTGAAAGAGAGTTGGGGAAAGGGGAATACAGGCAAAGACGCAAAGAATGGTGATCTGTCTATAGTCTGATCAAATCACTATTTTTACTTTTTCACACAGGGGTTATATACACAAAAAGGCTGGATGTGGGGAAGGGGATGATGCGGGAGAGGAGGTGCTCGGGGGAGTATAGATATCTTCCAGAACAGAGTGTCAGCTGGGTGAAGTTTCAGGGTACAGTTCACTATGACTCCGCCTATGATTCACTTGTCCTTATCTAAGTTGGTACTATTCACCAAGGCTACACAAGGTCTATGACTATTTAGGCTGGCAATTTTCCACCAGAGCTGCTTGTTTACAGTAGCTGTTTCAGTGTTTTTCCACAGAGACCCAAGACTTTGTGCTAGAAGGCTGTCTTAGGCCTGTGGCTGATTTTAGACCTTCAGTATATAAGCAAAGCTGCCCCTGACAGGAATGCGTGACAATGGTTGCAGCTCTCTGCTCCTGGGACAGGAATATGAGGCTATTTATTCATATCTGAGGAGATTAAGAAACAAAGACACAAGACTGCCCTACATACCACATGTTCACCTTCTGCCCACTCCCATGATTCCGGCTTCCTTCAACTAGGCTCCACTTTTTAAAGGATCCTTACCTCCCA
Organism: Rhabdomys pumilio; assembly: GCA_030674055.1. Lineage (NCBI taxonomy): Eukaryota > Metazoa > Chordata > Mammalia > Rodentia > Muridae > Rhabdomys > Rhabdomys pumilio. The sequence goes on from JANHMN010000002.1 coordinate 115,910,777, forward strand.
AAACATTGCCACCAACTTATGAACACATGTTTCAGTACAGGAACCCGAGGAGGACATGTTAACCTCTAGACTATGTTGGTATACACTATTTTATTTGCTAATATTTGAAAAAAATCACACACACACACACACACACACACACACACACACACACACACTCCACCATCACCACCATACGGTTAAGGAATGATTATGTCTCTTTTCAATTTCAGGGGAGCCTACGGTCATGATGTAGGGAAACGCCCTTGGATTATAGGGGATGAGAGCATTGTAAGCCTTATGAAAGACATTGTAGGTAAGTACAGAAGCTTTTTTAAAGAAGATGCTTTTTTAAAAGAACTTTGAAGATATAGTTTAGCTATAAAAGAAAGTAATAGATCTTACTGAATAACATCCTGATTTCTAAGTTAATCCATAATGTGATATATATACATAATATAATTATAACAATATATATTTATATAATAATTATTTAATAACATATAAATATATAATAACATAATAATATATAATGTATTTATATAATTATTATTATTATCCAAAATCTTTATGTGGAATAGAATATCAATGTATACAGTATAAAAATAAATATCTGCTATTTTTACCTCTTTTAATTACTTGTTTGTCTACTTAATTTTCTATTTTGTGGTATTGGGGATGAGCCCCAGTCCCTCACTCCAAATAGGCAAATGTTCTCCACTAAGTGGCACCCAGGCCTGCTAGGTAACTACTTATTTTTAACAAAATCTTTCTCTGTAACCCATGCTATCTCAGAACACTTGTCTTGGTCTCCTAAGTTTAGGGATTATAGGCATGTACAGTTACTTATAATCCCTACTTATCACCTTTTAGGAGGAAAAGCATATTTCATTCATTTTAATCAACTTTTTAAAAAATATAAATGAATACTGTAATACCCACTACATGATAAACATCAAATTTTATTCATATGTTTACCATAAGGCACTGAATTGTTTCACTCTAAAACTTGGTGATCTATTTAAATTAAGACCAAGCCAGGTAAAGGGACCAAGGATGAGGTGTGATAATGCTGAGTTTATGGCCAACAAGGCTGCATGGTGAGACCTCATCCCAAACTTGACTAACTAAAATAAAAATGAACAATGTTTTATTGGTGTGTGTGTGTGTGTGTGTGTGTGTGTGTGTGTGTGTGTGTGTGTG
>JANHMN010000002.1:115911968-115925234 GCA_030674055.1 Rhabdomys pumilio
TGTGTGTGTGTGTGTGTGTGTGTGTGTGTGTGTGTGTGTGTGTGTGTAAAACTAAGTAGAGGTACTTGCAGGGGTCAGAACAGGTCAGAACTCCCTTAGAATTGGAGTTCCAGGCACTTGTGAGCCATCCAATGTAAGTGCTGGGAATGCATCTTAGGCACTTTGTAATAACAATATGCCCCAAACATTCATCCTTTTAATTGTAATAAGACTGGTGTTAGTTTGTGGCATAATGAGTTTCCTAAATTATATTTTGTATCCTATTGGTAGAAATAATGACCTTTTAATAATAAATTATTTCATTAGGTTGAATATTCAGCATTGACTGAAATTTTATGCGAAATTTAGAGTACATTATACATTTTAATTTTTGTATGCTATATGAAAATATTTGACTTAGGTTTTCAAATGATTTTTAAAGTCTCACCCCCTTGTAGAAACATATAAAACTATCATATTTGTCTCATTTGATTCTGGGCAAACCACTAGAAGATTTTATCTGCATGGATAAGCAGAATTATAGTCAAGAAGTATAACTTGCACTCAGAAAAGCTATGAAGAACCATTTAAATGTAAGGAGTGGAATGTTTATTCAAAAATTATTTTGATCCTTTGCTGAAAACCCCAAGGCTGTAGTGAAGAATAAATGAAGAAACATAGATTCCTGGTTAAAGCCTGATGACAAAACAAATGTTAGCATGCATACAACCACTGAAACACAAGGAAGCCCACAACTTGTCGCTATGATTTGGGCTACCATAGGAATTAAGTTTTTAGTTGACTGAGTACTAGACATATGCATGAAAAATATATATTATCTGAACTCTCTCTCAGAAATTATTTAAGGCATAAGAAAAAATATGTAAACTCTCAATGGATAAAATAGAAAGCCAAAACAAGTAAAGGAGTTTGGTAGAGGAAGACATTTACTAATTGTTTTTGTAGAAATAAATAAAAACAAATATGCAATAAAACAAATTTTAATCTAATAATGAAAAAACAGACAAATGACAACTCTTGCATTTCTCTGGTTATTATCTTTCAACGGTTTGGAAATTATCAAGTCAATCACAAGGGGGAATTTGTGTGAAGACAGAAATAAAAGAGAGATCTAGTGAAAGGCTGTATACATAGTATCCAAATGACCAGTTCCTCTTACTCTTGTATGTGATGTCCACTCTGCTTTAGACTCCTCTTACATAGAGTGCCAGAGAAGACTGAAGGATTGGAAGCAGGGGAAACATGGCTCAGGACGAGGAACAGCATGCATGTCAGTCAGCCCAGGCTGCCATAACAAAGACTAGGTGGCTTTTAAAACACCTGTATTTTCTCTATGAGGATCTAAATGCTACCAGGCCCTCTTCCTGGCTTCCAATAAAAACAATTTCTCATTTTTACACAGTGGGATTAAGACTTCACCTCTATGACCCCAATCGTTAATTAACATACAGGGTGTGAGGACTTCACCATATGGCCTTGAGGAGACACACTTAATTCATTACACATAAATGTAAACATGCTCTTAGTGGCATTTAGAACTCACCTAAAGACTGTGTACCTTCTCTGTGCTTTAAATCTAAAGGTTCAAACAGGGGACTATTCCCTCCTCACCAAGCAATTTACTGGGCTCACCTTACTATCAACAATATCACATGTTTAATGTTAATTTTTTACATTGTAAACTACATTACTATGTTATCTGCTACAAAATTTTAAACTCTGAATCAAAAAATTGCAAGCAAAAGTATTATTAATTTCCAATTTTACTGAATTCCTAATGTGCAAATTTCTATTGAATTAATGAGGCCATATTATGGGATCTGAATATTTAGTGCAAACTGAAAATACCACCTTGTCAGAAAGATGTCAGGAACAATATGAGCAAATATTTCCCCACAGACCAAACTTATAGCTGTTCTGAGTGAGTTCAGGAAAGTGCAAGCACCACTTCTAAGGCAGCCCAGGAAAATGCTCAGAGAGTGAGATCCTCATTAAGAGCCTTTATAAGATGCTGTATAGTGAGTGTGCTACCTGAGGTCTAGAACACAGTAACCAAGGGTACCAAAGAGCATCCAAGCTCAGGAAGACTAGAAGCACAGCATCCCCTGGTCTTTTGGAGGTTCTCTAGGAGCAGCACCCTTGACACAGCTATCAGAATGCCCAGTGCATGATAAAAGAGAGAACTCACAAAGAAATAATCAGCATTGAAGGTGACTGTGGGCTGAACAGTTTCATAAGGCAGCCACACAATTTCAGTTTTTGAATACTATTCATATTTTGTTAAATTACTAACAGATAACAAATGAGAACCTCGGAATATGTGTTTATATAAACTCAACATGAAAGTATATGTTTCCTTAGCTGTACAGTGTGTGTGTGTGTGTGTGTGTGTGTGTGTGTGTGCACATATGTGGTGTGTGTGTGCATGTGTATATGTGTGTGTATGTGTACTAGGTTTTTTTTCAGATAATAACTACATTCTAACCCTACTATTTTGTGTTTAGTATTTATTATCTTCAAAGAAGGAGTTAGTCTATTTATATACAGGCCAGGGCAGTAGTAATTACTATGATATTATTTAGTGAGATTTATTTATAAAGCCAATAAACTCTACAGAATTTTACTTTGACTATTTAAAAGTTTATAGGGCTATTGCAACTCATTAAATGCACAAGTGTTTTGTTGCCCAGTAAATATAAGCATGTCACATCAAGGTAACAAAAATTTCAAAGCAGTCACCTTCCACTGCTATTAATAAGGACAATATAAAAGGGCTGTAGGTAGTCAATTTGTTTAGAAAATAAAAAAGGCCTGAAGATTTTAGAATTTGAAGATGCTGCATTAATTGACTTTTGCTTCGTTAAATGCTATTTGGTTTGCAAATACTACACAATGTCATGTGATTCACATTCTGATGCGTCTCTAACAGTGAAACCAGTTCTGTCATCGAACCATGTTAACCATCGTTGGATTAAATTCTGATGCCTGCTTCCCAGAGTTAGATTCACTTTCCAAATTCTGTCCAGCTCATTTTTAAAGAACAAAACCCAGCACAGCAATCAGGAAGCTTAGGGTCATGTAGGCCCTTTCATTCATGCTCTCTGCCCTTGGGTCTGCTTTCCAACTCAGAACCTGTGGAGCTGAGTTCTCTGAGGCTCAATGAATTGTCCATGCCTAAACAGTAGGTAGGTGAGATGACAAGTTCCAACCATCTGGTCACATTCTCTTTCTTCTGCTTTCACCTAAGTCACACTTTGTGAGGGATGACAGACCATTAGGAGGAGCAATGAGTTTGAGGAACTCTGTACCAAAAACGTGGAGTAAAGAGCCAACCCAACATATGAGACATTTCTTCTTTTCTTTGCACCTTTTTATTTAAATTTTGTATTAATTAATTTAGAAATGTTTCAGTTCCCAATGTAAAAATGCATATAAAAGATAATTATTCTTGAAATATTAAAAATCTACTTTGTATACATAAAGCTCAATAAAAACATATAACTAATTTCCCAAAGCTTCACATCATACCTAAAAACATGATGATCAACTTAAATACATGTGTTCATGCTGTAACTCATAATTTTCCCAGTGTAATATCTCTTATGTTGCTTTATTGTTTATAGAATATAAACACAATTTTCAAAAAAGTGAGTTATAAGTAATATTCTAAAAGATTAATTTATGATTTAAATATACTATATCCTAAATTACTTCTAAAAGTGTATGTAGTAGAAAAATATTTATTCCTTAAAATTAAAAATAATCAATGCTTATATTAGTAAAAATAGTTCTTTTTTATCTTTTCAAAAATTTTGTGTGAATACACAAAATTAACTTTGTAAGTCTTGATTTGTTTCACTTTTACTTTAGAATTAGGTAACATTACCCTAAAATAGGTGTTGTATGACATTAACAAATGTCTACTCATGCTCAACTAGGGAATGTACAAAAAGAGGAAACTAATAACCCAATCAAAGTCCAATTTTATGACCTCGTGAGTTTTTTGGGATAACTTATGGTATTGTGAGTGACACAAAGGTAGTTACATTATGGATAGCCCATCACAGCAGGGGCAAGTGCTCACAAACCTTGGAGCTGAAACCTTGGAGCTATTTGCACAATACAGGTAGCTCAACAGGTTGGAAAGTATGCTCCTCTTAGTAATTCTTACTGCCTATTAATTTTGTTGAAAAAAAAAGGTTTGTGAATCTGGTAAGTTTTAGGGATTTACTGAGACTTATGAGTTATTTCACTGAGTCTTAACAAACTTGCCTTTAGAACTTTCTAAGTTTGAAGAAGCTTTCTTTAGGGATGGAATGTTAAATTGCAGCAGAGACTTGGGAACTTAACTTTATGACCAGAGTGCAGATCTAGCAAGATCAAGGCCTTGGACTCAGTTACTAGCACCAGAGACAAACAAGAGAAATTGCTAACACAGTAGCAAAATAAGTAGTCTTATGAATTAACTGCAGGAGTTTGGTTTTATCCACAGGAAATAAAACAAAAATAAAACACTCAATGAAAACAACAATAACAACAAACAAGACAGAAAGGGGAGATAGACTCGATTCATAAGAGGAAATGTTATTGTAGCAATTAAACATGACATGTTTGGAAATCTGGTTCTCTCTTTGATCCTGGTTTCTAAGGTTAGATAAGAAATTGGTTTCACTTGGATGACGTGAAATACAAATGTGGTTTCAGGCTTGCTTTATTAAAAACTTAGTGTAGGAGTTTTTTCCAAAGCAATGGCTCTTTACTTAAGTTTTTTTCATTGTTTTTTGTCAAAAAAATGAAGTATTTCTTTTAATCTTTGTGATAATGAGGTTCTTAGGAAGAAAAAAACCCACAAATTTAAAGAAACAGAATATGCATATTATATTGCTACTGCTTCTGCTTCTGCTTCTTCTTCTGCTTCTGCTTCTGCTTCTGCTTCTCCTCCCCCTCCCCCTCCCCCTCCCTCTCCCTCTCCTTCTTCTCCCTCTCCTTCTTCTCCTCCTCCTCCTCCTCCTTCTTCTTCTTCTTCTTCTTCTTCTTCTTCTTCTTCTTCTTCTTCTTCTTCTTCTTCTTCTTTTTCTTCTTCTTCTTCTTCTCCTTTTCCCCCTTTCCATGTGTGTGTGTGCCTGTGCCTGTGCATGTGTATGTATCCTGAAATGGAACCCAGAGCCTTGCCTAAGGAGATAAGCACACTCTCACTGTGCCATGCTTCCAGCTCTATGACAGATTTTATTACTCTTCCTTGCATTGTATCATAAACATAAATTGGCTTTAGATAATATAACTTAAATATCATGAAATACTAAAAATAACAGTGAAGTATAGAAATTTACTTTTCATTAGTTGTTAAGCTATCTACATATGTCATGAAGAGACAGACTTTTTTTTTTTTTTTTTTTTTTTTTGTTTTTCGAGATAGAGTTCCTCTGTGTAATCCTGGCTGTCCTGGAACTCACTCTGTAGACCAGGCTGGCCTCAAACTCAGAAATCCACCTGCCTCTGCCTGCCAAGTGCTGGGATTAAAGGCGTGCCCACCACTGCCCAGCAGACAGACATGTCTTATTCTAGCCATTGTTGGATCTTCTAGTGACTTGAAAGCATAGTTTAACATAAGAATCTTTAAAAAGATCTACAATAGGGCACTGATAGCTCTAGAATCAACAGGAAGAGAAAGAGACAGTGAACAGCGGTATTTATTCAGACATGAAAGAATTTTAATTTGGGGTATAAAAAAACTATTAATAAAACATTTTAAATATAGCCAACAATTCCACAACACATAGAACTTGGAACTTAGAGTAACTTTCTGCTATAATTAATGTCATATTATCAAGATGCTACAAATAGATGTGTTAGAGAGTATTATTAAGATTATTGTTAACTCTACTTCCCCTGGATACATAAAAATCACTAAGGGCTAGATGCATGCATCTGAGCTTATAAAAATGTAATATGAACATATTTGCCCTGTGAAAGTTGTGGTTGACCATAAGAGGGGCACTGATCCCCAGGTGATCTGCTTCAACTATTCTAGAGCCTTCTTCATGCACTGACCAGTGCTAAGGGCCATTGAAATTTGCAACTATAAATATTCCTTAGGGCTTTGCCTAATTAAAGTCCTGACATAAAATGCACAGCAGCATTTGCATCTGCTTAATGAAGTAGAAAGAAGATGATCTGACAGTCCAAGTGGACTCTCCTACCAGACGGTAAACAGCTTGGGGCCTTGCTCTTCTCAGATTGCAAAACTTTGAAATTACATTGAGATGAGAGAGACAAAGAAGAAAATCAGTTATGAACCTGAGTCTCCCATACTTGATTCGTGGGGAATGTCTTATAAACAGTGATTTCAAATGCAATTCTGAACAAAAATTATTTTTGTTTGTGAGACTTTGGGTCAGTTCTATTTCAGTGTCATTTTCCATATTGATATCATGAAGGAAACCCGCAATAGATTCCTCACCAGTTTACTAAGAAGGTTTGTTAAATAATACAAGTTGCAGATTTCAAACTATTGGTGCACTTTCTCGTCAAAGTCTGTAATGGTTCAGCTCACGTTAGATTTCCAGATGTGGTCATTGAAACATTTATGAAATTAAAACTTATTGTTTTATGGCAATGGCTCCATAAACGTTACCTTGCCAGGCTACAATACAAGATTGCAGTGCTTGCATTTAGATGCAAAGAATAAACAAGCAGAAAACACCCACCACAGATGAAGCAACTCCAACTAACATTTATCAAAGAAACTCACAGGTGGTCCCCTAAGGAGGAGAGCCTTCCAAGTCTTAAGCTTCCAGGAAGCTTCAAAAAAGCTGTACTCTGAATAATTTTAGATCATGATGTTTCCTCATTAATTCAAAGAAGGCTCTTAGGACAAAAAGAGAAGCAAGGAGAGGCTACTTGAAAGAGTTTCATTTAACTTAAATAATTTATCTCTTAGATAATATTGAAATGTTGTAGAACAATTTTGTTTTCAGAGGTACAACTTGAACCCATGAGGTCAATTAGGTAAACTTTCCTTTGAAAACAAACTAAAAATCAGTTCAGTTTGCATTGCTCAGATGTTAAGAATAATTTGCTCTTAAGTGCCTTTAGTTATACTCACAGTAAAAATTTCTGTTAGTGTTTTAAGACTTTATACAAGCATCCCTTCTGCTCACACCTGGGAATGCACATTTACATCTTAAATAGACCCTATTCTTTGGACTGGGCTCTGCAGTAGGTCAGGATGGCATTTGGTGAGTGCTCTGGTGAATTTCATTTGTAGTAGACAAAGTTGTGAGAATGGTGTGCTGATAAACAATCACTCAAACTAGTGAGGGACTATCGACAAAGAATTGGTGCAAGAGTGTGCATAGCCTTGAAAGTGAGAGGGAAATGCCATGAGAATAACACAGACCAGTGTGTCTGGGCAGCACATGCTTGTGGCATCAGAACTTGACCAAGCCAGAAACATTTTAGGTCCTCTAAAACGAATTGGCTATCATGTGACAGATCATAATTTCCCAGGATGTGATGCTTTTAATAAATATGTAATGCTTAAGCAAAAATCATTTTTTTTGTTCTTAAGTGTTTTCTTTCATTAATTCTACTTTCTTACCATTGTTTCATCTACTACTTTCTGCATCAAAACTTCTTAGTAAGTGGTTTTCACATTGCTATTTATTGGCAAATAACAATGAACCAATCATATAATCAAGACATACTATAGGACAGAGTTTTATTACAAAAGGTTCAATAAAAACTTATGCTGCAGTATAAAGAAACAGCTGGAATAATATCGATAACATTCACTTTAATAGCATATTTTCAAAGATTTTTTTTGTGTAGGAGAAAGCATATGTCATTCATTCCATGTGATATAAGCTTGTCCTGTCCATGTAGTATAGCTAGAGATGCAGAAAGAGATTGTTTTCCTGGCCCCTTGATTTCAGACTTGCTCCCCTTTAAAATGGCCAGGGATGTCTTTTAACCCCCACCACTTCATGAATTGTACAACAAATAAAAAAATCTAAAACAAGTTGCCTTTGACCAAAAGAAAATAAAGGCTTCTCCTTGAATGGCTATGTTAGAATATGAATTCATCAGTTAAATGCTCATTTCCAATGACCTCACTCCAAACAAACTTACCCTGGAATTTACTAAACTTATTATTCCATTGGCTTCTATGTTTCTGAAGGGAACTCACAGGTAGGATTTTGAGTAAACAATGTAAGACCATTGTATTTTTCTTAACATTATATATTTTCTCTAACAGCTTTATGAACTTCATGGTAGATATTTTCCTCAGTGATGGTAAGAAAAGTATTTGTAGATTTGTCTGGTTTTCTGAGAGAAAAGCTTTATTTTAACAGGAAGGGTAATATGTAGGAGGAGCTAAGGGGGAAGGAGCACCGAGAGGAAAAGATGGAGTAAGGAGAGGAGAAGATGAAGTAGATGAGAAGCTCGGTAATGAGAGAGAAAAAGAGAGAGAAAGAGAGAGGGGGCATGGAGGCAGAAGTTCATGTGTCTCCACTAGTCAAAGATAGTTTACATAGCTAGGTTGGGTATTAGGTTACACTTCTGATTGAGCATTACCATACTTACAAAGCTGTTGATTAACATTAAAATAAATTGTATAAAAGCCAAATGGAAAAGTGGGGGCACGGGATAGGGGTTTTCTAGGGAGGGGAAATGGGGAAAGGGATTGACATCTGAAATGTAAATAAAATATCCAATTTAAAAAAAAAAAAACCATCTGGAAAGCTGAGCCACAGAAGGTGTAACAGTTTCTCTAAGTTGTCAAGTCACAAGGATAGGCTCTGTCTCCCACCTAGTTCTAATTCTCAAACATTGGCCATGGTGAATTTTGCATGTGTTTTCATCAACAATACACATTTGTATTGTCTTTTTCTTCCTGCATACGAGTAAATCACAAAGGTATTTAAGCTCTGGTATTTTGCCATGCAGCTCTTTTGTCCTAACACCTATGACCAATCTCATTGAGATAATGGTGAAATATGTGGCATAGCTGACTTCTGTTACTACAGGTAAACTTTAACTTGACATTGGAAAGAACCAAGTTTACAGATATGATTGATACTAATTTTATTTTAAAAATACACACAAACACACACACACACAAAGTATTCTTTGAGGATTTTACAAACTAATAATAGCATAAATTAATTAGAGTTTGCAGGTCATAGAAATTATTGTTATTTTGGTTTTGTTATTCATAAAATAAAAAATAGAACACAGTTCTTTATGTTTGTCAACATGCATGTGAATCCAGGTATAATTCGGTAAATTAGTCAGGTAGGGACACCTGCATTCTTCATAATGAAACATCAATATGCCCTTATCTCTGAAACCATTGACATGACTGAGTAAAGCTCTATCCTCTCTTTCCAGCTACATTACAACCACCAAGAAAAGACTCAAGTATGATGTATTTTGTTTGATAATTACTTTACAGGAGCCCATGAGAAAGAAATAGCTCTAATGAATGCTTTGACTGTTAATTTACATCTCCTGCTGGTAAGGTTTCTTTCCCATCTGTGTTTTGAATTCTCTCATTTGCATAATCTGTATGTTTCTTCCTCAAATTCATAAGCCTCTGCTGGGTTACTTTTTCAAAGATCACATGTGAGATTATTTATTTTCACCAAAAAAAAAAAAAAAAAAAATGCTAGACCGTGATCTCCTGGTTCCTTCTTAAACATGGAAAAGTTGCCTCTTCCATGGAAAAGTAGCACAGGTTATGTACCTATGGGGTTTACTCATTCATGCAGTGAAAGACTAAGTAAATATAATAGTCTGACAAAAACACTGAAGAGTATGTTTTCAAATCATGCCTAAAAGTTTAAACATCCTTAGTTTTGACTCCCAACTAAGTTATTTATTGTCTCTGAGAATTATTTTTTTTCCCTTTGTAACAATGAGGACAACAATATCTTCCTTATAGGTGTACAAAACTCAATAAGGGAACATATGAAAATTAATTTAGCACCTTGGCCAAAGGTGAACACCCTGTTGACAGGTGTTGTCATCTCTATTAGAATCAGGGCCAAGCTTAGGGACTGCATAGAGAAATGAAGTTGTCAGTGCATAAGTTGTCTACTTCTGGCTGGTGCCTCTGAAATGCACAGGGGTTTCATGACAGGGCCAAGGAGCTAAATTTACGTGGACCTAAACCAAAATGCCATAAAGCAAACAGCCAGATGAGGAACAGGTGATAAAGGGAGCCAAATTGGCAGTGTAAGATAAGTAAATAAGACATGCATAGTACAAGCTATTCCAGTCTCCCTCTAGAGAAATTACCTTTAAATGCTTAAGAAGATAAATTTTCAATTAGCATTTAGATAAAGGTTTGGAATTTGGTTTTATCTGCTTCACGGTTTCCGCTGAGTTTGTTTTCCATTGATAAACGTAATGAGCCAATATCTCCACCCTCTTCATAATTCATTGGAAACTAGGCTAATTGAAAAGGTAGCCCTGTCAGATATCAAAGATGGTTAATTAATGAATGTCTGCAAACGTTGGAGCTTATAGTGTGAAAGAGTGGGTAAACGTTTCAATTGTGCACTTAATGCTTTTAAATTTTCATTGTAGTTATCATTCTATAAGCCTACACCAAAGCGGCACAAAATTCTTCTAGAAGCCAAAGCCTTCCCTTCTGATCATGTAAGGATTGCTTCAAATTATATTTATGTTCTTTCTACTCTTCCTAGAAGGATATATCCTTTCCCTGACTTGAATGTTTATTTGCTAGTCATTTCCAAGTAAGCTGACTAAAAATAAGATCTGCCAAGTGCTTTTGATTTAAGTATTTTTTTTTCTAGATAGTAGATTTATTTCTTTTGTTCAAGTAAAACATGTGTTCATGAGGAAAGGGCTGAATGTGGACATTGATTTATTAGTCTTTTTAAAGATATTGAGCAAATCGTTGCCTAAATCAAGAGAGGCTATAAATGTTTTATTAATTCCTGTTGCTGTTTTATTTTTTGAAATCAAATCAATACAGTCTCCACTGCTTAACCCTTTAGCAACATTAAATTGTCGTATGAACTTGTATCTGTACCTCTTTGTCATAGAATGCTAAAAATACTTATTGATTCCTTTTTATGAAAAAAAAACATTAAAAACTATAAAATGTGGATGCAGGGAGGAGGCCCCCAGTGAGTAAATAGCTTGATGCATAGTCGTAAGGACCTGAATTGTAATAGCTACCACACACAAAGAAAGTGGAGGGTTGCTTTGTGGGCTTGTTGTCCCAGCACAGGAGACAAGAGAGACAGGAGGACTCTTACAGAGTACTGAACTGCCTGTCTATCCTGACAGTAAGTTCCAGTTTCAGTGAGAGACCTTGGCTCAAAATTGATGTATAAAATGATCAGGGAAGACACCTTGACATTGACCAATGGCTTCTACATGAGCGTGTGCACACACACAGGAAAATGTGCCCATACATAAACCCCTACACACAGCGATAATTAAAGGATTTCTTGTGGTTCGCTCAAATAATAAGAATTCTTCCAGATCCATAAACAGATGACAACTTTTTGCTTAGTCTTAAAGAAACCTGACACTTCCTATTCTGATTATTCTATACTACGTCTTGCAATTTTAAGGCATGCGATTCTATTAAGCCAACCCATGCTTATTTTGTTGAAAGTAAGATTAAATCCTTTCTATCTTGAAGAAAAGTTCAGATTCTTCTAGTTGTCTGATTGAATGCATACCTGATCTTCTGCAGGGAGTTTTCAGTGTGATCTGTCTTTGCTGCCTAACTTCCTATGCTGAGCTGGTTTTCTATTGTGACTCAAGCCCAGCACTTCACCACCCTCTTCGCTTATTTTACAAACCTCAGTTATGACTTACGGTAGTTAGATTTTATTGTGAAACTTACCTTAGCTCTAAAAGCTATTCTGTACTTCTGATCACCTTTAATATGTACATCAACAAGTACCCTGATTCCTGCTCAATCGCATTTTCAGACATCTCTGAGGTAGCCATTTACCCTACTTCTAACATGTGGTTTAATATAATGCAATGGTTTCAATGTTATTTTTTTATTTATTTTCAGAGGAGATTATTTAATGCACTCTTCTGCATTGGGCTTAACTTAATGAATAGATTTTCTTTCTTTTTTCAGTATGCTATTGAGTCACAGATTCAACTTCATGGACTTGATGTTGAAAAAAGTATGCGGATGATAAAGCCACGAGAGGTATCTGAGAAAGAAAGAAGTGCTCGTTATGATTCCATTTTGTGTCCATTTATTTCCCTCAAAAGTTTATTATCTTCCTGGCTCTGATGTAACTTTCAAGAAAGCAGAAGAGATCTATGCATCTGTTACTGTTAGATCCTTTTGTTTAAGTAAAGAATGAATGGGAAGTATATTTATTTTCAGTTTCAAGAAACAGACACACGGTGAGGAACTTTCCTTTTTATAACAATGCAGTCCATAGTGGTCAGACAGGTGAACAAAAGAGGGTAAATCGAGTGTATCACTTTAAATTTCCAATGTCGGAGCTGATGGTTCCCATTAAAGTCAAATTAAAGACTAGAGATGGTTGTGAAATTGTATAAACTCTGTCTTTTTCATGTTCTTTTGCAAAGTATCAAATATTTTCTTGTACTTAAAATACAGCAAGTTTTCTAAAGTCAATTAGTTAGAGAATCTGGGATTCCAGTGTGATTAGTAACCAACATGCAGAATATATGATAAAAGATTCTCACATCTATAAGAGGTACTGAATTCACATATGCTATATAAATGGCTAGTTCTCAAGATTCAGTGTTCCAGATGTCCAGCAGTTCACCCTCTGGATCCACTCTAAACAGCCTTCTGCGTTACTAAATAGCTTCAGGTCAACAAGAGGAGAGCTCTATCTTACCGGAACCTTATCTTCTTTGAGTCATGGTGATTCTTTAGATAAATGAATTATGATTAGTTTCTGTGATATTCTCCTTAGTCTGATTTTTATGTTGTAGCTGTCTAACTATATTAGAATTTTAAAAGAGGTTTAATTTGCCAGTTCCCTAAGTAGAGTTTTTCTTATAATTGCTAAGTTCTTTTCCTTATATGTACAAAAAATATAGTTCTAATAAAACAGATTTCAATATCAATGTTTCCTATTTGCTAAATAAGCCCCAGGACTCTTCTAATAGAAGAAGCTGTGTGCGAGCGTGCATGTGCTCGTGCGCACACATGTGCACATGCGCGCACACACAGACACACACACACACACACACACACACACACACACACACACACACACA
>JANHMN010000002.1:115931666-115967420 GCA_030674055.1 Rhabdomys pumilio
TTTTTTTTTTTTTTTTTTTTTTTTTTTTTTTTTTTTTTTTTGCTAACCACAGAACAGTAGTGGCCAGAGGCTGCTGAGCTGTATGGAGAAGCACATCTGAGTGACAGACCTGGACTTTCTGTATCATAGTGTTAGCATGGTTGCCCGAGACCCACTACTATTCAAGGTGGCAAGAAGAATGGAGGATAGGGCTGATTCATCTGTCTCATGTCTCTTCTATGTGAAGTGCTAAGTCTTTTCCATGTACATAAAAGCAGAATATATTATGCAGCTTATTGAGAGTGGAAGAGTCAAGCTGAAGATTTATGAGTTAAACTACATACTAATGTACCATTTAGTAATTTGTTTCTCAAAAGTCTCAGTGAGAACGTCTTGTGTTTTCTGTCCCCCATCAAGTGTCTTACACATATTTTCTGGCACACATACAGACATACACACACAGACACACACAGACACACACACACACACACACACACACACACACAGAGAGAGAGAGAGAGAGAGAGAGAGAGAGAGAGAGAGAGACTTAATTCTAAATACTGAAATACTGAATGATAAGGAGAAACACAGAAATCCAATCCAATAAATATCTAACTGCTAACCTCATTTAGAAAAAATTCAGTTATACCAAAGCAGCATCCACATAGGAGTGATTGCCAGAACTATTCATTTATCTTCAGCATGAATCCAAATCTTTCTTTGAAAAGTTTTACCTTCTGTGAAGACACCAATAAATGATTGGCTGGGCTTTCAACAAAAACCTTGGCTACAATGGTTGGCATCCACTTCCAGGAACAGTTCTTCTATCATACCAATAATGCTTACGTGGAGCATCAAGACTTGCAGTCAAGTTGAATGCATTAGTACTAAACTTTCTCCAATACTGCACTGGTGGCACATTAAGGGAAAGAAATCAAAGCATTTTTCCTTGTGCCATTTAACCAAGAGAGATCCCAGATTTGAATTCTCTATTTGTTTTCCCTGCATCTTCTGTACAGTCTGAATCTGTGCCCTTCTGAACACTGTCTTGTGAATGTGTCCCTGTATCTGTGTCTGTATGTCAGAATGTGTCTGTACTTAACAAAGGACATTTCTTTGAACAGTACCGATAGCATCACATGGGAGAAGGATTGAGATACTTGAAAGAAATCTTTATCAGAGTTTTACAAAGGATTAAGTCGCTGATTTCAGCTCATCCAAATCCACCCAGATAATGAAGAGTATTACAAATATCATTGTTTTTAAAGCAATATCTGTACACTGCTTAGCTTACAACATTTATGGTGGATATTAATTTTATAAGGGTGCTTTTGGCCTCCATTTTCTGTTTTCAGCAAATGATTATCATAATACATATATAAACGTATATGCATTAATCTTGAGTAGAGCGTGGAAGAACACATAACTTGTGATTACACCTATGAATTAGTTAAGGTTGTAAATGTTGGTTACTTGGGAAATTCAAGGCAAATGAGGACTGTTGTTAAATTTTCTATTAAATGTGGGTTAAACAAACAGAGTAAATACATAGTAGAATAGCCGTCTTAATTCTTAAGTGACCACAAAGTGTATTATTAATTCTGGTTGTGAGGCACAATAGAAGCTCCTGTCTTGTAGAATACAAGATATACTTTTTTTTGTCACAATTGCAATGCAATATACAAATTACTTTTGTATATTTTTATCATAATACATTGGCTTGAGCACATGAAATTGAGATGCTCATTAAATGAGATAGTTATTTCTGTATATGCAAACACACATACTTTTATTTACATGATTTTACATGTATATACATATAAATAATGAATTAGAAAGATGTGTGTGAACTGTTATTTGTAGCCCAGTCCCTCAATGTTAATGGTCCTCCTGCCTCAGGCTGATATGTGCTCACCTGCCTGATGGTGAAAAGAATGCTTATATGGAAGAATTAACCTCTTATAGAAACATTTAAGATTATGATTCTACTATTATTTATTATCATTAGCCACTATAACTCTAAATTATAGTTCACTTGAAGAGGATCTGAGAATTTTTCCATGGTAGTCTCTGTGGAAAAGTGGCATATATTTATATCTTTTTCTCATCAGTAAATATTTTAATGAGGCATTATAATAATAAAATTCAAACAAAGAACACATAATAGAACATGATTTGCTGGGGTGACCTTCGAGAAGATGAGATGAAGCCTGTTCTTGCAACATGAGCAGATATTTTCTAGCAATGACCTTTTCTGTCAGGGCTGAATATATAGTAAGGACTATTCTCAGAAGTGTAAAGTATTAATAGGTTTGCAAGGAAGAAATGTTTCGGTATAATTTAATTTTAGAACTTTAGAAAAGAAAGAATAAGACAGTGCACGAGGGAGGCAGAGTCAGAGGCAGCCTCTTACAAGCCATACAAACTCCGTGGAGACCCATGGAAGCCACTACAAGACTGGCTATTTAA
The DNA here is from genome assembly GCA_030674055.1 of Rhabdomys pumilio. Lineage (NCBI taxonomy): Eukaryota > Metazoa > Chordata > Mammalia > Rodentia > Muridae > Rhabdomys > Rhabdomys pumilio. The sequence goes on from JANHMN010000002.1 coordinate 115,934,115, forward strand.
GAAGGCAGATCTATTTTAATTTGCACTTCAGAGTATATTTTGATCACTTGATAAATCATTCTTACTGTCTTTCCTTCTGTTATAATAAAAATAGGTTTTTAAATCATCACCGAAGATTGTTTTTACGCTAATTTCTTGAAGTATGATCCAGACTTGAATCTATCAAGAGAATTTAAGGAAAAGCAAATTGAAAATGTGTGTTTATATACACATGCACATACACCTATACATACATGTAGGTATGTATATCCATGCTTAAGATAATTAAAAATGCCTCGATTACTTGTAAAATGGTTACTAGAAGAATATCAGTATTCTCTTTTGTAAGAAGAGAAGTAAAATAAAAGTAAAATTCCGATCCTTGGAATGGTAGAAGATTGTTGGGCTACACAAAGAAAATTATCCATACTCATAATTCCACCCACTTGAAATCCAGACATTGCTAAGTTAAAATAAAACGATGAGAATCGGTGCCCAAGGATCTAAAGTTATAGAGCTGTTTCTATGAAACCTTTATCAGCTGTTTTATTTAAGACTTGATTGAGTAGACCATATAAGATAAAAGTAATTACTTCCCAGTGGAAGAGTATTCTAGACTCCAGATGTTGTTTTAGGATTATAGGTCTGGGAAAACCAGGCCTCCTAGTTGTCAATCAAGATTTGTGATAGTGCATCCATTCCTATTGTAGACATGAGAGAGAAGTGCTTTTCTGATACCAAACCTCATTTATCTGGTAAATGAGGACCATCTGAAGGAGATGTCAGAGTCAGAGGATTTTGTTTATGTTTTTGATTTGTCCTTTTGTTGTTTTAGATGGCACAAATTATATAATTAGTTGTCTAGGGCTCGAAGTTGTTCCCCTAATATTATTTTTCTTACCTCTTTACTAATCAAGAAAGACTGATATTTTTGTTATAACTAAAAAGTAAAAAATTCCAACATAAGGTGCACATACCCATGTATATATCTATTATAACGTATTTACTCTTATAATAATAAAAACAGTAGAATTCTATGAGTATCTGGCACAAAAAATACAAAATAAAATACAGAAGTCATGCATGTCCTTTTCTCTTTCAAGTTGTTTTTCCAGATGAGTTTAGGACTGTCAAGTTAAAAGTTAGTTGAGTTGGAGAATGGCACATTTACCCACAATTGTCTACATAAGGGAAGGTAGAAGGTGGTGATCAAAAAAGAAGAACATTAAATTATCTATAATAAACCATTTTAATGTTTAGTTTCTTTTAAATGTATGCAAGCATTTTTTTTCTGCACATAGGCATGTAGATGTGTATCTAATATCCACATAGGTTAGAAGCAGATTCTGAATCTTCTAGAACTGTCCTTTCAGATGTTTATGGGGCCCCTATAAGGGTGGATAGAACCAAACCCATGTCCTCTGCAAGAGTAGCAAGTGCTCTTAACTACTGAACCTGCTTTGGTATTTTTAAAACAAAATTAATTTGCCATTATCTTAATTTGCCATTATCTGACCTAAAGTCTGTCATCTTCCTGCCTCAGCAGGAATCTTGGAAATGAAAGCATTCATTATCACAGGCAGCTTTAAAAACTGGCTATGGTGGAAGAAACTTAGGAGTGGTCTCTTCAATGATCATTGTATAGATTTTAATATGATATCAACATATTTAGTGTATAATTAAAAACAGAAAAAAAGAAAAGTTGGTTCAGGATTTTATTACTAAGATTGGTATAGAAATCACTTGAAAATTATCTTCTGGGAGAATACTTCTTGGTTTCTCCTCAAGTTGAGAATGTCTCCAGATATAGATATCGTTATTAAGTGAAGAAAAAATTAAAAGTTTTTCCCACTTGTGACAGAATCTTCATAGTTAAATATCCTTTGATTTTATTCCCTGGTTTGATCCATACCTGATCAACAGACAAAAGCCTGCTCTGGAGATTCTCCTTGTTGCTTTCATTCTATTAGTAAATATAGTGTATCTTAGAGTTTTAATTTCATGTCAACAATTACAATCTGTGATGTTTTAAATAAAAACTACTATTTGCAAATATCTCAGGAAAAAACTAAAAGTCTGGATCACCATTTGTGCATGGAAACAGCTCTAACATTAGCACTCCTCAACAGCACGCTCTGTGCTGTCCTTGGTGCTGAAGCTAAGCCGCAGCTTATCATAATGTTCATGCTTATCCTACGGCATTCTTACAACAGGAAAGTGAAATACTTCTCCCAGGCCCAACTCATATGTTACTTTCCCGAATTTAGGGCAGTGGTTCTGAATCTGTGGGTTGTGACCCGCTTTGAGGATCTAACAACAGTTTCACAGTGGTCGCCTAGGACTATCAAAAAGCATAGTTATTTACATTATGATTCATAACAGCAGCAAAATTACAGTTATGAAGTAGCAATGAAAATAATTTGATAGTTGTGGAGTCATGACCACTTGAAGAACTGTGTTCAAGGTTAAGAATCACTGCTTTAGAAATCCTGCAAGTGAATCTCTTGACCTTCATCATGGAAGTTTTTGTATCTCTGTGTCTGGAAGAATGTATGAGGAATATATCACTGGCTTCCTTTTGTTCTGCTTCACAATTATTTCTGCACCTATTTTAACTTTCAAGTATCAGCGGCTTGCATCAGGAGAGTATCAATGACTAACTCAACAAAATTCACAAGCTGCAGACTGTGCTTTCCATAAAGTGATTTATTTTAACTACATGATAGGTCTGTGAATAGATATGTGTGTGCAATCAACAAAAGTGTTGGTCAGGCAAGTTGATGGATCACAGTATTGCACGAGGAACAGAATTTTAAGTACAATCATTTTCAGGAATACTGCAAATTGTGTCTAGCTACCCTAAAATTCTGATCTGCATACTCATGTTGATTTTGAGATCCCTTCCAAAATCGAGTATTCCATTAGGTCATTAAAAATTGAATGAACTAAATTAAACATGAAAAATCACCTTAAGCTATTTTCTCACTTAAGCCAACTGAAATAAATGAATTAAAAAGCTCATGATCATTTTTTGTTTGTAGGATCTTTGTCACACAGGCCTAAGACTGGGCAAGAAGATGCTGCCACTGAGTCTATTTTCTAGCTTTTGTACATAGGAGATTAAATAAATAAAGTATAGCCAGTGGTAGAGTTCTAGTTTTGAGTGCATTTGTCCTAGAATTCTATGCCTGTCCTGAAGAAGGTTGGGAGATCATTAATTAGGGAGTATAAGTGATATAAATTGTGAGAGAAGTTTCCACCTGAAAATTATGGCATGTTGCAGAGACCCTGAATATATTTGCATTTCCTGTCTCCCCAGTACATTTGTCTTACTCTCCAAGCAGCACTTATTTGCCTTATTCCTTCCAAATAGACACTAATATTACTAGAAAGATGCTTGTTCTCTACTTTCCATTCATTTTCACTTCTAGGTTTGCCGAGTACTTCATAAACTGGGAATTGAATCCAGGGTCTCATTCTATATCTAAAGGCTTTATCACTGAGATATCACAAAAACTTGGTGTTGGCCTTTTAACAATAAGACTAAAGAGATGACTGTTGGCAGATGTTTTTGTGCACTGAGTAAAGGTTGTCTTTGTGTTATTTAATTGATGAGTTCTGTACCAGCAGACAATTGAGTACAGGCTGGACTTTGTTCTTTTTACAAAGCATCACCCATCTCAGTGTTTTGTAAACATTCTTCTCTATCACCCTCCAATTGGTTAATACAAAACTGAGCCAGCCAACTAGCTGGGCACAAAAGAATAGGGTGTGACTTCCAGTACCAGTCCAGAGGTCCCAGAGAGATGAGAAGGAAGAAAGAGGAATGAGGATGAGAAGAAGGGGTGAGAGATCACATCAAGGTAGCAAGAGAATTTGCCACAAGATTGTGATGAGACAGCAACCACAAGGATACACAGAGACCAGAAGAACGCAGCACAAGAGCAGATGGCAAGTCATAGATTATTTGCCCGGGTAGTATCAGCCTATTCAGGTTAGAATAGCACAGAACCTGCCCAACCAAAGCTTGAAGCTTATTAATAAAAATACTAGGTTTCTGTGTCTTTATTCAGGAGCTAAAACAGGCTCAAGTATGTGTAAAAATGTCCAGCAGATACTTGAAAAAAGAAAATATAGAAGCCCTTCCCCCAAGAATTACTTTTATGGATGACTATCTCTGGAAAATTATGCAACTTATAAGTGAGAACAGAGTAACAGCTGCTACTTTCAGTAATATACTATGATTTGAGTGCTTGTTGTCCAGTACATTTTCTCAGAAAAGCCATTAGTGACCTTTCCTCAGGGCTCAGATGAGAGAACTGGTCCTGCAAAAGCACTTGCCCTGCCCACTTAAGCAGATCATGAAGATTGGTCTTGGAGTCTACTTTCAAGTGTTTCCAAAGCTATGTTTTCAGTGGCTGGCCTGGAAGATCTCTTTAGACTAGAATATCTCTTTTTATTCATTCCAACTAATCCTGCAGTGGCAAAGATATCTCAGCAAGTCTGAAAGGCAAAGTGAAAATAAGTAATTATTATTTCTTATCCTCTCTCTCTTTTTTTTTTTTTTTGAGTATTAGATTAGTCCCAATTCTCAAGAATAGGAGTGTATTTCAGGTGAGGGTCTTACCAATATCATCTTCAGAAATGACTTCTCAGACCCTCAGAAACGCAATATCCAAATCATGTAAAAAGATCTTAATACACAGTACTTCCACCCATCTTGGTGGGTATCTCATGCAGCTGCCTCACTAACAACAGCTCTAACATAGCACTAACAATAGGATGGCAGCCTATATATCCTGTGCACTGGCACTTCTTTAGTACATTATGTGGCATCTGAAAGAGTTCCTTCTCATTAAAATTGTGCAAGTTCTTAGAGGACTGAATGAGATTTACAAGCCCTCCACAGATTTGTAGCAGGAAGTCCCCAGACACTTCTCAGGATCTGGGGCACACACACATTCAAGAGACTTGGTGCTTTCATCTGTATATTGACCTTTCACTTCTGGGAAGATTGGCTTTAAAGGGGAACCTAGAGAGAAGACTGACTGGGGGAAACTCTACTCTGTTTAAAAAACTCATTTGGGTAGTTTGTGTAGACATAAAAGCATTTGAATATTAAATACTGATGAAGGAAAGAACAAATATACTAATAAACAAATATACATTTCATGCATCTCACTGTATCAACCCAGACTAACAGGACAAAATTTATACATATGCTTGTTTCAATTTGTTTAAAACTTGGTCAATATCATGGATGAGGGACTCCATTCTCAATTCTAAAGCTCTTGTTTTCCTTTGTGTCTATCCTCACAATTAAGGACAGAAACATGACTAACTCGTCTTTACCAGTTTACCTCCAAGGAGTCTCTGACTATGTGAATCCCACTTCTAGAAACCTGAATCTTAAAGGATACTTTGGATTACAGAGATGTTCGTGTCAATAAATGTAGAAGTGATCTTCCTATGAAAGAGATAGCACATCGAAAGTTCCCAAAAGTTATAATAGCTTGGCCACTGCTGTATCTCAGTAAGGTTTCCTTATCCACGTTTAATGTTCTAGGGATTTAATGTTCTGGCCCAAACCAAGCATTTGGTTGGCTTGTGTCCTCCTCTTTCTAAGCATCATTGCACCCAAGTTGGGTGAACAACCTGACACTCTCAACGGGCCATTTTACATCATAGTGACTGCTGTTACAAATAACCATACTTAAAAAACCAATATATATCATGAATATTATACTGTATGTGAAAGCAGGTTGATTCTAATGAAATACCTATATTGTGTTGTTTCAGTTGGCACAGGTTAACTACTTCATGAAAATTTTAACTTTTATTTTCAGACTTATTCTTCAACATAAGTAAGAGTATAAAATAAGATGGTTGAAACACCCATTCCAATCACATTTAGATTTTAAAGCAAAAAGAAAAAAAAGTTCTTGAATTGAGATATTGCTAGATTGGTTTCAAACTTCCAATCTTTCTGTTTTAATCTCCTAAGTACTGACATTATAATCATGCACCATCATATCTGCTGAAACACTGTTTCTACTGAAATAAGTCCTTTGATTTTTGTGTATTCCTTTCTCATGACAAGCTCTCTCTCTCTCTCTCTCTCTCTCTCTCTCTCTCTCTCTTCTTTTTAAATTCAAAACACTTTCTTACTGGATTTATCTTTAAAATTAAGCTCTCTGGGACAGGCAAGTCACAGAGCAATGTTCACTTTATCAGGAACTGTTGTCTCCTCTGCAAATACATTGCTTAAGTACCATCAATCGATACGTCTGGGACAACGAGACCTGTGGAATCAATTTTGGGAGGAGAGTAAGTGTTACCCAGTAACTATGCACTTATACATTAAAAATATTTCTTTTTAAATCATCAGACTTCAATCTCAGAGTAACTATTTGAGATATGATCCCAGCTTCCTTCATTCGCTTTCAGTTGGCTACTGACCTTCAATGTGAACGTTCAGAATTCAACATCAGGCAGCTCTCCGCTGGGATAAAAGATTTGAGGATTTATTTTCTATAATGCACATTATTTGTAGTTTTCATCTTCTGAATTACTTATAAGAGCCTAAGGTCTAATACAACCTTGACTAGCAGAGTTCTGTGGACAAAAAACTTGCACGCTGAGTTATTTTGCGATGCAACTTGACTTCTAAAAACTATTTCTGTAGTTGCATAGAAAGACAACATCTCTTCCCCTAAGACTCATTGTTTTCGCTTCTGTTTTAGTACTGCAGTGTGTAACTGAAATCGTCACATCCTACACTACAAAAGATAGTAGATAACCCTCGGTACTGTTTGCAAAGAACTGTGACCCAGAGAATTACTGTCTTTTGGTACAAAAGAGGCTTAATACAGAAAGTAATATTAATACCTGCTAATACCAGAGAGCTGAAAGAAAATGATAACAAGTGAGAGGTCATATGAGAGTCTTTGTAAAGTTGTTATGGATAAAGAAAAATATTTTGTGGATTTTGACTAAGATGATTGACAGAGATGATGGGATGAGAGGAGGCCCTCTCATTGGATGGCTTGTATGCATTTGTTAATATTTTTATGTGTCTGTCTATCTATCTATCTATCTATCTATCTATCTATCTATCTATCTATTTCTGAGACAGGGTTTCACTGTGTAACATTGTTTGACAAACTCTTTATATGTGCCAGATTAGCTTCCAATTTACCGAGTACCCTGGATTAAAGGCATATGCCACCACACCCACCCAGATCTTGATTTTTTTGTTTTGTTTTTAACATGGTATCTGTGCATGAGTGTGTCAACAAGGGAGTGAATTTGGGAATTAAATGTTCTAATTCTGAGACAAGAAACTTTATTAGCTTCCATCCACTATTCCTCTCCTCCCTCTCTCTAGTAATTTAGCAGATAGCTAATTGTGAAACTCATGGCAAAACCCAACATCAGACTTACCTAGCAAATCTCTTATGGCTAATCCACCACATGTTTATACATTTCTATAAAGTCAAGCCTAATGTTTACAGGCATACAGGTACATATAAGAAACTTTCTTAATTATTTTAAAACAAAATTTTCCACCACATGTTTTTCTTCTTATAAGAATATTGTTCTAATACAATATTATCTTGAATTTGAGCCAAGTTAAGGCTATGCAAGGAATCTCAAAGACTTTATTATTCTGGAAGCTGTCTTAAATAAGTCAAGCTCACAATTATCCTCAAAGGAACTAAAAAGACTAGGGACATGCCTAGTACAGTGATAGTGGCACTGGATATAGACTTGCCTCATTCAACAGAATTTGGAGCAGCAGCTTTCAGTGAACATTCAGAGGCTGGTTTGAGCAATGGATAGAGTTACCCTTATGTGTGCTGACAAAGACCAGATGGTTACATCTCTAAGTTGGAACTCAGCTGGCTTAGCACTATGTTTGTCCACCTCATTTGTGAATTTACAATCCTTATGAGAATAGAAAACACACCTGGTGAATACCAGCCCCAAGTATTGATGTAAACACCTGTCTTGTGTTCTGCACAATTCAAAGGGCTGTCTTGAGGGAGGAAGAAAAATATCAAATAATACTAAAAATGTTGACAAACTTCCAAAATTACTGAAACTGAAAATATTCTTTTTTTTCTTTTTTTATTGGATATTTTATTTACATTTCAGATGCCATCCCCTTCCCCCAATTCCCCTTCCTACAAAATCCCTATCCCATGCCCCCTTTTCCTTTTTGCCTTTATATAATTTTTTAAAAATGTTAATCAAAGACTTTATAAGTTTGGTAATGCTCAATCATAAGTGTAACCCAATACCCAACCTAGATATATCAACTATCTTTGACTGGTGAAGACACGTGAACATCTGCCTCCATGTCCCCCCCTTTCTCTCTCTCATCACCTAGCTTCTCCTCTCCTTCTCCTCCTCTCCTTACTCCTTGTCTTCCTCTCACCTTAGCTCCTCCTTCATATCACCCTTCCTGTTAAAATAAAACTTTTCTCTCAAAACACAATTAGAGCATAATTATACCAATTTGTACCAGTGAGGTACAAGATAGTCCTAATATCCAGTCCATCATTTTGTTGACTAACCAGAACCTCTGTCATCTCTCCTAACTAAAAGACTTAGTTCTGAATCTGGATTTTCTCTTGGCTTTAGAACGAATGTCAACTGAAAACTATCTACTCAAATCTTTTTTCTCAAAGTAAATAGCCAGGATTGGCTATGAGACTATAAGTTTTCAACCCCGTCAGAAATCCAGAATGACTGAGTTAACTGAAATTATGGGAAGCACAAAGCATAGCTTCTAAATCTTAGCCAATTTATAGATACCGCTGAACACCTGGACAGTACCTATACTACAAAACGTTGGAGCATCTGATCTTCAGCCTTCTGGCCCAGGATAAACTGACAGACCTTAGTGATACAGAATTATTAAGGGCTGATTACTCTGTCTAGGCAAATATAATCAGTTGACTATTCTGCAAGTGTGTCCTTTTCTGGACAGTAATTTGTCTGTAGATGGAAAGAGGCAATTCTTGCCTAGTGACTGTCTTCTCACCACTGGAGTAACTCCAAGGATGCTCAATTTCTTCTTAGAATCCAAGACAGGAAGCTGTCAGGAGCAGACAGGTCTTTAACCAAAATGAACTGTACTACAGGAAAGTTTGTAACTTCAATTCTGTGGACTTCTGATGTTTTGAATACCAACTATCCATGTAAGGTAATCTAGACTGTTGTCTGTTAACACATCTCAGCTATTTCTAAATAAAATATGGAAAACACCCTAGCAATAAACTCCAAGCCATGAATTTGCTATAGGCCCTTAATTCACAGGCTAACCATCTCAAATTAGTTAAGAAAGTTAAAGAAGGATTGGATCTAAGCCTTGTATTCCTAAATGTATTATACAGGCACAATGCCTATGAGAGTAACAATATTTATCTCACTTTTATATCAATAAAAAGCTCATACCCATGGAAACCTTAAATTTGAAATCAAAGTAAATTTTGTACCATTTAAGAAATTATAACTTCATCTTGATAACAATTATACAGATTTCTACCACTAGGTTATGGCTATGAAATAAATCCTAGTTAATCCTCCCTGTTCCAACAGAACCACTACTTATCCCTAGAAAGACAGCCCAATATTAACCACCTTAGTCCCCAAGCCCAGGGAATAGGGGCGCTGACTCTTCATCAACTTCTTCAAGCTGATTAAGGGCATTGAGATATTAGAAGAGGGGCGGGAGGAAGAGTAAATTGATAAGCCTCTAACGCTGTATCTAACTGAAAATATTCTTAACCCCTGTCAGTTATCTCATTCTCTATATCATTTTATAAATTCTCAAGAGACAGAGATGTAGACATTAACCCTGTTCTGCATTCCTCTCCACTGTTCAGGAAGATTGCTGGAGCTGTGTGAAAAAGGATTACAAAACCAAACTCTTGTGGTATTTTTTATTTACCTGAGAGTAATCCAGGGCATTTTGAAGTGCTATTTTTACCTAAAATACACCATTTTAAAAGATGCCTTTAGAAAAAAATAACATATAATAAAACCGCTTCCAGAACAAACCTCAATGAATCCTCATTTGTAATTCAGCATTGGGCTTTTCAGAGGCCTCTGTCCTTTTAGCCCCTTGCTTTAAGCCATGGTCAGCCATGTTCAATAACATTTTGGGGGTGGACAGGGAGCTTTGCTCCATGTTGCTTTGAGCTGTTTGCAGACAAAGCTCTAAAGACAGCACAAAACATTGCTTCTCTGAGCCCTGGAAAAAAAGGAATTGTTTATAATGGTTCATTTATTTATTTTTCCACACAATTATTTCAGAATTCATGTGCCAAGGCGGTAACGTCATGTTGCATAATGACACTGAATTCAAGTTCATTCATAGCAAGTAATTTGAAGTTGAGGACTTCACCTTAAAACATTCACATCTTGGAACCTTGCTCATGGCAAATACTAAATCAAACCCAAATGGCTCCTAGATTTTGATCATACTGGCAAGACTTGATGGCATGACACATGCTTGGATGACAAGCCTGTGGTCTTTGGGAAAAGAAAAGATGATATAAGCATTGGGGAAGCCATGAAGCTCTTTGAGTTTAGAAGTGGCAAAGCGAGCCAAAAAATGATCATTGGACTATGGACAGTTCTGTTATTTGGTACGTGCATGTATCTGAACTACTAGGACATTTCTTGAGTAGCTCAGGAGAGCTCCTCTCTTTCCATCTGCTTGTAATAACCAAAGTTTTTTGTGCCCCCATTAAAGTTTTTTTGGGGTCTCAAAGCTAGCTGAATTGCAGTGTTAAGTTTATGAGTGTGAATAAGAACTATTTTATAAAAGGAAATCCAACAACAGATGTGAGAATATCTACCAGCCGTTGTATGATTTTGTTCATTGTTTTGATTTACTTATTCAACATTTCCACTTATTGCATCAGTCTAGAACAACAAGATTGAAGTTTGCATAAGAATATATAAATAGGGGAATGTATCGGAAATGGCACCTATCTTTGGAACATAATCTGAGCCATCCAGGACTATTTGTTTCCTATCTCTATAACTGAATAGTATGGCCTATTCACAACTCATTCATAAAGAAATGCTGTTCTATTTATCTTGTGATTCTAAACGTTGAAAACTCCAAGATCAATCCCAGGGATTCTTGGGAACTGCCTTTTTGCAGTTCATTATACCCTAGCAGAGGACATCACCTGGGAAACAGAGTAAGGACAAAATCGTTTTGTTTTTTGTTTTTGTTTTATTACTGCACGGCACGTTGCACATTATGATTTCAGCTAATATTAACAACTACCCCCAAACCCCACCTCCAAATATCATTTATATGTATCTCAGGGTAAAGTTCCCAGCCCTTGAACTTTGAGGGACTCTAAGATCATAGAAATGAAGAGGGAAAGGTTGTCAAGGAAAACGTATAAACTAAAGGAAAGGGATAGTAGAGTTTCTGACCTAGGACAACTAAAAAGGATCAATTTATAGAAGCTCAAGAGCCACAGAAGAAACTGCTATAGCATGTGTCCTGATCTTAACAGGAGTTTTTCAGAGGGAAACCAGTATGTTCTTTGAATCTGTGGTTTAGAAAGTTCACTGGAAAAAGGCAGACTGGAAGGATTTGCATTTGAGAAGTAAATGACTAGAATTATTCAAGGATGGCTAGAAAGTATGGTATTGTGTTGGCCAAGTACAACCCTATTCCACGTAATTATGTCAAAAATGCTTATGCAATAACCATCTAGGGTAAATTTTGGTTTAAAAACGTGTTGAAGAATTGTGACTAAAATTGTGTGAACTAAAAAAACAAGCTTTGAGGTCTTCTTCTTCTTCTTCTTCTTCTTCTTCTTCTTCTTCTTCTTCTTCTTCTTCTTCTTCTCCTTCTCCTCCTCCTCCTCCTCCTCCTCCTCCTCCTCCTCTTCCTTCTCTTCCTCCTCCTCCTCCTTCTCTTCCTCCTCCTCCTCCTTCTTCTTTCTTTTCTTTTAATCTTAAGTAATCTCCACTTGAAAATAGTCTAAATAGCTGAGGGAAAGACTCAATTTTATTCTTTAAGATGCTGCCATCTAGTGACACTTCTGTAAAATTACACTGTGACCATCTATCAAGTTTGTATCTTGCTACAGTCCTTACTTCAATAATTTATGGTTTCTGCCATCCATACAAAAGAATTGTACATTCAATAAATGTACCGTGAGGGCCTGAAGTGGTTTTCTGATATTATTCCATAGCTGTGACCACGGGGCATTAATAACAGAATCCAGTAGGTGAACTTGATGCCTTTTTCATAGTCCATACTTTATGAATAATTTATAATAAAATAAAGTACAGACTTTTCTTTGGGTGTTCTAAGAAATTTAAACTCCAAACAATATATTAAAAGGTGAGTTTAAAAAATTCTCTTGTTAAAAATTATTCCTCTAATTAGAAATATGAGTGAGTAGAAAGATCACTTAACTTTCACAGTTTCTATTTTTTTTTCCACATGGAATTTTAGTCATGTGGGTATCTCACAATGCATGGTAACAAATGTGAGTCTTTTAAGCTGAATCATGAATTTGAAAGCCCAGATCTCTAAGTTTTCTTGTTGTTGATTACGTGCATTGCTTCCCAGTCATTTTCAAAAGGTGTATTACCATAGAAGACCCCTTGCTTATGTGATATATATTTCTCAATTTGGGTTAAGAAAAATGGTACAAAATCACCTCTCCACATGAGAATAAAACAACAAAATAAGATACATATAATAGGCACATATTATAGATAAAGTGTTCCTTTTGTGAAATAATAGATAATATTCTAATAAGTATAGTTTTGTGAACTGAATTTCCAAGAATAAAAGCCACACCTGTGTTAAGAATTCTACAAAGCTGAATAGAACAATGGCCGATAAGATCGTCTGAGACTGTGGAGAGCTTGGATGTGGTAGGCTTGGAGCACAATTATCTTAAGCTATCTTTAGTCTCCTTTATAGCCATTCATTGTTCACCTGTGTGTGTGCCCTGCCATCCTTGTGACTATCAGGTGGAACATTTGCGAGAATGTGCTAACAAAAGCAATAGCTTCCACCAGCCCACAGACTTAGAATGTCATTAGTTAGTGCTTGGGACCTGTAACTGAGATTTCTTTATTTTCTTACAACAACCTGATATTTCCACGAAAGTACTGGAGAAAGTGACATGATTTATGACTTTCTTTTGTTCTGTTACTCACTGCAGGAGTAACATGCATCTGCATCAGGAACTAGCATGAGCCTCTCATGCCCAGTGTTACCCCATTGGGCAGTTGTTAGAGAGATCTTTTCAGAGGTCGGACTTTCCTTCCATTGATCTATGGGTTTGTTTTGAGATATAGTTGAGATACATTTCAGTTTGAATTCTATTTGTATTTTGTTTCTGAAGCATGTGGTTCAAGGTTAACCTTTTAGTTTCTTTCTGGAAGATTCAGTTACAGGCATTTGGTTTGTTTCTGGTTTTAGATTTGGCCTTTTTCCTACGATATCTAATTCTGTGTTTTACTGTGGCCTGTGTTGTGATAGGGGGAAGGGAACAGGGAGAGAAGGGAAGAGTGTGAGGGGCAAGACCAAAAGAAGAGAAGAGAGCAAGAGAGTGAGGAGGGAGCAAGCAGCCCCCTTAGTGAGCACACCTGGCTGTTCCCAGGTAACTATGGGGTGGAGCCTAGATGAAATTCCAACTGCCTGTCTATCAGAAACCCCATGATGTACACAACCAATTGAAAGGGAAGTCCAGAAAGATACATTTATTCGTGGGATGGAAAGAAGCATAAGTGCCAATGACCCAGTACCTTGAGTTTCCACCCATTACATGTAAATGTCCGACATGTAAATATCCAGGGCAAGTCTCAGATACAGTGGAAGAAAAAAGACAGGATGAGAGACACTGAGGGAGTGTCTGCCAAAAATGCCATGCAGATTTCACCCAAAGCACAAGTCCCTAGCCGGCAGAGTAGAGCTTTTAACTGTCCGAGGAAAATGGGAAATAGATTGAATGAAAGAGGAAATATTGGAGTGAAACCATGATTTGTTATTCTTCCTCATTTTATGTTTGATGTTTTTATTAATTCAACTTTGGAAATAGCGAACAACTGCAGACAACTTGGCTTACCATTTCCTCGAGGGAAAACTTTTGATGTTTTTAGGTTGATGTTTCTCTTTCTTTGGGGTTTTCTTTGTTCTTTTCTCTTTTGTTGTTGTTTGTCTGTTTGTTTGTTTGTTGATTTATTGCTCTCACAGCCTGTTATTGATCTGTTTCAAATTTTATCTTTTCTAAGTTTACTTTTGGATGTTCATTTTCATCTAGAAATTTACCAACTTCTTTAGATTTTTTTCCATCTAACTGGAATATCTTTCAAGATATGGCCTGATAAACTTTGAATTTCCACGGCAACTGCTGTAATGGCTCACTTTACCTTGCTAAACTTATTGATTTGGGTCTTTCCTTGCTCTTGTTTGGTTACTTTGGTTACATAAACCCTTGTTAGTCTTGTTTACCTTTTCAAAGAACCTACTTTTCACATTATTGATTCTCTATTATTTATTTTGCTTTCCACTTCACAAATTTCTGCCCCTATCAAAAATGACTTCTATTCCTTGGTTATATGGCTTTTGTTATTTTTTCCAGAACTTTTAGTGCATCTATAAATTTATTTATTTGAGATCTCTTTTATTTATTTTCTTTTCCTTTCTTTCTTCTTTTATTTTACCTTTCTTTCTCTGCCTTTAATTTACTTCATTTCATTTACATCTTTAATTTGTTTTTCATTTTTAAATATATTTAATCATATTTACCTCCCATCAACCCAACTTCATATTCTTTCTGTATTTAAGAAATAAGATTTTAAAAAGACAAACAACTACAACAAAACAATTGATTTCTTTATGTAAGCATGTAGAGCTACAAACTCTCATCAGTTTAGATATGTTGTGTTCTCATTGTTACTTAATTCTAGTAATGGGTTTTTTTTTTTTAATTTCTTCAAGGACTCACTCAATGTTAAATAGTGTATTATTTAATCTCTATAAGTTTGTGTGGGGTCTAGAGTTTTTCTTGCTGCTGTAGTCCTAATGCATTGTAGTCAGATGAAATACAAGGAATTATTTAAAATTTTTTCTATTTATTATACTTGATTTATATCCTAATAGATGATATGTATAATGCAGTGTTTGAATGACATATTATGTAGATGTCTGTTAAGTTCATTTGATCTATGATTTTATTTAATTAAAATATTATGTTCTTTATTATTTAATTAATTTTTGTGGGGAACGACCTGTCAATTGGTAATAGTAGGGTATTGAAGTCATATCTACTATTTGTTCTGGAGTTAACCTGTGACTTTAGCTCTGATAGTACTTACTTTATAAAATTGGGTATACTCTCTTGGTTGATTGCTCCCTTAATAACTATGGAGTTATTCTCTCTATCTTTTCTTAGTAGGTTTGGTCTAAATTATATTTGCCAGATATTGTAACAGCATGGTCTGCTTGTTTGTAGTGCCATTTGCTTGGAATAGATTTCTATTCTTTCATCCTAAAGTAGTAATTTGGTGACACAGTGGGTTTTTTTTTTTTTTGAGTCAACAAATATATGACACATGCTTTTTGATCCAATCTATTAGGCAGTGTTTACAGATTTGGGAATTGAGGCCATTAACATTCAGGGTTATTGAAAGCTGTATTGATTACTGACATTCTGCTGATTTTGTTGGTTTTCTTACTTCCTTACATTGCTTAGTATTATTCTCTTATGGCTTATCCCTTTCTGTAGCCTCATGGAGGGATTTGTAATATTTTTACATCTGTAGGAATATTTTCCATAGAGCTGGCTTATTGGCCATAAAGTTATATAGACTATTTCTGTCACAAAAGTTCTTATTTTTTCCTTAAATTTTGGTCATTAACTTTACTGTAAATAGTACCTTGGATTGGCAGTTGTTATCTTTCTGATCTTAAAAATACATCATTCCAAGACCTTCTAGTCTTTAGAATTCCAGTTGAATAATCTACTGGTATTCTGATGGCCTTTATATGTGACTTGGTGTTTCTCCCTTGCAGCTTTCAGTATGCTTTCTTTGTCCTACTTATATATTGTTCTAATGAGAATATGATTAAAGGAAGTTCTTTCCTGAATGCGTATCTCTTTTCTAACTCTGCTAATTTTTCTATCCTGACTCTTTTAAAAAAAATGTTTTCTATACCTTTAGGATAAGTTTCTTCTTCTTCTTCTCTTATGAATACAACTTGTAATCTTGTCTTTTTAGAGGGGCCTCAGACATCTTGGGATTTCCACTATTATTGTTTGTTCTTTATCCTTGTTGAATTCCTCTAGTCCTTCCTCCTTATCTTTAAGCTCAGTGTTTTCTCCTCTTACTGGTCCACTCTTTTGCTGAGATATTGTTAAAGTTTTATTTTAATTACTTTTGATCATACTTTACTTAGTATTTTATTTTGCTTACTATGACTTTTATATCATATTGGTTTTTCTTCAGTATTTTTTCTCTTTTTTAAAATTCTTCTTTCATATCATCTATCCCCTTCTTTATTGTGTTTGCTTGTCTGTTTCTTTGAACATATTTATGATCGTTATTTGGTCTGTCTAGGAGCTCATTTAAATCACTCATACTAGATGCCATTTTTTCAGGAGTAATATTATTCGAGGAAGATATGTTGTCTTGTTTGTTCACATTTCTGTCACTAGTGCATTGAGAAATATGCAGTTGGTGAGACTTCTTTGCTTGGTTTAATTTTAATCAGCTATATTCTTTTAGTTGAAGGATTTGTACTGTTCAGGTGGGAATTATATAAGGAAGTGTAGATTGTATTCAGAAAATAATTTTTCAGATCTGGAGCTCCAGATACCTGACATAAACTCTGTATAATTCCCTCAGTAGGACATTAACTGGGAGAATGAGAAGACTTGTTTGGTATTACCACTATGTAATTTTCATACTAGCATAGGACTCAAAGACTACTGCAAGACAAACAAACATATATAGAATGAAGTACACTCAGATTTTAGTTAAAATGGTTAGAAAGGGGAATGGGGTAAGGTAAATAAGTAGAAGGATTAAGTATTAGATACTAGAATGACTTTGAAGAAAAGAAATTAAGGTTGGAAAAGTAGCTAGGAGGGGAGAGTTGAGGTATAGTTAGGATCTACAGAATTTGGAGATTGTGATTTTGATGAAATGTTATAAATAAGAAGGAAAAGAAATAGGAATTTCTAAGAATTAATTCTAAGAATGAGAACAAGAAAAAAAGCCATGGGAGAAGGGGCAAATATAAAATATGACAGCATAGAAGAATAGAGTGACTAGACAAAACTAGAATGAAATTACTTAGAGTAAACTGGATGAACAAAATAAACAGCAGTCTAAAACAAGCTGAACAACAGACAAACAAAAGCAAGACCAGCATGACACATGCAAAAGTAAATGACAGAGGATGCATGAGAAAAGGAAGGCTTACGAGTGATTGCGAGCACAGAGTTGAATAGGAAAGATCTTAGGACTTTCTGTTTCTACTTGGTGCTACATGGTGCTGTATTGCAGAGGGTTGGACAGGGGTCTTTGGCTCTGCAGCCTGGGTATCCTTGGGACTCTGAATCTGTTAGGGACAGGGACCTGCTACTACCATGTTATAATGTTCACAAGTAGAATTTAAGCAAACCCCTTTTATCTCCCATAAATGAACTCAGAAGTGAGTGTGATCAAGGGAGTTCAACTGGACAGTGCTGACTTCGTCCCTTCTGATAGACTTCAAGTTTCTTCCCTATCCTCATTTTTGCAAAACTTGTGCAAATGTCAGCATAGTGAAGGAGGGTCTAGTTTTGTGAAGATGGCTTTTGTCTAAGAGGGCTGCCTAAAGGATTGAGGGAGTTAAGGGTCAAATGTTGTGAGCTGGGGCATCAGAGAGGAACATGGCACTGTTCAACATATTGCAGTAAGCTTGAGACATTTGTCTTTACTGTTCCTAATCATTGAACAAATTGACATCTTGTTTGTTCTTCCCTAGGGCTGTTTTGTAGGCTTTGACCTAGCGCATGCGGTTGGAAATGTTGAACTCCGCTTACATGACTGGGGTGTTGACTTTGCCTGCTGGTGTTCCTACAAGGTAGGAACTAATGTCTGACAGCATTTTATTTCATATTGGTTTTAATCTAAGGAAAATGCTTGGTGTACAACTTACATTCTCTTTCTGTCAATGTTGTGGGTTTTTTCTTTAGGAAATAGTAAAATCATACAATAGAGTAACATGAAAAATAACTTATTTTTATTATTCCTACAACTGTAGAAAGTTTATTCATTAAATGTCTAGGCTACTATGAAAATAAATTAAATATCGAGAAAGACTCGATATTTAGACCTTAATTCAGACTTATTGATGCACTTGGCTTTTGTGGATATGAAAACTAAGTTACAATATTTCTACATATATAAATTGGTAATTATTTGACATAAAGCATTTGAACAAATGATATGTTAAAACTTAGTTTAGCTGCTGCATACTACTGATACTGGGCATTCCATGGACACCTCTGGAGTGTCCTGGAGGAAGGACATGATGCAGGAAATCACTGATACATGAAGAGCAGCCAAAGCAGAGCTGTGTATTAAAAAAAGGTCAAGTTCAAAGGTAAGAAGTGTGCAAGAGAAAAAACATTGAAATGGCTCTTTGAGCATTCTGCGCATCTTCTGTCTGTTAAATGTAGTTCTATATACAACTCATGCATTGCATACATGTGTTTTGAGCATTTTATGTCTCCCCCAAGGGATGTGTGTTAGCATTTTAATGAGTCACTGGTCACTTTTAGATGCCAGCCTCTTGCATCTTGTCTGCACCTGCACTGGTGTTAGTTAGTTGTCCTACAAGTGAGACTCAGGTCAGCTAAGTTTTTAAGTGCAAGGCTCTCCAGAACCTCACACTGCCCTACCTCAATAATGTAAATAAAATTTGGTGAAAATAATATAGCCACATATCTTCAACTTAGTAATGTTTTTCATTTGTTTTTCTTTTAGCAGTAAGACCAATAGACTGTTTTTCTCCAGAAGCTCCAATAATCACAAATTTTGAACTGGTCCCAAGTTATGGGTTTATTTAAAACAAGTGAAATAAAAATAGTGTTTATATCTCCCTCATGTATTCAAGTAAACCTATAAAATTTCACTTCTTGTCCAGTATTTAAATTCAGGAGCCGGAGGTCTGGCTGGTGCCTTCATCCATGAGAAACATGCCCATACAATCAAGCCTGCGTGAGTAGTGTCTCCAAGCTTTTATACTGTTATGAATGAGTTGATGTGTATTCCTAAGATGTTAAACATTCCTATCATTGCTCATGAACAGGATCTAGATTAGATTATAATTATTTTACCACTCCATTAACAGTGCCGTGCTTTCTCAGAAATAATTGCTTTCCAAAGACTTCAATGGGCTGAATAAGAAATTTAATCAAAAGAGAAACCTTCAATGCAAAACAAGTTCCTTGCAACCATGGAGAGCCAATGGTATAATGCAAAAGCCCTCTGGAAATTTATACTTTTAAATGTACTGCTTAGACTTGCCAATTGCTATAAGCACAGCCTGTCTCCTGACCATGGCTTGAAAGTCATAGGATGTGTTTAAGTTCCTCGACTCCAAGGTGCCAGATGAGCCACTGGAACCAGGATCTTTACCAACTCTCTATTGCTTTGCCCTACGAGTTGTCCAACTCAAGTTTTGAGTAAGGGGAGTACAGTCAGAGCTCCTCCTCCTCCGGGAAGATGGAGGGAAGAAAGAGGAGGAAGAGTTGGAAGAGGAAGTGGTGGAATCATTGCCCGGCATAGCTAAAAGAACAGCTGCAGACAGTACATGAACAACTGGCTGTCCAATTCTATGGCTCAATATCTAAACCCAAACTGAAGAGAGAAAAAACATAAAATGTGGAAGAACCAGAAGGCAGAGAAATATCAAGGCCATGTTAGAATTGTTGGAGATGGTGACGGGTCTCAGGTACCTTGACCCTTTGCTGCACAAAACCTAAGAAAGGTGACAGGAGGGGTAGAAATGTTGTTACCTTGGGTCACATTGGCTTTGGACTTTAAGGAAGAACTAGCAACAAGCTACCCAAGAAAGCCACCAAGACAGTCCCTCCTGTCCAGAACTATTGACAGAGGAGCAAGAAAAGAGGCCTATGAGTTAGAACAAGAAGAGGCAATTGAGCCTAGATGTCAATAAATTACCTGGGGAAAAGCTAAGTTAAACCATACACATCATCTAAACTAAGGAGCTGCTTTTATGTGACTCAAATCCACAAGTAATTGAGATTGATTTTGAAACAAATAAGCTATCCAGCCTCAGCTTCAGCACTATGTTCTTTCTTGCCTGGGAAAGAAACTTGAGGACCCTAAACTGCTAATCCTGTGCGAAGGGATGAGTACATCAATTGGCTGAACAATAACAAATGGTCAGCCCTCAGCAGTCCTCCCTCACATATGTACATATGTATATGTGTTTGTGTATGTACATGTGTGTGTACATATATGTTTGTAACAATAATTAATGAAGAGAGAAGCCATGGATTTGAAAGTGAGAAAGGAGGGAGGGGTATATAGGAAGGTTTAGATGGAGGAAAGGCAATGGGAAAATGATGTATTATATTATAATCTCAAAATATAAAATAAATAAAAATTTCAAACCTCCCCAAATAAGAAAGAAAGGTCAGAAGAAGGGAGATATGTTTGGAGGGAAGAATGAAGGAGAGAAGAAAGGAAAGAAGGGAAGCAAAGTCAAGAAGAAGAGGGAGGAAGGGAAGTAGAGAGGGAGGGAGGAAAACTGTGGGAATGATAAAAGAGAAGCTAGCTTCGTAGAAGTGGGAACTAGAGAAGTAGTTTCAAGATGTCAGCGAACAGCTCAACTTCATGAAAATTCCTCTCAAGTGAGCAGGAATCAGTCATTGTACATCAGGTGGCAGTGAGTGAGCAGTTCCAGCCCCAGATTTAACTCTTCACTATCACTGCAATCTTCTACACTAGTGATTTTGGCTCAGTTAGGCTAAGGGACAGATGAGGCAGGAAGGCTTTACCCCTTATTCCTCCACTTCCCTTCTTGTGACACTGTTCATTTCACACCTGTCCATAGGAGATCTGGCTCTGTAGGGAAGAGGAATGGAGGGACATTCACTGAAAAAGAGGCAAGAATAAGATAAGTTATTGGAGCTAGGTAAGACTAGGAGTGTGTAGCACCATGGTCCTACCCTCAGTCTCCATGGGGGTAAGAAGAGGTAGCAGGTCTTTTTTCTTATTGTCTGTTTTCCTACTCCTTTCCTTTCCTTGTTCCACTCTATTTGAAGAATGGGGATTTGTCACATCTTCATTTGGATGCCAGAACTGTCTTCCCTTTGTCTTTGGTTCTAGTTTGGGAATAAGGAAAATATAGCTGAAAAAAATTATACATTAGAAAATTTCTTATTCCTCATCAATATAAATGAAAGACAAGCAGGCTGTGCCTAATAAAGGCCTAAGTGTATTGTCATTCAAATTGCATCTACCTTTAAAGCTGTCAGTGCCACAAGCTAGCTTGTAAGGAATATCTTCTATTCTGCAAGACTTAATTATACATGAAACCCAAAGAAACTAAATATTGAACAATGGATTGGCTATGCAAAAATAATGCTGGCTGCTTCATACAGCTCTTCATAATTTTGAATAACTGTAAACACAAATACAATACACTAACACATTTATGCATTTTTGCTTGACAAGGGAACCCATTGTGTGTCTTTTATTTTTATCTGGTATGGAGATTAAAAAATATCATTCGGCATTTTATTTGTGTTTGTTCTGGAATGAGTTTAATGAGGTTGTAGAGAATGCCATTACATGATGCAGCAACTTTGGTTAGTTTTCTGTATCCCTTAGCCACTGGCTCAATGATTTAACCTTTAAAGAAATTACATCTAAATTACTAGACCTTGGATCACCTCCCATTTCTGCAATTCTCTGCAGATTAATCCCAGAAATTTAAGATCATTTTCTGTATGTTACTTAATCATGTCTGATATCTCTTCAAGATTTCAGGCTTCTAAAATTAAAAGGTACTTTTTCTTTGGACAATTATTTAGCCAGGCATGTATTTTCCATGAATATATTGCTGTCAGTACATTAAAAAGTTCTCTATATCCCAAATCTTCAGAGAAGAATATATAGTGCATATTAAGAGAATACTGCACATATTTTAAGTCACCTTTTTGATTTGTGCATGTGTGCGTGCATGAGTGCGTGCGTGCGTGTGTGTGTATGTGTGTGTGTGTGTGTGTGTGTGTGTGTAGAAATGTGTATATTATGTGTGTGATGGTGCTTGCATGCGTATGCATAACTAGGTTTAAAGACTAGATGTTGATTTCAGGTCTCTTCTTCTGTTGCTTTCCACCTTATATTTTGAGACAGGGTCTCTCAGTGGACCTGGAGATCACTGATCTGGCAAGGCTAGATAGAAAGCAAGTCCCCACAAGGCTCTTGTCTCTGCCTTTCAAGTATAGGATTGAAGGTACGCACTATCACTGCCAGCTTTTTACATAGGTACTAGGGATCTGAACACAGGTCTTCATGATTACAGGCCAGAAAGATGGTTCAGTGGATAAAGCAATTGTCCAAGCATAAAGACTAATATTTGTGTTTCCAGGATAAATTAAATCCAGATGTGGCTGCACACACATTGTAATATCACGTTGTCTGTGGTATAGTTACAGCTGCAAACGAAAGCATCTCTGAAAGTTCAGAGGCCAGACAGAATGCCTGGCATATGCCACAGTGAACAACAAAGAAAAATCTGAAGACAGATATCCAAGGGTGTCCTCTGAACTCCCTTCATGTACACCATGGCATATGCCCAAACACATGCAAAGAAACGTGCAGACACATCCAACACTCACACATACAGTACACACATACATGTACACAACACACACATAACAAATTTTGTTATCATTTCATCTAGATTAGTTGTTTTCTACATAGATAACATACAAGATTTTTTTAAACTCACGTGTTATAAAGTAGCTATCTCTGCCATTTCTCATTCTTTATTATTTAAATTCGGTTAGAAGATCTGAAGTGTGATCTCAAGTTGAAGGGCAGCTGCTTACAGATGGTCAGAGGAGAAAGTAATTTATAGTTGCTTCAGGCCATGCCAGGCCTTAAGCTCTGGTCTGCCAGGAGAGGTGTGCTCCACTTGATTTCTCTCACAGCACATGAGGACCAGGAAGGGCTGAGCATTCTCGTCTGTGCTTTGTTCTGTGTAATCCCTAAATCACAGTCTCTTGCTGGTGTGCAATGCCAACAATATTTCCGCACATTCAATGTACTTCCCTAAAGAAAATAATGTCGGTCTCTATTACATACACAAGTTTACTGAGAAAAAAATAATTTTATGTATCCCAAGGTACTAAATGTTGCCACTTAATTTTATTATATGTCACCAATTCATCTAAAGATGCATCAACATATTCAAATCTTTGGGAAGAATAACATTGGGTGACATTTCTAAAACTGTTACTAAGGCATTCTCTCATCCCTTCTGGATGGGTATGGAGCAGACTCCCAGTGAACATGTAGTATTTTTCCCAATTGAAAGTATTCTCTTTTTCAAGCACAACTGGTAACCCCAAAGTTTATGGTTTCTGACCTTCTAGGACATCAAATCATTCTTGACTGTCACCAGTTTCATTAGACATTTGAAGAATTGACTGAATTTCTACTCCCTAAATTCTCTCTCCCACTGTCTGTGTTGCCTACTCCTGTCATCCTTCCTCCTCTTCCATTTCTCCCGCTCCTTCCTTTGTTCCTTTCTGGTTTGGAAATGAGAATATTCTAGCTCAGTCCCCTGAGCACCTCACTTATGACAGGTGTGTCAACCATACTAAAACGGGAACTTCTTTTTTGAAGCTTATTTTGTATTTGTATAAGCTATGGTTCAATGTTTTTGATGTACTGCTTTTTAGCTAGTCAGCCTGGCATATGGACGGGCTTAAATCAGGCTTAACCAGCAAGCTGCATTACAGAAGACTGGCTTTTGTTTTCCTGTTTGTTGTTCATTTCTTCCTCGTTCTTAAAGCTTCTTTCAATGTGATGTCAGAATGACTAACTCCAGGGCTTCACATTTCTAGACTTAATTCCGTCCTCCAAACCCAGGATCATGTGTTAATTTATGTTAGGGGCTGAGAGCTCTGTAGACGAGGGATGTTGCAGACTTGCACAAGAGCCTGATGATCTGTTCTTGTTTGTGATGGGAAGCGTAGTGCTTTGCCAGAAGTTTCACATTGTGCTCTGCAGTGTGTTATCCTTCTTTGTACATCTGTAAATCAAAGAGCATCCCTGGAAAATGTTAGAGGAAGATTGAAAATGTCAAAATACGACACTCAATTAGACTGGTTCCATAAACAGCAGTATTGTTCAGTAAAGCTATTTTGAAATAAAAAGATGCTTTCTTGTGAATAACAATTATCATGCAGATATCACATATAAATTGAATTTCATAGTATCTATGCTAATTCTATTACCAATTAATAATTGTATTTTTATTGTTAGTTCTGAGGTTTCAATTGTTTGTGTTTAACAAAACTTCCAATTGCTATACCTTCTCCTTCTTCATAGAGCTGCAGAGAGAAGTCGGCTTTTGTTGCTTTTGCTAAATTATTCGTTATCATATGAACAACCTCAATTCAAATGTAGGAATCTAAAGGCTATCATAACCCAATTGGCAAAGTCAGCTTTGTTGCTTGAAAAGGCTGACATCTAGTGGTTAAAGATATTTCTAGTGGTTAAAGTTTATTTCAAATAAATAAATAAATCTGTCATTCATCTTTTGACAAATATTTTCCTATATATATGAAATTTCACATATTTTATAGATATAATATGAAATTTTATATATAATATATGAAATATATAATATGAAATATATAATATAAAATATATAATATGAAATATATATATATACACACACACATACACACACACACATATCTCTCTTTTGATCACAGGGCTATGTACATTGCAGCAGTCTGATAATGAATGCTTTCAAAGAGATAAAGAACAGAATGTGGGTAGGAGTAAAGGTAGGGTAATTTCAGGTGTATGGTGAATTTCAGGTAAGTTATAGATGTTCATTATGGCTGTGGGAAGAATAGCCATGCAGAAATGGGTGGTCCATCTGGTGTGGAATGAATCCCAGGAAATGAAGTGCATTCTAGAAAGTTACTATTTGCTATATAATGTTGGAACTTTCTTGATGTAATGACTCTGTTAAACTGATTCATATCTATACCAAGATTTTTACTCATTTGTTGCTGTTGTTGGGAGGTGTTTATTGGACGTTATCTACAGCTAATTACAAAAGGTATTTCTAAGTTCATTTTGTACAATAGGGCGACTATTAGAGGGCAGAGTTAATCTGCTCTGAAAAGATCAGCGCTCAAGCAATCTCATCTTCTCCTTGTTCATCAAAACCTTCTCTCCCTGCAATTTTAACCTAGCCCACACTTAAGAATTATGATATATTATGACTAGCTAGGAATAAATTACATATTGAGAATCCTTTGACAGATACTTATGATAGACGGCTGCTCAATCTACAAAGTTAATAACTGCCCTAAAATATGAGAGTGTATTTCAATGTAAATTCTTTGAGAATTTCTAATGTAAGTATTTTGTTTACATCACTCCCACCCTTCCTTTACCCCTCCAACTCTTCCCATGCCTCCCCATTTCTTCCATGCTCATGATATCTTCTACCGTCACGACTGTTACATATATACACACGTTCATATAAACATGACTCAATGCGTCCATTTAGTGTTGCTCATATGTTTGTGTTTAGGATTGACCACTCAAGACTGGGTAACCTATCAGAGGGTTTATTCCAAGAAAAGACTGATTCTCCCTCTCTCATCAGTCATTAATTATCTATTGTTCAGTACCACATAGGACCTTGTCAGATCTCCCTCCATCATCTACATGGACATGTCGTTGAAGTTGTCATTATGCACATCTTGCTCCAATAGTGATGTATCAAACTGGGGTTTTGCTCCCCACTGTCAATTATTCTTTCCATTTTGATCAGTCGTGGTTTTCTATAACAATCTATGTCTATTACAAAGAGAAGCATCTTTCATGAGAGATGAAGATTTACTCTTTTCTAAAGGCATAAGGAGGATAAGTATCTAGAATTCCATTAGGAATTATATTGGTTTAGAGCAGTGCCAGCTGCACATTATCCTCTAAGATTCATGACCTGATTAGGTGCCAGTAGTTGGCTCGGTTTACAGCATCCATTATGATTTTCCTCCCATTGGAAAATCTATGTGGATGAATGTTGGCTACACTCAAAATATAAGTAGCAGTATGGTGCCTTTTAGGGTATCTTTTTATTGTTGTAGCTCATAGGCTTTACAAGTAGCTGAGACTTTTGATTGCTTCTTTGTCTTGGTAGTGTACATAGCAATTTTAGCTACAATGACAGCTAGTCCTCATGTACTGGGTTTCTAGGTCCATTTCAGCTTCAGTCTTTTAAGTACTGTGTCTGAAGTGGTTTCGTCAGCAGTAAGTCTTACCTTCACGTACTGGGAGGCAACTTAGAACAGAAGCTATAGCCTAAATATTTTGGAAAGTCTTTTGAATTCCCCTGATCAAAACCTTGGTCTAACTGTTTCTAAAGAGGAAGTATTGTCACTCCAAGTGGTATAACTTCATTTAATATATGTGTATAAATATTATATATGTCTTTATAAATAAATATAAAACAATATGAAAGTAGTACTTTAAACAGCAAAGGCTTAGCAATCAAAATATGTGACAAACAGCACTCAAATGACCTTGACTTTGTGTTAACTTTATGAATGTCAACTATTGTATTTCATGTGGTCCAAGGTCATATTTGTCCCTTTGATTTAAGAACTTCAATATGTGAGGTTTTTTTTTTTTTTCTGTAGCATTCCTTAGGCTGTAATTCAATGTTCAGCCCCAACTTACTTTAATAAAAATGGATATTCTGCTTTGAGAATTACAGTAGATTGGATGTGCAGAAAGATGATTTCTGCTCACAATTTTAATGTTACACATTGAGATGATGGTACCCAATGTTTTTGTCACCACTTAGAGTCATTTGATTGGAATTTTAAAATAGAGTTGACATTTACAAAATCCTATTAAGAGCTTTTGTCCTAGTTATTGTTACAAGTAGTGTGCAAGTTAAAAAGATTCTGGCTAATTTTAGTGAGTGTTTAAAACAAATTTCGGATGTCAAACATAAGATATTCTTGTTTTGCCCCTTATTATGCACATAAAATGATTCTCAGGGAAATCCAATGCAGAATAAACATGTGCATCAAAATATCCCACCAAAAGACATTAAAGATTATAAGCTTATACCATGTTTCATCCAAGTAAACAATTGAAATTTGTGGAGATAAGCTTATGCAAATTTGTTCTGTGCATTTGACATTTTCCATATCCACATACATCTAGAAGCATGTGTTAAGGTGTATCTAAAATGCAAACTTTTTTTTAGTTTCTTAGTGATCTCATCTGTCTTTCCTGCATAATGCCTCCTCGTGTAAATACTCTTAGAACAGGAATTCTATAGATTGCAGAGGAAGGTGCTTGTCTAGAAGTAGCTCAACTATGGTAATAGTTTTAGTCACTCATTTGTGTAAGAAAAGAATTTCATTGCTAGTCATTATTATCATCAAAGTTCACATTGTGAGAGTTCCACATTATCTAAGCATTATCCAGTGTTCAACACAATACAGATTAACATAGATTTTGTATACCATAAGAAATGTTTATGGGTCACCCATCCACTTATAAAATTACTCCCTACTTGAAAATCTTTCATCAATTAAAATTGGCATCCAATTCTATCAATCACTTTGTGTAGTCTCATATTATAAATAAGAGATGATATAGCAGATATATAATGAACATTATAACACATTTCCAGAAAGTTAATAGTGGAAGTGTAGTTGAAAAACTGTTGGCTCATAATTACGGGCAGCAAAGCTATAGTTAGAATTATTAGCATAGGTAGTTGAAGAAATTTGACAAGAATTGTAAATCAAATAGCTGAAATATTAACGATTTTAGAGAAAAAAAAAACATCAAAAAATCTCCAAGATTTTGTGGAAAAAAGTTATGCCTTATACAAATGGGATTATATTCTGCCACCATAACATTGCCTCAAAGTACAAATATAAAATAAACAATGGATTTATTGTTTTTTTCTTTTTGAAAACTGTATTATATGGCTGGAGATATAACTGCAGTGAAAGAGCACTAGCTAATGTTTCAGAGGATCAGGATTCGAATCCTAGCACATACATAGACTTCACATTTGTATGTGACACAGTCTGTCACCATATTCTGGCTGGATGTCCCCAGGCATACATGTGGCACACAG
This sequence comes from Rhabdomys pumilio, assembly GCA_030674055.1. NCBI lineage: Eukaryota > Metazoa > Chordata > Mammalia > Rodentia > Muridae > Rhabdomys > Rhabdomys pumilio. Next base: position 115,962,547 of record JANHMN010000002.1, read on the forward strand.
TCATACAAGCACGAAAACCACCTATACATATAAAAATAAATAGCAAAATAATTATTTTAAATGTTATTTAATTACAAATTTATCAGATTATAAATTTAAATCTTTTATTATTTCAACCTTATATCATTTTGACTTATTTATTTTTGCTTTATGTGTATGAGCATTTGTCTTTGCAGAGTAGAGTGCCTACCTAGTACCTGCGGAGGCCAGAAGAGTGTCAGATCACATGAAACTGGAGCTATAGATGGTTGTAAGCTGCCATATGGGCTGGGAACTGAACTTCAGTCCTCTGCAAGACCAGTCAGTGCTCTTAACTGCTGAGCCATGTTTCTATTTTCTTGACTTAATTTTTTTTATTGGATACTTTATTTACATTTCAGATATCATCCCCTTTCCCCATTTCCCCTACCCAGAAACCCCCAATCTCATCCCCCCTCCTCCTTTTTGCTTTTTTACTATTTAAATTACATGCAAGTATTAAGGTCAGTTCTAGGTTGAGGAACTAGCGATACAATAGATGCAAATAGTCAAGGAACAAGCAAGACAATAAACACAAATAGTCAAAGAAACAAGCAAGACAATAAATGAATGAGTGAACACTGTTTCTAAGTGCTTATCAGGATGACCAAAATATCTGAGCCTATTTTTCTGTCCTAGCCCAAAGTAATTTTCATGCCTGAAGCCTATTTCTTTATTCTAGCCTAAGATTTAGATTCCTGCCTGAAATTACTTTTTGTTTTAGCCTAATGTCAGATTCCTGTCTGCAGCCCATTTCCTTGTCCTTGATTGACCTAATATTTTAAGGTAATGCTTTAATATGCTATTTTCTCCTTTATAAATAAAATCTATTTCGCTCCATTTCTCTGTTTGTAAATGATGAGGAATTCTGATGTATCCTTACATAACTATGTGTATTGTGAGTATATGGCTATGTATAAATTTATATTTCCAAATCAATAACTAAATATTGCAAGGCTCACTATATATCTTACTCTACTGAATATACATCTATGTTCTCCATGCTTTGTCATAAATAAAGTTGAGTAATAGTGAATGGGTCAAAATGATACATAAATATAATTTGTTAATATTTTGTACAAAAAGCCTTTTCCTCTCTTATTAAAAATAGATTTTTTCCTACATAATATATCCTGAATTCAATTTCCCCTCACTCTACTCTCAATTCTCTCTCAATTTCCACTCCAATCTGGATCTAACCACTTTCTATGTCTATTTAGAAAACTAACAATTTTTTAAGGAATACTAATAAAATAAATCAAATTTTAATAAAATAAATTAAATAAGATAAAACAAAAGCAAATATGTTAGTACAAAACAAGCATACAGAAGGAAAAGAACTAAGTTTCATCCATTTACCTGTGAGTTTCATAATTTCATTTATTTTCCCAGTTCAGTAATATTCCATTGTGTACATATACCACATTTTCTTTATGTATTCTTCTATTGAGGGGCATCTGTGTTGTTTCCAATTTTGGCCTTTTATAAATAAAGTAGCAACTAACATGGCTGAACAAGTGTCTTGTGGTAGCATATAGCATCCTTTGGGTAATATGCCCAAGAATGGCATTGCTGGGCTTTGAGGTAGACAGATTCTCATCTTCCTGAAAACTTGGTACACTGACTACAAAAGTTGTTGTACATTCCCAGAAGCAATGAATGTGCATTTTCTTTTTCTTTCTTTTTAAAAAAATTATTTGTTTATTCACTTTATATCCCAATATTATCCCCCTCTCATCCCTGTACCCTCTCATGCAGATTCTCCTCCCAATTCCTCCCTCACCTTCTCCTTTGAGAAGGGGGAGTCCCTCTCTAGGGATCACCCCTCCCATTCTTCATCACTACCTTTCCACTATCCCCCCAGTACCCTTTTCCATATACCAGCACATAAACTCACTGCAGGACTGAGCAAATCCTTGTACACTGAGGCCAGACAAGGTGGTCTATTAGTAGAACAGGAGCCTCAGGTAGACAGGTAACAGATTCAAGGACAGCCCCTGCTCCTGTTGGGAAACCTACATGAAGACCAGGCTGCACATGTGCTACATATGTGCAGGAGGCCTAGGTCCAGCCTGTGCTTGTTCTGGTTGGTAGTTCAGTCTCTGGGAGTCCCCAAGGTTAGTTGACTGTGTTGGTCTTCCTATGGAGTCTCTGTCCTTTTAGAGTCCCTCAATCCTCCCTCCAACAATTCTCTACATTCCCAGAATTCCATCTAATGTTTGGCTGTTGAGTCTTTGCATCTCTTTCCATTGGTTGCTGAGTGGAGCCTCTCAGAGAATAGTAATGTTAGCAACTATTCTGCAAGCCTAACAGCGTATTGTTAATAGTAATAGGGATTGGATCTTGCCCATGGGACAAGTCATTGGTTGGCTATTGCTTCGGTCTCTCTCTAAATTCATCTCTGAATATCTTGTTGGCAGGGCATTTTTGTGGGTTGATTGCTCTCCCTATCTCTCTACTTGGAAGACTGTCTGGCTACAGGAAGTGGCCACTTCAGGATCCTTACCCTGCACTACTAAGAGTTCAGCTAGAGTGGCCCTCATAAATACTTTGGGGCTAGCCTCCATCCCATGTCTATGGCACATCCTAGGAATTGTCCCCCTACCCCACCAGATTTCTGTTCTCTCTCTTCTGCTCGTCTTACACTTAATTTACCTCACTCCCCACTCCCCTTCCCATCACCTCTCCCACCCAGTTTCTCCCATCCAGCCACCTAGGATAGAATGAGTATTTTCTCTTTCCACCTACGTGCAAGCATAAACTGTCACTTATGTTATTGATCTTAGCCATTCTGACTGGTGTAAGATGAAATCTCAAAGTATTTTTGATTTGCATTTCTCTGAAGACTAAAGATGTTAAAATTTTCTTGAAGTGTTTCTCAGACATTTGAGCTTCCTGTATTGAGAATTCTCTATTTAGGTCTATACCCCATTTTAGTTGGATTGTTTGGGTATTCTTATTTTTTTTTTTTGATATTTAGTTCTTCTTAAGTTCTTTATATATTTTGGATATTAGACCACTATTGTATGTGTAGTTGGTGAAAATCTTTTCTCAGTTTGCAGGCTGCCCATTTATCTAAGAACAGAAGTTTTTCAGATTGATGAGGTCTCATTTATTAATTGTTGATCTTAGTGACTGTTCTAACAGTGATCTCTTCAGAAAGTCATCTCCTGTGCCAGTGGGTTCAAAGATACTCTCCTACCTCCTCTTCTCCTAGGTTCAGTGTATCTGGTTTCATATTAAGATCTAGAGTCATTTGTAGTTGAGTTTTGCACAGGGTGCTAAGTACATATCTATTTGAATTCTTTTGAGTGCAGCCATCCAATCTGATTAGTGCCAGTTACTGAAGATGTTCTTTATTTCCAGTGTGTATTTCTAGCTTCTTTATTAAAACAAGTCAAGTGTGTGCATGTCTGAGTTTTCAATTCAATTCCATTGATAGATGTGTCTCTTTTGTGCCAATCCAATGCTGTTTTTATTGTTATAGCTCTGTAGTACAACTTGAAATCATGGTGGTGACACCTCCTACAGTTCTTTTATTATTTAGAATTGTTTTTTATCTAAGCTCTTTGTGTGTGTGTGTGTGTGTGTGTTTTCATATGTAGCTGAAAACTGTCCTTTCAAGATCTGTGAAGAATTGTGCTGGATTTTAAATGGGAATCGTACTGATCTGGAGATTGCTGTAAAAAAATATAAATAAAATCTTTTAAAATATAGAATATCATTCCTCTATGGTCTAGGCTGGTCCTGAACTTGCGGTCCTCCTACCTCAATTTTCCAAGTGCTGGCATTCCAGGTGTGTACTATTTTGAAGAGTCCTTAAGAAAATAAAAATCATTTTTAATGGAAATTTTTAAAAAATGTTACAATTCATTTGGGAAGGTGCCACTTACACAATAATATAATTGATTTAAATGACAGACAACAGTAAATCTGTGTCCCAAAACAACTTGTAATTACAAGCTGATTTTGTCACAGAAGTGAATATGCATGTGACTAACTCAGGGGTTTTTAGTGTAAGCTCAGGCCAGGAGACGAAGAACTTATAGCAGCAATTTCTCTGTCAAATGGAATGCAATATTAACTAAGTGATTACCTTTATTCTTTTACTTTGAAACCTGAAATTGTTGTCTATAAGAGAGATTCACTCCACAAATTCCATCCATAAGGAGGTATAAAAAGGAGAAGAAATTGCTTAAATGACATTTCTTAAGGTTATTTCAAGGAACCCCTTTCTTTTTATTCCCTTCCCTGGTTCTTTCATGGAAACGTTATTGGCTTAACATTTTAAACCTACCTTAGTATCATCAGATTTCCCTTTATCCCCATTCTATAATATTTCATAAATTATAAACAACAGTACAATCAGGATTATTTTAAGCTCTCAGTCCTGAAGGCACACTGAACAAGTTAGTTACATCTGTATTCAGACTTAGGCCTCAGGTTGTAAGTGAGTGGGGTGGGAAAACAGGCAAGTCTCTTTCAGAAAATTCATTTATGCAATCACAATATACAACCTACTCTGTTTTCATTTATAAATTATTAAGATTTAAGGTCAACAATTGCAAAATTAGTATTCTTATCAAATGGCAAGGTGTGTGTGTGTAACATGTAAGTATATATGTCTCTCTGTGCGTTTATTTGTATCTGTGTGATTGATAGGGGCAGAACTCACCCAAAATATCAGATGCCAGTCAGTATCTTGTGTCTTCCTGTACCATTTTTTCACTTTATTTTTTATTCTTTTCCTTCCTCCAACTCCTCTAAGTTGCTTCCCACCTCACTAACTACCCATGTCTCTCTCTCTCTCTCTCTCTCTCTCTCTCTCTCTCTCTCTCTCTCTCTCTCTCTCTCTC
>JANHMN010000002.1:115967430-115989095 GCA_030674055.1 Rhabdomys pumilio
CTCTCTCTCTCTCTCTCTCTCTCTCTCTCTCTCTCTCTCTCTCTCTCAAGGAATACATAAATAAAAACACAAAACCAATAAGACCAAAAGATAAATCCCACAACAAAAAATAAGTGCACAAAAAATAATACAGATTGCATTTTTGTCAACTATTTCTGGGCATGGTGCTTACGTGGGTGTGTAGTTAACATACCCAGTGATACTCCAATGAAGAAAACTGATTTCTCTTTCATCACATGTATCAAATCCAACTAGATTCTTGGTTAGGTGCAGCAGTTTGTATTTATTTCCCCTTCTCAGTTGATGCTGAGATTTTGTATGATTTGAACCTGTTCAGATTTGTATGTGCTGTCACCATCTCTGTGAGTCATATTTACATCAATTCTATTTTGTCTGGAATACACTGTTCCCTCACCATTGTCTACCATGTCTGAATCTTACAATCTATTAAGCTCCTCTTCTACATAGATCCTCGATCTTTCAGGGAAGGATTTGATAATGACATCCCAACTAGGGCTGAGTGTTCTAAGTCTCGTACTCTCTGAACATTGTCCATTTGTGCATATGTGTATCAGTTTTCATCAATTGCGAAAAGCTTCATTGATTATGGCTGAGTGATGCTTTGATCTACAGGTACAGCAATGTCATCAGGAATCATTTTATTGATTTGTTCCTTTAGCAGAATAATAGTGGCAGGTTTACCACTAGGGACCATGACCTACCTTGTCTCAGTTTCTTGACCACAATAGCAATGTCAGGCATTGATTTTAACTTATGGATTGGGCCTTATAGACAATTAAAAGTGATTGTTTACTCGAATAGCATTTGTACCATCATCATACTAGTATGTCTTTTAGACAGGTCACTGTTGTAGGTCATGGGACTTGTAGCTCAGTGAGATCATTGCTTTCTCTTCTGGGAGCAAACAGAGAGCACTCCAACACAATGAATACTGGATAGTAGAAATGACATTTATAAGTGGAGCATAAGTTTGAGTTCTTTGTGTCCAATGACATAAGTAGTATCTTCAGTGACAGGGCATTACTATCAGGTTGTGTAAAGACTATTATTCAACCTAGAGCTCACTGATTTGGCTAGACTAATTGGCCAGTGAGAACCCTGAGATTAATCTGTCTCTTTCCATTTAGACTAGGATTCCAGGCTCATAGCCATATCAGATTTTTTTTAATGTTTATGTGACTGTCCATGTTCTGGGACTTGTCAGCTTTATTGTCATTGTTTGTATTGTTATTACTGAGATCTAATATAATTACAGAATTCTTTCCCTTTCCTCTCTCAAAACTCTCCCATATACTCCTTGCCACTTCCTTTCAAATAGCCTTTTTATTCACTGATTGTTTTACATATATTCTTAACTATAGCCTGTTCAGTCCATAAATGTTATTTGTATACATGTTTTAGTATGAATGTTTGGCACTGGACAGCTAATTAGCATGCAAGTGTGAGAGAGACCAGTTCTCCCATGAGCCATTTATTCAGTTACCTAGAGTTATTTTTATAGAGTTGAGTCCTGTAGGCTTTCCCTCATCTACTTCATCATGTCCATTGGTGTTGTCCTTGTCCTTGTCACTTCCTGTTTGGACAACCATCCTGATGAGATTTTGTAACTGTAGCTGCTGACATTGCTAGGAGACACAATCTCTCAGCAAACTCACTGATCTTCTGCTTCTCATGACTTTTCCATTCCATTTCCCACAATGTTCCCTCTAAGCTTTAGGTCAGTCTGTACAGATGTGCCCGTTGGAATTGAGGTCCATAGTGTTTCATTTTGATTGGTTGTGGTTTTCTATTGTGGTCTCTGTCTGTTGCAAAAAGAGGGTTCCTCGATGAGGGGTGAGAACTATATTTATATGTGGATAAGATGACAAATAGATTGTTGTTAGAGATTGTGTGGGTTTAGTGAGTTAGTGGTTGTAGATTCTCCTGTAATAGCCATAATTTCACTAGAACTGGATAGTGAGTTAGGTTTCCAGTAACAGCCATTGTTTTCCACTTACTGACACATCAGATTTTTATATGTGTGGTGACATCCTGAACTTAGCTGATTATTCTTGTGCAGCAAGTATGTTACTGACTTAAACTTCTCCCCAGCCCCATCAGTTTTTATTGTGTGAAATCCTCAAATAACTTTCCCATATGGTAAATTGAAGGTGTTACCATAAAAATAACTTATTTGTACTGAGGTGTGATCACAATTAAAAATAAATTTGATTAATCATCCTGTTTTCTTTCTATTCAGGAAATAAATAATACCGGCTGTTAAAGGAAGCCAAATAGTAATTATCCACCTTATAAGATCCTTAAGGCCCTTCTTGCTAACACATCAGTCTTCACTGGTAATGATGACATAATTGTTAATTTAGGAATGATGAAGTCCTTTGAAACGTCAAATTTTATTTTCTCCTCTAAAACTGCAGTCTAGGGTCTCAGAAAGCACATAGGTCACTGAACCTTTCAGACTTAAAAAGTAAAACTTGTCAAAGATCTTCAGCATTCTGTGTTAATTATTTCAAGTTCTGTACAGAAAGTGACCTTTGAAATCTGCAGAGTTTTTTTCTTAAAACTTTAGACAGCATTATCTAGAAATTGCATGCATTCTCCAGCTCTGTAGGATTGCCAAAAAGGCTGGGGTAGAAGTCTGCTGTGAGGATACACACACCTGGTATGTAGGCAGCTTGGAAAATTGCCTGATCAATCACAGGCCTAGGACATCCTGGTGTGCTCAAGACTCTCTGAATATACTTTTGGGAATAAATGGCTGACCTACAGGGTCTAGTTTCTCTTTGCCTGTTTGTTTTGTCAGAAGAAGGAATTTGCTTGGGTGGAAACTACACATTTACCTGCCATTCTTATGATTATATAGAGATGGTTTGGTGTGCATACCATTTTCTGTTTCAGTCAGCTTTGGTTGGTGTCTCAAATGACTTAACACAGCAATTTGGGCAGAAAACAGCATGTGAAAGATTTTTCTTTTTTCAAGTAAGGGTTTGTGGTCCTAGTAAGATTTCACCATAGTCCATTCAATGTGATTGAAAAATTGATTGTAAATTGAGACTTTCTAATTTTGAGTTATTTGAGTAAGGGGCATTACACTTTTAAATTCTCCTTTATAACCCAGAGTGCCCAAAAAAATTAACTTATGGCTCTTTCTTTCTTTATTCCTTCCATAATAGACAAACCCGAGTTTAGCATATGGAGGCATTTATACTCTCAAAATTATTCTGAAGGGGTGTGATTTGCAAAATGCTGACAAATTAAATATGCATTTCCATATGCTTCTAAAAAAGATCAAATATATCTGTGAAAGCTATCTACATAAATCCTTCATGAGTTTGGTTTAACACTGATGTCCAAAATTTGAGTACTTTCTAAAGTCCCAGGCTAAGATGTCTTTTTTCTGTTCTTGTTCTCAGCACATCAATAATATTACAAAGGATTACAAAGCAATATTTCAAGATAATGAGATACTTCAAAAAAGTACACTTGGAAAAAGAAATTCAAAGACTTTTTACACATAATTTTTTATTCCATTATATTGACTCAGCTTTTAAGAACAACATAATAATCTAAAACTTCAGAAAATAATAATTTTCATTAAAATTTAAGCAGAGATATATTTGTATGAATGTGCTTATCATATTGCTAGCCCACTGACCACATTTAAATAAGTCTCTTGTGTACTGAGACTTGAAGAGGTAATTGAACATGCTATAGACCCAAGCAAATCATCTATGTGTGTACATGGAAGGGCAAAAGAGAGGAAGGAGATGAGTTGAGCTCTGCACTAACGTATCAAAGTGCTTTGCAGAGAAGTGTTAAACACCTGACATAGAGCTGAGCACAGCAATGGTGACAAGGGGAATAATTTCAGACAGAAGAAACTGATGAAGACCTCAATGCCTTGTCATATCAAGTCTGATACCAAGGCTTCTTATGTATAAGTTGCTAGTACCAGAAGCAGACCCAAAATATGTATCCTCAAACATGCTATGTAGCATCTTCACAGGAAGAATCTTCTTTGTGTTCAGATTCTCAAGCTAGAGTCTTTTTCTGTCACACAACCACGCTTTCACTTTTTTTTTGCCAATACACTGATTAGCTAGTGACTGGATTTAGACATTCCTTGCTCTTTCTCTGGTTGTTTAATTTGTATTTCATTACTTTTTATTGTGTGTTTTACTGTTTCAATCATTGCTCATCCTTATCCCTCTAAGTGAGCTGACCTCTTCCTGTGCCTGAACTCCTGTTAATGCTGAGATGCATTGTCTACTTGAAATGTAACAAAATAATGCCTGTTTATTCTATGTTTCTCCTGATTCTACCTATTGCTTTCTCAAAGCAAGGTCCTGCTTTGATACTAAGGCCAAAGAACATAAGCACATGATGTATGTACCCGCAGAGCAGGCTCAAATGTTACCCAAGAAACTTCACATGCCAGAACACAGAGTTCTAGTATATTCTAACTGAGGTTATTTGCATTTGTTCATCCAAATTGGATTGTGTTACTGTTAATATTTAATAAATGGGGTTGTGTAGGCTGACCAGCTAAGCTGTGGTGGCTCTGTCTAGCTCAAGGTGCCATGATCCATGGCCTGAAGCCAAGAGCTCCACAGCTGGAAGCTGCCAGAGGCCACCGTCGTGCCACAGCTAGAAATGGCCAGCCAAAAAAGCCAGCCCTGGAACCCATGAGATGCCAGTATGGGAGATGGCTCTGCTAATCTTCCACACTGTCTCCACAAGGTTGGGCTGAGCCCAGACCATTCAGCCATCCACACAGTACCTGGTATAAATGAGAGTATAATGTTTAAAGATTATCCAATAGCTTTGTATATTTGGTAATGCTCAAATAACAAGATGCCCATACAATCAGAGGTGTTACCCAATACCTAACCTAGATATTACAACTACCTTAGACTGCTGGAGACACACATACATTCCTCTTAGCGTCTCCTCTTCCTTCTCCTTCTTCCTCCCATATTAGCCCCTCCCAAAATACCAAGTTTGATATAGCAGGAAATATACTGCTACAGAATTGTATGTCTAAAAAATGGTCAGGGGAGCCTGCAAGAAACACTATGGCTGAAGACTCATGACAAAGTCTTAGAACAATCAAAAATAATGATCTATCTACATTTTTTTGTGTGAATAGAAGTTATGTTCACTGAACATCCCACAAGAATATTAACTTATAATTTTAAATAAATATTGTACACATTAAAATTATTTTTGTACAGCTACTGTATACCAAGTAAAATGTAAATCATATGAAATATACTGACAAATAAGCAATCTTGCTTATTTCCATCATTATTTCTTCAGGATAACAGACTATGCATATAATATAGAGAAAATTTCAGGTGTTTTAGAAATTAACAAATCTTACAGCGTATGTTAAAAATATATAAGACATTTATGAACACAGATTTCGTGGGAACTTTTGTGTGTATAGTTGTGAAAAGGCCATCATAAAAACATACCCTAAGGAATAAAGACTTAAAAGAATACAAATGTGCATGACGTTCTTTTGACCTGCAAGCTGAGAAAAAACTCTTCAAGACTATGAGATGGCTGCAGAACTTGAGTATTATAGTAAAGCAAAGATGGTCTATCTAGACCATCCTTGGACTGAGAATAAGTAGAGCCAATTAGACAGGTAAAGGTCACTGGATTTCTCAGTTCTTTGTTCTAAATGTTTGGATCAATTGCCAATTTTGGTACAAAAATATTTTGTGCTAAAATGACCATCAAACTGGATTCTTGGGGATAAGATGAAAAAGGTTAAGGGTGGACTTTAGAAGCCCTGGGAAGCTGTCCCAGCGACCAGCCTGCAGACGGTCATAAAACAAGGACAAGGATAGCAGAGGGGGTCACGAAGGATACCAGACGTTTGGATCTATGTTCCCAGGTAGATAGAAGTGTTCAAGAATGATTTAAGAAGAATATGTTTTCCTCGGGGGGAAAAAAAACAAATAACATGTGGTTCTGGTGGGCAAAGTGTCTGTAAAACTTTGGGACCAGGGTTTGGGAGGCTGCAATAGCCTGGTCTTTGCTTCTGCAGTAGTCTCCAGAGCTGTAGTCCTGAGTCAGGCCTAGGTTAAAGCTGTGGGGCTTGTAACAAAACTGAAGCCAAGGAAAGAATCCCCATCATTAACCTGCATTTCTTTTTCCTAATTTTAATTGGTGAACTTTGCGAGGCTCTGTGTGATATATTTGGAATATAAATATCTTTTAACTAATTATATTTTGTTGTTTCTTTAATCTCTAAAACCCTTTAAATAGTCTGGTGCCCATTTGTAAAAGCTTTAAGCCACTCAAATTTACTAATTCAAATGTCAACATTTGCCCTTTAAAAAAAATTATTACTATTTTGTTTTGTTTTGTTTTCTGAAAGAATGTCATGTCTGGCCTCAAATTTGCTATGCTTTGTAGCTGAGGCTGGTCTTGAACTCATGATCATCCTACTTCAACCTCTCAGTGTTGGATTCATAGGCATGTCCTGCCACCCAGCTGGGTCTCTCTATTTTGATGTAAAACAGCTGACTAAGGAGGATATGAAAGAACAAAGAAGTCAGCAATGATGCTGGTGTGTTCTCAGCCACCACTCAGATTCAGCCAACCAGCATCAATTGCCCAGCAACGCAAAGATTTCACTTCTGTGATGCTGATCTCTTGCTAATTAGGACTGATTCTTCGATGCCAGATGAACAAAACCACAAACCCTTCACTTAAAATATCACGTAAACAGTCATGGAAGCGTCTTTACTTCCCTCTGAAACTTCACAAGCTAGACCTCTTTCTTCTGCTTACCTCTCAGACACTCTTAGAACTCACCAAGTTTTTACACTGAATTGTTTTTCTAGCCCTAAGTTCCAGAGTCCGTTCACAAGCCTCCTGTGCTGGAATGTTTCATATCAATTTGATACAAGCTCAAACCATCTGAGAGGAGGGAACCTCAAGTAAGATCAGGTTGTGGGCTGATCTGTTAGGTTTTTTTTTTTTTAATTAGTGATTGATGGGAGAGGATCCAACCCATTGTGCCTAGTGCCATCCGTGGGCTGTTGGTCCTGGGTTCTATAAGAAAACAGCCTTGACAAGCCATAGGGAGCAAGCCAGTAACTAGCACCCCTCCATGTCCTCTGCATCAGCTACTGCCTCCAGGTTCCTTACTTTTTTGAGTTCCTGCCCCAACTCCCTTTGATGATGAATTTAATATGGAAATATAAGTGAAATAAATCTTTTTTGTTCCCAACTTGCTTTTTGGTCATGATGTTTGATGACAGTAATAAAAACCCTAACTAAGATACTTCCACAAAACACAGGTCTGTCTCATGAATACTCCATGGCATACAACTAATGCTTTCATATTTAGGGTTTTTCTTGCTGTGATAAAACACTATGACCAAAAGCAACACAGGAAGAAAAATTTTCATTTTCCATTGCATGTCCCAACCACTGTCCACCAGAAGAGGAAATCAGGGCAACAACCTGGAGGCGGGAACTGGAGCAGAAACCAAGGAGGAACATTATTTACTAGCCTGATTACAGGCCAATCTGTAGGGACATTTTCTCTACTGGAGTTGCATCTTCCCACATGACTTTAGCCTGTGTCAAGTTGACTTTAAACTAGCCAGAACACATACTTTTCCCCTTCGAATTCCCTTTTCTACTCTCATGAGCCCATTCTAATCGCCTTACTCCCTCTCATATACATACATACTCATACACAAAAATTAGAAGGGATGGTGTACATGTGAGAACAAACATTCAGCACGTGTCTTTCAGAACATGGATTACCTCACCTATGACATTACTGTCAGCTCTATGCATTGTCTCGAATATTTCACAATTTTATTTTTTTTATGTTTAATAATATTCCATTGTTTGTAGATATCGTATTTTCATTTTCTATTCATCTTTAAAAGGACAAATGAAGCAATTTGATATTTTTTCCTATTATGAGTAAACCAGTAACCAGATGTGTCCCTAACTATCTCAAGTGGTTTCTGTATTATATCATAGTTATATTTATAGTTGTATGAGAACCTACCAGGATGGTTTTACAGTGGCTGCACTAGTTTATCCTGCTCCAATAATAAGTGTTTCTCTCCCATACATCGTCACTGGCATGTGTTGCAATTCGTTTTCTTGGAGAACCTCTTTGAAGTGAGTGCTATGGAATTTCAAAGCAGTTTTCATTTACACCTCCTAGATAATCAAGGATACTAATTGGTCATTCAGATTTTTTCTTTCAAGATTTGTCTGTTTAGAACACTAGTCCAATCATATATTACATTACGTTAATGTACAAAAATCTTTTGAATTTGATGTCATTTTCTTCTAAATTATTGGAGATACTTGCAGTGTCATTGGCATTTATTCAGAAAGTTCTTGCCTATAACTGAATCCTGGAACATTTTTCCTGACTTTCCCCAGAAATTTCAGAGTTTGGGGTTTTAAATTAGTCTTTCATTCATTTTGGGTTGAGTTGTGTGTAGTGTAAGATTCATAAATCTTACTTCCTTCTTCTGCAAGTGGGTATCCAGTTTTGCCAACACCATTTATTGAGTAAGTTCTCATATTTTTCAATGTGATCTTTAATTTTCTTGTTGAATTTTAGGTATCCATAAATATGTGGGTTTATTTCTGAACCATCTATTTTATTTCATTGGCCTATATGTCTATTTTTTGTGCCAATAATATGCTGTTTTTGTCACTATGGGTATATAGTATAGTTTGAAGTCAGGTAATGTGATACACCTTGATATGTTTTTTTTCTTCTTAGGATTGCTTTGGCTATCAATGCTCTCATATTTTCAAATGAATATTTGGATGTTTTCTACTTCTGTGAAAATTTCTATTGTAATTTTGATGAAGCTATCATCGAAGCCGTAGATTACTATTGTTAATATAGCCATTTTGTGATACTAAATAATTGTGCCATCATTCACTGCCTTGTTCAATTTCCCTTTCAGTGTCTTAATGCTCTCCCTGTACAAGTATTTTATATCTTAGGTTAGCTCTATTCCTAGATGTTTCCAAAGATGTTGTGAATAACATCTTTTTACTAAGTTTTTTATCAACATGTTCAGGATGACATATAGACTCTATGTATTTAGTGTGTTCATTTTATATCCTCTACCTTTCTGAATGCGCTTATAAAATTTAATTGTTTTCTACTCTGTTCCTTGGTCATTTAAGTGTGGAATCTCGTTACCTACAAGTAGATATGGTTTAATTTTTTTCTTTCCAACCTTTGTCTTTCATATATTTCATTTATGGCTCAGGCTAAGCTTGAGCAGTGTGATGTGTAAGACTGGAGAAAGTGGACATCTCTGTCATCCCTGAATTTATTAAATAGCAATTTTCTCTTTGTTTGTTTGGTTTGTCTAAGAGTTTACTATCCTTGTAAGTTTTTTCAAAGAAACAGTTATTTGACTGATAATTCTATTTATTGTTTAGTCTTGAATTCATTAATTGCTGTCCTGATAGTTATTATTATTTCTTGCCATCAGCCACATTTAAGTTTGATTTTGTCTTGTTTTCCTGTAGTTTTGAGATGCATCGCTAGGTTATTTATGAGCCTTCTCTCTGGTTCTTTGATCTGAAGACTTACAGTTTTAGTCTTTCATCTTGGGCCAATATTCAATGTATCCCAAAGGTTCTGGTGTGTAGTACTATAGTTTATTTTCTTTTGATTATAGTTTAGAATCAGCTCTGAGTTTATCTGTAAAGAGGAACACATTTTCCCCTTGGTATATTCTTTTGTTCATATTTCTGTTATTAACATGTCAGTGTGTATACTCAAGGCAAGTTTTCATTTCTCCTGTGATACTGAGTAGGTCTTTGATGCTCCTGTTAAACATACACCGAAACCATCGTAACTTATTCTCTTCAGTCTTTAATATTATCCCACATACAGAGATGACAAGTACTCTGTTCTTTAGTTAATATACGAAAATAAGAGAAAGTTTTCTAAATAAGAAAAGATTAAAATTTCGCTTCCAATTTTGTTTCAATTCCATTAAAAATAAACTGAAGAAACATATTACTATATTTTTCCACCACTATGTCTCAGACTCAGGTTTTTTTCAAGAAAATGCCAAGAGGTAAATTTGGTATCATTATATGCATAAGGATTCATAGAGTATCTTGATAGTTATAAAAGAAAGAATTCTACATAATAAATCATTATATTCCAAATGAAGGTAACTCCAAGTTCATGCTTTTGCCTAAAACTTTGCCTACTTTCATTATGAATCAATAACTTTTATCTCCTCTATATTTTTCTTTAACATTTCACAAAAACTATCATTTATTATGCTAATAATAATTAATTCAAGAATAATTTTTTCAAAACAGCCTTCTGTTGAAATATTTTCTTTAATAAAATGTTTGATGTGGGGCTGAGGTAAACATGAGCATCATGGCTATTAAGTAGTAAATTCTTAGCTATCCTGCAATTGTTTGCAGAGGCAATGATCCTTTCAATTAGAAGAAGACATACTTTTTTTTCTTTTTGTTTTTGTTTTTCCATTTGTCTGGGTATGGATTCTATAAATAATTAACAGAAAGGTCTCTGATTATGTTTGCCTTTTAAGTAGGCTATGTGTATCTTTCAGTCAGTTCTTACTTGTTTTCAAGCTAGTAGCTATATACTCATTAGGACTGACTGTCATTTATGTAAATAATTGATTGCATTATATTCTTCCACTTTACTCTTTTGATGTCAGTCATATAGTTACACTAAATATGTCCATAATGTCCAGATTACACTTAAGGTTCTGATTTTTTTTCTAAGCATACAAGAAAGAATAAACATTGTGAAGCCTAGTGAAATGACTCAGTGGATAGTGGTGCCTGGAGCCAAGCCTACTGAACTGACTTCAATTCCTGGAATCCCCATGGTGGAAGAACAATAAATTCTTTAAGTTTTCTTCTGAACTATACAAGGCACTGTGGCATACAAGTCCACACACACCCCATGAAAAAAAACAGCAAATAAATAAGGAAATAAATAAATGAAATGAAAATAATAAATATTTTGATAGATATACTTTCTGTTGGGTTCTAGTTTAAGATAAAAAATTTAACAAGATAAAATAAAAGCAAGTTTTAAAAAATATTGAGTAAATTTCTACAAATGCTTCTTCCTTGTTTGCAAGATTACATTTTCAATGGTTGCCCCAGATATGAATTTTACAACAAAGGAAAAGAGTGCTCTACTTGGGAAAACCTCAACTGAAAAGTTGTGCCTCCTTCATGCTTCCCTGCTACTTTTTGATAGTCTTTCTTTCTTCCTCTTCGTCTAAATTATGCCCATTGCTTTGCTCATTTTTCCCAGGAGAGCATCCTTCCTACCCCAAGGCAGTTCAGTTTCTTTACCTGTGCTTCATGTGTTGAGATTTATGACCTCACACACTACCTTGACATACACAGTCAAGTCTCTAGGAGCAAAAGTGGATATTCTAGCTGGAGAAAAAACAAAGCAAATGAACAAGTAATTATTTAATACCGTGTAGTATTCTTTATCTGTCTTGGTTTTGTGTAACTTTGTAGTCATTCTTAATTAGCTTACCCACTTTTTTGCCATTCATTTTTTACTTACTAACTGCATAGTAGTTTATTATGTAGATTTTTCTATAATTTGTAAAAACCAACTTCCCAATTAAAGTATTTATTTCAGTCTTGAACAGTTACTAAAAGGGTGTTATGGCTATTATTATAATTTTCTACAATGTATGTTTTCCCAAAAAATAATTACTCTAAAATATGAACGTGCCAAGTCAATAGAATAAGTATTTATAACTTTTATAGCAACTATTCCTTTGCTTTCCACTGGTGCATATTAAATAATACTTTTACAATAATAGGCTGAAATTATTATTCTTATTTATTTATACCAATAGAGGGCATAATCTAGCTTTTTAATAGTTCTTAACTGAGAGGTGCTATCTCGTTGTAACTATAATTAGCATTGTCAACGCTAAGTGGAAAGCTGATAGTTTGACAGGTAAGACAACTTTTTAAATAACACTGACCTTTTTATGTACTTTGTCCTTTCTGAGTTTTTTCTCTCTGCTCTCCTCTTTTCATTTTGAGACTTTTGTTTTTTCTAAGACAAGACCGTCATCTAGAGTACAGGTGAAATAAAACTCACCAGGTATCTGAGCCTGCCTCTGAGTTTAGGTTTACCTGTCTCTGCATCCAAGGTCCAGGGCTCCAGGTGTGGAATGCCTATCACTCTTTGCCCATTCTCAATAAATCATTTTGTGTTATTATTTTCTAGAAAGGCTAAGTTAAATATAACCAATGCATAAAAGCATAACAATTGCAAATATTGTGAACACACAAGGACATGATGCCTGGGTCCATTTTAAACTCAGGTTAGCTGTATCTGTCTCATAGACTTACCACTTTTTGTGGCAAAGCCATCTGTACCCCTTTTCTTCCTTTTTGAGATACATTATGCTCAGTTGTAATGTGTGATCAACCTAGGGTGTAGTGTCACACCAGAATTTCTTAGTCTTGTCTAACTTCAACTTATTACCAAATGATCAACTTTCCTCCACTTTTTCCTTTGCCTTTTCCAAACTCTGGTAACCCCCATTCTATTCTAAATGTATCTGAAATCAGGTCCTTATATCTCACGCATCAGTGGCATCATGGTTGTCTTTCTGTGCCTGTTTAGTCCCACTTAAAGTGACTGCCATTTCTATTATGTTATCGTGAATGTCATCATTTTTTTCTTCCCCTATGGTTGAATACTGTAGAAACACATCAAGATTAGCTAAGTGTTAGATTGCTCAGTGGATAAAAACACTTGCTACTCTCCAAAAGGATCTTGGATTGATTGGCAGCAACTACATGGTGTCTAACAACTGTCTGAAACTCCAGCTGCAGGAAATCCCATGCCATCTTCTGCTCTCTGCAGGCACTAGATATATGTGGTGGACAGACCTATGTGTAGACAAAATGCCTACATATATAAAATAAATTATCTTTTTAAAAGAAAATTAATTAATTCTTTGTGATATAAATTGAAAATGATTATCTAGATTGTTACTTAAATAATCTTTCTTTTTTTAGTTCATCATTCTGCAGAAACAATCTCAAAATTCTTAGTTTTATTGCACAATGACTTATGTATTTATTCACTTGTTGACATGGTACATATTATTTTGATTGGAACTTTCATATAGAGTAAAATCTTCCAGGAATATTCCCTGTCACCATATTTTCTTCCACAAAAAGATATTTTTAGTGTTATTTATTTTCCATGTAACATTTGAGTCAGCTTCACTTCTCATAAATAAAAACAAGCTTGTTTGCATTTTTATGGGATTCATTAAATTTATACATAAACTTGAGGATAATTTGTTTCTTTCTGATATTGATTACTAATTACATTCTTTTGCAGTTGTTTATAAATGTAGTCCTTAAATGTTTCTTGTTAATATATTTGTATAATAATGCAAGTTTGTATTTACATTCTTTAACAATTACATGTGAGACTATTATATTAAATTATCAATTTGTTCTTATCAAGTGCAAAATTACATAACATAAATGTAGTCATAATTCACCTTCTTCCACTAAATGTTCATCTGTGAATTCTTGCAATTACATAGGAAACTTTAGTGTGTTGCTTTGCAAAGTTCATATGTTAATCCCACTGCTTGAGAATAAGACTACTACTACAAGTTAAAGCCAAATTTGAAGCAAGTTTTAAGTAAATCCTGACAGAGTTAGTGGACTCTCATCTCTGGGTTTTCAGAAAATGGCTCAAGTCACATTTTGTAGGGCCTTACAAAGGCAAAACCCATAATTCACTGCGTTTCCCATGAGGTCAAGCATGCATCCTGACACACTTCCTGCCTGCTTACCTTCCACCCACATGTGATCAATCACATCTGGTGCAGATGAGTCAAACAAATACAGGCCAAAAAGAAACGTATTCTTAACTGCAAACAGAATTCTTAACCTGCAAGTTATATTTTTTTCTGTTTGGTCTTATAGTACCTCCTTGAATTGTATACTGAATCAAATCCTTGACTCTGCAATCCATACCTGTTTATATTGGGATCTAATAACCATCAGTTCAATGGTACCCAGAACAATGATGTATGATTTAGTCAAATCATTGATTCAAGAGCTAACAGTAATAACAGACAAACAGACCAAGGGCCCTGGGATTCCTGATATCGTAGTAACTCTCTAGGAGGAGACTAGAAATGAGACTAGGGATCATTTATTTATCTTATTTCACGCACCCCTCCCCGTTATCTGAGTCTGGCCAGATTATCTCTGATGATCTCTAATGGTTTATAGAGAAACAACAGTTTTTTCTTAAAGCTATATAATAACTTCTCTGCTTTACCCTTAGCAGTTCTGGAGCATCTTTAAGTCTATACTTAAAAAAGAAAGCAAGGAATTTAACATCTTGAGCTTGTGATGATAGGAAATAGTGCTTGACTAGCATGTGAGAACTCCTCTGATCATTGTGAAAACTCTAAACTTCTGACATCTTAGTATAACAATAACATAAAAGGGGAAATTCTGAAACATTTCTTACTGTCACATTCCTTAAAACTTTACAACTTGCATTTATACATCTTAAGTCGTTTTCTGTGACTCTCAGAACTTTTCTTAAGCTGTCCTACCCTCAGTCTTTTATATACCTTAGAACACTTTCTTAGACCCACAGAACTTAGAGACTTTTATATCCTAGGACATTTTCCTAGACCCTCAAAACTTGCATAGAGTTCAACCATTTTCTTTCTACCTAATCACTTACCAGAGACACAAATGGTTATTTATGAGAATAGTCATTATAAATCATGTTCCTTTAGTGTAAACCTACATCTGAAACCTGTTATTTTTTAAAATGAAGCCTATTAAGAAGGCAAATGCTCTAGAAAAAGCAAGGCTTAATTTTTACATATAAAATGAGCTAACAAGGTGGCTGCAGCCTTGGAGAAGAACTTGTTTGTTGCTGCCAAGCTGACAAAGCCATCAATACTAGAAGTCTGAGAAGGATAAATTATAGCAGGAAGTATAATTCAAGTGGCCTATGTATCAATTAAAGTGAGAGAGCCTAGTCCATTACCTAGAAGATCATCTCAGACTCCTGTGATATCCATGGCATTGATGGAAGAAGTACCTGGACAGCATCAGTCTTTCGCTGTCATACCCAAAGATGAGAGCATTCCTGTTGAAGAGGAATGGGGAAGAGTGGTAGGGAAACTGACCTTTCTTTGTCTAGGCAAAGGTGTGAAGTCAACTCTCCAGTGTCCTGCTTGTCTGATATCTGAAGAGACCTCAGCAGTGATAAGTTTATCTATCAAGTATATCTGGGATAAACAAACTTTTGTTTTTAAGTTACTTACTTTTTAAGCTTAGTATTTAAAACACATACAGAGGCTAAATAAAAGATCTTTCCTGTAATTAATTATGTTAGTACTTAGCATGACTAAAAGTATAGTTCTAACGCATTAAGCAATTTGATCATTTATACAATGACTGACCATTAACTTGCATTTCTTAATCATTTTTAACTGTTTACATTAAGTTAATGGTTTTTGTAAGGTTAGAAATTTATAACTTCAGCTCTGTAAGTTTGAACTTTAAAAAATTAATTGTTTCTGAATTGATCCTCTTTTAGTATCAAAATAAAACTTTAACTCATAAATACAGCCCACAAAGAGACTGAAACGTTTTCCTGATCCTTTTATAGCTACCATTTACAGAATATCACAGTTTCTTATATGACTCTCTTTATCAAAATAGCTTAAGTGCAACAAAGTTAGTAATGCCAAGGAGGCTAGACATACATACTTAACCATGAATAGACTTTAGGTAAGGAGAGACATTCTGGAAGCCAGGGTGTCACACTCTTCCTAATGCTTCAACCCTTAAATCAGGTCCTCATGTTGTGGTGACAACGAACCATAAAACCACCCTCATGCCTATTTCACAACTGCAATTTTGCCACTATTATGAATCGCAATGCAATCATCCAGCATCCAGGTGGCCCTAGGCTACACCTGTAAAAAGGTCTTTTGATCCCAAAAAGGTTGTGACCCATAGGTTAAGACGCTGCTTCAAGCCCTTTGCCAGACTGCTTAGGTTATTGTCTTGCTACGTCATAAGATAATGTTTCAGTTTCTGTGGCAGTAGTTGGTGCTCATAGTTTTGGCCCTAATTTTTAACCTTTTTATTTATTGATTTTTAAGATCATATATTAATAAAACATTTTATAAACTTCTATGTCCCATAGCCTTACATATTTAAGTATTTTAAAAGCTGTTGCTTAAAAAGTCCAGTTATTTTTATTAAACTTTCTATAAGACTCCAAAATTTTCTCTTAATAATGTTTAAAAATCTCTCAATTGTGTGCTCCTGTAATATCAAAAATAAAGCACCTTTTTTACTTCAAGAGGAAAGATACAGGATACACCCACAATCTGCAGAAGGCAACTAGTCTTTAACAGTGCAGTCAATTCAAAGCTCAGTATCTGAGATTCAATATTTTCAGCTTTCCTGAGATGCTTAGATCACCTCTTTGGTTGCACTCTTTGCAGCACATGCATTGCCTGCCTTACAGATCCTAGCTTGATCCAGTTCACTGTGACTGGTGCTTCAGGTGACTTTCATATTGTATCAGCCTTCCAGTGCTGCTAGGGCCCAGCATTGCAACTGGGCTCTCTTTAGAAACTCCAGTCCTGCCACCCATTTGCAAGCCTCAGCTGTTACCATGACCCGTTTACATCTTTACAACCAATATCATCTGGGTGACTGTTACAAAGTTTGGCTGCCAGTGCAAGGAGCATTCTCACATATGTATGCATGGAGGTGAAGCTTTAATATCTTATTAAACAAGTATTGTTTCTAAATCCTATCTTTCATAAACCTTGTTTTCAGGACAGGACAAAAATTATCATATAAAATTTACCCTAATCCAAAATATCTTGGAGACTTATTGCCTCTTTGATATGCTCACAATGAGTAGTTATCTTTAATGAAAATGGCAGGAATGTCATAAATATCTGCCCTCTCCAACCTTTGCAATGATGGAGACCACCTATGTAGCTGCCTCCATCCTGATGAGGGACAGAAGTTAGCATATGTTGTTTATATCCCAAAGTGGAATGATGATACCTGATTCCTCTAAGATTGTTTATGTATAGATTTTTAATGATTAACACCCAGTGCTACTAGTTTTAAGTTAACTTTTTCATAGACTTTACAGATTTTTAAGCATATCCAATACAATAAACATATAAATCTTACGGTATTGAATGTTCACGTAAACTAAGTCCAATATTTTTGGCTGTTCTGCTTTGCTATTTTTCTTCCTGTCACAGTGTCAAGTGGATTGAATGATTCAGGAGACAGGAAACTTTTACATATGTTTGAGTCTAGAGAAGGGAAAGCTACAATCCAATTCTAGAGCCAGCTTTCTAATAAAGGAAAACAACATAAAACAACTTTAGTGTTATCCATACCCCAAAGACATCTGAACTCCTGCTAACCCACATCTAAAGACCAGAGAGCTCAGTGAGAAATTCTGAACCTCAGATATAAAAACAGTTAAGGCAATGGTGGTGGCTGGCAGCTGGTAGTTCATGGCAGCAGAAACAGCAAAATTACCCAACCCATTTCTTTCATAGCTACATGTTTGTAACAAAACTTGCACACATATCAGAGAACACAGACAGACAACACTTTCTGACAAAACAGGAAGATGCACTTTCGTGAGAAACTGAGAGACAAAACTTCCAACAAACTGGAACTAGATGGGCAGGCAACTTCTTGCTATTTGCCTTGGACAGGGGAATATTAGGGTCTCATGGAACTCCCTCCTTATCCCAGATAGGGATCCCACAGGACCAAACCAGTCTGTGACTCACCAGGAGGTCTTTGTAGATGCTTGATGCTTTTCACACTTGGAAATTCACTCTGATAGTCTGTGAACTGAGGGCAGGCACATGCCTCTTGAAATGCCCCCTCAGCTCTGGAGTTCTGGAGTCAAAGTCCAGCTGAAGGATTTGGACAGATGGTCTGAATCTTACTGGGTCCTCCAGAAAGTGTTCATCCCATTGGTAGAGAATAAGACCACTATCACAGGTTAAAGACAAATTTAAGGCAAGCTTTAAATACTGGCCAGGCTGATGGACTCTCTGACAGGTCCATCTCTGGGTTTCCAGAAAATGGCCCAAAGTCACATTTAGCAGGGTATTAAAAGACAAAACCCATAATAGGCCACATTCCCTATAAGGTCCAATCAGTGGAAAAAATACATTCTGACAGACTCCCTCTCTATGACCATCCTGCCTACATCCAGTCAGGGGCAAGCATTCATCCTGTTGTATTTCCTGTTGTATTTTCTGCCCATGTACCACCCACCCACATGTGGTTAAGTATATCTGGTGCAGATGAGTCAAACAAATAAAGGCCAAACAAAACTTATTCTTAACTACATATAGAATACTTAATTTGCAAGGTATATTTTTCCTGTGTGGTCCCACAGCTTTTCTTTCTGATTGTATATTAGCACACTCAAGACTGGGTTGATTTGCTATCTGTCATTGTACCTTAGCTTTATAGTGATATTATATTACTCTAACAAATAGTATTTTTAAAATAATTTGATTGAATAATTTTTGATGTATGGGAATAAACAATTTTGAGATTTACCTACCCCCAAACAGTAGTGAGATAGAGTTTTTGTTATGGCTTTAATTTTTTATAATGTTTTTAGGTCCATAAAGTTCTTTGGTTCATATGTCTTCTTTTCTGAAGTTGAGCTGAATGAATCACATTCTTTTAGAAAACTGTTTGTTTTATTTAGGTTTTAAAACACTTTAAGTAATTTCTGTGTCGTGATAAACTAAGTTTTCCTTATTTGTGATTAACGCTCCACACAATGCTTTACATTTCTCTACTACATTGTCATACATTTTCTTAATGAAGCAATATCTCCCGACCACTGCTGACTTTGACTTGTATATACAGGTGCATTCTTTGAGATTTCCAAAGTATTCATTTCAGTGTTTCTTTCACTGGCTGTAATTGCTGTTTTGTTTTCTGCATGGTACTTAAACAGTATGCCCATGAAACTCTCAATTGAATTTCTTTCCTCTTTATTCTGAATGTAATTGATATAACTTTTCTTCTCATTCTCTAGATAATAATAACTTTTTGATTTCTGGATTTTCTATTAATTGCTGATTTTATTAGATCATAGAATATATACATTTTGGCAATACCCCAGTTTTGGAATAATGAATATCTTCATAGATTATCAAATTCTGTGTTAATTATCTCAGAATACATAGTTAAATTTTGTTGGTTAGATTGACATTTATAATTTATGTTTTTGCACGTTTGATTTTTCATGGACCTAGAAAAGTTAGTAACACATTCCTGTCACAGGGTTTTTGTCTTTCCATATAGCTTCTGCTGTGTCTTCTTTGTTAACGGTCCTGCATCTGTCTAGAAAAAGAATGGTTTTTTTTGGCCTTTTGAGCCATGATCTTTCAATGTAGTCCTGGCTGTTCTGTAACTCACTATGTAGAACAGGCTGGCCTTGAAGGCTGAAGATTTGATGCTCCAACGTTCGGTAGTATAGGGGTTGTCCAGGTGTTCAGCGGTCTCTATAAATTGGCTAAGTTTTAGAAGCTATGCTTATTGCTTCCCATAAATTCAGTTAATTTAGTCATCCTGGATTTCTGACGGCATTGAAGACCTATAGACTCATAGCCAATCCAGGCTATTTACCTTGAGAGAAAAGATCCGAGTGGAGGGTTCTCAGCTGACATTCATTCTAAAGCCAAGAAAAAGCCAGGTTCAAAACTAAGTGTTCTAGTCAAGAGAGACAGCAGAGGTTCTGGCTAGTCAACAAAAGGATGGACTCGGTATTAAGACTATCTTTTACCTCACTGGTACAAATAGGAATAATTATGCTCTAATTGTATTCTGAGAGAAAAGCTTTATTTTAACAGGAAGGGTAATATGTAGGAGGAGCTAAGGGGAAAGGAGCACCGAGAGGAAAAGATGGAGTAAGGAGAGGAGAAGATGAAGTAGATGAGAAGCTCGGTAATGAGAGAGAAAAGAGAGAGAAAGAGAGAGAAAGAGAGAGGGGGCGAGCATTACCATACTTACAAAGCCCTTGATTAACATTTAAAAAATTGTATAAAAGCCAAATGGAAAAGGGGGGCATGGGATAGGGGTTTTCTGGGGAAGGGAAATGGGGAAAGGGATTGGCATCTGAAATGTAAATAAAATATCCAATAATATATATATATATATATATATATATATATATATATATATATATATATACAGGCTGGCCTTTTACTCACAGAAATCCATTCTTTCTCTGCCTTCTGAATACTGAGATTAAAGGTGTGCAGTAATGTCCAGAAATTTTTAACTGTTTTTGCTACAAGTCACCACTAATATTAAGAAATACCATTTTTATAGTTTAATCCTTTTAACAAGAATTCTATCTTGTTAGACATAAAGGTTGCATATTGCTTTTATAACTTCTATCTGTATTTTTTCTCTTTTCATTTCTATTTATTTCTGAATCACTCGAGTGGGTCTGCTTGCTTTGTGACACAAATACTGTACTTTTTCAAGAT
Organism: Rhabdomys pumilio; assembly: GCA_030674055.1. Classification (NCBI taxonomy): domain Eukaryota; kingdom Metazoa; phylum Chordata; class Mammalia; order Rodentia; family Muridae; genus Rhabdomys; species Rhabdomys pumilio. Next base: position 115,988,097 of record JANHMN010000002.1, read on the forward strand.
ACTCCCTAGATACATTGCCATTTATTGCTTTGATGTATCTAGAATTTATTCAGTGTTACTTAATGTTGTGTCTTCTTAAGTTCCTTCAAAGGAGCATCTCAACACACTTTTTCTGTTCAAGATTTTAAACCAGAATATTTTGAATCTTATAATTTTATTTAAAATTACTTTTAAAAATTCTGTTATTTCCATTTATTGAATAATGACAGTTTAGCACATTACTTACTTTTTTCAGCCTAAACACCCCAACACCTCCTTTCCTTTCTGAACTTCTTATAACCTAACCCTCTAACATGCAAGTTACTGAGTGTGGTCTGTGACTCTCAGATGCCATTGCATTTTTTTTCAATATAAAGATTCAAACCAATCTTTATTCAGTAAAATACTGTTGAAATAATCCAATATTTTTAAAATTCTAAAATGTTCTTTTATTTCTATTTTTTCTTAAAATCTCAGGGTGATGATAAAAATTTTCATTTTGGGGGCAGATGATAATTACCACTTTATCTGTAAGTCACACAATATCTCATTCTTCCCTGGCATGTCGGCCCTGCTGATTCCTCTGTTCTGTTCTCTTTGTCCATCCTGACTTCCTCATGTTCCTTCCAAATCTTCTATTACTTTTTTTATGTGCCCTGTTTTCTTTTCAAACTTAATTCCACACACTCATATTCATTATCACATTTACAAGATGTATGTCATATGTGACACTTTTTCTATGAATACAATACACACACACACACACACACACACACACACACACACACACACATACACACTCAAGCACGCATTCATTTCTTCACTCAGGAAGGAAAAACACAATAAGACAGAGTAGTATTTGCACCAGAGTCAATTTTGTAAAGCACAGAGTTTTCATTTGGATTACTAACAAGAGTTTCTTACAGGAGCAGGTATGATGCAAAACAGCACTGTCACTAAAATGGCCACCCCAATACCCAATACTGAGATAAAAGTCCAGGAGCTCTCTATACACCTTCA
>JANHMN010000002.1:115989105-116002033 GCA_030674055.1 Rhabdomys pumilio
AAATCCACATCACCCAACAACTAAATCCACATCACCCAACAACTAAATCCACATCACCCAACAACCAAATTCACACCACCCAATAACCAAATCCACACCACCCAACAACCAAATCCACATCACCCAACAACTAAATCCACATCTTGTTCTTCTTTGAAGGCTTGGCAAAAGTAGGCATCCTAAAATTTATATTATTTCATAAATTTAGTACCTTCAATGTAAATTAATTTTTTTCTGTTACTTGAAAAATTTTTTTATTTGTGAGATTAAGATGTGTTGTTAGTTTTGCTGAATGGGGGGGGTACATTTGCATTTTCTCTTGGATCAGATTCGTGACCTGTCCAGGGAAGCGTGGCTCTTGTAACATTTTCATATTCTTCTCTTTGAAAACAAAAACCTGCCTTGATGAAATCCCTCAAAAATAGCAAGATCATTTCTTTCCCTATTTGTCATTTTCTGTGTAATCTGGTCTTCTTTCTTAACGCAGGATTTTAAGTGCTTGTGAACCTAGTATATATTACTTTTTATTTTCTTCTTTTGTTTATATTTAAAAAGAAAATTGTTTAAAACCAGTGAAAATAGAAAACTCATGGTTCGGGGTATTCTGCTTTGCTCAAGGTTTGATTGATAATTGATTGATTGTTTACTCTAAATTGTTAGCTTCTAACAGAGACACACATAATTTTTTCCAATATAGTCTGTATTTTCTGTCTTGCTCATTAAAATACCATTTCATGAAAACTAAATCCAAAACAAAGAAATACATTTTTAGGAAATTATTCAAACATTCTAATCACTCAATCCAGTCTTGCTAGACCAAGTCTCTAGGGTTTTGTTGTCAAATATTATGGGATAGTTGGTAACATTGACCTTTAACCTTCATTTTGGCATTTAAAAACAAAACCCGCACTGATGCTTTTATAAATCATTTAAAAAATAAAAAACAATCATTGTATAGGAAAATATTCATTGTAACTATATTTAACTGCACTAAAATAATATGAGAAATTGATTTTTTCTTATTTTTGATAGTTTTCATTCTATTGTGTAACATTTATATACTTGAGGATTTGGTACCTTACACCACAATTTATTCTAATATTCTTGCCACAAGTTCCTAAATTATCTTCAGTAGTATTGTAGACCGAATGCCTATCGTTATCTTATATTTCAGGTTAGTGGGATGGTTCGGCCATGAACTCAGTACAAGATTTAACATGGATAACAGTAAGTATATTCAAGTTTATCAGATGCATTTCTGGTTTCACTTCACTCTGATTTTCAACTGCCTTTGTATTCCATGCAATAGACGTGCCCCATGGAGAATGCACTTTGAAAATGTCACTGTGGTTTCCAAAATAAGAAATGACATTTCAGTATGTAAGGCTAAGTGTTTATAGATTTAGCATGATTTTGCATTTCATCCCTTTGAAGAGAGATGAAAGGAAATGAAATATAGCCTGTGGCTCATGTGGCTTGGTCAGATTCCTGAGTCGGAATGGCCAAAACACAAGCAGTGGAGGCAGGGGGCAACTTGGTGATGGAGGCCAGAGCCAGAGCAGCATGAGCGCCAATCCCACTTTGCTGCTTAATAGTGTTGTGACCATGCCAGACATTGTCCATCCTGTTCCTCATATCTAGTGTGAATAATGGTGACTCCAGTGTTGGTGAAGGAGCAAGTTAAATCCGAAACTACAAACTCAGGAGCACACTACAATACTTTAAACAAATGTTTGCATGTATTCCTTGCTCCAAATATTTCAGTATTGTGACATTTGCAATGTACCCTTATAGGTGTACATCAATAGTAGTAAGAAAGCTTCTGTCATGCCCTAGGGTCACATCTGAGCTCTTTTTTCCCCCAGTGCTGGCACTCCAGCCTTCTAGAACACAGGAGGCACCATGAGATGACCATTTGCCAGTTAAATATAAACTCAGTGTCTTAGCATGCATCCTTGACTTAGGAACTGTTTATATGTCTTTAAAATGACAGAAGCCAAGTAGCAAGAGGCCTGGCAGACAATCCCAGTCAGAACAGAAGCCTGTAATACAGCCAGGCTGCTAACCTACCTGCTAACTTTAACTGTCATGCTTGTCCAGTCGCTTCAATTATCTGTTTGTTTGTTTGTTTGTTTGTTTGTTACCATTCATGAGGGGATTTGATTAGATCAGAAACAGAACTGGGCCTCTTGCTGTGACACAGGAGAGAGGAAGTATTTTAAGTTTTGTATTGTGTAACTAAACAAACATGAAGGTACATAGAAGTCACTGATATCATTGTACAGTAGCTTTTATTTAAGACAAAACTATTTGAAACCAGGTAGTAGATTGGACTTTGCCTTCTGGTCTTATTTTAACTACCCCAAGGTTTGATAAATTTCTAAAGACTCGTGCTGTTTCACACATTTTTTTAAGTTTAAGTGAATTTCAAGTCACCCCAATGTTATTAGATTTAAGTTATTTTAATTCAGTGGGCTTAGACACATTTAGGGAATACCTGCTACACTACACAGGCAGATCTTTCTGTTCCCCTCCTTTTTCTAAGAGAGCCACGTGACTTAATAAAAATCCTAGAGCTAAAAACCACCTTCCTGGCTCAATGTGCTTTCAGGTGACTCAGGGTAGCAGGCCTTCCCAGCTTGATGTTCTCTCTCATGATATAACATTCATAAAAGTTTTTAAAGCATAGTGTAGAAAGAAAACACAGGCTTGGAACCAGAAAGACAGAGTATAGGATTTAGACCATTTTTATCTTCTATGTAAGGGTTCTAGTGGCAAGTCAGCTGACAGTGTTGAGATTGAGTCATGGAAATGCCCACTGGATTGGAAACATGTCAGGATTTTCCCTCTTTCATATTTCATCGACATAGTTCAGAAACAACGCCACCTAGGGGGAAAATGGTCTTACTCTTTCAATATTGACTTCTTTATAATTATAGGCCCCTTTTAAAAGTATGTTTTAAATAATGCCATCATATTAATTTTTCAGAACTACAATTAATCCCTGGGGTCAATGGATTCCGAATTTCCAACCCTCCCATTCTGTTGGTCTGCTCCTTGCATGCCAGTTTAGAGGTAAGAGACCTGAGCTTCTGCCTTGCTGCCTCCTGTTCTGTTAACCTCAGCTGACTCTGACAGGTCCTAAAGGTTTCTGCTAATGAGAAAGATCCTGAGTAAACAGAAGTGATAGAAAAAAGGCAGCATTTCCTACTGGGACCATGACTGTGACTATGACCTTGCACTTGCTCTATTTGTTAACTGGACCTGGTGTGGAAGACTCTTGTGCTGCTGATCTAAGGAGATGTGTCTGGACTTGACTAGGTCAATGCTCATCTTTCTATAAACCAAATAAGCCTGTAGTATTTAATTCTAAGTTAACTCACTCTTGTAGCTGGTGTTTATGACTTCTAGGCTTCTGTTCCTACTCATTCTACAAGTTAAAGAACAAAGTGCCCTATAAAAGGTAACAGAAGACTGAGTTTGTAAGACAACAGTGGAGAATTGAGTAAACAACACGTGGAGTTTAGGCCTTCCTACACTATTAGGCCTTACCTAATAATGTAGATATTTTTCTTATTGGGGCAACTATGGCATTTTATGCATGTATAAATTCTAGAGTGAGCACTCTATTTGCTTTTAAATTTGCTCATATGTTTGTCTAAATTAAATTTTATTCAATATTAATAATTATAAAGACATATATATATATATATATATATATATATATATATATTAAATATAGATAGAGGAACATATCTAAAAACCTAAAGCTTTAGGTTTTCCATATCATTTAGTGATATTCTAACTTCATTCAAGTAAATGTTCTACATATTGTTATTACTTATCAAGTAATTAGAATTATATAATTTGGGGCTGGAGAGGTGACTCAGGGATTAAGAATTCTGGTTGCTCTTCCAGAAGACTGAGGTTTGATTCCTTGCCCCAACTTGCTCACAAACGTCTGTAACTTCAGTCCCAGGGAATCCAATATCCTTTTCTGGCCTCTGTGGGCACCAGGCACACATGTGGTGTATAAGCATCCACTTCTGACAAAATGCCCATATGCATAAAGTAAACATACATTTCCAAAGTTACACACTTAATATTGATACTCATATGAATTGAATACATTGACTGAAATGTACTTTAAAAGTTATACCTTGTTAAACAAATGTTTTACATCTCCTAGTCAAATAAGATTTGAATTTGTTTCCCTAATGTCTTCTAAAAATCATCTACTTTGTGATGTTTTAGGAAATCTTGTGCAGAGTTTGAGTTTGAAAATGATGATTAGAAAAAAAAAAAAAAAACCCAAACAAAACAAAACAAAAAAATAAAAAACAAAATCTCCCTTCTAAATCCCAAATACAACAGTTCACCATTCTGGCCACTGGATGGCATCATCAAGTTTTTGTACACCTTCACCATAGTGTCGGTTGCCTTTCTCACCGCATCCCAGTTTAGAAAGCACCTCCTTAATTTGACCGCTAGATGGAGCATGTGCTATTTTCACCTTTTTTCTTTTCTTTCTTTCTTTCTTTTTTTTTTTCTTTTTCTTTTTCTTTTTTTTCTTTTGGACTGTTTTATGTTTTGATGAAAAATAGACAAAATGAGATTATTTTGCAGCCAGGATAACACTTTTTTAATTTTTTATTTACGAGAAAAAAATCTGTGCAGTACTTTATCTAAGATATTTAACAGTTTTTTAATAATTTGTAATAGCTAGTATATATAAGGAAAAAATGTTGTGCCTGATTTTAAAACACCAAGTACCATCTTAGTTTGCAAGGTTTTAACAGAAAAGCTAAATATAAAAGCAGCAAAGACTCACACTCAGGAGCTAGGGAGCACCAGCAGTTAGCTCATTTCTTCTGATTTCTCTTATACATTCAGAAGTTTTCCTTTTTTTTTCTCAAGACTGGATAACCTTCAACTCAGTTGTCTCCACCTTTGGAGTGGGGTTATCCCAGCCTATGGGGTTATGCCCTCTCATTTTAGCAAACTGTCTACACAGAAGGAAGTCAAATTCTTTATCCTGCCATACTGGATTAGAGCCACCCACATCAACTTTCCATTCTCAGACTCTGAGGGCTGACTCGTATTTTTCTCTTTAAGACCAAAACATAAACCTACCAAAAGAACCTGAGCAGACACCAGAAACAGGACACTAATTCTAAGCAGCTTCTTGCATCCATTATAGCTACTCACTGCCAAGTCTTTGTTCTGGTCAAATGATTTTTTTGTACTTATAATTTTTGTACATTTTATTAAAATGTAGTTATGTTACTTTCCCCACTCCTTTTCTTCTCTCTAGTCCCCCTTTACAACTTATCCAATAACCCTTCCCCAAAAGATAGCCTCTTCTTTGGTTATCATTGTTTTTGTTGTTGTTGTTTGTTTTGGTTTGTTTTTGTGGGTTTTTTTGTTTGTTTGTTTGTTTCTCTATATTTTTTAATTGGATATTTTATTTACATTTCAGATGTAATCCCCTTTTCTCTCCACCCAGGAGCCCCCTATCTCATCCCCCCATCCTGCTTCTATAAGGATATGCCCCCACCCACCCCACCCTCTCACTCTCACCTCCCCACCCACGATTTCCCCCACACTGGGGAGTCCAGCCTTCACTGAACCAAGGACTTCCTCTCCCACCTATGCCTGACACTGTCATGCCCTTCCCTATGTACTCCCAGGCTGGTGGTTTAGGCCCTGAGAGTTCTGGTTGGTTGGTATTGTTGCTCTCCTCATGGGGCCACAAACCCTTTCAGCTCCTTCAGTCTTCTCTCTCACTCCTCCCTTGGGAACCTCATAATCAGTTCAATGGTTAGCTATGAGCATCCACCTCTGTATGTCAGGCTCTGGCAGACCTCTAAGGAGACAGCTATTTCAGGCTCCTGTCAGCATGCACTTTCTGGCATCCACATCAGTGTCTGCCTTTGGTGGATGCACAAGCGATGGATACTCAAGTGGAGCAGTCTCTAGACAGCCCCTCCTTCAGTTTCTGTCCCATGCTTTGTCTCCATATTTGCTCCCATGAGGATTTTGTTACCCCTTCTAAGAAGGGCCAAAGCACCCACACTTTGGTCTTCCTTGTTCATGAGCTTCATGTGGTCCTGTGAGTTGTGTCTTGGATATTTCGAGCTTTTAGGCTGATATCCAATTATCAGTGATTACATACCATGTGTGCACTTTTGTGACTGGGTTACCTCACTCGGGATGATATTTTCACTACTCAAGGCTTGGATTGGCTATAGTGGTTCTGAAATTTTTTCTTCTGCATTCTCAATTGCAAAGATTTAAAATTACAAAATAACACATACTTCCCTTGGTTATCCTACCTCCGGTGTATTTCTGAGCCCTGTCGGTAAGCATTGGGAAGTATTTGTTTATATGTTGTGTTTGTTTATTGTTGGGGCAAAGCTCTGCTGTGGAGAAAAGAAAGTGTCCCAGGGAAGGGAATGTAAGGGAAAGGGCTCAAAGTGAGAAAGGCCCAGTAGTCCGAGGAGGGTAAGCTGGGAGAACAGAGGATAAAAGACAAAAGAAATAAAAAGAGAGAAGGCAGGGATTCACCTTATTAAATATGGGCAGTATTTAAATGAAAGAAATAAATGATTTAAGCAGTTTGTCTTATCTACCTAAGAAGAAAAAACTATCCTATATACTTGAAAAACAACTGGAGGATTCTACATTTTAAAATCAACTGAACAGGGACAGGAAGGTGGGTCATCAAGTAAAGTGCTTTCTGCACAAACTAAAAAACCCACATAAAGAAAGGTGGGAGGAGACGCCAGAATCCTCTGATCCTCACATGTGAACCACGGCATGCATACTTCCACCCAATACATTTGAACTTCTATTAATATGGTTTTGTTTACAACTATGTTTGCTCAACAGATATCTCTAAAAGTAGTTCCTACCATCAGCTCCCAACTATTCCTTTTCTGCAGGATGGCAGTCACTCATTTAGCCATTTAAAATGCACTGTGCTGAGCAGGAGCAGAATGACCCTGGGAAGGAACCGATACTTCATTCTACACTAGACATTAAGCAAGACTGCAATGAGCAGAACAGCTCATGAAGACACACACACACACACACACACACACACACACACACACACACATATGCCATTTTGGTTATTTTTTTTTATATAGTAAAATACACTTTCTACGTCTGCTTAACATATAAATTTATAATGGTATAAACTGTTCACAAAAGCTGTTCAAAAACAGAAGCTAAGTTTTCTGGTTGATTGCATGGTGAAAAAGGTCAAGACAGCAGCAAGGACAAAAGCAATGTATTTTTTTATACAATGCATGCAGACCCAAGTTTATAATTTTAAGAGAAGCCAGATAAGCATGGTGACTCACATTTTGTATACCAGCATTCAGGAGGAAGTGGATGAAATAGGTAGATATCTATGAGTTCCAGGCCAGTAAGGCCCTGTCTCTGAATTAATAAATGAATGGATGAATGGATGTCTAGGAAGAGAGGAAGGAAGGAAGGAAGGAAGGAAGGAAGGAAGGAAGGAAGGAAGGAAGAGAGAAAGAAATGAAGGAAGAAAGAAGAAAAGAAAGAGAGAGATGAAGGAAGAAAGAAGAAAAAGGGAAGGTAGGGGAGAGAAAGGAGAAATAAAAAAGAAAAAAAAGAATTTAAGAAACAAAAAAGAAATCAGAACAATAGAAAACTCTACACACTACATGCTTGCCCTGTTTAATAGTATACAACCTTCCAAGCTTGATGGTCAAACCTTCCTACCTTGGGTCTAACTGCCTTAACTTGAGGTTCTAACCTTCCTAGCCTTGTGTTTATTTTACATGGTAACAACAAAATTAAGCAATCAGAGATGCCTGCCAGGAACTCTGTTCAAACCTATAAGATTTTAAAATTTTGTTTTTAACTTCATACACAAACACACACACACACACACACACACACACACACACACACACATTGATTATTGAAAGAATGAAATGAAAAAAAAAGCCACAGAGAATCGGGCATGTGCCATATTTCTCATCTGACTCCTATTAACCATTCTTTGTTGTTTGTTTTATTTGGTTTGCTTGTTTGTTTTATTTTGTTTTGTTTGGTTGGTTTTCCATGCTGATGATCTCGCCCTTTGGACTTTCCACACATTCCAGCACCAACATGATCCTTAGCTGTCTTAATAGTTCCCTGTGGGACTTCGGAACAGACTTCTCTGCTCTGTGAGGCCACTTAGAAAAGCTCAGACCATGTGGTTTGAGTGCAGTCCCCAGTATTTGCGGGTCTGGTCAACAGCTGCTGAAATGGTCTCAGAATGAGATGGAGGTCTACAGGAGGAAGTGGGTAAGAGGGAGGGCCTTGGAACTTTCTTTTCTTTTATTGGTTATTTTCTTTATTTACATTTCAAATGTTATTCTCTTTTCCTGGTCTCCCCCCCAGGAAATCCCCTATTCCATCCCCCCTCCCTGCCTCTATGAGGGTGTTTCTACTCTCTGTCTGCCCTGTTCTTGAATGTGAACCCAGTGTGACTGGATGGAAATCCCTACTTAAACTGTCAGCGGGTGTAAATGCTCCTTTCCTTATGTTGGTTCATGTCCCATATCTGGTCACAGGTAACAAGAAATGTGACTAAAAAGTCGATAGCCACCTTTGCTGTAACTGGGAAGTGAAATAATTTTGAATTTGATTGTCTATGAAGAAGTAGCCATTTTTTAATATGAAAAATAAAACTGGCTGACATTGAAGACAATAACATTTTAGCTATAAAAGAAATGAGTAAAAGCAAATGTCTCATCTTTTTAAGCACACTGGAAATATTAATTAACAATCTCCAATATCTTCATCACCTACAGATACTAAAAGTGGACACTTTGCCCTCCATATGCCTGGGATCTCCATTCACATAGTCTACACCCAGGGGAAAACATTTTCTTCATACAGACTAATTTTTTTTTATCACTATATCCAGATGATACTGTGTTTACAAGTAGCTACACAGCAATTGTGCTGTATTAGGTATTATTAAGTAGGATCCTTACGTGTTATAATGTGTAAGAAGATGTGTCAACATCACATGAAAGTCCAGTGCTATTATATTTTCTGAACTTGGTTGTCAAGAGTTTGGGTAAACTTGCAACAGTCCGAGAATCAGACGGAAAGGGGCAACTCTGTTTTACAGATTACTCTATGTGCATGTTTGGGGGCCAGCAGCTGAAGCAAAAATTTTCATAGAATTCTTTACTAAAGAAAATATTTTGAGAATATATGTTATAATCTCCAAGGAGAAACTTGGAGTGCTGATGCATCTTGTAGTCTTTGTTTCAAACCTTACTAGCCACACCTTGCCAATTTGTTTCTGCCCTTCAAGGAGTATAGTAATCTGAGGTCTCACTGGCCTCCCAGAGGCTCTGGACCACCAGCATCTTGTTTTGCACAAGGGAATGAAACTCCCAGTAGTTTGAATCCAGTATCCAAAAGTTGATGATTTGTTACCCAGACCTCATCAAAGACACTTGCATCTGCCTCTGCCTCTGCCTGCAGCGGGACCTTAACTGACTGAGATAGTTCAAACTTTCAGCAAATCCACATCTTATACACTATACATCCAGAGAAATCTTTGTTTACTGTGTCAAGTCTTATTTGAATGCCTTCTCACACATCCTGTTTCACGTCTTGATGAAATCCAGATACCACTAAATGACATCACCATATTTGTTCTTGATATTTTGACTTATGTTAAAGCAAAGGACATTAAATGGCATGCCATATATGTCATGCTGTTAACATGACCTCCTGTTCTTATAAGGAGGATTCAGTTTTTAAACAAGACAGAAAAACATGTCTGTTCTCTCCCTTAATGTTACCACACGAAGTGCTGTAGAACCTCGTCACTCACTGGGATAGGCCCATCAATATTTTACCCAAGTACTAGAGTTTTTCAGGGAAAAGAGACATGGAAGAGTGGTGACTAAATTCCTCAGCCACAATAAATATTTATCCAACATTATTAGCTTATCTGAGAAAATCAGCTTTATAATTTAACTTAAAGCTAAAAAAGAAAAACAAAAACAAAATAAACAAACAAACAAAAAAAACCAAGCCAGCTGGTGGCACACACTTTTAACCCCAGCATTCAGAAGGCAGAGCCAGGGGGATCTCTGAGTTTGAGTCCAGCCTGGTCTACAAAGTGAGTTTCAGGATAGTCAGGGCTATACAGAAAAACCCTGCCTCTCAAAATACAAACAAACCAATATCCCCAAACTACTGAGTTGGAAAAATGTAGGATTCAGCAAGACATTGTGTACAATACCAGGAACCATCTTCTACACATGTATTTGTCTTGTTTTGAACTTTCTGTGGACCAAACTATAGATTGTTGAGTACTCTAAAGCAAAATTTTTTCTCACAAACATTGTTTAAAGAGCAGTCATACATGTTTTCTGTCATGGAAACTATCTTTGCTATTTAATGATGAACCATTTAAAAGTTAACATGTTTTACTAAAAGAAGTATTGTCAAAAATGTGATTTTTTTTTTTCTTGATCAAAAATGAGAATGTCCTTTCTGATGTGTGATTTAGGATCAAGTTTACTTCTCTGTAAACAAGTAGCCACTGCTAATCTGATTGTGATTCTCAGATCTTTCAGCAAGCAACTATGACTGCGCTGAGAAGAAAATCCATTCTGCTGACAGGTTATCTGGAATACATGCTCAAAAATTACCACAGCAAAGATAACACAGCAAACAAGCGACCGATTGTGAACATAATCACCCCGTCCAGAGCAGAGGAGCGAGGCTGCCAGTTAACGCTGACCTTTTCCATTCCCAAGAAAAGCATTTTTAAGGAACTAGAAAAAAGAGGAGTCATTGTATGTATATAAGATTTTGTCTTGCATTTCACCATGGTTTCTCTTTGGTTCCAGGTTAGAATGAGTCTTGGGTTACTAAACTTATCCTTTATTGCATATTGTTCTGGTCAACCAGTGAGGATAAGTCAAACATAAACTTAGCACACTCAACAGTAGATCTCATGGATAACCACAAGAGCCCTTTCTGACCAAAGGGAATAAATAGCAAATCTTGCTTTTGAGAAATAGTTTTGTATTATTGACTTAGTTTTTTTTTTAATAGATAAGCAAGGATATATTTCATCGGACTCAGCAAAGGCAAACTTTTCACTAGTTTGGATATATATATATATATATATATATATATATATATATATATATATATCCAAGATATATATGAATGATATAAAAAGCATATATGCACATACATGATTTCATATATATCATGTGTTAAAAGTAACCTTTCTATGCATTATTGAAAAAAAATACAAATCACCTTCTTTTGGTTAATTAAACTAAATTACTCTCATTTTTATCAGTTCAACCAAAACCAATGTGGGGACATTTCTTAGGAATGGTAATGAGATGAAGAATGTTTTCTGTGGTTTAAAACCTGTGTTGTTTGTATGTGTCTGTATATGATAAGTATATGTAGGCTTCTTAGGCTCTTGAGGAGAACTAATACATTTACAGTCTTAAAAGAAGAGGTATATGAGTTGGGCTGCATTCCAATCATTAGTACTCACAGCTTTAGAAAGGTTACCCTGCCTCAGGGCTCATGTTATAAAATCAACAATGTAAACCAAGCTAAGCCTCTTTCAACTTCTGTGCTCTGGGGAAATTCATGCTCCTTTGTCCTGAGATGTCTCATCTGTGTTTTCAGTTTAACAATACTTCAAAGAGTCATCATAGGAATTAAAAGAGATAGCATACATAGACTATATTCACTGATAGCTATAATGGACATTTCTTAAAAGTTGGCCATGGTGATAATTAGGCCAGTTATTATGTGATTCTACCTCCAATCCCATCAGCAGTCCCTGAGACATATAGACAACTCCTACCTCCATGGTCAGCGATTAGAGAATTAATGAAGAGTGATTTCTGAAGTTCTTAAAATCTCAGTGAAACCCAGGTTTCTGTCCACCGAGGGGCTTGTCCTCTGGAAAGCTTTCATAGACTTTCCAACTTTCAAAGACAACTCCTTTTGACTTCAGAAACATAATTTAGACATTCGCATGAGAATACACTGCTAGTGTCATTACTAAGGGGACAGTTTATGTTAACAGAGATATAGAGCTTTACTAACAAAAATAAAAAAGTTGCTCATGTATTAAGTTTGAGGGAAGTCATGATCAATATGGAATTTGAACGGGAAAGTAGAATTTTTATGTGTGGACATTGCTAAGATTGTTGCTTTATTTATTTTGATTTTGAGTTTTTTTCTCTTTCCAGTGTGACAAGCGTGAACCAGACGGTATTCGTGTGGCCCCCGTTCCTCTCTATAATTCTTTCCATGATGTTTATAAGTTCATCAGACTGCTCAATTCCATACTTGACTCTACAGAAAGAAACTAGCCGTGTTTTCTAGAATAACTCAAGTAATCTCACTGAAAGCTGCTGGAATATTCACGTCTATTGAATTTTAGTCATTAAAAAGTCTCCAGAAATTTATTGCATAAAAATGATAATAATTATATAAATTTACATAAAACCTGGTATTTGTTTTAATATCTGTGTCACTGGGGAATGTGATGTCTCGTGGACCAGGAAGTCACACATTACATGACTCCAGCCTATAGATCACTGTCTTGATTAGCTGTCACATTCCATAGTCATTGAAACGTTTTCTGTTTAATTTGTGACTGAGCTGACAATGTTACAATATATGTGGACTTCTTGTATAAATGTTGGAAGTATTACTTTAGTTTTGATATAGAAAAGAGTCTTATTTTTAATACTTGTAATTGAATCATCTGAAATATATTTGAAATTATGATGTTTTATCTAATTCTAGGAAAAGAAAACAGACTTCCTAAGCTGTTACAATCTCTCTCTCTCTCTCTCTCTCTCTCTCTCTCTCTCTCTCTCTCTCT
>JANHMN010000002.1:116002043-116048016 GCA_030674055.1 Rhabdomys pumilio
TCTCTCTCTCTCTCTCTCTCTCTCTCTCTCTCTCTCTCTCTCTCTCTAGTGTGTGCATCTGTGTGTTTGTGTGTCTGTGTGTGTCTGTGTATACCCATGATGTAAGTGCCTATGCTTAATGGTGAGAGTACTTGGCCCTACATGTGATGCCAAAGGTTAACACTGGACATATTCCTAAATCAGTTTAAATTTTTATTTATTTATTTTTATGTGTATGGATGTTTTGCCTGCATCTATGTCTGTTCATCATGTACATTTCATGTCTACAGAAGCTAGAATATGGCATCAGGTCACCTGGGACTGGAATTACAGAGCCACTGTGTGGGTACTAGGAATCGAACCCAAGTCCTTTGGAAAAGTAGCCAATGCTCTTATCCTTTGAAACATCTCTCCAGCCCTTTCACCTTATATTTTGATACAGGCTTTCTCCCCAAACCTGGGACTCACTCCTTCATCTAGTGTGGCTGGCCAGTGAGTCTTCAGAGTTTCTCTGTCTCATTCATCATGAAAAAAATAAAATAAATGCTTAATTATAACTGGTATCATCTCTTGATGATGTCCTAGCTGGCTCTCTGTTGCTGGGCTAAACATTCTGCTGGTTAGTGTTCCTTATCTTGACAGAAGCTAGACTCATTTGGGAAGAGGAAACCTCAACTGAGAAAATGTCCCCACCAGATTGGCCTGTGAACAAGATTGTGGTATATGTTCTAAATTAATGATTGGTGTGAGAGGGCCCAGCTCACTTGGATTGGTGCTACTTCTTGATAGGTAGGTTTGGCAGTCTGAGAAAGTTATAAAGAAACAGCTAGTAAATATTATTCCTCCATGGCTTCTGTTTCAGTCTCTGCCTTAAGCTTTCTGTATTGACTTCCTTAGATGATAGGTCACAACTTATAAGATGAAACAAACCATTTCCTTTCCAAGTTGCTTTTGGCCATGGTGTTTTATCATAGCAACAGAAACCTTAACCAAGACAAATACCATGCCCCAAAATGACTTAGGGAAGAGGTAGTTTATTTCATCTTATAGGGCATAGTCCATTGTTGAAGGAAGTCAGGGTAGGAGCTCCAACAGGACAGGAGTTTTAAGCAGAAACCAGGGAGGCACTCTCCTTACTATCTTGCTCACAGGCTTCTGTTCAGCTACCTCCCTTACAGAGATCCCAGAGCCATTAACCCAGGGATGAGGTGACTCACAATGCCTGGGACTCCTATACCAATTAGCAATCAAGTTAATGCCAATATGCCAACATGCACACAGGCCAATCTGCTAGAAGTAATATCCCAAATGAAGCTCACAGAAGTCCGGGCTTCCTAAGTTGATGGCTAAAACTAACTAGCATAGAGGGTATGTAGATGACACTATAAATTGAAGAACTTAACCTGAAGGGCTCTATCTAGCAAGCCTTGCCTTTCCCCCATCCCTTCTGTCTTGCTAAACTGTTATATTACAGTCAGAAAGCTAGCCACCAAGGTCTATTTCCTTATTCAGCTACTTCCTCCCCTTGAGGCTAACCACCAAACAAACCAACTCATCCTAACAAGGGTTTCCCCTTTCCCTTTATAAACCTCTGTTTACCTATAGGCCATGTCTGTCCCCTCTGTATCCAGAGGAATTTCTTTGTTCCTCAAGGACAAATATCTCTTTCCCTCTCCCCCTTCTTCCTTTTCCTTTCTACCTCATCCTGTATCCCTGGTCTATGTCTCTTATTGTTTGCTTTTTGTTCCTTGGGACAAAATAAATCTACTTTGTGCCAAGAACTTGGTCTTGATGTGTCCTGAGACATTTTTCATTTCATAACCTATACGGTTGCTTAAAAAACATGCTTATAAGATCACATCAAAACTATCTTGTTGTAATCATACACACATTTTATCAAATTGTAAGCAGAAACTATGGTAGAAATTTACCATCTGCTCATAACCCACAATGAAATGGGGTATTACAACCCCTTTTCTTTTGCTCTCTCCTGAAATCGTTTTTGTAAATAGTTTTTCTGTTTTTAAGAGTTTTACATTCATTTGTACCCATGAAAATGAATTAATTTTACCATATAATAGCCATATTTAAATGTAATAGCACTGAATCTACTCAACTGCTTTTCAGCTACATTTTGGTTTTATGTTTGTTTGTTTGTTTCATTGATTTTTTGTTTTTTTGTTGTTGTTGCTTGTTTTTTGGGTTTTTTTTGAGATTCATCTATTTATTTTAATTATCACTGCTGTATAGCATTATATTCTGGTAATGTTTTGCAAACATTAAGAAACAGTTTATAAATCAACTTTAAGTTTTAATACATCTGATAATATTTTTCTAGACATTTTCAAATGGTACTTTTTATTGTACCTTTCTCATGGAGATTATTATATAAACTATAATTTTTTCTCTTTTATATTTCCATTTTTTGTGTGTGTTTATGTGTGTGTCTGTGTCTAAAATTTGTGGAAAGAGAAAGAGAAGGGCTATATGTTACCTTTTGTGTCTCCTTCTGGCTGATTTCTATTTTCTTTCATCAATTCTAAACAGCCTTAATGACAACAACGTAGTAGGACCTGACATCTGCTCATTGAAATCTTTCATCTTCTTTTTTTTAAAGATTGCCTAGGGTATCATGGGCCTCTTTAATTTTACTTATAAATTTAGAATATATCCAAATAAATTTAGAATAAATGTATTGTGCTCTATAAAAACTCCCGCTGAGATTTCAATTGAGTGGCAATTAAATTTTAGTTCAGTTTTAGAAGAATTAACTCATTTCGGCATTGATCCTTCTTACTCAAGAACATAACATTTATTTCCATTTATTTACAACTTGTTTAATGTTTTCTGAAAAGTTTTATTTTCTGTATTAGGGCAGTGCACAGCCAAAGTTCAGCACAGTCCCGAAGGCCTCTAATACGCACTTGTGTCATATGATAACTTTTTTTTAAATGTTCACTGACAGTTAACACTGCACAGATGGTCAATTGATAGGTACATTTTGAAGTTTTATTTAAAACCTAACTTTTTAAAGCTCACTTAGCAGTGGAGTCTCATATGCAGGGAGTCTTCATCTCCTCCATTTCTAATTTGGGAGATTTATTTCTCTTCTTGTTTCTTTATTTTGGATTAAAGTGTATTTTATCATTTTATCACCCAAAGGCTAAATGGTTTAAATACATGGTTTCCAGGTTTTGGAAGGTTATAGAACCTTTTGGATATAAGATTTAGCTGACAGATGTAAAGCCACTGGGACATGGGGCTTTGAGTGAGGATGTTTTTGGCAGTAGTTACTCTTTACATCCTTCATGCCTTGAGTTATTTCTTGTCCAGTATCTGGTGAGAGCAATGAGACAAGTAATTATTACAGTCTGTGTGTACATGTATGTCCAATGTGTTTTATCATTTCATTTGCATATTTACTCTAGCTTCCCTGACTCTGGTGCTAGAGTTCAAACCCAGGACCTTGTCACTACTAGACAAGCCTTCACCTCTGAGCTACACCCAGCACTGGGATTCTTGCAATAGAGTCCCACTCTGCAGGTCAGGCAAGTCTCATTGGCTTCACAGACTTATTGCCTCAGGTGAACGCACTGCTACACCTTTCATCCCCTACTGATTTTAATACATGTGCTAAACAAAGTTTAAAATTGGCATGTGCTAGACAGTGTTTAAAATTGGCTGTTTTCCTTTTGTTCTCTTCCTGTGGCCTTATTGGAGTAGGTATGGCATTTTCACTGTGGGAGTAGACCTTAAGGTCTCCTATGCTCAAACTACGCCCACTGTGGCACGCAGTCTTTTGCTGCCTTCAGATCAAGATGCAGAACTGTTAACTCCTCCAGCATCACTGCCATACTTTCCTGCCATTATGATAATAGACTGAACCTCTGAAACTGAAAGCCAGCTTCAGCCAATTAAATGTTTTATTTTATAAGAATTTCCTTGGTGATAATCTCTTCACACAATAAAACCCCAACTAAGACAAAAATTGGTACCAGGAGTGGGATACTGCTGCGATGGGCCCAACTATGCTTTTGTTTGGAGTTATGTGGTTTATGAGAGTTTGGTTTAGAAAAGCAGCTTAGCTCTTTAAGTGAGGCTTAATGGGACATCCTAGAAAAAACAAAAAAGGACAGTGGTGCTGAGGGTGATTTGAACTGTGGGAGTCTGGATTAAGAGGCTTCAGAGAATAGAATTGTTAGTATATGACTTAGAAAATGTTCTTGTGATATTTTGACTAAGAATTTAACTGCTTTTTATCCTTGTCCAAAAATTTTGCCTGAGGCTACAGTGAAGAGTTTTGGATTGATTATATTGGGAATGAAAACTCAAAAGAACCTAGTAAAAACACAAAATGGATAGATAGAAGTGAAAAGAGGACATCAAAAAGAGGAATGGAGCTAAGTTCTGTTTTTAAGGAGACAAACACATCAAGAATTGAAATTAAAGGGAGTGAGTGAGGACTTTAGCCTAAGACCTCACCCAGCTAAGCTTCATTCAACTCGTGAAAAGGAATTTGAGGAAAGAGAAAGGGAATCAAAGAAAAGTAAAAAGAATTAAAGAAAAGCTAAGATCCAGGTGTGGTGACACACAGCTTTAATTCAGTACTCAGCAGAGCCAGGGGGATGTCTGATTTTAAGACCAGCCTGGTCTATGTATCAATTTCAGGACAGCCAAACTTAGGCAGTGAATGAAAACATAAAAAAACAGAAAGCTGGTGAAGATGTAACTGAACAAGGGGGGCACGTTCCAGCTGCAGCAAGCAGCAGAAATTAGCAGTTTTGACCACATGGTTCTGGCTTTAGAGTCAAAGTTATAAGAAAGAGTTACGGAATCTCCTCCATAGCTAAGGAAAGCTACTGATACAAGGTATATGGAAGACTTATGGTCTTGATGTTTTACTCCCTGTGGTTTTGCAATTGGTTTTGAGTGTCTGCAGTTAAGTTATACATATCTTTGACAGATTTTACCCTACATGTAGCTTGTATATAATCCTACTGGCCTAGTTCAATAGCTGAAGAAATAATAGGAGGTTGGGAGCTAGGGCCAAACCTTTTTTGTTTTGTGAAAAGATAGAAGAATCAATAGAAACTTGATCCTTACAGGGTCTTTCGTGGCAACTGGAGTGTCACAGGGGAATGGTGTGTGGGCCATTAGGGTACTGAAGGGAAAGTGCTAAAAAAGGCAGGAGCAGAAGACTTGCTGAGACTCATGAGAGGGAAACTGATGGGAAGACATCAGTGTGAGATTCAGGAAGTCTCTATGGGAGAAGTAGGGGAGCTTTCTGAATTCTATTTTTAAGAATTGATTAAATCATTTTCATCTAATTTGCTTCTGCCAATTTTCCAGAGTCACTGACAATATGTTAAAGTCTTCTTTTCAAGTTTACTAAAGTATGCGGATAAAAAAACTAAATAATTCTCTCTGTTAGGCTCCATAGAAATTATCAGGAGGTTCAGTTTCTCACTTTTACCTTACATATTCCTTTCAGTTGCTAATAATATTCAGTGGTTCCTATTGGTTCATTTACCTAGTCTTAGACATTCTCCATTGTTGTGAGGTAGCCACTAGAGAAGGCTACTCAGACACATGGTCACACTAATAAAATATCTGTATTAGCTAGCTGGCAACTACACAGGGTGTTTGGGATTTCAGACCAGTCACAAGCATGTCTCAGGATGAGAGTTTAAAAACAAAACACATACCCTGTAATTGACACTCCTCAGTTACCAAGAACAGTTAACCAGAAACACAATCAGAGAAGCCAAAAAGCAAAGATAGTATACTTAGGGATTTCACAGAGCTACGCACTTTAATGGATTAGGTCTTTGTTCAAAGCCTGGTAGTACTTACATCACGGCATCAGTAGTGTTAAGATCTGAAGCCTACCGTGATCTGGAGTTCTGTCACTGTCCCCAGTGCTTCTATGGGCATGAGTCAAATCGGGGAGTCATCTGAATGCACTGGATTATGAAGCTGTATTGTTTCCTTAGCACTGACAGTTTAACAGAATTTATTCTCTGCTTCACAATGCTAAGTAGGCAGAAGAACAAGCAAAGTCTCTACAGTGAGGGTTAGGAGCAAAAGAATTAATGACTCAGCCATGACTGCAAATAGCCTCACCTTGTAACCAAGATGATCAAGGGGGACAAAGATTGGTAGTTACAAGATTCTTGACAATGACTGTGGCTAAATTTTCTCTAATTACTCCTAAGTGGCACTACAAAGTCAAGAAACATCCTTGTCTCATAATGAGAGGTTCAGTCCTCTTTGATCCTAAAGAACAAAGTGTGGATGTGACTATCTGCATGACACATTACTCTGCCTCTCTGGGTGAAGGTATGGTATCAAAAGAACAGCTGATATCAACACCTTAGATTAAATATGGTCCAGACCAGAGTCTGCAGACGATTTCAGAAATCAACATTTAGAAATCCCACCTTAGATAACTTCTAATTTTACAAATGAACAAGTTTAATTCTATTGTCCTTCCATTAGAAGGCAAAGTTTCTGCAGTCACAAGCATCTAATGTACTGCCTAGTGTGGCCCGCGCAATCGTCTCGCTGGCAAGAACGCACGT
Source organism: Rhabdomys pumilio (assembly GCA_030674055.1). NCBI lineage: Eukaryota > Metazoa > Chordata > Mammalia > Rodentia > Muridae > Rhabdomys > Rhabdomys pumilio. The sequence continues at coordinate 116,008,604 of JANHMN010000002.1, forward strand.
GGGCACCAGGATCCTTCTGCAGCAAGCGTTTATTGTGAAGAGTGGAGGAAGAAAGAGAGAGAGACCCAAGATGGTGCTGCTTTATATACACCCTAGGGTGGGGTGGACATATCTGATTGGCTGCTTGCTCAAAACCCCGTATGATGCCCCGGGTTGGGCAGTGACTTGGCGCGCTTTCACCACTTGCACATGCGCAATTTTACTTGTTTACCCATGAGTGTTGAGTGCCAGCGCCATCTTGTAATGGCGAATGCTGTCACCGCTCAGTGAGTGGCTTTCTACAGCCTAGTGAAATATTGCCCCTCCTTTAGAGACTCACCTGCAAGGAAAGTTGAGATAACTCAATTACTTTATGTAAAATGAGAGCTGAAGAGACAGCTCAGCAGTTAAGCGAGTGGATTACTTTTGGGGTACCTGAATTCAGGTTCCAGCACACATGTCAGAGGGTTTATAACTGCCTGTATATCCAGCTCTAGGGAATTCAATGCATCTGAACTCAATAGAAACCTGTGTTCAAAAGCATTTTCCAACTCTAATGCACACATAGTTACAATTACAATAAAATCTTAACTTAAATAGTTTTTAAAATGAGACTGTTTTAATACAAGACTCTGAGAAAAAGGCAAATGACCTGACATTTCACTCCTTCCTTGGCCGCAAGTGAAATTTCAGTATCATATTTATGAATAATTTTAGGTGCAAAGAAATGTATTTTTGTGCCAATATTTGTTATGAAGAGGTCTTAACATTCTCTCTCCCATGTGTAAGAGCATCATTCCATGCTGCTCTCCCTACATTCCATCATGTCAAAAAGCCAGCTTGTCAAGAATGGAGGCATTGTAGTGATGCCTCTGTCTATGGACACATTTTCTGTGGGTTAAAGTAAGTAGTTGGATCAAAGTCAGGACATAGATGCTACAGCTGGTCTGGGGAAAAATGGCAATTAAGAGGGAATAAAAAGAACACACACACAGAGAAAGAATTACAGACAGTCTTTTTTTAGGTAACAACAACAGATCCAGACTGCTTGAAACTGGTAAATCACTCCAAATGTCTCGTTTTTCACTGAATGCTAAATAATATTGCAACTTTATAACCATGCGTTGGTTATATTGAAGACCATATTAACTTCTTTCACATAAATGTATTGTGTATAGCTTTATAAACTCTATTTGTTATCTTTCTTACATTTCTTTGTCTCAACAATACTTAGGATGATCGAAGCAAAGCTACTTAAAAACTAAGAAATGTGACCCTTTGAATGACTGTCTGTACAGCCAAATCTGACATGTTCAGTGTGATTTATGCAGGCGCGTCTGTGTACTCTAATACATGGAATCTGTGTCACTACATATTCCACACATAAACTCATCTCTATCGAACTAAAATGGAAGTAAGGCAATAGGAAATGCTTTAAAATAACTTCTTTGGTGAAGTTGGTAATTTATAATCACTTAGAGAAGAATTTGGGGACAATAAGGATCTGCATCACCAAGTAACGTGGCATATTGGTCATCTAATTCGTGGACAATCATACGAAGTAAATAAGAGCAGGAAACAAACACAGAGAGACCTTCTCTCCAAATTGTGGGAACGAAGTGAGAGGGTGGAGATCAAGTACTTAAAGCTGGGAAAGATGAAATCAGCACTGAAGAATAGTGAAACAACGGAATTGCTTAGGGTGGAAAGCTGATTCAAGTCAAAGAAAGAACCATTGACAAGTTTAGATTTGAATTATTCTGAATGTAGACTGTCATTACGGAAGGCCAGACTGCAGGCACAATGGGAGACAGATGGTTGAAAAGCTGGAATTAGCAGACAGGGCCCAGATCCCTTACTCCAGTTGGTACAGCCAAAATACTTGAAGTGACAGGAGGATGCTGTCCAGAGAAAAGGAACTTGGGTAGTTTCTGGGTTCAGGGACATCAGTGTCACCCAAGAGAGATGTGAGGTTTGGTTGAAAAAAAGGGGGGGATTCAAGGAAATTTTTACATTCTAAATGATGAAAGTTTCCACTCAGTTTCCCATTTGGGTCTTGAGAATTAATGCATATTCAGATTGACACCCATCCTTCTCACCCAGGAAGTGAAAATACACTTTTCTCAGGAAAAACTACCAGGTTCAATTGAAATATATCTCTATATAAATACTTATCCCAGTGAATTTTGCTTTAAAAAACAAATGGACTAAACAGTATCAACAGATCACCAGTTGTGATATTTAAAATGCAGGACCAGGTCCAAGGAACAAACTGAAAATAGTTCAATGAAAACAATCAAGAGGAAGCACAGAAAAATAAAGAATCTAAAATTAATATGCACAGAGAAAACATGGAGGGCCTTGAAAATTAAAAATAAAATATGAAAAAATTAAAAAAAAACACCAAGGAAATTTTAGAATACAGAGTTGAGAAAATGTCTCAAAAAATGAAAGCAATTTGATTAGATGGTCAATTTAAAAGGTCAAGGATAAGAAAGATTTTCAGTTTAAAATTCTATGATGAGAGCCAAAGAGGTGGGTCAGTGGGGAAAGGCCCATGCTGCCCAGCCTGAGGACCAGAGCTCAAATTTCAGAACCCACAGAGTGGAAAGTAAGAGCTGACTTCCACAAGTATGTCACTGGACTCGTATGTATGCATGCACATACACGAACACACAAAAATAATTGTGAAAACATCCCTACAATAAGCAAAGCTATCAGTTACTATGAAAGTGTCTAAGACATTTACTGATGAGAAAGAGCTTAGAAAGTCCCAGTCCTGCTTTGTAACTCTGTGAGCTACTTCAGAACTAAACCTTGGAGGGCAGGCATGAAGACAAACACAATGCTAACAGTTCAGCAGCCAAAGAGAGGGACCAGTCTATCTGGGAATGAGTGCCCAGAAGACTCTGGGTGTGCATTATGTATCTGTTGCTTCCCAATTCTCTTACCCAGCCTCCTGTCCACCTAATGCAAATACGTGAGGTTCTCAATGTCTGGAATATTTGGCTATTCTAAGAAGAATTTTAAGTTCTATCACAACTATCTTGAAGATAACAATAAATCAATATAAACAATAATAATAAGAAAATATAACCGAGGATAATTATCATATGTAAAACATAAAAATATAGATGATAGGGTAAGGAAACATTAAGAGTATTCCATAGAGTGTAAACTATGCCCAGTTACTGTTTGTGAATGCTAAGTTCTCAATGAATTTTTATATACATCTCTAGTCTTTATTTATATGTGTCAGTTTTGACATAAACATATAAATAATGAATACTGACATAATCAAAATTGCAGTTGAATTGTATTTAGATGATAAGGAAGAACATGTATATATGTTTGATTTCACATATGCACTTCATGGGAAGGGAAATCCATAATAAATGAAGGTAGGTTCCATGAGCAGAAAAACAATAATATTGCAAACATCATTATGCTAAAATAGCAATAAATTATATTATTTTAAAATGTGGAATGGGGGCCAGAGAGTTGGATTGGTGCTTAAAAGCACTTGTTGGTCTTTCAGAGGTCCTGGGACCAATTCCTAGCATTCATGTGGTGGCTCATGGCCATGTGTAACTTCAGTTCCAGGCATAAGGTGACCTCTTCTGACCCTTGAAAGCACCAGGCATGCATATGATGCACATGCATACATGCAGGCAAATCACTCAAACACATCAGAATAAAATAAATAAAAATAAATGCAAATAAAATAAATCTAAAATAAGTAAGTAAAAATATGGAGTGAGATCATTATTATTCATTTCATGGAAAAGAGTACAGAAAGATTAGAAGAGCCCAAGGAAGTGAGTATCTGCAGCAAAACAGTATTTACTGGACATGACAGTGTGTCTGTGTACATAGACTTAGTGGTGGGGACTATACATACCAGAGTTGCACAAGATCAGTGCAGCCAAAATGCCAACATGAAGTCCCACTTATAGCTAATGAGGGCTACTAGAAGAGAGGGAGTCAGTTTTCTTCATGGCCCTGAAAGACTAACATTGCTCTGATAGATGGTACTTCATAATACACATACAGGCTGCACTAAGGAAAGTCAACGGGTATTAAATAAAATGAGAGACTGCTAGAGAAGGGAGAAAAATTCAGGGTGTGTGTGTTGAGATAGAGTAATTGGAGGAAGGAAATGGTGATAGATTGCATTCAAACATATCACACGCATCTGTTATTATTAAATAAAATATTCTTAGAGTATAAAACCTGGACGTGCTGACATATAACTGTAACACATGCAGTTTAGAGGCAGAGGCAAGGGATTGCAAATTCTGGCCTCCCTGGGCGACAGTCTTAGTTAAGGTTACTCCTGTGATGAAACACCATGACCAAAGCATGGGGGAAAAAAAAGACTTGGCTTACCTTTCCATATCACCGTTTCATCATCAATGAAAGTCAGAGAAAAAACTGAAGCAGGCCAGGAAACTGGAGGCAAGAGCTGATGCAGAGGTTATGGAGGAATGCTGTTTGGTGGCTCATGGTTTGTTCAGCCTGCTTTCCTATAGAACCCGCCAGAAGAAGGTTAGCACCATCCATAATGAACTGGGCCCTCCCACATCAATCACTAATTAAGAAACTGTCCTATAGGCTTGCCTACTGTTGGATCTTATAGAGGCATTTTCTAAACTGAGGCTCCCTCCTCTCTGAAGACTCTAATTTGTGTCACGTTGGCATAAAACTTAGCCAGTACAGTTCCCCAGTGAGATTCACCCTGTTTCAAAGTACAAACCAAAGAAGCAATATGGCTCTGAATCATAACAGAGACAAAAGAAATACTTAAAAGCAGTCATCTTGCTAATATCCAGAGTAAAAGATAGGTTATATGGGGGTGGGGGAGTAGAAGACTACAGATTTTGACGGAGTAAAACAGTGTAGAGAAAAATTCCATAAAGATTAAGCATATGGATCCTGAAAACAAAACACAAAGTTCAAATGGTATTCCCACCAAGTCTAAGTTATGTTTTCAATACTTATTTGCTTTCATTTTCTTGGTTGGAAAATTGAATAATAATAGTACTGCTTCCTAGTGTTAGTCTAAAGATTGAGACCATGCAAGAAATTATTTAAGCAATACCTGTCACATCTTATTAATATTATCAGTTACATGCAGCTGCTAGCCATCGACATGGACGACTTTGATATAAAAATAAAAGAAAACAAAAAGTAATATAATACAATGTAGTCAAGATGAACAAAAAAATCATTATAGTTAAAAGCTGAAAGCTTATAAATAACCCAAAATGGAATGTGGCTGCTTTAACTTAAGTATAATTTTTACTATTTAATATTTAAATTGTTTGTTAATTCTGCCTAGTTATGAAAAATGATTATTTCAAACAGTGTGGAGCACCTAGGATATGAATTTTAAATGGGTTTTTGAAAATAGAAATCTCATTTGTGAGAGGAAAGAAGCCAATACAACAGGTTTCAAACTAATAATGAATTGTCAGAGGCTCTTTAACAGCCATGCTAGCATTTCTTCTGATGAAAGTTAACACTGCCTCTTTAGGTGGCAGCAGAGGTGCTCTGATTTCAGTTTAATATCCACAAAAGCCTAAAGTTTAGGTGTGTCAACACATCTCTAGTCCTAAAGACAAAAATGGTATTGAATCTTTATTTTTCTGTTCAATAGCTGTTGAATACAGTACTTTTTTTCAAATACAAACTCTATTTTAAAAAATGATGCTAAATAAGGGGGAATCGGGTAATGTTTTGGTGATGGCAGTTTTATTAATTATAACATACAGTAAGCCATGTTTGTGTTTTTGTTTGTGTTTTCAAAATACAATGTAAATAAGAACACCTCCAGATATTCTTTTGGCAGGCACAAAAGCTGTTTATTCAACAGATGATATAGACAATAATGTATGGCTCATAATTAGGGAAAAAGCTGTAACTTCAGAAGTTCGGATGGCATTCAAACAGTTTGTGTGTAACTAAACTAAGGCTGTTAGTGAATGGCAGCTTCAAAACATTTTAAACATGTGGGCAAAAAAATTGAATTTTTATTATTGTAAACGCACAAGGAAGATTTGTGGAGAAGCTAGACAACATACTGCAGCCCAGGCTGAGTGAGCCGAGAGAAATGCTGTTGTATAAATAGACACCTGCTCCTCCACACATGGGCCAACTCTGTGCTTCAAGACCTCCCACTAAATGCATGCAGTACTGAGGGACAAGGTAACTGAAAATGAAAAAAAAAAAAAAAAAAAACTACGGTTGACAAAGAACGCCATGGTGGAACACCCACCTGCCTTCACAAACTCACAAATATATATAGAGACAATTTAACTACTAATTGACAGGTCTGAAGTCTTAAGCCATTCAGTTAATAATTTATATGATATACCTAAATTTGAAACTACGTGTTGATATTTAAAATGAAATCATTACATTATTATCTAGTATTTTAAATTTTTTCATTTATTATGTCGAGTTATCTTTCTCTTTTATGTTAAACTGAGAACTTCCCAAATGACCTTCAAGACTAAAAATATAAAACTAACCATGTTTTTATCAGTTTATTAAGGTTTCATTGCCAAAACCACAATATCTAGGTAGTATCTTCCATAGGCTGTATTTGTGGATATTTTTTAAATTTGTCTTTATCATGAAACATCTTGTTTTCTCCATCTATGGTGATTGAAAGTTTTTCTGGGTACAGTAGTCTTGGATGGAGTCTATGATCTGTTCAAGTCTGTAAGACATCTGTCCAAACCCTATGGCTTTTAAAAAGTCTCAGTTGAGGAGTCAGGTGTGATTCTGATAGGTCTGCCTTCATGTGTTACATGGCATTTTCCCTCATAACTCTAATAGTTTTTCTTTGTTCTGTATATTTAGTGTATTCAATATATTTGGTATTCTTTAAGCTTCATGTAAGTTTATAAGCATCACTTTTAGATTGGGGAATTTTTTATATGATTTTGTTGAAAACATTTTCTGGACCTTTGAGCTGGAAATCTTTTATTCTTACTATTCTTAGGTTTGGTCTTTTCATGGTGTTACTGGTTTCTTGAATGTTTTGTATCAACAATTTTTTAGATTTATTATTTTATTTGTCCAGTGAATCTATTTCTTCTATCCTCTTCACCTCTGAGATAGTTTTTTCTTCCATTCTTAATATTCTGCTGGTGATGCTTACACCTGTAGTTGCCTTTCACTTACCTAGATTTTCCACTTCCAGAATTCCTTCAGTTTGTGTTTTATTTATTGCTTCTATTTCAATTTTCAGGTCTTGAACAGTTTCCTTCACTTATTTGCTTTTTGTTTTTTGGTTGGTTGGTTGGTTTGTCTTTTCTTTGTTTTCTTTGAGGAATTTTTAAAAATGTCTTCTTTAGGAAACTCTATCATCCTTACAAAGTTGGTTTTAAGGTTATTTTCTTGTGCTTCAGCTGCGTTGGAATATCCAGGTCTTGCTGCCACAGGAAAGATGGGCCCTGTTGATGTTGATTGTATGTTTACACTGGTGTTTAGGCATCTGAGTTCGGGATGATTATAGGTCTAGGTGCTGATTTATAAATCTGTCTTTGTTGGATGAGTGTTTTGTCTCTTTGTTCCTGTTTCCTCTGTGGCCTTCTGGGCTTTTTGCACTTAATTTTTAGTGACCTGTTGCTTGACTTCTGAACCGCTACAGTCTCTGACCAGCATGGGGGAATGACTTCTGGCAATTTACTTGGTCTGTGGTGCAGCAGGGAAGTCTCTATATTTCTGACTGGTGAGGCCTGCACCTGCAGCTGGAGTCTATGAGAATTGGGAGCAGGGGCTGGGTCATGAGATTGAGCGTAGAATGAGAGGAGGAGGCAGTATAATGGGTCTTGGGAAACTAAAAGTGGGGTAGCTCAGCTCTCAGGGTTCACTCACTTATCCTTCTGGTTCAAGCAGCCACATTCTTTGCCAAGATATTGCAAGAATAGTTTCTATGACATTTGATAATATTCTTCAGCTCTAAAACCTGTTGAGTTAGGGCCACTTGCTCTCAGCACTACTCTCTTCCAGGATCCTACTAGCAGGGCCCATTAAGCCTCCCCTCCGCTCTTGAGGTACTCAAGCACCTTTATAGTCCAAAGTCTGAAAGTCTCCCATATTTCATCAAACAGCATGGCCAGTACTATCACAGCAATATGGCTTTTACACAGTCCCTTGTATCAATCATTTTCCTAGTCTCAAGTCTATAGCTTGAAGAGGCACAATGACTATGGCTAATTTTACAAAGGAAAGAATTTAATTGGAATATATTTTCAGGTTCAGAGAGTTAATCCAGGATTATCATGTCAGGGAGCATGGTGACACGCAGGCAGTAGCTGAGAACTAGAGGCGGCAGAATGAGAGTAATAAAGACTAGATCTGGCATGGAAACAGTCACTATTTGTGATACACTTTTTCTAACAAGACACACCTCTTAATCCTTTTCAAGTAGTGCCACTTTTTGGTGACCAGGTATTTAAATATATGTGGTGATGAAGGCCATTCTATGTGTGTGTGTGTGTGTGTGTGTGTGTGTGTGTGTGTGTGTGTGTGTTTATAAACTTTGTGATTATTGAATAAAATTTATCTTTTAAAATTTTGAATAATCCTGTAGGTAGATATAAAACTGTTATCCTCTCATTCTTTCCTCTTCTCTCCACTTATTCCATCTCTTCATCCCCTCTCCCCTTTTTTCTTTTTCTATTTCTGAGTCAAGGTCTTATTACGAATCTTAGCCTGGGTTTTCATTCTTGATTCTCTGGCTTCAGTCTCCCCAGGGCTGGCACGACAGCATACATCACTGTGCTTGGCTTTTTGTTCTTCGGCACAGAGTCTGTCTGTCTGCCTGTCTATTTATTGTACTTGAACTGAGGCCTTGTGTAAACCGGGCAAGCACTCCACCATTGAGATGAATTTTAACTTTGTATTTTCTCAGCTCAAAGGATAAAGACGTTAAATGTCTCGGCAACAGAGACTCAGTTCATCATCTGCAACTGATGTCTGCACTTTTGATTATAAATTTTATGCTCTTTTTATTGGGTATTATATTTAAATTTCAGATTTTATTCCCTTACCCCATTCTTCCCCTCCCAGGAGCCCCCTATTCCATCCCCCCTCCTCCTGCTTCTATGAGGATGTTTCCCCACCTACTCCCTCACTCCCACCTCCTTGAATTCATCCTCGAATTCCCCCACACTCAGTGTCCAGCCTGATGATGGCCATTCTTATTCAATCTATCACACATACATACCTACGAAAATTTTTAATTCATAAATATGAGCAAATGCACCAAATAGAAAATGTCATCAATTATAACTATATACATCATTCAAACATTTAGAATGTGTGAATGGAATGGAATAAATTAAAATGGAAAGTAGTCTGCCTACTACTTTCAAGTTATGTCTGGTCTCAGTAAATATAGCATGGGAAGTGGAATTGTCCATTAAGAATATTATACATTGTCCCTAATTTGTAATACATAGTTCCTAATTGACTATGTTGACAATATTCATACTTTATAATACACTGAAAGGATAGGCATTTGGTACAAACTACACTTCTATCTATTTCTAATAGAAATTGAATTTCAGTCTTTCTCTGGACTAAAGATGTATGGTCTGGTATATTTTCACAGGTACATTATACAAATAACCAAAATACCTGTCTGTAGCTCTCTCGTGAGAATTCAGTTTTATACTATAATTTTTTGTCTTACATGTGTTTCACCCTTTCTTAACCTCTGGGCCTAAATCTTTCTTTAAAACTTCCCTTAATAAATTCTAACACTGTTACATAGTAAACAGAAATTTACTTTTATCTATAAACTTTAGGAATTAAATATAAATTTATTAGATATTATAGAATCTTGAATACAGTGCTTTAAAACACTCACTACTGGTCTAATGAGGTGGCTCAGCATGTAAAAACAAACCTGATAATCCAAGCCCGATGAGTAGAATTTAGTCCAGGACCCATATGGTGGAAGAAGAAAACTGGCTACCATAAGTTATAATCTAAGAGAGAAACCAAATTAATAAAATTTAGAGATGAAAAGGGAGGGGAGACATTACAATGGATACTGAAAAAATTCAGACAATAAGAATTTAAAAATCCATATTCTACCAAATAGGAAAATCTAAAAGAAATGGATGAATTCCTAGGTATTCAATATACCAATTTGGTATCAACATACCAAATTTAATTCAAGACAAAATAAATACTTTAAATAGACCCCACATTATCGAATAAGATAGAATAAGTAATTAAAATTCTCCCAACTAAGCCAGAAAATGGTGACTCATGCCTTTAATCCCAGTACTTGAGAGGCCGAGGCAGGGAGATCTCTGTGAGTTTCAAGTCAGCCTAGTCTATACAGCTATTTCTAGGACAGCCAGTGTTACACATAGAGAAATGCTGTCTCTAAAACCGAACCAAACCAAACCAAACCAAACCAAACCAAACCAAACCAAACTAAACCAAACCAACTAAACAAACAAAAAAACAAAAACAAAACAAAACAAAACAAAACAAAACAAAAATCTCTCAATTGAAAAATCTTGGGCATATGGACTTATCACAGAATTCTCTCACACTTCCAAAGAAGATAAAATACTAATGCTCCTTAAAATATTGTACAGAATAAAAAAAAAGAAGCAAGATTTTCAATTTTTTATGAAGCCAATATTACCCTGATATCAAAACCAAACAAAGACACTGCCCTCAAAAGAAAAAAATTATAGGCCAATATCTTTGATGAACATAGAAGCAAAACTTCTCAGTGTAATACATGAAAACTGAGTTAAAGACTACTTCAAAAAATTATACAGCATGATAAAGTTAACTTCACTCCAGAGATGTAGAGATGATTCAGCATAAGTATATCAATAAAAACAGTTTACCTCAGAAACAGATTCAAGGGTAGGAACCATGTGACCGTCCCATTGTATGCAGAAAGGAACTTTGACAAACTCCCAAACCTCTTTATTAAAAAAAATGTCCTAAAGAGAATAGGAATATAAAGAATATATCTCAACATAATAAATGTAATATACAGCAAGCCCACACAAAACATCACCCCAAGTAGAGAGACTCACCGCATTTACACTAAAATCAGGAGGAAGACGAAGGTTTCCACTCTCTCACTCTCTCCCGACATGTTCCATACAGACTTTGAAGTCTTAGCTTGAGCAATGAAACACGTGAAGGAGATAAAGAATACATACAAACAGAAATAGAAGGGGGCAAAGGATCTCTTTTTGTAGATGACACAACTCTTTACATAAAAGACTGTAAAGATGCCATCACAAAATCCCAACAGTTAATAAATACATTCAGAAAAGTAGCAGGATACAAAACTGACAGATAAAAATCTTTCTATAAACAAATGAAAACCACATTGAGAAAAAAAAGTCAGGAAATAATGCTATTCAAAACAAAATTTTAGAGTACTTTTGAATAAACTTAGACAAGGTAGTAAAATGAGAGACATTTTAAGCCATTAAAATGTCATTGGAAAGAATTCCAGAATATGGAGGGACTCATGCTCATGGACTAGTTTGACTAATATTGTGAAGATGGCCTTCCTACCAAAAGTAATATATAGATTCAATGTAATCTCCATCAAAACTCTAACACAGTTCTTTATAGCTATTGAAAAATAATCATAAATTTTATATGGGACCAAAACCAACCCAGGATGACCAAAATGACCCTGAACAAAAACAAAAATCTTCTGAAGCCATCACCATCCCAGATTTCAACTGATACTACTGAGCTATGGTAGGAATTACAATGTGACACCCTCCTGTGCACATTGATTAGTGAAAAAGAACTGAGGAACCATAGATGAGCCCACACTTGTACGTGCACCTCATTAGTGACAAAGAGGCATGAACACAGGTAAATGACATCTTCTGAACAGAACTTGGCAGCTTCTACTTTGAATTCACAGCAGTTATGACAATGTACACAAGCTCTATGGAGCTCAAGCCACACCAAACCCCAGCATGGAGAAGGAAGGAAAACATGACATCTTACTCCTGGCTAATGAGTTATTTGTAACTGATAGCTTCTGGGGCAAGGGGCATCAGTTTTATTCAAGAGTTTTATCCAGGTACATTGACTATGATTCATTGAATGGCCCCACCGCTGGGAGCATCTGGGAAGCACATATTGAACTTGGTGAGTAAATCGAGAAACAAGCAAATAAAAAAGGAAACAAAGTTGAGTTTGTAAAGAAGTGTGGCAGATCTGGGCAGTGATGGGAAAGAGATGCATATGATGAAAATAATTAATATAATTAAAAACAATTCTATCAACTGTTTGCGGCAATGGAGATAAGTGTATTATCCACACACTGATGGCAACAGTAGGAAAAAAAAATCTGCAAAGTACTTTGAAAACTTCTGAAATCAAAACATGTTTGGATTTGCAGTTTCTAACTGTCCTCTTGGGGATTTATGCCAGAGAAATGAAAACCCATGTTAATACAAAAATATTTACAAATACACATAGCAGCTCTGTTTATAACAGAGAAAATTAGGAGCAACAGCATGTATTTCTAGGGATGGATAATTAGAATCTGCTACATGCACATCATAAAATCCCACTTCTAAATATAATGAAACAGACTTTAATACTTTTAGCCACCTACAAAGAACTCAGAAGAAGTGTAGTAAGAAAAATACTTAGAATAAAATAAGGTGCTGTGCCATGCAGCTCAATTCTATAACATTTAGAAGACTGTGTTTACGTTCTGTAGAGCAGCTATATGGTTGTCAGAGGCTCAGAATTCATGATTAGAGGACAAATAAATAAAACAGATAATATGAATCAACCTTGTGGTAAGTTTTCTGTACCCTGGTTTGATCATTTTATGATATCGCACACATAAGTTGCATAGAATTATATATATACATAAAACAAAAATATTATAATTGATGGTATATAGAAAAACTGTCTTTAGTGTACCAATATCAATCATAATTTTGCTTCTGTACTGTGTTAAGCGGACACCACCTAATCTCTCTCCATGTTTCTTGATGACTTCTGAATCTATAATTATGTCTGAGCTAAACCTTACATATACTATGTATGTGCTTTACCACTGAACTTTTATCACTGAGCCCTTGAAAGCTTCCTTAAAGGATAATTATGAATATATGTAACTTCAGAGCTCCTCATTTTACTTACATAAACACGTTTGATATAATTTACATAAATTTTATCTGAATAGAATATACTATTTAATAGCATATTTCCTCCAAATTCTGCATCCATTAATGTTGCTTTGGTAGCTTAAAATCAGTAAGAGCAGAAGCACTTATTCATGGAAGTTGGCAAATACTACAAACCAGAGACTGATTTATGGCTCTGGTGATTCTATAAACTGAAGATAACTATTAAAAACTAGATAAAACACATAAACACTTATTTATAGTTGCGTCTTTGAGCAAAATAAAGTTGAGGACATATTCTTCCTATGTTAAACATTATGTGTTTTATAAAGTGTCACTTCATCTATTATTATTTCATTTTTACTGCAACATTATTATACAGAAAAAAAATCAACCAATAATTATTTAGAAGCATACTCAGATCACTGGTTCCTAAACATTTGCCAGCTGGCCACTGTTTACCACTGTTTTTGATCCTGGAAGCTCACAACTAGACAGATGTGAGTAAGGACAGGACCCTGGTATCACTGTTGGAATGAGCTGTGAATTCAACAGCTGGCAATATGAGAGCAGAATAGTCCATGAACAAAACTACAGGTAGCGCCATTGACTTTGTCAGCATCTATATTTTAAGTGAGAGGTCTGCGTATCCATTTGTCAAAGACTCATCAGTAGTCTAATTTAAAGTTCTGTCATTCAGAGTTTTGAGAGAGGTTTAGATAGGCAGAAGCCTCTCAATCAGTGTTTTCACAACCTACTTTGTAAATGAGGCCCCAGTACTTAAATGTATTCCTTATCAACATTTTGATATTGTCCCAGGGTTCCTTCACTTCCTTTAGAGCCTAAATCTATGGATGGCATGCATAATGCCTTTTTCCCTGTTTTTGTTTCACCCACTCAGATATGCCTTTATGTGATCTATACAAATTTCTTGCTTGCATTACACTAATGGATTCCCGTTTTCTCTGACTTTACTATCATTGCTTTCTGATCCACAATTTTAAAACACAGATAATAAATGTTTGTGAGAGCCAGACTTCAACTATAATCCCTAATGAATTATGCTTGCAAGTGATTATGTCTCTCTGTGTAATTCCTTCCTATGCAGAAGGGTTCCTGAACCCTTATCCTACACTGACCAATGCAACACAGCAGAAATGACATACCATAACCCCCAAAGCTGTATGTTAAAGAAAAGTGAAGCTTCTACTTTTAACCTTTTGAATGATCTTCCTCAGTAAGCTACCACACTCTCAAATACAAAGACATAGGCTCATATACATGGTTTTAAAAGACATCAGATTAGTTTTTAGAGCTGATTCAGTTAACACATAAAAACTTAGAGAGTAACATCAGAAAGTCAAAAGTAACCATCAATCAAAATATTTGCTTGATCTTTGAATAATTCAATATATTCTTACTCTGGGGAAGAGAAATTCTTCTCTACTTGGCCCTACATTGACTGTTTAACTAAAATTCATTGCAATGGGGTCATCAAACTTTGGACTGAGACATATAACTTGTTCTTGCTTAGTTTCAATTGAAGAGTGTTTCTCTCACACCAGTGATTGACTCCGGGTGTCTCATGTTCTAATCTAACTATTGAGCCATACTCCCAGACCAATAATGTTTTACACATGTTCAAATAATTACTCACAAAACTGTAAAAACCTTCTATAATTCATTTTTTATTATTCATTGGAATTAAGCCATGTTCATTCATCCATATACTGCCTATGGCACCTTCCATACTATTAAACAGAATACTGTAATATGGAAGGTATTACCCACAATACCTACATAATACACTCTCTGGTCTTTTATAAAAAGGGCTACTAGCCCCTAAAATGAAATTTTAATTTATTAAGGGACTATCAATAATACAATCAGATAGTAATATTTCATTCTCTTGTGTTCCCAAATTATTGTAAGTTTTACACATGAGTGAGCTACTTCTACTTTAATATTTAAAATTATTCTTTCCATTGATCTATAAAACAACTTCATTTTAATAAAAGCATGTAACTATTTTCATTTAATATTTTTAACACTTCCTCAATTTTGTTTTAGGATGTTCAAACACTCACTCCCAAATTATAATATAAAAAGTCAGTATTTTATATATTATTACTTGTGTACATCAATCAAGACATACATTATTTTACTGAAGACAGCAGTTTCACAGGAAAATTTAAACTCATCATACTGTTTGCTATACCATATTCTTGGTACCTGTATTATTATAATGCTGTCTACATTTTCTACAGAATGAAACTTCACTATATTAAATTGTTAGCTGCCACATGCTTTGTCATATACAAGTGCAAGAACAGAACTTATGTGAGTACTAACAAGCACTTTCAAGTCATCTCCTTTACACTATAAGTAAAGCTTCAGAACAGAGATGACTTGATGGTTGAGTCTTATTTAAGGTCCCTTTAGTAGATCATAGATTTAGTAGATGGCTCTGAGAGGGAAATAATAGTGATAAGTTACAAGACAGTGGGAAAGTCCATGAACTGGAACTCCACTTCTAAGGTGTAATACCTGTCTGATTCAGGGTAACTTCCTCAACTGTATCTTTGTTTTAATTATCGAATTTGTATCCTGGGCAATCTTAGTATTTCTATTGCTGTGAAGAGACATATGACTACTACAACTTTTATAAAGGAAAATATTCAACTGAGGCTGGCTTACAGTTTCAGAGCTTCAGTCCATAATTCTTATGCCAGGAAGCATGGGGGCATGCAGGCAGATATGGTACTGGAAGGATAGCTGAGAGCTCTACATCTGGATCCTTAGGCAGCAGGAAGAGACTGAGAGCCACTAGGACTGGTTTGAGTTTCTAAGACCTCAAGGTCCACCCTTCAGTGGTGCACTTCCTCCAACAAAGCCACACCCATTCCAAGGACACATCTCCTGAAATTCTGCTTTCTATAAGCCATTTTTTTCAAACCATCACAAGCTGGATGAGAAACAATGTAGTTTATACTACCCTGGGTTTCTGTGAAGATTAGATAAGCTAGTTTTTATAAGCCAACTGGCAAATTGGCTGGCTCGTTGCATACATGTTAGCACCACTGTCCTGCTATGTCCTAGTTTTTCTCTATCTTGAAATTATTGTGAATAAATCTCATAGAAGAAACACTCAGTATATGACTTCAAGAAACAGAAGAAGCTCTTACAAGGTCAGGACTGGATCTTGAAAATCCTGAAAAGACTGCCCATCCTCGCCCCATTTCATAAAGAAATGTGCTGTCCCCATGACCAATTTAGAAGCTTGTGTAAGAAGCAAAGCCCTTAGTCTGGAGGAAAAACTATACATTAGAAGGAGCAAGCCCTCTAAGACCCAGAAATTGTATTTTTAAAATGTTAGATGTGCTATATTTTATTATTTAATTACATATAATAATCTTGTAAGTATGCAGTATTGGATGTGTCTCAAAGTTCTTTTCTGTTGGTGTGTATCACCAGTATGAGAATAATTTACCAAAGAATCAGAGACTAACTGAGAAAAAATTATACCATGTTTCCCTTTCTCAGAAAATAAGTCTTTACTTAATATGTCATTATTTTATAATTTCACAATATATAATCAAAACAAAAGAGGACTTTTAAAATAATTAAAGTACATTAAACACAAATAAGTCACTAAGTGGAAATAAACACCAAAATAAGGAGAAAGAGGAACTACATAAATAGACCACACACTTATAGAAACAAACATAGTGCATGTGGATGCTCAATACTCAATACAAAGTTTGTTCTGACTCCTAAGTACTACCATAAGAATGTAAAAATTAAGCTTGGAAACATAACTGATAAACTCTGATCACTAACTTTGTCCTGATTCTGAATGTGTGTGTTATTTCAAAGCTTATCCAGCAGAATGTGGGTTATCTGTGGTTGTCATAGGAGTCTGGAAATCATCTCTTGCAAGGTTCCTCCAGGGGAAGAAGGCTACCATGTCAGAAGTTCTACTGTGCTGTCTCTCAGAGTGGTAAAAGTGTATGGAGGTATACCCATTAGCAGACCCAGTCAGACCCACGCATCTAACCATCTCCATTAAAGTTCCAGAGAGGTGAAAATATCTTACGGTCCATAAAGACCAGACCATGTTCCAGTTGAATAAAACTTAGTGATCTTAGCCAATTTTACATTGAACAGAAGAATCCTTGATGGCACTGCCCATGAGTGAAGTAGTATCAGGAATGCTATGGGGTAACCAACTGCTTTCTGATTGAATTTAAAGCTTGCTTCTTACCTAGTACTACAGATGTGGCCACGATCTCATGGCCAAATAAGTCAAATCCTCCAGAAGTGAAGGTACAACTATGATTTTTGCTAAATTGACATAGTATTAAACTTGTCTCTTTATTAATATCTACATACCTATAGATTATTGCTGCTGTAAGACCCCTTCAGAAATGTTTCTTTGTGCATAGCAATGGTAAATACAGAGAATAGAGACTGATCAACCTGTAGATATTACACCTGAGATACTCTCAGAGAGCCAAACAATACTATTACCTTTCACCTTCCTTTGTCTAGCTATTGATTTGTCAGGAAGAAGTGTTCATATTCAGATGTCTTCTCTGTGTCATTATATATTTAATGTTCATGTTACCATGTCACATAAGGCCATTTTCATAAAAGAAATGTGTTTTGAAAACACAACTCCATGCCTCTCTCTACCCATCCATCCCCTCCTGATTGTCTCCCGATTCCCTGAGCACTTTTACATCTACTTTCATGCCATACATGCATACATGACTTTAGGTAGCTATATAAATCTAGAAACCACAAAGGAAAGGGAAGCTGCTTCTGGGTATTTACTCAAAAGACCTCTAGTCAATATATCAGGGAAACACTTGCATATCAGTATTTATTATAACACTATTTACATATCGTAAATTATGCAACCAACCTACTTGTCTGCAATATGCAAATCTTTTCTGCCAACAACTACTCATAAGAAAAATCAGGCAGTAGGAATGGGTAGTCACTGGAGCCCTCCACCCCCAGGAAAACTTCATACTGCCGTTCCCCTTCCTATGTGCTAACACTAGTTTTAGATGCTTTCTTTACTCAGGCTTCTTTCTAGTCAGAAGGAAATTCCCTCCCTTTTTTAACATAACAATCAAACTAGCAATGTTCTGCAACCACTTTCCCCAGGATTTTATTTGTTCTTCCATAGTTAATTAAAAAATACTTCTAAGTACCCCTGAGGTAGGTACTTCCAGTCTATCTTCAGGATGTCCATTCATTTCAAGTTGTTGACTTGGAATGATGGTGCTGTGAGTGTTGGTTTTAAGTCAACAGCAGAAGCAGGACATTAGTACTTGGTGAAGAATAAATTCTGTGGCACTATCTCAATTGTGCTTTTCCAGGGTGAGGGTGGGGCCCAGTTTTCACCAGTTGTCAGTTGCCCCTCCTTGTACCTTCCTCTCAATTCCTTCTCCCCTGTTTCCCTTCAAATAAATATTAGGACTCTCAGGTTTATCCACTGAACGTAGACTAACAAATTATATTAGGACCAGCACAAACCCTCATATCAAGGCCAGACCAGGCAAACCAGAGGAGCTAGGTCCTCTTCATATACATTATGGTATCTTGGTGTTCCTGTGGGACTCCCAACAGTGGGAGTGAGGCTGTCTCTGACTCTTTTGTATTTCTCTCTTTAACCCCCTAGTACCCACTGTGGGGACAAGCAACAGATATGATTTAAGACCAACAAACATAACTGAGAAGAATTTTCCAGGTTGGTTATCATTTTACCAGTAAAATAAGTGCATCTTTAGACATTTCTCTTAAATAGATATTTCCATTTTTTTTCTGCATAAAGGTTAACTCTAACATTCAGTGCTAGAGGTAAAAAAAAAAATTATTTTATTTGCCAATAATTCTTCGGGTCTGAAGTGTGATGGATCTCAGCTACTTGGTTCTTTGATGTTTGCATCATATTTTAGGATGTGTTCTCAGGTTCTATCCCATATTTAGATGGCAGGATAAATATCCAAATGGCCCCATGCACATATCTTCACCTTGCTCAGAACAAGCCCCAGATGTTATCTAGAGCCAGCAATGTGGACGTGGACTCCATTGCTTGAGGAATCAGGTGAGCCACAGTGCAAAAGTGTGGAAACAGGTACGTGGATGACACCTACTCTCTAAAAGATGTGGAATTTAAATATAGTCGCAGGAAACGAAGTTCTGGCAAACTTTTCCAAATAGTTCTTGTTAATAGAAAATGAGAGTCATTATAAGGCATAACTAGGAAACATTACAGTAATTAATCCATCACTAAAAATACTGTTCACAATTTTTGAACATTTTATGACTCTCTCCATCCAACACAAAATACGAACATAAAAATAAAGAAAAAATAAAGAGAAGAATATCCAGAAATATACATCAGCACCTTTAAATCCAAATCAGAGCGAATTGAATAAAAGTGTGTTCGCTAAGCTTTATTCAGGTAAAAGAAGAGTGTTTACCCCAGCTGAGGGTGTATAAGGAAGGCCACTCCTTTTCTGGAAATCTTCAGATGACTCAGCTTCACAGGAAGTCTTTCAGGGAAGGAGTGAATGAGCCAGGGAGGAAACAGTGCCATCCAAGTATAGGAAAGCCGTCCAGACAGCAGTTTTCACTGTTAAATACTCTGTATAGACCGAAATCACTACAAGAAGAGGCTAAACTGTGTATGTGACCCAGAGAGCCTTCTTGATGAGCTAAGGACATAGGCTGAATGTAGCAAGATGGATACAAATCCCTCTCCATTGTCTTGATGCCTCTCAAGAGCGAGCACACACGCCATATTGAATGACGTCACACTGGACGACGGCACAGTGAGTGAGATCACAGTATTTCCCAGACTGCACGGTAGATGCTGCTCCTAGTACCAAACACAATGACATGTTTACAAAAGTGTATGAGAACTGCCTTCACCTAATGCATTTTGTTTAAGTGATGTTGGTCTTCAATATTTCCATCATTGAAGATACCCAGTGTGCTTGCGTTCACTGGGACCAGGATATATCCCTCCTGGTGATGCCTCTTCGGGATGTTGGAGTTAAAAGACACACAGATTAGTGTCCTTCCTCTGATTTTTTTTTTAAATTTTCTCCACTACTATATGCTTTTGTGAGGCCCCACAGTTCTCAGTAACTTTGACATCACTCTTGGTAGAAATGACAGAATTGTAAGCAGCCCCTTTAGTCATTATCTTATTGAACTGCTTCAGTGTCTTCATAAAACCTGCTTGTTTTCTGACAGAAAACAGGACAGTCCCCCGGAGAGCACTAAACACACATCTGAGATGTCAGAGATTTAACACCAAGAGAAAGAATGAGCCATTGGTTGTCAAGCAGCAAATAAGAACCCTGTCACATGCCAATCTTCATCATAGCGTATAAGCATGTTAACTCTGAAAAGAACACACTAACAGCACCTGGGCATACTGTTATCTGAGATTTGTGGTGCTATCCAAAGCTTACCTCTCCAAAACACTGGGAATGGGAGATGCCTTGCTGCCCATCTCAGCCAAGTCAACAGTTCTTTACCCCAAGAGATACAGAGGACAGATTTTTTGTTTATTCTTTTAATTTAGTATTTTCCCCTTGTTAGATCAGTAACAGGGATGTTAGATGGGAAATTAGGGGTGAAAGTATCTTTTTCTACATAAATCTTTAATCCAGATCACAATAAAGAAACTAATACATTTAGACAACATTAAAACACAAAATCCTTCTCTAATAACCAAGCCATAATTCAAGAGTCCCAGAGAAGTAACTTGCCAATAATCACTGGACTATTGCTTAATTTATCAAAACTGATAAAATTGAAATATCATATAGTTAACAATGAAATAACAAAATTGTTAGTAGCCCACCATTTCCTATACCAACAGAGGATAACTGCTTTTAAACTACCCCCTCAGGCTGGGGAGATGCTCAGTCATTAAAGTGTTTACTTCAGGAGAATGGAAATACTCATTTTGTTTGGTTTTATCAGCATCATATAAAAAGCTAAGGGTGGTGGCATGTGCCTGTAATTCTCTATCTGGAAAAGGGATGGAGAAGTAAATTCCTGAGGTTTGTTGGTTAACCCAAATTAGTGTGCTTCTGATACAGTGAAAGAAGCCATCATAAAACATCAGGTGGATGAAAATGAAGAAGACACTCAACATCGAAGTCTGAGCACCACAGGTACACACATGCATGTGCACTGGTACATACACATGAGTGTGCACGAGCACACTTGCATGCGTGCATGCACAGACAGTCACCTGCTAATGGCTGAGGACCATTTGTTCTTCTGGCTTAGAAACCACATTTTGCATGTGCTCATTAACACCTTTGGTTAACAGGCTTGCTTGTCAAGTCCTTATTTAAATCTCTCCACCAATGGCAACAACAGGCATTTGGAACATATTTTAATGTCCTGCCTCAGACAGAGATATGGAAGAATCTTAAAATCACCATAAGAAATAGCAAAGGAGGAAGAAAAATGCTAGCAATCACTCTATCCCTCATCCTCTGGAACAGAGCTTTCCAAGAGCTTCCATCTGCTTCGGTGCTACAGATTTTCTCCTCCTTCCTGGTTGTTCCTTGCTTCTGCTAACAGCTCACCACCTACTCCATCAACCTTACATTTTTTCAAGCCATGGCAAATTGCATAAAAGAGAGCACATTTAGCTCACAATTCTATAGCATGAAGTGCAACGGGTCTCCTGAGTGCTAAAAGGCTCGTTTCTAGAGAGAACTGCCTTTCTGGAATTCTCCGGGTTCCAATGACTTTCCAAACCCCTTTCTCCTGGCACCTTTCCAGTCTTCAGTGTCAACAGTGCTGTTTTTGGAAGATCATTGCTCCAAAGACTCTGGCTATAGCTGGGAAAGTTCTCAGCTTTTAAAGGTCTTTATATTAAGTTGGCCTTACTGGATAATCCAGGCAAGATATATCAGACTCTCTTAATTACTCCTGCCAAGTCTCTACTAGAAAAGCAACATACTTGAACTTTCTGCAGCTAAAATATGAGCCATTTGAGGTTCAGTATATTACCCATGACTTACCTCCTGCATAGTCCTGTTTTAATCCCTCAGCTGCCTTGCAGAATATCAAATTGCTTTTCAAGCTAAATCCTTCATTTCTATCCCTTATTCCCCATCACTCATCAAAGGCAGATTTTTGTTTGGAAGATAAGCTTCCACATTTCATCCACATTTGTTTTGGAGTTCATAGACATAAAGATTTGTGTTCAGAGAGCTGAGGAAGAATTTAAAGGCGTGTATTAACGTTTTGGAGTCAAGCCCACAAAGAGCTCTATACGGTCGTCCTTCTCTATGTAGGGACACCTATCTCTTCCCTTCATCCTAATAAACTCTTGGAGGAGTGGTCATGACTTCAAGACAGATGCAACAACAATAACAACAACAACAAAAAAATTATTGGTAGGGTTCAGAAACCAAACTTCAACACTACATGCGTGGAGGAAGTAATGCTTTAAAACATTCTAGAGGTGAAGGTAGGCAGTAAGGTCAAAGACCAAAGACTTCGATCAAGAAAATAAGATGAAAGATTTACAAGGCAATGCAGGTAGAATAGAATGATATTTCCTACCGCAACCATGTCTTGATTTATGCACAGTCCTTGTGAGATCTTAGATCCAACCACCTGGAAACAGACACAATGACCTTGCTACTTGCCCTCTCCCTGGGGCTTTCTGGTGGCCTTGACTTTAATCTAATGAGTCTGGTACCCATAAGCGTGTCTTTTCTGCCATGTCATCACAACTTCACACTTCATATAGAAATATCACAACTCAGTCATCATATACACACATACATAGACATTCAATGTGTATAACACATCCGTAGAAAATCTTTGTAAAGTGCTCATTCGGGGTGAGAAATTTTGGGGGTCTTTGTGGGTGAGTGTACCTGTAGAAAATTTGGGGTAGCTGAAAGTATAATATGACGTGGCTTTTCGGTTTTTAAAGAAAATTCCTTTTAAAAAAAGTTCCTTAGTGACCATTAAAATTAGAAGCAATGCATACAATTTCATGTATAAGTCTGGAAATTTTAATAATTAAAGATGTGGGAATGAGGCAAATTGCCCTTAACCTGGCCTAAGACAGAGCTACTAAATCACCACCTCCTTCTGGGAAGAAATTAGCATTCCTGATAAACTGTCCCAGCAGTTTGCAGACAAACTTCTAATGGTGTTAAGACCTCTTCTGGGAAACCAGTTGTCATCCACTCAATTTAGTGACAGTCAGTGACCTTTAGCCAGATGCTCTTCTTTCTGTTTATACTTTTAAAGGGGTGTGTGTATGTGTGTGTGTGTGTGTGTGTGTAAATATTTATGCAGACCTATATGCATGCATATTATATAAGAGACTCAAATTGTCCAATTTATGATATTTTCTTTTGCAAAACTTTAAAATTTGATCAGTATACCTAATTTTTTTCCACAAGAACCTTTTAAGAAACTGCCTTTAAATATTTTAAAGTATTGATATAGATTTTTAAAACTCACTTAACCTATTAAATATGTTTTTACAAATATTTTCTGGGTGCTTACATAATTATTATAAGATGTACTAATTTAATATGTAAAATAGAACAACACCAACAAATGCTATAATACTAATGTAAACTAAAATTCTAGTTCTGATCTCAAATTCAGACAATACTGTAACTGTACATTCTTTGGTATAAGTACAGGTTGACCTAATATTTTAATGCACTAAAGACACACCAGGTATTTAAAACAATAACTATGCACAGTTTACTAATCGATAAAATTAGTGTACTAATATTACTTTGATTCTCTTAAACTTTTTTCTTTTTTGAAACAGTCTCATTACGTCTGAGCTTGAACTCAGACTTCTCCTACATCAGCATCCCCGGCTGAGGTTGCATGTGTGAGCTGCCAAACCCAGATTCTTTCACTGCTGTGATTTATATCTAAACTTTGAAACAATTAAAAAAAAAGTTACACATAATAAAATAATCATGACCTCAAAAACAGTTCCCAAGTTTTCTTCCCAAGATACTGGTGGCTTTTCAGCCTTTTGGACCTTAAAGAGCTGATGGGATCCCATGTCTACACACAGGATCCGACAGAACCCTTCATTTTAAAAGTATTGTCATTTGAGTCATTTTCTTGGGAATAATCATATGTTCCCAAAATTGTTTGGAAGCAATACTATCAAATATTTTGTTTTAGCCTCAAAATATTATCCAACCCATGACTACACTGTGAACCTTTAATTCACTGTTTATAAAATTTGTGTGCAGCAGAGAGATTATTTTTTATTTAGCACAGCAACTGCTCTCTCTGTTGAGTTTTGTTGTAGGTCAGAAACCATGTAAGGGGCATCATCCTTTACACCACGAACCAATGTTGTGTGACAGGTAATAGAAATCTCACTTCACAGCCCGAGTTCCAAAGCATAAGCGATGTGTCCAGGGGTAAAGCTGCTGCTACTGACGGGGGTTGAAATTCAAAGGCAGGCTGCAGCACAACAGGGCTGGCTCTTAACCCCTTCTGTATGAGCAATGACTTAATAAAGAAGGAATCTTACACCCTAAGTGCTCCAGGCAAACCGGAGAGCAGCGATCAGTCTGAGCTGCCACATGCACATCCTCGTGGAGAGGTGGTCCACCATTCGTTTCCCCATCCCTTCAAAAAACATTTTTCATGCTCACAAATAGCCTTTTATTGTTATTCGCTGTTCCACTCTTGTAGGAATCATATTGCTAGACTCTTTGAAACCAGGACATGTGTTTGTATTGCGTATGGTTTCTGGGAGACATCCCGACGTCACGCTAGACATGAAATCGGCGTTAACAAAATTACTTTTATGTTAATGTGGCAAATGGGTTTGGGCCCTTTAGTTCTTACACACACACATGGTAGTCTATGGAGGAAGAAAAATGAAACCTTTAAAACTAATGTGTGGATTGATCTTAGTTTTGCCACACAGTGGACAAGTTTTGGTTCCATCTAGCACCTAGCATTAGCTCTTCAATTCACCAGGCCTTCAGCCCACTTTATTATGCAAGCCTTGCAGTAACCCAGCAAGAGAGGCCATATTGCCACCATCTATTACGGTTGTTGTAACACGAAAGAAGTTAACGGGCTTGTCAAAGGAAAAAAGAAGATCAAATCAGCACCAGGACAGACTTTGGAGCCTAATGTGTCTGATTTCCCTAATAAAAGGAGTCCTTCCCTTGATCATGAAGTACATACAGAAAGCCACTCATTATTAAAATTATTTCATACTCTCTGCTGTGTATTTTTACTAAGTCCCTTTAACAAAGTGACTGGAGCCTCCTCCAAGTTGATTTAAGGGTGATATCCTCATATTGTAGCAAAAATTTTGGAAAACTAAAAGGTGTGCTGATTTCAGCGCACCGCATCCTACTTTTAGTGTGCCTGCCTTCAAACACCGGTCACCCAGGAAGTCTTCCGGCCTGATCTGGGATGCTACTCACCTCCTCCCTGCACAGATCTATAGAGAAGCTTCGCTTCCATCCCATTCTCCACGTGTCCCCAGAGCTCCCAGGAACTAAACCACCAACTAAAGAGTACACATGGAGGGACCCATGGCTCCAGCTGCATAGGTAGCTGAGGATGGCCTTATCTGACATCAATGGGAGGGAAGGTCCTGTGGAGAGTCAATGCCACAATGTCTGGGAATGCTAGGGCAGTGAGGTGGGAGGGGGTGGGTTGTTGGGGAAGCACCCTCATAGAAGCAGGGGGGATCAGGGATCGGATAGGATGTTGTCGGAGGGGAAACTGGGAAGGGGGATAACATTTGAAATGTAAATAAATAAAAGAAACAATAAAAAATAAATTAGAAAAGAGAACGCATTTACCCGCAGTCTAACACCTAATACTTAGAACCACTCATTGACATAACCCTCCCTCCGAGAACCCACAGTCAACCAATTGTTATACTTCATTGGTTTTTTTAATCTTACATAGATAAAATGTGAACAATTTTTCTCCCTCCCATTTGATGGAACTATAGTTCAGTTCAAAACAGAAGAAGAGCTGGTCAGCTGGATCAGCCAGCAGAGCATGGGCTCTTAGAGTCATTTCGATTGGTAAGAGTGCATCTTATGCATTCTTCTATAGATGTTCACCTATCCTTTAGGTACCTTACAGTACAATATGCTTCAGTCTCTTTAAGAAAAACAATTAGGTTCAGTGGGTTCCTTTGGCAACTATCTTTATTTCCAGGAAACTGGGGACAGAAGACATAGCTGCTCTGATACCCTCTGAAGCCTCATACTTTACCACTGAATTCTTCCTCCCATCTGCCCTTCAGCTATGCTTAGCAAGACCTTGCTTTGTCACACTAACCATGTCCTGCTTACACTAGGTCTCCCGGACACTGCCCCCTGATTATTCTCCAGTCATTCTTCATGTCTCATTTAAGTCTTCACTTGCTAAAGAGACCTTTCTTTTGAGTGTAGACATCATCTCTTCCAGCAAGCTTATCTGACATATCTAAAGGTGCTCCTATCAAAAGTGAGAACTCCTAATTTGTGTTGCCATTGCGATTCTGCACCCTGCTTTCACCTTCATTCATGTATGGAGTCCTCATCTACTAACTGATTGACAGAGATCAGGAACAGGCTTGGCATTCCTAGAACATCTGTGCAACTAGGAAAGCAAACTCACTCAGCCCCTACATTGTTCTTCCAGAGTAGAAAACCTCAGATAGGTGAATCACACATTCAAACTGGCTCTTGCTATAATTAAAATGATTTAAGTAAAGAAAATATAAACAAATAATAAACTACCATAACCAAAAGCAAGGCATTGTGCTTATCTGAGCTTGGACATCATGAGAAAGCAATGTGATTAATGAGAACTGTTTGTGATAAAATCATTCAAACTGAATGGAGGAATAGTGAGCATAAGTCGTATTTCTGAAATTCTTACATGTCATGATGTCACATTGCTGTTCTATTTCTAGCTACTTCCTGAGCTATAATGCTCTATCGGGTGGCATTTTGGGTCAACTGAATTAATGTAAATGAGTATTGAAACGCAGATTAAGCAGGAGATGCTTAAGTTAACTCTAACAGATAAAAAGTTATAAAACAGTGAGCTGACATAAATGAGGAGATGGAAAGGTCTCAGCCAGCATGAAAAGTTCAGCTTTTAATGGAGCATTCTCCTTACTGAAAAGATGCACAATCAAGTAAGTTCCTTGCAGGGTCTCTTGGCTAGCTGGCATGCGATGTGTGAGCAGTTATCTATAAAACAATTCAAGTGAGTGACAAGTGTGAGCACGGCTTGACCAGGTACGAGTAGATTCTGTTCTACGCTGAGGGTTTTGTTTGTGTTATCTTTATGAAGCAAACAAACTTGCACTCCATATTGGTGACATCTTTTATTTACATGCCCTGAAGCTGCCACTATGCCCCAGTTATAGGCCTGTAATTTGTGCTGTTTATTCTTCAATTTTATCACCTAAACTTACTATTCTATGCATTGTTTTATGTTTCTGGTTAAATATAAGTGAAAATTGATTGGAGTATTTCTCAATGGAATTTTATCTTTATTTCATCATAATTGCTTCATATTTGAATAATGACAGATGAACTGCCTCATTCGGTTGCAGTTTTAAGGCTTTGAAGTCACAATAACATCACAGGATTTAAATCCTCAAGCTATTATTACAGCAGAAACGACACTGGGGAAAATGGAAACTTATGGTGTGATAATTTGCTGGGGGGAAGAAAAGGAACTCTAGTGGCTAAAACACATTATCTCCAGGACTACTTGGAGCCTATGCCACTGTGACCTAAGTCTGAACTAGAGACTGGGTCACACTCTTCCCAGTGACTACAAGAAGAGTGTAAGTATTAAATTCACACAACAAACAAATGACATAATTATTTTGTTTTAGCATGAAATATTTGGCCTGGGTGGTAGCTCAGCAGCTCATGCACAAGGCCCTGGTTTCACTTCCTAGCACTGGAGAATGGAAATATGATGATCTCAGTGTCACGTAATAACAGTTCATTATTTCATCAGTAGAGAACACATCAGATTTTGTTTTTTCTCTCTGACATTTATATCAAGCTGAGAATGTGATAACATGCTCCAAGGTATACAAGCTCTCTTTGTCTTTGCATTCAGTTTCAGCCATGACTTAATCCATAAACAAATGTTAAAAGCAAAACAGATCCGGCGTTTGAAACTTCATAAATATATCCAGTGTATATGGTGATGAAGGATTGATGCCCAAAGCACTTTCATTTCTTGAATATTAAACCGTCTTTCTTCTGCCAATGTTATTAGGGGTTCAAAACCACACTACAAAGGGGAGTGTGGTGCAAAGGAGCTAGACTCTAGAATAAATGAAAATGAGAAAGGCACTCAGGTTCCAGAGAACAGCATAGGTATGAGGTCACGTTTCTAACAAGTTACAGTAGACACAGTGACTATGAAGCACCCTCCAGCGATCGAACAGTCTCCAGCCAATTATAAGTCCACACTGAAGAGGTCATACCAGGGGCTTTCTTTCCAAATATCTCAATTAAAAAAAGCTAGTAAAATTAGTTTATGACCTAATTATAACATTAGTCGATATTTCTATAAAGCATTACACCTCACTGTGAATGAAGTACTTCAGAGTTGGGGGTTGGTGTTGGCTGTCTCTCTAATCCATGGATGCTTAGTTTCTTTCTTTTCAAAGGCAGCCTTGAGTTTAATTCCGCTTCGACTTCTGCTGAGCTAAATTAAGGAGATTCTGGCCTAAGTTCAGGAGAGATTTGTTTGGTACGTCTTCATTTTGGGGTTGAATTTGCTCCATTCACCAAGCTAATTGATTCCTGGGTTCTTGTTTCTATTTCTTGGGACTCAATTTCTGGTTTGTTAGTCTCCCTTTTCTAAACTTCTTTCTGTAAAAAGAAACCAGCCTCTACTCCCACTCCAGATTAGACATTGGCAGAAACTGATGGGGCCAGAATACAGCTAGAAGACCTTGGCAAAAATATATCAAAATAATTTGACCTTTCTCTGTCTGAATGCATAAGAGGCTACCACAGACCTGGAAAATTAATGCTTCACCCTTCTTTATTTTCCAAATTGACTGCAATATTTTCGGAATCCTGGACAAAAGGCAAAGTAAAATCACTCCAATTGTGTTACTAAACAAAAGTTGCCAAACAAACCATGAACTCATGCACAGTCCTATTTACCCACATAGCACATTCTCTCAGCTGGACCTGGGTCACCTCATTCAAACGTCGGTGTCTTATGCAGCTTGGAGTGCAGGTGACCCTGGCTCTGTCCTTGCTGTTCAGTGTCCACTTTGTTTTCTATGACACAGTTCAAGATCTCCAATACTTCACCCAATCTACCGTGAAAAAAAAACTCTTTCCTGGGGGGAACACACCCCTGGCAGCATGCCTGCTATGTATGGCCCCATGACAAGATGGATGCAGGGGTGATTTAAATGAGATCTCAAGCAGATACACAGATCCTTGGGCAGTAAATGCCCAAATAACCAATTCTTGAAAGTACCCACAGGGGCAAAAGCCACACAGGCCATGTCCCCAACAAACCACTGTTTTCAATCAAGTCCTACCTACTAAATTACAATCCTCTCCCAAGAGCCCCTCAGATGAGAGTTAGTGACTTAACCCTCTTGTTCCCAATCCTTCCCCAAAACCACAACCCTAAACGTCATAGCACTGGTGAGCAAGTTTTAACCACAACTGGGACAATTTCAAATCCATTGAGAGATCGCACTGATCTTACACACGAGTTAATCAAATTACACATGGAACCATTAACAGACAGACAACACACATGTCTGTTCCTGATCTCTCATTCCTCTTAAAGCTTGAAAGCTATTTTTTTTCAATCATAGTGACATTTGCTCAACCTATGATCACTCAACTTAAAGTCCCCTTAATTTGGGGACCATACGATGCAAGAAGAGTGACTTCTTGTCTGTATCCCATCCGTGAGTCTGGAGCACGGTCAACTGCTGGGACTAGTCCCACACCTACACTGTTGCTAAGTTTAGCTGCTGCGTAAGTGCAGCATCTACCTTTTCAATTCCTGTGCTCTTCCCACTCAAACGTCACCATATTTGGCCGATAAACCGAGCTAGGTGCCAGTCTACTGCAGAGCCACATGACTGAGGCTTTTGAGAGCTGCCTCTGCATTTCAGTTAAGTAAAATCCCAGAAAGGTACATTAGTATTTACGCTGACTCCTGTAGCGGCCACAAGGTGGAGCCAAATCACAAAGAAAACTAACGGGAGCTTGGCGGTTCTGGTGGATTTGCAGACTTCGGTGCTGGGACATTTCTTTAGTCTCCCGACGGCCATCATTCCTCGATTTCCCTGATGCATTAACGTTTGCATACGATCTTTCTTATCTTTGAAGGATTTTGTTCTAGGAATCAAGAAATCAATGAAACAGAGGAAGGGTTCAGAGGCTCCAGATGATCCATAAAGCCATACAGTTAAGATAAAGAGATGAAAATAGACAGAACTTGGTAGGGTTAGGGTACCTGCCTGCAGCTCCATATTCTGAAGGAGTCTGGTATGGTTTCACATGTAGTCTTTTTCGCCACTAGATGTCATTTCTGTTGTCTCAAATGTAACTCTGAGGCTAAGTCCCTGAACTGTCAGGTGGCAATATACCTGCAACTTATGTTCTCGAAGAGCTTGCCAACATAGATCACCACACACTACTATCAACGAGGAGAGTCTAGTGTCTGGAACAGCCTTGAGTCACACCTGCCTCATTTGACTTCACTTTACTTTCACAAAGTGTGTGTGTGTGTGTGTGTGTGTGTGTGTGTGTGTGTGTGACTTCATGCACATATATCAATACATCTACATGTCTATATGAATAAATTTGCATACACTAGACAAGCAGAGTTAGGTTCTCATTTGTTATGCAGGTTTTATTTGCCTGTGGTTGACAATAGACTTTGTGTAATATTCGTAGATTTTCTTATCTGTAACGTAAAACAGTTACATTATTTAAGAGGAATGTAAGTTCATTAATGCATTAGGAAGGTTAAATCTTACCTAATCTTTTATTCTGGGGAGGCCCAAACAGTGACCTCATCATTATTTCACCTCTCTATATAACAAGATCTCCGTTTTCTTTTGAGCTGTCAATGGGCCCATTGTGAAGTGACACATTTTAGGGCTCCAAAGACAAAAGCAAAATTGTCAGTGTGGGACATTTGAAAGTGTTCTTTCGATTATGTTCCTGGTATTTGGTGAGGAGCCCATACATGAAGGCAGGAGGCATGGCAACTATTTTGAGACCAGAAGGGACAAGATGAAAGGTTCTTAGCTAGTTAGATCTTTGCTATTCTGAGTCTCTAGTTCACTCTGTCAATGTTAGCCATAGCCTAAGTTTATATTCCTCTTTACACACACACACACACACACACACACACACACACACACACTATTCATATGTCGAAGCCATTGGTACTTTGGGTTTTCTTTTGTACAAGAAGAAGTAGAATGTTACCTTCATTGAAGAATAACTGTGGACCAGCCTTACATGCTTTTCTTAAACTTGTCTACAATTCTGTCCACACTTGATATCCACTAAAGGTCATTAAAGTAATCTGAGCTGCTATTCTTCAATGCTCTCTGTTCTTTAATATTGAGCTTTAAATCATTATTCCATTTGAGAAACTCAAAACTGGGACTGATCCGTACACTACATACGGGCTTTAAGGGGCTGAGGATACACTGTACAAGCAGACTGAAAAGACGAAATAAAGAAATAGAAAATAGATGAAGCAATGTAGAACATGGAAAGTAGGAAGAGGAGAAGGAGGAGTAGGAGAAGGAGGAGGAGGAAGAGGAAGAGGAGGACAAATAGGAGGAGAAAAAGCATGAGTGTTACACAGTGAACAAGAGGGGCAAGTAGGGAGAGTGATTATAGTGCAGGCTCTGGACACTGGACAGAAGAAATGCAGGGAAGAGAGGTGTGGAGCAGCTGAGGGAACCCCTGAGGGCACGCAGACCTCCAGAGGGCAAATAAAAGCCACCGACTACAAAGTTAGAGCCTCAGATAAAATATGGCTTCATAGGCGGCAAGTACTCAAGGAATATTTGCTGAAAGCAAATGATAGGAACCCTGGGAAATAATCCTCCCAGTATAATTAATCCATGATAAGGAGGATGGGAGGGGAACTAAAAAAATACCACACAAAAGAGCAGCTTGATTTTACACACCCTCTGTAACTGCTTACTGATGACACCCCTCATAAAATAAACTGCAGTGGTGTGGCCACCCTGGGACACATAGGTGGTGATCCGGATAGATTCTGACCATGTAGTGGTTTCAGTATTAGTTTTCCTTTTGTATTTTTAATTCGTTTGTTACAATGTTACAAACATCTGATTCCATACGCGGAGGATGAAAGGCAGGAGGGTAATGGATGGCACCACAGAGGTAACTCCTGCTGTTGACTACACTGGCCTCCCTGTGTGGTCCTGCCTGTCACTAACTCAGGGTTTTTAATATAATTTATCAAGGAAGGGGGCATGCTAGAGAGTGGAAGAGTCAAGTTTCTTCCTTGTAGCTGTACCCAGTAATATTTCGTTAAGATGCTCATAGCATAAACATTACTAAATCTGAAAATAAGGTATTTGAAGTTAAGCATCTAGAAATCTTTGATCCAATATGAAATTAGTGTCAGCACATCAGCATTGCGAAAGTTTATATTTCCAGGCTTAGAGTTAGTCCTCTAGCTCTAATTTACTTCAATATGGACATTGGCCTTCAGTTTCAAGAGTCAGACTTGAGTATCTGAGAAGTGCTAGACCCTGGGCATGTGGACAGGGGCCACACAGCTGCTGTGTGATGACCATGAACTTGGTGATTGCGAACATAAAGTCTGTCTTCCGTCCCTCTTAGTTCCCTACCTGCCACCCACTAAACCAGGTCGTGAGTAGCTGTGCTCTGCCATGGGCTCTGATCATGGCTCTCTGCCTCACCACTGGACAAGAATTCTGCAACACAACTGAGGGACCACAGATCAAAACCTCAGGCATCCCAAGTCCCACTCAGTCTTCCCTCAGGCATCTTGTCTCATGGTAAAAAAAAAAAAAAAAAAAAAAAAAAAAAAAAAAAACCTCAAAAGCAGACAAACAATATTTTAACATGAGAAACTATTGACATTCACTCCATGTCTTTACTTTGAATGAAATAAAAGAATCCATGACATTTTCATGTCTGACTGGCCATTCGTGAACTTGACTATGAGGGTTAGCTAGCTTCAATGTATGCAATTCAAACGTAAAACCCTTTGACTGGGCTGAAGTCTGCCTGGTGTAGCTCACATAGTCTCATATGCTGGGATAAAAACTGCTGATCAACAGATGTCTTCTTGAAATAATGAGTCCATAGAATCCTAATTCAGCCGGTCAGTGGCACTGGAATTTCAGTGTGTGTTTGTGTGTAAATTCTGCTCATTTTGGTGCAGGAGTTCTGACTAGATTTGAGAATTGTACACGCAAGTAAGATTTGCTCTTCCTTTCTTAGGCAGCGAAGGTTTTAAAAGAGCTCACTACAGAAGGGAGACAGCATTATTTCCCAGAGCTGCAGTGGTTTTCTTCATTACATGGAGGCAAAAGTATGTTTTCGTTTTGAATATTCAAGCCTGCCAGAGAGTGAAATACAACCGAGCTGAAGAGGCAAGGCAAGATGAAAAAAGGGGACCCCCCCCCTCCAAGCTGGCTGCAAAAAATAGATTATTTCTCCTAATTTCCTGATTTAGTTATAGTCATAGTGTACATAAAAACAGATTTGATTTTCTTGGAATCAAACGTAAAATGAAAGCCAAGCCCTTATCGCTGGAACAAGACAGCAGTTTGCAGGGCTGTTGCATCCTTTGAACTCTGATGACATTGTCTCAGAGGGAAAGATGTTTGATGAGTTTTTTTTTTTTTTTCACTTTAAAGCTCATGCTAGGGAAAATGAGCTGGGAATCTCTTGGTAGAATTGAAGGGGGTGGATCATTTCGTCTTCAAAAGACGAGGGGGAAAGTGTCATTTTCTATTTCCCTTAAGTATCATTCTTTCAAATGCTTGTGTGACAAGAGGTTCAACAGGCTTAGATATGGAGTTTTAGTTTTCCTGAAATGCATGGAGGACTTAGCTGGCCTTGCACATCAAGAAAAAGAAGAGAGAGAGAGAGAGAGAGAGAGAGAGAGAGAGAGAGAGAGAGAAATAAAATCCTCAGAAAAAAGGAAACGGTAAAGCAAACCCTGAAAAACTCCAGTTGAATCAAACTATTGTGACCAGGTTCCCATCATGCCAAGGAGAAGTAAATAAGCCATTCAAACCCAGGGCTACACCAACATGCACATTTCATTCAGCCTGCCAATGATAAACCCAAGTAGAATTTTTTTGTTTTGTTTTGTTTTGGAAATGGAACCTTCTCTGAACTTTTTGTACTTCCCCAAATATACACCCTTTGCTGATAAGCATCGATGTTGTCTGGTATCTAGGCACCCAGGTGTCATCAGGAAATAAAACAGCAGCAGAACAAAGTGACCCAAGGTAGAAATGAAGGAGAAAAGATTATTGACCTGTGACAGGCTTGCTGAAGTGGATAAATGAACAAGGTTCAGACTTAAAGGACTGGAAATGTGAAAGATCAGAGCCTGAGGTTTCCCTGTCTTACAAGTTAAGAAGTCTGTCAGCAGAGGGAGGAAGCTGTTGGTCAAAGCCTCCAGAGTAAACATCTATGTTCACCTCTCTTTCCCTTGTTCCCTATTCTCCTAAAGATACCAGGAATAGAGGCCTAGGAAAACTGTTTTTATGGTGAATTTCATGAGCAGTTGAGAACTTGAAATTGCAGACCTTTTATAGTGTATGAAAGTAAAGCCGCCATGCGAACCTCTAATGCAATGGGCAGCAGAAACTTTATCCTCCTGAGAGGTGAAGAAACCTCTCCTCTGCTGCCCAGTAAGACACTATGTCCTCCAAGGCTTTTGTCCATAGAAAATTCTTGAAAGCTATCCCAGAGCAATGTCACCGAGGCATTTGTCTTTCAAACAGAAAGACAGGATGGTTAGCACAATAATGTAGAGGTTAAAACCATTTCACTTAGGATGCATGTGACACTCAACCATTTTGTATCTTCATGTGCCTTTCCCCAAGTCCAAAATATGATGGGCCAGAATCATTCTTCTACATAATCATAAAAATCTGCTTAGCTGAGTCATTTGAGTTAAAGCAAACAGCTATATCTTGGCTAGATTACATATGTATAGAAGATACACAGTTGATTAGCAATGACATAGTTTGGGGAGACTATTTCATGTTATCTTTGTCTGGAAAGTTTTAAATCTGATTAAAAGGGCAAGAGAGATGATTCAGTCAGTATGTCTGTCCCATAAGTATGGCGATCTAGGTTCAGATCTCTGGTACCTGAGCGAAAGCCAAGCATGATGGTACGCACATGTAACCAGCTTGGAGCAAGTGAAGATCAGTCGTTGACTTGCTCAGATCACTGGTCAGCTACAGAGGCTAAGCAGGAAAGACACTGTCTCAGAAGAGAGAGGGGAACATAGCAGTGGAGGAGTGCAGACATTAGGCCTAGAAATGAGTGCATATGCATGTGTACATATACTCACATGCCCCCCAACACATGCTATATACATGAAGACATATAGTATACACAGAAAATTAATTTAATATTTTATTAATCCATTTTTCTTATCTGCATCATCATTGAGAAAAAAGGCACCATGATATTTGACAAGCCTAGCAGTTTGGAGTTGATAATGATATTTTTCCCATGTCCGAGTTATTCTCATTTCTTTTAGAGAAACAAGTCTCTCTTTTCAATTATTTATGTTATTTCCCCTTCTGAGTGAGATTCAGGCATCCTCCCTTGGGCCCTCCTTGTTATCCAGCATCTTTAGATCTGTGGATTGTAGTGTGATTATCCTGTACTTATGGCTAATATCCACTTGCAAGCAAGTACACACCATACATGTATTTTTGGATCTGGGTTACCTCACTCAGGATCTTTTCTAGATCCATCCACTTGCTTGCAAATTTCATGATGTCTTTGTTTTAATAGATGAGTAGCATTCCACTGTGTAAACAAACCATACTTTCTTTATCCATTCTTCAATTGAGGGATATATGGGCTGTTTCTAGTTTCTGGCTATTACAAATAAAGCTACTATGAACATAGTTGAGCAAGTGTCCCTGTAGTATGGTAAAGCATTCTTTGGATATATGCCCAGGAGTTGTGTAGCTGTGTTTTGAAGTAGAATTATTTCCAATTTTCTGAGAAACTGCCAAATTGATTTCCAGAGTGGTTGTGCAAATTTGCAGTTCCACCAGCAATGGAGGAGTGTTCACTTAGAAAAAGAAATGAAGTAGTCATTGGAAATTGACAGAGCAGGAGACCTGGGTAGGAGAGGCGATGGAGAGAGGAATGGAATCGAGGGTGGGGATAAGATGGAGGAAGAGCTGGAGAAGGGGGGAGGGAGGAAGGAAGAGAGGGAGAGAGGGGAAATGGAAGAGAGGGAGAGAGGAAGAGAAGGAGCAGAAATTAGCTGTGGTTGGAGGGTCATCTCTAGGACAAGCCAGAGACCTGGGATGGGGGAGGTTCCAGAGAGCCTACGAGGGTGACTCTGCTGAGAGTCCTAACTGTGGGTAATAGAGCCTGAAGTGGTACCCTCCTATAGCCAGGGAAGTCTCATAGTTGAGGGATCAGGACACCAATACTCTCACAGAAACTTCAACCCCAAACTTATCCTGCCTACAATAAGTGCAGGGACAAAGGAGTAGAGACCAAGGGAATGGCCAAACAATGACTGGTCCAACTTGAGACCCATTCATGGGCAAGAACTAATCCCTGACACTATCAATCTGTAATGCTTGCAGACATGAGCCTAACATAACTGTCATCTGAGAGGCTCCACCCAGCAGTTGACCCAAACAGATGAAGAGTCAAGCATTAGATGGAGCTCAGGGAGTCCTGCAGAAACATTGGGGGAAGGATTGAGAGACCAGGAAGGGATATGGACTCTACAAAAAGACCAACAGAGTCAAATAACCTGGACACTT
Source organism: Rhabdomys pumilio (assembly GCA_030674055.1). NCBI lineage: Eukaryota > Metazoa > Chordata > Mammalia > Rodentia > Muridae > Rhabdomys > Rhabdomys pumilio. The sequence goes on from JANHMN010000002.1 coordinate 116,045,864, forward strand.
GGGGGGTCCCTGAGACTGAACCACCCCACATATGTACCAGGTGTGCAGCTTGGTCTTTGTATGGTTCCTATGAGAACTGGAGCAGGAGTCAGGTGGAGAGGCTGTCCTTGACTTTCTTGCCTGCCTGTGGATTAAATTCCCCAAATTGAACTATCTTGTCTGGATTCAGTGGGAAAGGATGTGCCTACTCCTGTAATGACCTGATTAACCAGGATAGGTTGGTACCCGGGGTTGGGGCTGTCCCTTCTCAGAGGAGGACAGGAGTGGGGGAATGGGCCGTGTGAGAAGTACTGAGAGGAGAGGGGTGCTGTGATCAGGATGTAAAGAGAATAAATAAATACACTAATGGGGAGAATGTCTGTTTTATTCTTTTGAGATTATAATGTAATTTCTTGCTTTCCTTTCGTTCTTCCAAACTTTCCTATAATCCCCATCCCTTCTCTCTTTCAATTTCATGGCCTCTATTCTTAATTAATTGTTTATTAATATTTATTTATTAATTGTTTATTAATATTTATTTATTAATTGTTTATTAATATTTATTAATATTTATTCCTAAATGCATATATAGTACATACATACATATATATATAATATTCACAATACATAAGTACACACTGCTCAGATCCTATCATGTGACTTGTGCATATGCTTTCAGGTCTGGTCATTTCACATTGCACAAATGATTGGTGTGTTCTTCTGGAAGACTTGTATTTTTCTTCCTTTCACCATTGCTCAGTTCCCTGGAGTTCACTGTGTAGGGTTGTCTTAGTTAGGGTTTTATTGCTATGAACAAACACTGTGACCAAGGCAATGTTTATAAGGACATTTAATTGAGGCTGGCTTACAGGTTGGGAGGTTCAGTCCATTATCATCAAGGTGGGAGCATGGCAGCATCCAGGCAGGAATGGCGCAGGAGCAGTAGAGTTCTACATCTTCATCTGAAGGCCCCTAGGAGAAGACTGACTCCCATGTGGTTAGGAGGAAGGTCTCATTGCCCACCCCAGAGTGACACACTTCTTCCAACAAGGCCACACTTACTCCAACAAGGCTACAACTCCTAGGCCAAGACCTTGTGGATTAAGGTTTCCTGGGCTTTCCTGAATCCACTTTAGAGACACAGTCTCACAAAAAACTCCTTGTTGCTCTGGTTTTTATCATTTTCCCTCCCTCTGTTCCAAAATGTTCCCTGAGTCTTAGGGGCAGGATCATTTTGTAGATGTATTTTTTGAAGCTAAGCTCCATATCTCTGCATTTTGGTTGGCTATGGTTTTTTTGTAATGTTCTCAGTCTGTTTCACAGAGAAGTTCTCTTGAGATCTGAGGACTATACTTTTCTTGAGGTATAAAGACAAAAATTTACAATATAGTAGGTAGGCATTATGAAGGTTTAGTAAAATGGCAGTCATAGCTTCTCCTCCAAAATCCATGACTTCACCAGCCCCCGGTAGCTGGCAAGGTTTCTAGTACCAGGAATGATTTCCCTCTTGTTGGGCATGTCTTACATCCAATTAGAGAGCTGTTGATGACATCTAAGATATACTTGTACTCTTAGGGCTGTTGCCACGATAATCAGCCATACTGATTATTGTTCTGGCTCATAGATATCATAGTTGAGTAGGACTGTGGCTACTTCTCTGCAGCCTTAGTTAGTGCTCTAGTGCTGTAAAGAGACACCCTGATTATGGCAACTCTTGTAACAGTGAAGCATTTACTTGGGGCTTGCTTACATTTTCAGAGGTTTAATCTATTATTATGAGAAGCAAGGCAGCATGCAGGCAGACACAGTGCTGGAGAGAGTTGAGAGTAGCTGAGAGTTCTACATCTGGATCTCCAAGCAAAAGGAAGGGAAGAGCGACAAGGGTCCTGACTTGGGCTTCTAAAACATCAAAGCCCACCCTCAATGACATACTTCCTCATCAAGGTGGGAGCATGGCAGCACCCACTGTTTATCTCTTCTCATTAGTTTTAGTTTGAAATCTGTCACATATTAGGATAGCAATGCTTGTCTGCCTCTTGATCTTTTTTGTGCACTTTTCCCTATTTGACCCTGTGGTGGTGCCTATCTTTAAAGCTCACTAAGTTATATTTCTTGTAGGCAATAGATGATAGATAGATAGATAGATAGATAGATAGATAGATAGATAGATAGAT
>JANHMN010000002.1:116048026-116058399 GCA_030674055.1 Rhabdomys pumilio
GATAGATAGATAGATAGATAGATAGATAGATAGATAGATAGATAGATAGATTTTGTTTAGTCTGACTGTGTCTTTTGATTGGAGAAATGAGACTATTGGTATCTAAAGTTATTATTGAAATGTGTGTATTATTTTTGGTCTTTATGTATTTTTTAATTTGTGTTGTATTTTAAGTAATACTGTGTTTTAATGATTATGTCTTTGTATTTCTATCTGCAATCTGTCATACTCATTCTTTTCTTCAGCCTCAAATATTGCTTCTTGTGTTCTCTCTCTCTTTTTGTTTGTTTGTTTGTTTTTGTTTTTTTGAGACAGGGTTTCTCTGTGTAGCCCTGGCTGTCCTGGAACTCACTCTGTAGACCAGACTGGCCTTGAACTCAGAAATCCGCCTGCCTCTGCCTCCCAAGTGCTGGGATTAAAGGCGTGCGCCACCACTGCCCGGCTTCTTGTTTTCTCTTTACGTATGGTTAGTTGGTTATAATTTTTCAGGTTGTTCATACTGTGAAACATTTTTCTTTCTTCTTAATTTATGATAGGTAGTTTTGCTATGTGTTATTAGTCTATGCCTGCCCTTGTGGTATTTTAGGACTTGGAATGCATTGCCCAAGATCCTATGACTTTCGAAGATTTTACTGAGAAAGGAACTGTAATTCTGATTGTTTTTCATTTATATATAACTGTATTCTTTCTCATGTAGCTTTCATGATACTTTTTTTTTTCTGTATACTTAGAGTTTTAACTATGATGTACCATGGGCATTTTCTTTTCTGGCCTCCAATTTGGCATTCTCAGTGTTGCTTGTATCTGTATTGGTGTATCTTTCTTTGGATTGAAGAAGTTATCCTCTATGATCTTGTTGAAGATCTGGTCTTTGCCCTTCTTCTCCCTTATCTATGTCTATTATTCAGATGTTTGGCTTTTCATGATGTTTTAGATTCTCTGTATATCCCTTTTCTGTTTGTTTTAATTTTTATGTTTGTGCTATTTAGTTTTATGTCAACTTCACACAAACTAGAATTATTTGAGAGGAGGGAACTCTAGCTGCAAAAATACCTTCATAAGTTTAGGTTGTAGGCAGGTGAGCCTACAGGGACTTTTCTTAATTAGGAATTGATAAGGGGATCACCCAGCCCATTGTTGTAAGGGTGTGCCTGATTTGGCTGGGTAGAGGGGTTGGATCTAGAGTGGGAGGTACTTCTGTGTTCCATCAGGCAGGGCAGGTCCTGGATGAATCCTAGAAGAGAAAATCAAGTCTCTTTAGCTTCATTATTTTGTTCTTTCACAGAGATCTTGAGATTACATTTGACGCCAACACACCAGATATGCTTCTGTTGTGTTTCTGTGTTAAACACACTAGCTAGAAATTATAACCTGAAATGTTGAAATAATTCAAACTTTACTTATAAAACTTAAAGAACCCCTGTGTGAAAGAGAGTTTCACACAGAGAGTTAAAGCTTAGAGCATAAACTTTAATTCAAAAAGGCTTTCCTTACATATTGTTTAAAAAAACAAAGTGCAGGATATTATGATATTGTCCACTATATTATGCTGTTCTTGGGTAGAAATATCTTAGTATGAGTTCAAGAACTACCTGATATTGATTTATACTGACTTTTAAAAACATGTAATAAATGATAGGCATTTTGATAAAAAAAAAACAAAAACCTGTCAGCCAGGTACATGTACATGGAATGCCTCTCAACAATAGGAAGATCATGGCTGGCATCATACTCAACCAAGAAGAGTCTAAAGATGCCTCTCTAAAAGTTAATGAAGCTCTCTCTGTGTTATATACAATTTTATAATCCATGCTAGCTCATTCTCAAGAGCTCCACCCTTGGTGGTGCTCTCTCAACCTCTCCTGACTGGCTCCACCAGCCTCTAAGACCACCCGGTCTCATTCAGCTCTCAAGGCTAGCTAATGCTTTCCTGAAATCTCGGCTCTTGAGAATACCTGGAGCTACCTCTTGAGTTCCATCAACCAACTGCCCCGGCATTTGCTCTGCCGACCCACTATCAATGACTGGCCTCTCTCTTGCCACCTGAATTGTCATGAATGGAAAACACCAGACAATCTTAATATTAAATCAGCCAGATGTCACAACCGCTGAACATGGAATCTATTGTCCTAAACTCATCAGCTATTCTATGTTGGAATTCTTCTGGTGGAAGAGGCCTCCACCGGGCCTAATAGCCCCCAGGCCTACATAGAGTTCCTCTTCTCCACTCCACACCCTGGCAAAGACATCTATTTTCTATATCATCTCCTCTTCCTCCTAGAACCGGGAAAACCTGCCTCTGCATCTTCACCTGAGATTAGCTTCTGCTATCTTTATTTACCCAATCAAACAATTAGAGAATCTCCTCCTACAACTCTGCTACTTCTGTTCACTGTTTTATTGAATGTCCTAACTAGAGTAATTGGCAAGAAAACGAATGAATGAATGAATGAGAGAGGGAGGGAGGAAAGAAGGGAGGGAAGAAAGAAGAGAGAAAGGAAGGAAGATATGGCACTCAGATAAGAAAATACTTAACTGAGTTTTTTCAGATTATATAATCTGGTGAAGGAAAAACCCAACACAGTTCATCAAAACTCTGTCTGATGTAACCAAAAAACTTGAAGGACTCACAGTTAATCACTTTGGGGGGTGTGGCCCATGTTAAATTGATCATGCAACCAACAGTGGATGATTCCAGACCTGTGAAGTTATGAGCAGCAAAACCTGGATTTGATTGATACAAAGCAAGAAAGAACACAAAGTGAGTCAAAAGTGGGGGCATTAGCCAGAGGAGTCAGTATGAATACAGATCAAAACTCTCAGAGAATTAATTTAAACGTGGATTAAAAATGGGCTGTGGAACTAAACAGAGCTGTCAAAATGAAAAATACAAATGGCTAACTAACATTTAACCAAGAGTCCAACATTCTCAGTCATCAGGGAAATGTGGATCAAAGGAACTTTAAGAGTCTACTGCACTCCCACTTGGATGGTCAACGTTAGGAACTCACCGGACTGTAAGGATGTGGATAGCAGAAACGTTTACATTTGATGAGAGTGTAAATTAGTGCATCTACTTTGGAAACCTATCCGTAGGTTTCTCAAAGAACTAAAACCATAGCTACCATCTGTCCCAGCTGTAGTGTAGAGTGAAAAATTATAAAGACCATTTTGTGAAATATGTGCAGGCTAACTAGTTCCAAGAAGGCGGAACTGAATGTAGGATTTCGGGCCTTCACTGCCCTGGGATACATCCTGGGAAGAGTATTAACATTCCTCAAGCCTCAGGGAAAAGAACCCACCTGTGGGTGGGGAAAGCCCAAAGCAGGAAGAGACATTCCTGACAAAGAAAGATGCAAGTCATCTGGGTGGTTCCAAGAACTAACTAACTTTCCACTGATCTTGGTTACCCCTCTCCCCCCCTTGAGGTCTTTTCCAGTGTTACAGCTTGCAGAGTTCAAAATTTATAAAACAACCAATCATGTGTAACTGCGAGAAAATTCCTTCCTTTCCCTACCCCCTACTATAAAAAGCTCCTTAGTGCACCACTCGGGGTCAAACTGTACTCGTGCATGAGTGTGCAGTTTGAACACTGGCTGCCAGCTCTCTTCCCTAATAACCCTCTGCTGATTGCATCCAGGTACGGTGTCTTGGAGTTTGTGGGTGTTTGCGACTTCCCGAGACTTGAGTAAGGGTCTCCCGAATTTGGGAGTCTTCAGTAGCACTGTTGGACACAAACATAAAGGATGTGCCATCCTTGTAGAGTGCCGTTTGCAGATCCACGCTCATGGCTGCCGTAAAGTCACCGTAGCTAGGGAATGGACAAAGGGTAGGTGACTATCAACTGAAGAATAGAGAATGCAAATGCTTTACAGGTTTTTCTTTTTTAAGAGACAGAAATAAAGTGGAGTCTAGATGAGAGAAAAGTAGATAAATGGTGGGGGTGGGGCGGTGTACTAGAGACAGGTGCCAGTAAGCACTGAGAAGAGGGGGGTTTGGGGGAGTCTGGGGAAGAGCAAAGGAGGATGGCTAACCAAAACAAAGGCTGTAGGAGGAAACCACTTGGTAACTTAACTATTTTGTAAACAGTGAGGAGAAGAAGTCCCCAGCAGGAGGGGAAAGATTCTGTGTCAGAGCTGTTGGTCAGGGCCCCAAGAGGCCCCCAAAGCAACACAGTCAGTCCCTTTAGTTACCTACCAAAACCTAGGTTTTCTTTGATATCTAATTTAAGGATCTATTCCTTGTGGGCTTTTTGTTTGTTTGTTTGTTTTGTTTTGTTTTTGTTGTTGTTTTGCTTTGTTTTGTTTGTTTGTTTTTCATTACAAACCTTGGGAAAGATTGACAGGTTTCTTGATAAGAGGGCATTTTTACACTGGGTTAACACCTGTTAATGCTGGGGTTGGGGCAGACTGCTGAGCTCTTCTGTAAAGTGTTGGCTGCCCCGGAAACTTCTCATTTGCTTCTCGAAAAGGGCAGAGAGGTTTCCCTGCCTTGAAAGCCGTTTAACGTCGAGTTCTACCTTTGGGTTTCAAATATGAGACCAACGACTGTAATTTTAGCGCCTCAGCATGAACTCATTTTCAGTTTCTCTTCAACTTTTGCTCTGCCTCAAGATCAGAAGCTTTCCTGTTTTTGTCTATTTTAAGTTCCTCTTTTCTTGCAGTTGTAGACACTCTACGGTCCGGGTTCCAGGCAGCGATGGCTTCTACCTCAGCTTCAGGGAGCCTTGAAGCCCTCTCCTCCTTTCCTCACTGATTTGAAACTCTCTGGCCAGAGGATTGCGTTCCTTTCAACTTGGTTCAGTTAACTGGTGATTTCCATAGACTCTGAGAGGGGGCTTGACTGTGTGCTAGGCATTAATTTATCGTCTCAGGAGGAGGTGTTGCTGCAACAGGAAGTTTTCACCACAGCCTGTGTTGCCACTGACCTATAGAATAAATACACCTCTTGTTGCTTCTGTTTCTCTCATCTGAGAGTGAAATATTTATAATTTTCAAAATGGCACCAGGGGCTCAGAAGGCAGACCCACGGTTTTTGAAACCTGACTGCTGTGCATCACCCACAGCCCCGAGGCCCAAGAGGTCATTCTGAGCTCAGTGTTGCCTCTGGAGGAGAATTTACTTTGTAAACATTTAAATAATTTGTGGGAGTACAGTCTTTCTTGATATAAAACTCAAACATACAAGATGAATACAATGTATCAAGGTGCAGTTGCCTTGCTTGGATCAAGGTGAGGGGATGAAACATGGCAGAGTTGCGTGCTTTAAATTCCCGCTGCCCAGCTTAGTAATGGATTGTAGAATACCCATAAAACCCTTGTCTCACCTTGACGTCCCAAACTGTGTGACACTTGCTTGTTCTTTGCTTAAAGACACACAAACTCTTTAGTTAAAACTCACATTCCTAAGCAAGCTCAACTTTGCCTCTACTTTTCCGTTCTCTGTGTCTCAGCATTCTGGTTATACACCAGAGTAGTTCCAGGTCCTGAGTCACGTGTTATCTTATCAGGAATGTCACACTTCCCCACCTTGGTCTGTTTCCCTTTTCTCGAATTAGCATTAATTATGGATGTCTAAACTTGAAGCTGACAACAATGCTTCCTCTCCTCCTCTGAGTCACTGCTCCAGCAAGTTGCCTGTTTTGTGTTATATGGACAACAGTCTTCTCTTCACTGTGTCGTTAACATTAACATAACTTTGACTTCAGACTTGAAAACCAAAATTTCTCTTCTCTTCCACCTTAAGGAGTCCGTATCAAATTCATTATCTTTCTTCAACGAGCCATGTACACTTGCTGTCTGCAGCCTTTGCTTTACTTAATTGTTCTACTCCTGGATATATTAACAATTCATAAGTTTACCTCACTTAAAATATTAGTGACATCTAAAAACTTGTATCCCTGGATCTTGGTGATATGTCTAAATCAAAGCAAGTGTTTTGTGTTTGTTGAATGAATGAGAGACTGAGTGCATCCAATTTCTTTCCCTCATAAGAGTATAACCCCCCTTTTTTTAAAAAAATGAGAATTGTTTCATTTTTCCTCCTATCAATATCTGATTCTGATGTCTACTTTCCACTCTTGCATGAGAAATTAAAATTTTTACATACATTTACACACATTTTTCTCAAACATCAGTACTTAAAACCACACAGAATTCCCAAGTATTACTGTAGTCCTCTGAGAAGTTCCCTAGGTCATTATGAACATCTCTGCAAGACCCTGTGTCCAAGCTCCAGGACACAGCTTGGCCTTGATGCTACCAATAGTACAGAGTCTCACACTGCTGTGCTGTTTTCCTGACCCCTCTTCCTGAAAGCCTATAAATCTTTTTCTCATTTTCCTGAATAGTCATTCTTCTACCCATTTTCCTATGCTGCTGACTATCTAAAGAAAACTTCTAGCAGAAGTTCTAGACAGGAAAAAATCTCTGTACTCATCCTGGATCTCTGCTTCTGAGACTTCTCATACTCCCAGGCAAGGCCAAGGCTTATCCTAATACCTATTTCCAAGCAGGCACCTCTCCTCTGTTTGAGAACATTTCCCACAATTCCCTCTGTTTTCCTTCCCAAGTATCCTCATTTTCTTGTCTGTGTCAAACTTTGTTTTCTGGATTCATGTGTTCTTTTCCTAGTCTAGAAAAAAAGGAAAAACATAAATTGAGTCCCTGAGGTTTCATTTCTCTCCTGGGTATCATACCATTCTCTCATTTCTAACATTTTCTGACAAATAAAAGATCCTTAAAACATGGTCATAGCTCTTGTTTTTTATCTAGTAAATTAAGTGTTTCTTCCAAGTATTCATGGGCAGGTGTGTGGGTGTTCATGTGTGTGTGTGTGTGTGTGTGTGCATGTATGTGCCTGTGTTTGCTTGCACTAAGATGCATATGTCATGATCAGAGGATATCATCCAGGACTTGATTCTCTCCTCTCACCATGTGGATCTCAGGGGTTTAATGTAAATCATCAGAATTGTCAGTAAGTTCCCTCACCCCCGGACCCACCTCAGCATCTCTGTATAATGAAATTTCTTTCCCCTTTATCCAAGAACACCTATTTTTTGAAGGTCACAGTGACCTCTACCATCCTGTATCTAAAGGCAATTTGAACTTCTCCTTCTCTTCCTTAAAGTAAAATTTGTCTCTTGTGCTGTATTTTGTTTGTTTGTTTGTTTTGTTTTTCCTTTTGCAATCTTTACACTGAGCACCGGGACCTATCTTGACCCTTTCTCTGTTCTGTGGACCACTCTAAGCTTTCATATACAGTCACACAATTAAGTGTTAAATGTTGTTGACTTCCAAAGAGATACCATTAGCCCAGCTTTTCCCTAGTCTCTCACCTTCATGTCCAGCTGCACTCTGGTTAAGTGCACTGTGAGGATAGGCAGTGTCTCAGAGGTCAGTCACACTACATGAAGCCTCGGTGCTTCAGTGCACCCACCCAGCTCCTCTGAAACCATTTCGGTTTCACCCACATTTAATGTATCCTTTGCCGCTAAAGACAAAAATACAGGTCAGTCTGTTTTCCAGCACCTTCCATAATTTAACTGTTGTCCTCTGTTGATGCTGCAGTTTGACCCCAGTCATCTCTGCTGTGGGTAACTGTGATAGCGTATTCCAGCCTTCAATAATAGAATGGGTCTCACAGAACTCCAGGCAGTTTCTTAGTAATGTCAGACAGATTATCTTTCTCAGCCAGAAACAACTAAGTCCCACCCACCAAGGAAACTGCTTGCCTTGCTTCATCAAGGACTTTGATATCTTTCATCCAGGTAATGGGATTCTTCACCATCAACCTTTTCCTGCAGTCTCTATTAGTGCTTAATATCCAAAACATATCTCAGTGATTTATTTCTTTATAAACTAGAATATGCTATACCAACCACTCTTCTTGTCTGTTTGGGCATAAACTTAGCTGATTAAAGAAAATAAACTGGGAAGACCAAGATCAGAATCTGACAAGGAACATTCCCCACAGATGCTGCACTCTGGTTATGACCTCACATGGTAGAAGAAGTGAGCTATTCTTAGACGTTTCCTTTAATAGAAGTGCTTACCCAAACTGTAACCCCAAACGTCACTCCGAGGGGTTACATTTTGAACATCAGAAATTTGGAAAGACATACTCTTTTTCATCCATAGCTCCAGTAAATCCAGAGGCTAAATCCTAAGTCTATACTGCATGCGGGTGGTGAATGTCAGTAAGCACCATCCTCCAGGGGAGGCAACTGCTCCACATCTGTCTCCTGTGCTCTCAGTGCTCCTCAGCTCCACCCATCTTCCCTTCTCTGTGTTCATGAGTGTTCAACTCACACCCTCCATTCAGAGGACCCACAAACTTGTTTTTCCCTGAAAACACAGGTAAAGCACGGGTAAATATTACCCTATTACCTGAGACACAAAAGCCAAGATGAAGAGCAGTTAACTTGTGATGAAGGAGCCGAAGTACTCCGTAGGAGGAATTTTCGGGAGCCTTATGGAAAACCAGAGTCAGGGCTCTGAAGAAAACGGTTGGAGTGTATTTTACTTGTTACTTTTGTTGGATCACTCATCACACTGGCCTGTTGTTGGAAGGCTCACCAGTAAAATGGGCACATTCTGTCTTCTACACATTCACATTCAGACTTTTTACCTCTCATTGGAAGCCGCGGTAACTTGTCTTGCTGTGGTTACTGTAGACACCATACTTCTCTTTGTGCACAGATTTAATATTAGACCATTAATTTTCATGAATATCTCATCTGACTTCATTGATGTTTATCCAAATTAACCTGCCTAGAGGGTTTTCTAATACATGATTTTCTACCAGGCTTTTGTTTTTCTATAATCTGTGTTCATGCTATACTTGTAATAGAAATGGTTAATTATTTTGTGTGTGTGTTTGTGTGTGTATGTGTGTGTGTGTGTGTGTGTGTGTGTGTGTGTGTGTGTATTAATGGAAAGATAACCTTTAAGAAAGTTAACTAGGTTTATTTACTTCACTGTATCAGAATGAGGATTTTTCTACATGTATAGATTTTTCATCAAGTACTGGTGGGTCTATCATAGCAATGTGGATTAAGGTAGGGTCAGATTCATTTATAGCTGTCCTTTTATATATGATTAGTGATCTATTATTTTTCAAGTAGTTAGTTTTTATACTAATTATTGCATATAATGTTATACTATATTAATATTGATTTAGAAATTAAATTATTGATTAATTGATTAATTGATTGATTGATTGACTGATCATTCCTTTAAGAGGGCCTCATGCAACTCAGGCTGGCCTCAAACTCAGTATGTAGCTAAGGCTAGACTAGGAAAACTCCCAGTTTTCCTTGCCTCTAATTTCAAAGTGCTGAGGTTGTGGGCCTAAAGCACTATGTCCAGTTTTAATATTTCAATATTTCTTTTTAATGCTATAATTTTATAGCATGTTAATATTTAGCAAAAGAAGTCAGCTGACTTATTGCTTTAATTCCAAAATAACTCAATATCTATCTATCTATCTATCTATCTATCTATCTATCTATCTATATTTCTATAGAAATTCTGATAGTTGCTATTGCTAGTGTCTTCCTTCAAAAGTTCTCATTACAACTATCATTAGGATGGTGTTGAGTCTCTTTGTAGACTGACCTGAGCAGGTGGATGCCCAGCCACCATTAGCATCTGTCAACACAGTGTATTTCTGCTTGCACTGAACATCATTTTATTTATTTGATATTCATTTACATTTTAGAGAACAGTCTGAGGGATTGACTTCAACATGCCTCCTGAAAATGACTCCTAACTTGTAAAGTCTACCATCCTTGTCAGTAGAGAGTGCAAACAAAACACCAGAAGTGGAACTTCAGCATTCGTTATCACTCACTCAGAGCTATTCTGTGGACTGAGTGGTAGCAAGATGGACGGTTCAGTTAGAATAAGGACCCCAAGGAAAGCCTCAGAGTTTGACTTCTGGCTGCTCTATACTGATTTGGCTCATAAATTAATCCCATTTTTCTTAACTGTAAAAACAGTATCAAAATAGTGTCTGACTCATGAAGCTGTTCTGATGATTGATGCCAAGGGCACAAGAGATGTAAACCATGTGGCCTAAGAGGTGGCTCATTGCAAACTCATTAAGTTCTCCCTCTGTGAATGAATGAATCTGCCTCCTGATGAGTGCATAGGATCTAGAGCCTTAATCATGATGAATATCCATCACTCCTCATAGAACACACCAAGACAAAGTCTTGTGAAAGGAGAATGCACCTATGACTACATTTAATGCATTGATACTTGTTCTTAAAGAGACACCCAATTTACACTGCTCATCCTTGCTCATCCAACCAGAAAAATTTCCAAGTCTTAAAACTAGTTGTCTTAAATTTTTGGGATGCTTCATGAGTCC
>JANHMN010000002.1:116058799-116080343 GCA_030674055.1 Rhabdomys pumilio
AATGGACTAACACTCTGAAACTTTAAGCAAATCCTCAATTAGATTCTTTCTCTTGTAAGAGTTGTTTTGGTTATGATGTCGCTTCATAGCAATTGACCAGTAACTAACAAATCTACAATTCTTCAAGATATGCAAATTAGTTAAATCTACTTATTATGCTCCCTAAAGCAGAATTTTCATATCTCTGTGATCCATTATGTGGATAACTGAGTTTTCAGGAAAGTAAATGTCTTGGCCAAGGCTAAGCAGCAGGATCAAAATTGGCTCCTGAATTCAGCTTTCCTGACTCTATCATCATTCTTTCTACACACCAACCCCCAAAACCAAGAGTGAACACTCAGCAAAGTCCCCAAGGATCCACATACCTAAGGAGATCCATTCATGAAGGACATTGGACAGTGAATTGAATGACATTGCAAAGCCTTCCATAACTCTGTACTCCACAGAGCTCTTATTCAATTAATCTGATTAGAAAAGATTGTGATTTGCTTTCTCACACATTGAAAGGAAACAATTCTATTTCTTTTTACCATTAATTAATTTATTTATTCACTTTACATCCCAATCACAGTCCCTTCTCCTTCCAGTCTACACCCTCACCCAGCCTCTCGCTACACCCATCTTCCCCTTCTCTTCTGAGAAAATGGAGGGCTACCTTTGGTACCAACCCACCACACACCTCATGCCACTGTAGGACTTGACACATCCTCTGTCAATGAGGCCAGACAAGGCAGTCCAGAACAGGATCCACAGGTAGGCAACAGATTCAGCCTAGTTGTTGGGGGACCCACATAAAGACCAAGCTATACATCTGTTGATATGTACAGGGTGCCTAGATCCAACCCATATATGCTCTTCAGTTGGTTGTTCTGTCTCTGGGTACCCCCAAGAGCCCAAGTTACTTGGCTCTGTTGGTCTTCTAATGGAGTCCTAGTCCCCTCCAGGTTCCTCAGTCCTCCCTTCAACTCTCCCACAAAACTTCTCAGCTCCATCAAAAGTTTGTCTGTGGGTCTCTGCATCTGTTTTGGTCATCTGCTGAATGGAGCCTCTAAGAGGACAGTTATGATAGGCTTCTGTCTGCAAGCATAGCAGAGTATCATTCATAGTGTCAGGGATTGGCTTTTGCCCATGTGATGAGTCACAAGTTGGGCCAGTTATTGGTTGGCCATTCCCTCAGTCTCTGCTCCTACAGAGATATAATAATCAAAACTGCATGGTATTGATATAGAAAAAAAAAGTCAGATAATGAAATCAATTTAAAGACCCAGAAATAAATCCAGGCACCTATGGACACCTGATTTTTTGACAAAATAGCCAAAAACATACAATGGGCAAAAGAGAGCATCATTAGATGATGCTAGTCTAACTGAAGAATTCAAATAGATCCATATTTATCACCCAGTACAAAACTCTAGTCCAAATGGATCGAAGACCTCACCATGAACCAGAAGCACTAAATATACTAGAGAAAAAAGTGGGGAATAGCCTTGAACTCATTGGTACAGAAGACAACTTCCTGAGCAGACCACCAATAGCTCAGGCACTAATATCAACAATAAGTGGAATTTCATGAAACTGAAAAGCTTCTGTAAGGTAAAGGACACTGTCAATAAGACAAAACAGCAGCCTACAGATTGGGAAAAGATCTTCACCAACCCTATATCCAACAGAGGATTAATATCCAAAATATAGAATGAAATCAGGAAGTTAGACATCAACAAACCAAATAAACTAGAAACAATCCAGATGTCTCTCAGTTGAAGAATGGATAAAGTATGGTTGATTTATACAATGGAATACTACTCAGCTATTAAAAGTAAGAACATGGTGAAATCTATAGACAAATGGATGGGACTAGAAAACATCCTGAGTGAGGTAACTCAGACCCAAAATGACATGCATGGTATACACTCACTTACAATTGGATATTAAACTTAAGGTGCAGGATACCCATGCTACAAGTCAACACACCCAAAGGAGTTAAGTAACAAAAAAGGGCCCAAGGAAGAATGCTTGAATCTCACTTAGAAGGAGAAGTAAAATAGTCATTGGTGGTGGATAGAGGGAGGGAAAGGATCAGGAAAGGGCATGAGGAGGGGAATGGTGTGTAGGAAGATCAAGTGTAGGGAGAGTCAAGAGAATGAAGAGAAATTGGTCTGGGAATGGGGGTGGGGCTCTAGGATGTGCCAGGGACCTGGAATTGAGGAGGCTTCAGGCAGTCTATGAAGGTGGCTATAGCTGGGACTCCTAACAGTAGGGGATATGGAGCCTGAAGTAGCTACCTTCTATACTATAAAAGACTCCTAGTAGAGAAATAAGGACACCAATTTACCCACATAACCTTCCACAGATCCCCTTTTGTGATATCTTGCAAATCACCTTACTAAGTCTAGTAACCCAGGGAATCATTTTCTGAGCTCCATAGCTCCGTGCAGATATTCCTGAGATCAGCTGAACCTTACTCTCAGAGGGACAGGCACTTGCCCAAAGGACAGGCTTCAGACCGTTTATTCTGTCTTTTTCTTTATGTTAGACCAAAGGATTGTGCAATTAGTGTAAATGTTCACCATCACATTTTAGAACAGCTTGGGAAACTCAAGAGAGAATGTTCCAGGACGAAACGTCATTTATGTCCAGCGCTATAGCAGATACTCTGAGAACCCCCACACCTGGGGCACCTGCTGGCTCTGGGCTGTGTGCTCTAAAGTTCTTATGCATCTGCATTTAACCCAAGTAGGCTCTTATATGTCTAGCCACAAGTGTGGCTAGTACCAGCACTGGGTTAGAACTGAGGTTTTGGTTTCCCAATAGATATGCAGTGCTTTCTGATAGCATGAACATGCAGAAGCTAACCCAGGAAAGACTGTTTTTAAGACCTTACTAGAAGACAGAGAAAGAGGAAGTTTCCACTCTTCTTGACAGCCAGTTCCTCCCCTGACCCAACCCAACTCAGTAGCTAAAATTTTAATCACATTTTCTCCTTTAGATTAAACTTGATGCACTCCATATAAATATATGACACTTTAAAACTGACGGTAACATTGTTAAGTAATGATATTGTTGACTGACTGCAAGGCAAACTCTAAGGGGAATAATGTGGTTAACTGCATGTACCCAGGAAGTGGGTTGTTTTTTAAAGTTTCTGCTCACCCTTTGCCCCCGCCTTTTTTTTTTCCTTAAGTACTGAAATTAAGCAGCAACTAGCACAGGCCTCCCCTTAGGACACGTGACCTTACTCCTTTCCGTTTTGTTGAAAGAGTCGCTAAAAGGAGTTGATGGCAGTTTTAATAGCAAGACATCATGGATGAAAGGTATGTAACCTTACGTTTGTACTGTGTGTTGACTACTTGAAAGTTTTGCTGGTATGAATGTGTAATAATTTCTACAGAATGCACTGCTCTTACCTGTGAGCCAAACACCAGCTTGTTCCTTCAGTGAAGAAAAGTGCATTTTTTTTCATAACTGTAACTGACAAATTCATAGTTTGTTTATGAAAATATTATGCTACTATCTTTACGATTTTAGACTAACATGTTAAAGACTAAGTATAGAAAAGTTTTAGACTGAAAGTGCTTTTAAAAGTAACTGTTGGTAAAATACAGGAGACCATGCACCCTTAACTGGTAGCTACTTTGAAACTCGCATTATCCACTATTCAGGTAACGAGAAAAAAAGGCCAATATAAATAACAATAGGAAATGGATTCTTAAATTTTGATGTGAAAAATAATCATTCTCAGGCATTATATAAAGAGCTATAAGAAGGTTCTCAAACATAGCCTGGCAAAATTGCCACTAAGGAGCAAGAAAGTTTTGTCATCTAAAATGATAAGCTCTGTCACAACTAAGTATTTCCCCTAACATTTATGTGTTGAGTTCGATAACATCAGGCCAATTTTCTAATTCATAAATAGACATTTATGCTGAAAACAAAAGTTTCACCTGATTTCACTGGTGGCTGTTTCTCGGAAGAGGGTTCACTTGACGGCATTCTTTTGTCGTTTAAAGTAACTGTATTTTTTGAAGTTTTTTGAAATAATAAACCTTTGAAATGAAAGGGATTTGCTCATTGGAAACTAGCAAGAGCTTCTCTTAGCTACTGACATTGTGGCAATGTCTCTGTGCGTTATAATGTAGGGTACAGATATCATCAAAATGTTGCTAATCTGAGACAAATAACTAAACAAATCTAACTGGAGAGTTTTGAAAAAAATTAATAAAAGCACAGATATGATCCCCTTGTCCTTAATATTATTTTATCGTGCTGGTGGATAAGGAAATGATACCCTACAATGTAGATATAGGGGGTTATTAAAAATGGTTACCTTCTTGATAAATGGCAACAATCTTTTTCTTTTATTGTGCTCTATTGAAAGACACTTATAAAATTTTTTGACATGGTCAGTTTTAAAGGAAATTATTCAGCAGGCTGACACACTCATGTCACAATGCATTTTAAGCTCTCTTCAATTGTCTACACCAAAGCTAGCTACTTGTTGACTGTTAAAATGATTACAGAAAAATAGAGATTAGGGACGTGGTATCCAATACTTTTTATTGTTAGCATGTCAGAAGCTCTTGGTAATATATACTTGCTTTGATATTCTGATTAGAATTTCAATTTGTTGTATTTCCTCTCTGTGGAAAGCAGTATTTAAATCTGTCTTCAATATTGCGCTGCTGAGACTTTGCATTCTGAGCTGTATTCTTCAGATAATTTTGTTGATGCGTTATTGCTGAATTCATTGTATTATAAAAAGAGCAGCACATGAATAGAGGTGATAGAACCCACACGCTAGCAAAAAGTGAATGTTCAGGCAAACATCTGAAGTAAGAAAAAGACCATGAAGGTTTAAAATATTTAATATAATTGAAAACCAAATTACTTGTAATAAGTGTCTTTGCAGATACTGCTAACGTCAGATGTTTTATATATGAAATGAAGGACAAATTAAGACAGTTTGAGAGGGATGTAGACAAAGCAGCAAGTGAAGATACATAAACTGATGACTTCAGATCTGTTTTGCAAAACAATGGTGCAGAGATTCTGGACTATTCAGATCAAATCTTAAGGGACTTGATTATAAATGAGTTATTCCAGATCATTCTGTCTTTGTGCATGTTGAATAGCTAGGTGTTAGTGAAATGAAACAAGGCAGAGAATTTTGTTTTCAAACTCATTGCAGAGCAGAGCTGGTAAAGAACCCCATGCTTTTTGCATGGGGCCAGCCACCTTTAGAAAGAAAAATGTTTTTCTTGTGTACCTTCCCTTTACTAATTCTTGGCCATCTGTCATTGTGTGCTCCATGCAGTGTCTCATCTAGAATCACACAGTTTACTTATCTCATGATACAAAACATAGGGACTCTACGGCAAGCATCCTTGTCCTTTAAAGGCAAGCTACATTTTTTTGATGTCCTTGTCAGGCCTTCTTTATCAAGCATAGCTCTAATATGATCTCTCAGATAACAGGATCCAAATGACCATTTTAATATTGAAAATTTCCAGTCTTGTTTAAAAACAAACAAACAAAACAACAACAACAACAACAAAACACGGTATGTGGTAACCAGTTGGAAATATTCCAGGACAGAGTGTCTTGCTACCCCCAGTCCAATCTGTGATATTTAAAGACAGAATTTCTGAGAGTGTCTAACAAAACCTCTGCAACTTCAAAACTTCAAAAAGTTTTGAAAACTTCTGAAGTTTTCAAACTTCAGAAAGTTTTGGCGTTTTCATATACAACGTACTTGGCATGATGTAGGTGTAGATTTTTGTGAGTGAATAAGTGTGACGTATGTATACATGAAAGTGTGCTTGTGAAGGTGCACATATGTGTGTGTCTGCATGATCACTCATGTTTGTGTTTGTGTATAGTCCAGAAGTCACATGTCCTCCTTAATTCTTCTCAATCACACGTCTCAGTGACCGTGTAGCTCACTTACTAAGCTAGACTGGATGTCCAGAGAACTCCAGGCATCCTCCCATCTCTGCCTTTCCAGTACTGAGATTACAAGCCCAGGCTACAGTTTTTGAGTTTTTATGTGGAAGCTGGGAATCTAAACCCTGATCTTCATGCTTGGGTAGTAAGGACTTTACCTACCAAACCATTTGCCTTGATTAAAGATGTGTTTTGTTTTGTTTTGTTTTGTTTTGTTTTGTTTTGTTATTTTAAGTCTTTAAAGCTCTGAAATGAACTGTTTGGATATCATAATTTTAAAATGTGAAATACATGTTATATGACAAAAGTAAAACATGAACTTAAAATTTTTATGAATCTTACCTGACAGCAATCACAATCCTTTTTGTTGCTGATGATGCAAAGCTAGCCTGGGTATCGTGAGAGTACTTGACTCACGACAGCTCCACAGAACACACGGTCAGGAATAGAAGGATCCAGGATCTCCCCTGTGACTCAACTCTCAGGATTAGGTCTTCATACCTTCTATGAAGTCTGCAGAAATTCTCGTTGGTTCAACAGCAGAGTTTCAGGCTAGTGTTTTATCCCTTCTGCAAACTTGATGGCAAAAGAATACTTTTCCCATCACCACAGTAAGACCTAAGGTTTGTGTCTGACTTCATTCACTGGGATCCGATACAAGAGCCCTGGAATTTAAACTAAGGTCCTGTCTCACCCAGTGAGTCTACACTTGTAGCACATGGTCTTTCTCAGACAGAAATATTCTGCTGAATTAGGAAGTGAAGCACTTTCCCAGAAGGGTTATTGTGCTTCTCAAAAACCACAAGATCTCACTCCAGTGTCACAAATGGTTGCATTTGAAAGTATTGCTCCCAACTTCTCCAAAGGTGTAATTAGACAGATATACATTAAAGGGAGGTCTGAATAAAATAAGAGCTTGCAGGAAACTGAATTGAAAATATTTCAACAGCCATTTCTGCAAACATCCTTTGAACATTGTGAGGTTTATTATAATCTAGGACAAAAGTTATCATATTTTGAAAGATTTATTTGCTTCTATTTTACGTGTATAAGAGTTTTGCCTGTGTGTGTTTCTGCACATCATGTGACAGCCATGCTGCAGAGGACAAAAGAGGGTGCTAGATGCCTGGAAACTGGAGTTACAGACAGTTGTGAATCCTAGGAACATAACACAGGGCCTCTGTAAGAACAGCCAGTGCTCAAAAAAGTTATTTTATTACAATGCAAATTAAGCATATTAGTTACCACAAAATGGTACAGAGCATGTTCAATCTGGACTCATAAACTCATTCAAAAATTTGCTGTTATTGCTGTTTGCCAGACCACAAACTAGAAAAAATTCATGACTAGTAAATACATCATTTGGTCTTTCCAGTCAGATAATTCAGGGAAATTGTGTGGCGGGCTTATGGTGAGTTTCTAAAGAGCAGGAAATGGTTGTATCAAACTTTGCAAACACAGGCAAGGGCAGACAATCTCAAAGCAGGAATGAAGGGTCCAGGTCTGCTGAAAAGTGATGTAATGCAAAGGGAGGGCAGAGGGATGGCTGGACCATCAGGCAATGCACCTGGCATGCACCTGGTATGCACCTGGCATCTACGGGCCGAGCACAGCAACTCAGAGATGACAGCAGCTGTGAGTGGCAGTGTCCCTGCTGAAGACTCCACAGTGGTAGATAGTGGACTTCCTTGTGTGAGCATTAGTCTGCTTCTTCAATTTTTCTTGCTGTTGAGTGCTGGACTCCTTGGAATTTGCAGACAGGCTGAACTTAGTGACAAATTAGGACATTCTTCATGTCCTTGTAACTTTTGTGTTCCTATCCACACTTCATGAGAGCAACAGGAGAAGCTTCAGAGAGAATTCCTCTGGCTGCTTCAGCTTCTGCAGTCAGAGGGGTACCTCAGCAGACAGACCGCATGCTCATGCTTCTCAGATTTCATACACTAACAAAATTGTATCTTGGTCTATTTTTGTGTGCTATCTCTGCTATTGTGATTAAAGCTGTGTTTGTTTTTAAAAAATCATATCTATTTTCACTGTAAAGAAGGGGGTTTGTTCTGGACTGTGTAATTCAAACAGACAAACAACAAACAAACAAAAAACTAGTGACACTCCAGCCTGGGCATGAGATCTTGAAGAAAGTAAAAAACCAAACCAAGGATATCTTAGCATCCATGAAACAAAATTTTCTAAAGACTGTGGAGGGGAAGGCTGCACTGTGAATGCTCAAAGGAAGGAGAGAAAGAATGCAAATAAAACAATACATCCAGAAACCCAACAGGTCTCAAAGGAGCCAGAGACAGATGGGTGTAATCACTAGCTCAAGTAGATAAATAACCTTAAACAGAAGGAAGCAGGCTTTAATGAGTTTGAATGTAGATGAATTGGATATAGATAAGATGAAATGAGGAGAGGAAGTTGAGGGAATTCATGCTTCCTAGTTTCTGTCTTCCCTGAAACAGTTGGAAGCTCATCTGATGACAGTGAGTACTTCCAGGTGCCAAAAACCAGATGGAACATTTTATTTAAAAACGGCCCTAGTCGATAACACAATACAATTGTAGGGTTTTATTTTTTTTTAAGAAAAAAAAGATTCTTAGATATAGTTTTACAATATAGCCAAGGCAGGCCTCAAAGTTTTTGTGTAGCCTATGCCAGACTCCCTCATGTAGGCCAGGTTGGCCTCTAACTTATGTCGGTCCTCTTACCTCACCCTCATGTGTGCTGGGAACACACCCATGAGCCACCATTCTCAGTGTCCTTATCCCTACTGCTATGATGAGATACTCTGAGGAAAGTAACTTAGAAGGAAAAGGTTTATTCCAGCTCAGGGCTCAATGTTACAGACCATCACTGTAGGGGAAGTCACAAGGCCAGGAGCTTGAGACAGCAAGTAAAGCTGTGTTCACAGCAAAGAGTCAGAGAGCAAATGAATGAATGTGTGCTTTCTAGTACTGAGCATGTTCGCCATCTCATATAGCCCAGTATCTTCTGCCCAAGTAATGTTTCCCCAACAATTAATACGGGTCTTCCCATATCAGGTTGAATATACTCAAGATAACCACACATAGACATTCCCAGAAACCCATCCCCAAGGAGATTCTCTGTTTTGTCAAGGCAAGTTATCTCATCCAGATCCAATTGTATATTATTTAGTAGATTTTTTCTATTTTAATAAAAATAACCCAATTAAATTAAAATCTATAATGAACTTCAGCTTCAAAATTATATCCTGTAAAGTCTTGAGCATTTTTTGGTGAAACTAAATATTAGATATATGTCCCAGGCAATGGAAATTTTAAATAGTGAGGAGACATACAAACATAAGACTATGAACATAAATTTATGTGTATAAACTTAATTTCTCATGAGCATTAAAACACATACTACAGATAGACCCCCAAAGCTCTTCACTTGAACATATAGTGGTCATTGTACTTCCATTTTATCAGTTTCTGAGCTACACGTACTGTACACACTGCAAACACTACACACACTGTGCACACTATACACACTACACACACTGCAATGCTGCACACACTGATTACACTGCAATACTGCACACACCACACACACTACACACAATATAATATTGCATATACTGCAATACTGCAAGTGCTGTGCATATTGCACATGCCACACACGCTGTACACACCACCTGCACTGCACATACCACACATACTGCACACACTGCACACACTGAACCCACTGCACATGATATACATACTGCACTTGCTGCACATACTGCTCATACTACACACACTGCAATGCTGCACACACTGCACACACTGCACACACTGCACACACTGCACACACTGCCCATACTGCACATATTGCTGTTTTAGACCCCTCTTGTCCTGTAATGTCTCCTTTGGTTTCCCAGAGTCTCCTGGTCTGTTTTCCTTCTGACTAATTTGGGTGGATGATCATTCTTAGTATCTTTTCTGGACTTTACCCCACCATCCCAATCTGTAAACACTGAAATCATCTAGATCAGCCTTGGGATGTACACTTAGCTTTGTCCTAGACGTTTCTTTCTAGGCAATCTTTAGTTCTGTGACTGTAAATTTTATCTATATACTAATTAGACCTTCAGACAAAACCTTTGTTCATAGCACTAAAACTGTACATGCAACTGACTACCAATCATCTTACCATGAATGTCCATGACAAGTCAAAATAACTATACCTAAACAGTCCCTTGAGCTAGCTATAAGAGAGAGGTTGTTCAAAAGCTTGCTAAAGAAGTCTGCACATTTAAATTCCACCCCCCCTCCCAGAACCCATGTCAAAAACAAGATGCAGTACACATGGCTCTGTAATCTTAGTGAGGTTGAAACAGAAGAGTCACCCAGAAGCCCATGGATCAGCTAGGCTGAGGAACACAGTGAAGCAGAGACAAAGAGAAACTCCAACTTAAGAAAACAAAGTGGAAAATTAGAACCAACATCAGAAAGTTGTCTACTGAACTTCTGAACTCTACACCTCTCCACTCCTGCTGGGGGGATCTCTTTCTCTTTCTCTCTCTCTCTCTCTCTCTCTCTCTCTCTCTCTCTCTCTCTCTCTCTCTCTCACACACACACACACACACACACACACACAAGAGACCTTTCAAAAACAAACCAAAGTAGTTACTTAAACACTGCCACTGCCCCTCAACCCACAATGCTCTTCTTCCATTATCCATAATTATTGCACCATCTCTCTGTCTACCTGGAACAACCTAGAATTTGGCTCAGTTACCCTCCTTCTTCCTTCTCTTTCCTCTAAACCCATTCTACTCCCTGAGCTGTAAGGAAATAGTTCTGGGAACTACAGACAGAGCTTTCCGCATACTGTTTGTTTCACTGATGGCTCTCCTAAAATGTCCCTTCTTTCTTAGACTTATTTTTATTACTGTGTTTGTTGGTATAATGGTTTTCCTACCCAAAACTCTGATAAATGGATACACTAAAATATGCGATGCCCTGAAGTTTTAGACAAAATCACACCAATCAATTCACTCTTCTTGTTCTGTTCCTGAAGAGACAGCATGGCAAAAGCAACTTATAAAATAAGGCTTTTACTGAGTGTTTGCTTCTAGATTTAGAGAGTGAGTTCATGACGATCATGGCAGAGTACTAAGCAGGCAGGCAGGCATTGTGCTGGGAGAGTAGCTGAGTAGCTGAGTGTTTGAAAGTTGAGATGATAGCTATGGGACAGAGATAGAAGGACAAAGAACAAGAGTGACAGTCAGAGACAGAGACAGAGACAGAGACAGAGACAGAGACAGAGACAGACACTAAGAGAATTAACTGGGAATGGGAAGGGCTTTTAAAACCTCAAAGTTCACCCCCAGAGACACACATTCTCCTACCAGACAACACCTCTTAGGTCTCCCCAAACAGTTCTATAAAGAGGGTTTAGGGTGGGGGGTGGGAGTCTGGAAGGTGACAAGCATTCAAATATGGCCTACAGAGTCCATTCACATTCGAACCACCATACTCTCTAGTCAAATGTAGCACAGGGCAATGCTTATTTGTGTATATTTTTCTTAACTCACAGAGTTGAGTTTGAGAAATTCTACAACCATTCGGGTTGCATTTTTGAACTAAAACTGATTTTTTTTTCTGTAGTATATTATTAGCTACGTTTTGAGGGAACTATATCTTACTAATCTTAATGATATTGCTGAAGAACAAATATATAGAAAAAATAATGTGTAATAAATAAACTCCTTCTATTATGTTTTAAAACCACAGCCTTACAAATTGTTGTTATTGTTTAAATGGATCTGTTTTAACTGTGTCTGAGTTCTTAGGTGCATAAAACATTGATCTGTTACTTACATTTTGACTGATAGATCTACACTTTGTTGGGGGGAATTAGAGCAAAGCAGAGGACAACCTGATGTATGTTTTGTCTTTAACGCCGCACTTTCGCCACTTCTATCACCGTCACCACAGCAGACTTATACTCTCCTCCCTGGCTTTTCCAAGGAGTAGCTGAAGTGACATTTTGAAGACAAAGACAATGCAGTTCTCTTCTAAGGTATATACTACTATACCTCAAACTACATTCAGTCCCCTCTCGTAGTTTGCAACACACCATGGACCTCATTACTCTTCTTTTGTTTGCCTTTACAGGCTGATGCTTATTATTTTTCATCTATTCAATGCCTATTTTCAATACACCTTGCATTTCTTTTTATTTCCAACTACTTAAAACCTGCAAGGGTATCTGCTTATAATAAGCATTGAACACGCTTTTCCCAGTGAAAGAATGTTTGCTGGGGAAGATGACCATGAGCTATAAAAGTAGAAAAAGATTTCTGAAGACTTGTGACATTTTCTGGTTCCAAAAATTAGAAAAATATAGAAAAGAACTTATGAATATATTTACAATAAATATCACGGACTAACTCTATGATATTGGTACCTGATCAGCTGTGTCAGGCTTCAGGTTATGAATTATATTTGACAGTCCTTTTGAGAATCAGAATGTGAAACTCCTCAAAAACATTTATAAACTAGAAAATACTACAAACTTTTGCCAAATAAAATTTAAGCATTTTTACAAAAGGGATTTTTAATGCAATATTTTAGGTTTACTATAGATTAATCGCCTAAAAGCTTGCATGAGCTTTATGTTTTCAATGTTGCTAGCTAATTATTGCTTTAGAGTCAACAAACAATGCCTTGTCTGTGAAGCCCCGTAAAAGGGAGAATGGCAGGGAATGTGTGCTCAGTTCAGGGAGACTTCCATCTCTGCTCCTTTATCTTACTGCTTTAACTTCGTGTTCATAATGGAACAAAAATGGAGCAACACAGACAGCATTCATCTTTCCACTTGCTACACTGCAGAACCAAGCAACTTGCCTCTAAAGTACACCTCTAAAGAAGACCGCCTTGATGGCGGAAGCAGATACAAGCAAGAAATACTGTGTAGAGTATTATGGTGCTCTCGAAATTATACAATAGCCCTTGATTATCAAGAAATTGGAAAATTATGCCAAGATAAAGCTGTGATTGTTCTTAATAATCACCATCACAGCTATGGATTTTAGTTTTTTTTTTTTTTTAATAGACCTAAATAATATGTGGTCTCTACCAAAATTATGTAAACATGTTCTTAGTTCCATTTTAAAGAGACAGTATCAATGGTTGAACAGTTAAATATCTCAAAATACAGAGCTACTAGGTAATTGGATCATGGTGTGTTAGTAGTTCTGGGTAATGTGAAGCCCATGGCCTGTACATTATGTGATGTGTTGGTTCCCAACTCAATTCAGTGGCACAATTCAATTAAGCAGTTCTAACGTTTTTTTCTTTTCTGTTTATTTTGTTAATAGGTTTTTGTTATAGATGATATAGACTGAGTTAGGCTAGCCTGGTACTAGTCATCCACAGTCCTCTCTTTCCTAAGTGCTGGGGTTACGAACTGTGCCATGATACCACTGCAGAGAGTCTAGAAGCCTCTGAAAGAATTCTGTTTGGCTAACGCTGTGTCGCAATCTATGCAAACCAGTTTATTGCTCTCTGCATGTGCTGCGCATTGCTCAGTGAAGCTTTAAAATGGAAGGATTTGTTACATTGGTGTCTCTGTCTGTTCATTTACCTCTGATCCTCTGATCTCTGTGCCTAGTCTCAGACCTTCAATCCTAAGGCCACATGTGATAGCAACTTGCCACAACTACCTGAAGAATTATTGAAATACAGCTGGCATGTATCTCAAAGATTTGTATGAACAATGACAGAATAGCAATCTACTAACATTTTTGTATTTATTACATGTTTATATTATTCAATTTTGAAATAGAAGACTTGATAAAACTCTTAAGACTTCTCCAAGTGGGCTAAAAGAAATTTATAAACTACATCTGTGATTTGCTGCTACAGTTTAGATCTTGAGTGTTCCCACAAAATCATCTGTTAAAATCTTTATCCTCAACTAATGACACTGTTGGAATGTGGCAGAATCCTTAGCAGTCTGGCCTGCTTCAAGAAAGCATGCCATTGTAAACATGCCCGGGAAGGCATCATTTGCCCCTTGCTCAGACCCTTATTACATATGTCTTTTTGCTCCCTGGTTTCCACAAGGACTAGATTAGATCTGTGGTGCTAGCTTTAGGACATTTGTTCCCTCAACTTTTACCATGGGACATTTTCCTTCTAAAAAGAAATGGCAATGTTTTAAGAAACATCTTGGCAAAACATGGAAACACATATTCTTTCATACACACATACACATATAAACCCCCACACACATGTACATATGTGTATAAGACACCCCCACATATACACATATACAAACACATGTACACACACACACACACACACACACACACACACACACACACACACATTTTAAACCTGCATTTTAAAACTATAATTTTTGAGTTAAGTAATCATTCTGAGCCTGTGTTTTCTCTTCTGTAAGATAGGAAACTTCCTCAAAAGAACAGAAACATAAGGAAAACAATGTATGTTTAAAATGTGCCTAGTGTGTTATATAATAAAAAAATCTAACGGTTGGATGTATCCGTGACAGCAGCAGTAGTCATTAAATTATGGCTTGAATCTGTGGCTTTCTTTTACCTTGTCTTTATTCTTATCTAAAGATAAAAGTAGCATACTTTTTGTTCTATTTGAATTCTGAGTATTCTTATAAGTTTGCAAAAACTCATCCTGAGCAATTCCTTGCTATTAGTTTCATTTCCATCACACAGTCTGATTGTACAGGGAAGAGAAAAGATGGGCTAATTCCTCTTTTGTTTGTTTTCAGTTAATAGAGAACTGTTACTTCAGAAAGCTCAAAACAGGCTTTTGCTAGAAATAGAATTTACTTTTAAAGGACTCTTATTTTTCAAAAAAAGTAGTAGCCAGTCACTGATCCTTGGAACTGAATTTAGAGTGAGCATAGAAAAGTTAAGATGTAGGAGACAGAAAAGTATAGAATTCTTTCTACTGGCTTTTAGCTTACACATCTTTTAGTTTTGTCCAAGTTTTAAAATGCACCACCTGAGGCAGGTATGATGAGGCCATAGAAATGTGTCTGAGGAAAAAAAAAAAACAATTGAGAAAAGAAGTTGTGAGCTACAATGTATCAATTGTTGACAAATGTTTTGTCTTGTTTCAGTGTTTTCCTGGATAAACCACCTTAGCGTTCTATTATCGAGGTTAGGTGGATATACCGATCTTATTGTTAAATGGTATATACCAATACTGGGCACTGATGAGCCCTATGTTTAATTAGGGAACCCAAGAGCGGAGGTAACACTGTCAGCAGCTGGGCTTCTGTCCGTAGAAAGCCAGAAGTTCCTGTGGATGCTTGGCAATAAGTTCTAGATCAGCCATCTGGCTTCAAGAAATGGGATTAGCAATGGGGTGGGTACATACAAGTGGGGCATAAGAAACCTGGATACAAGTCTGTGTGGCAGATGTGCAAAAGAGTACAAACAATGGCATAGATGTGGAGAGAGTAAGATGAAGTAATTGTTCCGGCTTCCTTTCACTCTGTTACACAATCTTGGGTGGATTTGGCTCTTGTAAGTGGGAAGCAGAGATGAAACACAGTAATGCAATGATACTCTGCACCAATCAGGAATCACAACCATTTAAAACACAATAGCAAACTTGAACATGTCCATGGTGCTGGTGGAATTGGTGACATGGAATTGGAGACCAGCACCAATCGTCCGCAAAGGAATGATGTGCATAGCAATTTTGGCTACACTGTCCGCCTTTAAGAATCCCACAGTTAATAGGTCAGATTAGACACACCTTAACTGAAGAACAAAAAAAAAAAGAAGTCAGGATACAAATATCGGTCCAAATATAATAGGAACAGCAAAAGAGGCCAGAGCAAGAGAAGAGAGAAAGTGGGAAATCACTTGGCAGTATCAAAGAGCACAACATGCTCTTACTGCATGACAGGAATCACATTGAGAAGACTGTGAGAAATGATGTCTGACAAAACTCATTCAGGGTTTGTCCTGGAAACACCACACCCCATGTCTAACTTACCATCTGAATTTACAGAGTAGAATATAAAAATGTATGGAGACTTAATGTGCAGCCGCCATGCACAACAGATGAGGAATGTTTCTATGTATACTGATGTCAGGTGTCTTTATCAAAAACACCCCCACACCAGACAGCTCATACAAGCAAGTGTTGCTCAGAGAGAAGACTGGGGACCGCAGGGAATGTATCCTCTCTAAGGGGTATAAAAGGAGCCCTCATCCAGCTGACTGCTGTCAGACAATCTGGATCACTTTGCCAACGCTAATGATTTTTTCAAGTGAGGATATGCAAGGGTTTTTTTTTTTCTGTCTATTTTTTTTAAATTATCGCTTTTTTTTTTTAAAAAAAATAAACATTAGCTCTCATTTTCAATTGGAAATTGATTCCAAACATTTTAAAACATTGTTCAGGCCCAACACCATATGTCTGCGGGCTGAATCTGGTTGGCTGACTGACTGCCTTTTCCACCTCTTGTTAATTTATAGCTGTTCTTATGGAAGCAGGAGCAGGTGTCACAGAAGGAACTAGAGTCACTAACTAACTTTTGTACACTTAAGACAGCCTAAGAATTCTTAGGGATTGGTTAAAACACTGAATTATCTTTTGAGAAACCATCCATTTATATATAGCTTTTCATTTAAGTTTGTTTTGTCTGTCTAGATTTCATGACTGGGTTCATTTTCTTAACTAGAAAGAATAAATTTTCTTCTGCTGCCAACTCTCTCCAAAACATTTTAAAATCATTAAAATATGACTTCAAAAGTTTAACTTAACTGAGTAATAGAGATATATTTTTCAACTGACATTTTAAATCATATGATATAGACTCTGTTATAGAGTGTCACCTGATATCTACATGTGTGTAGATGTACTGTTTGAGGGGATTCAAAAGGTTTTCATGACTCATGTGAGGGTAGTTATAGTAGCAACGTCTAAACACTGACGCAATGAGTCTGTTCAAACTAGTACACACACACAGAGGGTGGGTGGGAGGGAGGCAGAGAAAGACAGAGAGACAGAGAAAGAGAGAGAGAGAAAGAGGGGGGAGGGAGGGAGGGAGGGAAAGAGAGGGAGAGAGAGAGAGAAAGAGGGGGAGGGAGGGAGGGAGGGAAAGAGAGGGAGAGAGAGAGAGAAAGAGAGAGAGAGAGAGAGAGAGAGAGAGAGAGAGAGGAGAGAGAGAGAGAAAACACTCAAACATACACACACAGACTTCTCAGTACATGTTGTGAGTGATATAGCCAGGGTGTAGATGCATACCCATTTCATCACATAAACTGTCTATTAACAGATGAGGTCCTCTGCATCTCATAAGGGTCATAGCAAAGGAGTTAAGCAAGTAAAGCCACTCAGAAAATAAAGAAAGCATTACCAAAACCTTTTAAATAAATCCCCATACCAGTATATTTTATTATTTTATTTTTAAGAATATAATTATATCACAGTTCTTTTTTCTTATCTCCTGCCAACATTTCCTCCCTGATTTCCTTCAAATTCGTAGCCTATTTTCTCAAAAATGTTAATGAATGCATATATATATATATATATATATATATATATATATATATATAGAGAGAGAGAGAGAGAGAGAGAGAGAGGGAACTTGCTCAGTTCATACAATGTTACTTGCATGTACTTTTCAAACTTTAAGTGTTATGCATTCTCCATATTAGAACACAAGCTTGAATAAACTAATAAAGATTACAATACTGTTCAGTGAACTGGAGCTCTGTTAGAGGTATATTATTCGCCCTCATTGCTTCTATTTTCTAGCTGGCAGGAGGTTTCAAGTACTCTGGAAACCAAAGCTACACTGGTTTAGAAGGAGGACCCACCTTCCCCAAAGGTTCTTGAATTAAGATAATTGACAAAGCAATGGAAGGGACTAAAGATGCTAATGAGAAAAGCATGAGGACCTTCAGCTACTCAGCCCAGATAGAGCTGGATACATCCTAAGATGTGCAATGAAAATGGGATACTGGGGGATTTTCAAAGATAGAGGATGAAAACTCAGCTTTAAAATTCAATTTAGACACCGTGAACTGGCCAATAGTTTTTCCTCATTTTACTCTCCTTGGCCTCTAGAAAGAACATTTGTAAGATGAACCTTTTCAACCTTCCTCTTCCTTTTAACAAGGAGAGATCTTTTGCAAGTGTTCAACTTGTTACACATTCACACTTCCCAAGTCCGTGATAGAAGCAAACAAACCAAGAGTAACAGAGTTCTCTGAACTGAACGGAAGGTAGCCCAGTAGACCTGGATTCTGGGGTATGCTATATCTGGGCTTATCTCCTATGTGAAAGGACTAATTTTCAGGAGTATTTGTGGTGGAAGTTTGTTGTTAGTATCTAACTCTCATATTGAAACAATGTTTTCATACATCTACGACTCTTCCCATAGCCTCCCCTCCTCCCAAGGACACTATTCCAACACCTGCTTGCTCTAAAGTGAACGTTCATTTCCACAAAACAACTACAGCTAAAACAAGAACAGGATGAAGCTAGGGATGATACAGTGATGATTTTAGCATAGCACTTATATAAAAATAATGTATAGAAGCTGGACAACCTGGAGATGCCTGGCAGTCAAGAGGACTTTCTGCCTGACATGCATGCACGTTGGAAGAACTCACAGCAACCTGTAATTCCACCTCCAGGAGAGCACATTTCTTCTTCTGGGCTCTGCCTGCACTGGCCACATGCAAATAATACACACACATATATAATCAAAAACAAAAGAGACATTATAAACCTTTATAAAATAGTTTAAATCCAGGAACATCTGAGTCCCTGATGACTGATGGGTGAATATGGCTTTCGGATCCCCTTGTCAATCTTACTGACTTAGAATGACTGTGAAAGATCCAGCTAAGAATCCACTCTTAATAGCTATAAATAGCTTAAAGCTATAGACATTGATTATGGAAGACCATTGCTTTATAATTCCCCTCCCCACTTTTCTGTTATAGTCAAGTGCTGGTTTTCAATTGTACTTCCATTGTTTTTCTTTCTAATTCCTAGAATAATTTTTAACTAGCCTTCAATTGCAGAGAAAATAGGTTGCTAGTTGTGAAAACAACTGGTCTTGGACGTCAAGTTCATTTTTACCATAGTTCCAAGGCCAGGCATTCATTAGGCTACCTCTTCTTCACTAGGTATTTGAGTTGTCTCCGACCATCACTTCCTCTACTGGTGACCTGGTCATTTGTTACCTTATCCACTTACAAGTATACAGGTCCTTCTTCAACACTGCCAGTCTTTTCTGTCGATAACTGAGCTTGATGTGAAACATTGCTCAGGATGTGGGTGTCTGCCATTCTTTAATAAACCACCTAGTGGATAGGTTCTGCATTGCCCCTCTGAAATTACCATTGGCTGTTTCCCATCCCTGTTAGATAGCCATGGCTTGTTATTTCAGTTGCCATTGTTGATCCTGAGTCTGACCAGGTATTTATGCCATTTTTTTTTATAATGTTGTTTCTTGACAGTTTATACCCAACTGTCACTACCTGCTGCTGGTATTGCTCTTTAGAAGCTGTTCCTTTAGATGGTTTGCTGGCTCATGGTCCCTTTTCATTTTGTTCAGATTAAAGATGATACTTAAGTCAAAGCTGCAGGCATACATCTATGAGCTATCCATAGGGCAATAATTTTATCCCATCTCATACCAAACACAAAATTATTCCAAGTAAAATTACAGTTTTAAAAATAAAAATGCAAACAACAAATTATTTAAGGTGAAGTATAGAATGCAAACAACTTTGGGAGTAACCTAGAATTAGCCAGGGTATATTTAGGAGAAAGGTAGTGAGCAGGAGAGGAAGGAGGGCTTAGAGGAATGGCTAAGCAGCTACGATGCTCACTGCTCTTACAGAGGACATGATTTTTGGTACCTAGCACTCATATGCCTACTCATAGTTGTCACTCCAGTTCCAGGGGATCTGATACCTTCTTATAGCCTCCATGGGCACCAGACACATGCTCACATTCTTGGTACCCATAATGTGTGCGGCTATACACTCTTACAGAAAAATAAAATCGTAAAGAAGAAAGAATATATTAGAAAATGTTAAAATTTAAGGATCCTGATAACAAAATGATAGCATTGAAGGAATGAAAGAATACCCTGAAGTGGAAAATGTGTATAATCGAAATGTATTGAATCAAGTTTTGTAAAAAATTTCTGCCCA
Organism: Rhabdomys pumilio; assembly: GCA_030674055.1. Taxonomy (NCBI): domain Eukaryota; kingdom Metazoa; phylum Chordata; class Mammalia; order Rodentia; family Muridae; genus Rhabdomys; species Rhabdomys pumilio. Next base: position 116,078,931 of record JANHMN010000002.1, read on the forward strand.
GCAGTAGGTGAAAGACACAGCACAATGGGAAAACGTAAGCACAATAAGAAAGACAGAATCATAGTTACCTTTGGCGCGGTGAGGTAGTTACTGTAACAGTAAAATGCCCTATTGTGGTGTTTAGCTCTGATTGCTCAAAACTATTCAGCTTGTAACAAGTAATTGAACTTTTGACACAAACACAGACATGAGCACACAGGCAAGCATTCCTTTACAGCTTCTTAACATGCTTCATGCTCATAGAATAAAAATAAGAATAAGATCCATGCTTAAAATATACTTAAAAACAACTCTGGGAACCTTTAATGATACAGCCATAAGGCCATCATCCCTCACAACGATGGAATGTCACAATGTCTCCACCCCCCAGATAGACCCTGTTGGCACCGAAATCCAATCCAATCAATCCAGACATTGGACACATCAGCATTATGGAATGAATAATGGACACAATAACAAATTTTCTAGATGAAACAAATGCCAGCTGTATTGACATTACTGATCACTGTTAATTACTGATGAACACTAATTGTGCAATATGCAACTTCTGCATATTTGACCCCTGCCCCGGCAAAGACAGAGATAAAATCTGGTATAACTGCTATGAATAGCTAGACTTAACCAGCTTGACAGAGAACTTTGCCACAGTGTCAAAGCCCTTTTGGGCAGAAATTACCTTAGAACAAGAAATCCAAGGAAATAGACACCAACACAGGTTTAAATGGAGTGTCTGCACTTGATACCTTTCCAGCAAAGATCATCACACATGTCTTGCCCTGGAAATATCTAGATTCTGTTTGTTTGGCCAGTGTTTTCTAGCATTGTAGCTGTTGGGCAACTGTGCTGATAGTTCTCTTTAAGAGATGCTCTATATCACTCCTTATGATAACCAACTTTTCCCTAAACTGAAAGTCCTCACATTTTCAAGTCAAAGTTCACGAGAAAGCAGACCAAAGATTGCCTCCCTTACATCTTATGTAGTTCTCTTCTGTATTAGGGGACTAGTTCTCCATAGAATTTCTTCCAGTCTTGAATAGTAACTGTCTCTGCTCTCACATTTTGGTCCTGTCTTTCCAGTGCTTTCCCAGGAACCTAAGCATCAGGAGAAATCAGAAGTTCCACAAATCTCATTTCCTGTGTCCTTACTTCAATGCAATTTTACATGTGACCTTTATCCCTAAGAATGTTGACTTTCTTGTCACATCTTATCTTGCGCTATGTATGCCTGTTGCCTAGACACATTATACAAGTACTTGGATACCCAAAGCATACTTTCTAAAATCCTGGATTGTTTTCTTATGTCATATGGTTCTCTTATCATGATGATAAGATGTATAAATAGATGAAGAAATATATGTTTATATTTGTGTTTCCCAATGGTGTGTGTGTGTGTGTGTGTGTGTGTGTGTGTGT
>JANHMN010000002.1:116080353-116095353 GCA_030674055.1 Rhabdomys pumilio
CCCCATATGTAACACCTGCCCTGTCAAAGGCAATGTTACCCAATGGGCTGGCTATGATCAAATTCCTTTACTGTGATCTTCTTTCTCATTATATTTGACATTTTTGAAACTGGGTTTTATTGCATTCTCTCAGCTTATGGAAGTGGTCTGGGGAAATGAGACTTAATAGAGATGTAGAAGCCACTGGGAGAAAAAAAAGAAAAGGAATGTAATCTGGGAGGAAACTGAAATTAAAATGTTATTTTGGTAAACGGCTGCTGTGGTAGAGGCAGCAAGCAATTGCGATGCAAGTTAATTACTGACCTGTCAGGAAAGCATGACACGAAGGTTGTGCCACATATTACTGGAGCTACCACAGCCACAAGTCATTTCCACCGGGGAACGAATAGACTTTGTTCTACCACAGATCAACGTAAGATCTTTCCAGGGGATTGAAATGAATTTCTCTGAGAAATAATGTTTGTCTGTGGAGTCGCCATGAACCCTTAGCAGAGCTGGAGAGTCAGTATGTCCCCCACAAGCAGAGACAGGAACAGGGTCTGATTGCACCGAGGCTTTCTAAATTTGGGGGGCAGAAAGGACCTTGCTTTTTTGGGTGGGGGTGACCACATAGCTCATCTGCTATACAAGGAGAATCTAGGCTGACTCTCATAAAATAAGAATTCTCTGAGAGTGCTTTTGATATCTGGTTCTGAAATAGTTGTCCTCAGAAAGCTCCTTGTGGTATCCAGTGTCATATGAAAAGGTTCATATTTGTGTATGTGTGTGTATGTACATATATAAACTGCCCGAAGCAATCTTGTTCTCAAGGGAGATGTTCATTTTTCGCAATAAGAAGGAAACATAAGGGTTATTCCGAAATGGAATGGAAATATGGTGTTTGGTACATTTTTGGAAATCTATATGAATCTCAAGGAGTACTTTAATTCTGGCCACATAAAGTATAAAAAGCCTTGCTTCTTTGTGCCTCTGACTTGCTATGACATACTCACAGTGCCCTGGTCTTCAAAAACAATGCTAAGGACAAAATACACATATTCATAAAAAAAGAAAGAAGCTTAGCCAGATGTTTTCCTGATGATGTATGGGTATCTACATACACTAGCATTAACTACTTTCCATATTTGTTTTTAATTTATATATCTTAGAAGTGATTCTTCTCTCTCTTGTTTTCCAAAACCCACAGAAACACATATTAATTAATTAGGAGAATTTATATGATATTCGAATGCATATACATGATGTACCTAATGATATGATATGATATGATATATGATATGACATGACAGGATATGGTATGATGATACATGTGATGTATCTAGTGATATATATGATATGCTATGACATGACATGATATAATGATATAACTAATGATATATATGATACATTGTGATATGATATGGTGTGATATGATATGGTATGATGATATGATATGTTATAATGATACATATGATGTACCTAATGTGACTGCATGGTGGTCATTTTACTTTCCTCTTCTCTGATAGACTTACTTTGGAATCTTTGTCCTCTTAGTTTCTCAGACTTCCTCTCTCTCCTGACTATGGAGTTCACAATGGCACCACATATGTTTAGGGACACAGGATCTTGTGCTGCCTGGGGTAACTTTGAACTTCCCATGGCAAGTTGGAGAAGAAAAGCAATGTGCTTAATCTCAAGCCTGCCGGTCCCACAACATGGAGACTGCATGATCATGGCGCCTCTTCGCTTTTCCATAGCTCAAAGATATCTTAATATCCTCTTCTTTTTAATGCTGCTGTTTTGAAAGAGATGTCAAAACTGTATTTCCAAACTCAAAAGGGCATGCTGCTGAGTTTCCACATAATTAACAGTGCAAAAAATAATTGGCAGGCCAGTTGTAGAATTCGCGATTACATATCACATCCACTCTTGGTTGGACTGTTGCAGGGTGAGGGGTGAAATAGAGCTCACAGCACCACAGAATCGAGTCTGAGGACCAAAACCAGCATTTGTGTGGCTCTTATGAAATGTTTCGTCATCACTACTTCCTGTTTTTAAAACAGGATTCAAAGTGGAACTTGCGTGATACCACAAGATACTCACGCTTTCTCTTAGGCACACAAAATCAGGAAGTCTAGAGGACTAGCAAAGCCAGGCTTAAATGATTGACTTCCATTTTCATTTCTAAATTTGGAATAGGGGATTTGGAGGAGAAATTTATAAAAATCAGTGGCTATCTTAGAGATGTGCAAAATTGTCTTGTTCTTCCATATCTTGTTAGACATTTATCATTATTGAGTACCTCCTGCAGAAAGCATTAATGTTTCTTTCACATGTAATAAAAATGATGATTTAAGTGAATGATGTAGTCGAGGATAAGCCACAAGGAATCTGAGCAGGAATGCAGATTTGATATAAGCAGAGTTGCTATAACTGGTATTAGCAATGTGCCAGAGGTTACTAAGTCATATAGATAAGAAACAAGTAGCAGCAGCATAACAAAAGCTAAACAACCAAGAGTTACAAGATTAAGACATGGGTAGAACAATAGAAGAGCATTTAAAATTCCTGAGAATAAATTTAGAATTATGTGTCGAGATACAGATCTCTTCATATCTTTTTTTGAAGATGCCCCAAAATGCACACAGTACTTATGGAAGTCTAACCACTCTCAGGTACTGGGTTCCAAGTCAACAGGAACATAAAAGTGTGAGTTAAGACTGAACACATTTTGTGATATGGTTTGGTATCAGCAAATCTATTTCATGAAGACTGGGACATCACTTTGGTAAACCTAGGGCGCACTTTCCAGGATGCAACACTCATGTACAACCCCGATGGCATCTCCATGGAGCTTCCTTAGGCAACACGTAGTATGACCTGATCAACATTCTTCTACCTGATGCAAAGATTCTCACTGCCAGAAGAGTTTCTGGTTTGATATTTAGGCAAATGCTCTTTTGAGAGTTATCGAGATAGCTGGATAATCTTTTATAATGTTCAATGGTTTAGTCAGAATAAATTTATCTAAGTAGTTTGATGCGAAAATAGGTGTTCTAAGAAGGTCAAGAATGACAGGTAATGGGAACTTCAAGAAGTCCCACTTATGTTGATGACTCAGTGTCTAAGTGAGAGACAAAATAGGGGCTTTAACAGTCAAATTATAAAGACAACTGTAGGGTGTGTGGTAGAGAGATAGGGGGCTGCAAGGATGAAGGTAAGGAGACGTGAGAAATTACAGGAGGTCTGTAAGTAGGACCAAATTACACCTGGGAAAATATGATCTAGAGACTGTTCTACATTATCAGTGACTGCTGACACACTCAATGAGAGTCTGTCACCTCTGCACATACACTGCCCACCACTACAGCTTTTGTTCTAATTCCATTTGATCACCCCATCTTCGCCTCTCTCCAGCCTTTTGTGCACCTTTTTCTGTCAACAGGGAGGTTCTGCTCTCTGCTCTATAAAAGGTGCTATCTGGTGCTAAGGGAAGTCTCCTCTCTCAGAGCCTTTTCTGGAGCGTTTACAATACCAGCTTGGTATAGTTTGTCAAGTGCCCTCAAGTCATGCCTCAATCAGAAGACAGGCAAGGAATACAATCTCACCCAGAAGTCAAACACCACTTTCCTTATAACATCAGTCATGGCTTCCCTTCAGTTTTTTTCTCTTTCCTCTCACTTTATTTCTCTTTCATGCAAGCATTGGTTAGCTACTTTACACTATTCTAAATGTTTGAAAGGCTGTGTACACTCTAAGCCCTTGCCTGATTTGCCCAGGTTGCCCAACCTAGCCCAGCATTCTGATATTTCCTTGCAAAATTGCTTTCTCCATCTGCTATCTCGTCCTTAGCCTGATAACACTGATCTCCCAACCTGGGTTCAGTCTCATTGACTATATTAGATAATGTAATTAGATAATGATTAATCTGTTCCTCTATCATCCTTAGAAAACTGTGGGGCATTTGATATAAGAACAACCTCTAATAGCTAAGATGTTGTCTACCTCCTGGGAGAATCTCAGTAAACCTTGAAGGAATAAAGTTTCTCAGCAGGCAGAAATCTTTTTTCTGTGTGTGATGTATAGGTGTGGTTTTGTGCATATGTGGAGGCACACATGGAGGTGTTCCTGAATGTACCTGCATACATGAAAGAGAGGGAGCTGTATACTTTTCTCTATTACTCCTCACTTCAGTGTTTGAGACAGAAGCTGATCACTGATTCAGCTAGTTTGGCTTTCAATAAATTCTAGGGATCTCCTAGTATCTACCTCCCATCTCCCTACTATGCCTAGGTTTTAGGTTTGCACATGGAGGACAAGGATTTGAATTCAGCGACTTATGCTTATATGGCAGGCTCTTAACCAACTGAGCCATCACTCTTTTCTTTAAAAACACTGACACAGTGACTTTAAAAAAAAAAACTTTTTAGCACATATTGTTCTACAAAATTAGAAACTTGCAAATAGTTGAAAATAAAAGAAGAATTAAAAGGTAGTTTCCCTATTGTTTTTCTTTTCTCCTGTGATGAAATACTACAACTAGAGCAACTAGAGGAAGAAAACAGCGACTTGACTTGCAGATTATATATAGTCAATTATCCAAGGAAGCCAGAGAAAGGACTGAAGCAGGAGACAAGAAAAGAAGCAAAGACCAAGGGTAACACACTGCTTCCTAGTTGGCTCTCCATTGCTTGCTCAGCAGGATTTCTTATACAACCAGGATCACGTGCCTAGGGACGGTGCCACCCTCAGTGTACTGAGCCCGTCCCCATCAACTGTTAAGGAAGAAATTGCTCCATAGACTTTTCTATGGATGAATCTGAAAGAGAAACTCCTCAGTCGAGGTTTGCTCTACTCAAGTGACTCTAGTTTGAGTCACATTGCAGAAAATTAAGCTGTACAGTGCTACAAAGTGAGTAGCAGCAAAATAAAATTAGTTGAAGCTCCCTAGCTCCCCACAGTTTCAATTAACTGCAGTCCATCCTGTTATAAAAGTATTAAACAAGAATTTTCCTAAAGTAAAAAAAAAAAAAAGTTTGATTACTCATGTACTGCTCTAAGAAGATGGTGAGACTGAATGTGGTCAACTCTGACACTCGAGAACCTGAATCGCTCCTGTGTGTGGCATCTTAGTTGTCTATGATACCCAAGCTCTAATGGCTTGGTAACCCTCCCAGTAATTAGATTCCGTGTTAAGCATCTTATATTTGATTTTACCTGTCTTTGTGCAATCCTTATGCAAGGCTTAATCCTATTCACAGTCCTACCTCATTCACACACTGCATGATGTCACTTAGGCATACGTCTTCCCCCTTTGTAACTAGAAGAAACATAGGAATAGCACAATTTGAAGATTAAAAAACATATCTGGCAGATCTCCTATTACCATGTTATAACTGTGATCTCTTAATGTGCCTGACTCACAAAATACAAATATCAAAAATATACACGCACAAAGGACAGCATCGGAAGCATGGAGTTTACCACTGGGTGTCTAGTTTCAGAAACCCACCTGAATACATGGCACATAACCCCTATAGGCAGGACGGACTACAGTTCAAGGAAAGGTGAGGAAAGACAGGACTCATGGTGTCGCAAGGCATTAACAAGGTGAGTTCAGAGGAAAGAGGATGCAATGGTTAGGGGAAAGAAAAAGAGCAAACTTCAAAACAATGGGCACTAAGAATCATACAGTTGAGAGCAAACGCTTAAATAGTCAGGTTGTCCCCAAGTAATTGGAGAACCCAGAAAAAAAGTTTTGTAAGTAACACTCCCATTTGGCAGTAGTACATCGCCAACCATTTTTAAAAAGAGGATAAGAATGCAATTTTTTATTTAAATCCAAAAATTGTACAGATGTAGAAAAGGAATGTGTCCTATAAATGCACAGGCTGGGGCTCTGAAAATACAGTAACTGGATCATCTCAGTCAGAAGATAGAGACTTCAGCATGAATGACTCCTCCAGTAATACGACAAATTTCCCATACTCAGACTTTGAATCTGTTGAATACTGTAAAATTTCAAACCTTGAATGCACTCAGAGAGCTTCATTTAAAAATGAAAGACCTCTCTAGAAGAAGGTGAAATATAATTATTACCTTAATTTTTTACTTTATACCCATTGAAAGAGCTCTTTTTATAGTCAATTAGACAAGTTTTATCACATATTCAGATACGCTCATTAAAACGATAAAAAGCAAACAAATAAAAAAAACATGGCATAATATGACACACTATAGCTTCCATGATGAGAAGTTTTCTATACTTTGTTTTTGAGTGTGTACGTGTGTGTGTGTGTTTAATGTGGGGGGGATGAAGGGAAGTTGCAGCAGCTAAGGGCAGATATGAGGGGATGGGAGGGGATGGGACTGGGGTGCATAATGTGAAACAGAATCAGTAAAACAAACAAACAAACAAACATGACTAAGGAATTATTTGATGAACTTTCCTATAAACAACTTTGTATATTATACCTGAAGTGTGATAGTGTATAGTTATTTGGGGTGCACAGATGTCCATTTTATATTATGAACATGGAACCATCACCACATTTCATCAATGTGTTGAATATCCATTTCACTCCCACATTTCCTCCTTTAAGGTTTAAGCAATTCTTGCCCCACTGTCTTTTTTCTCCTTAAGAAATTGCAGTTAGGGCTTCTTTCCTATGTTGGTTTACACGTTTTTAGAACACTGTAGAAATAAGATAGCAGAGTGGATTTTTTTTTTCTGACAGAGATTCTTGTTATGTAGCCCAGGCTGACCCAGAACTCATCACCCTCCTGCTTCAGCTTCCTGACTGCTGGAATTCCAGATGTGTGAGACTCAGCCATCTAATATTCTTCCAGTTGTGTCATTTTTCCTTTGGACTTGTGTTCAAAGGAAATTCATTGACAGAATGAGTTTATGATTCTTCGTCTTATTATTCCTGAATAGATTGTTGCATTTTTAACATGTTTAAGTATGTATATGCATATGTGTCTGTATATGGGTACATACAAGTGCAAGTATCCTTGGAGGACAGAAGTTTTGGACCCCTTAGATACACAATTAAAAGCTGCTGTGAGTAGCCAAATATTATTTGTGTGAACAGGACTTGAGTCCTCCAAAACAGTCAAATTCTTAACTCGTCAGTTACCCCAACCCCCACCCCAACCATGACACACATACTTTGTTTTAATTGCATAGATACACTAGAATTTGTCCTTCTGTGTTGCTTTTTCTTGGAATCAGGTACACATTACACCTCTTTTGTTAGTGTTTCTAGAGAATCAGAAAATGAACTATTGTGAACATTGACTGCCATGTAGAAAATAAAGAAATCTATAAATATTTTTAAGTTGTCATAATTTTTTAATTCCCATTTGTTGTGAAATAACATTATATATGTATATATACCTATATACACACACACACATATGTATATATACACACACACACACACACACATATATATATATATATATATATATATATATATATATATATATATATATATTGGCAGGAGGGTTGAGTACTAAGGTCAGGGTTATCCTAGGATATTTAGTGACTATAAGGAAAGCCTAAGACATACAAGATAAAACCCTGTCCCAAAACAAAACACAAACAAACAAAAAGTATAAAACAAAAAATCATTTTTATGTTACATATTTAATGCCTGTTTTTCTTGATCTCTATAACTAAGCTAATCCAACTTAAGCCAATAGATATCAGTACTCTTGATAACTCAAATGTAAATAAGACTACTGTTCGTTTGGGTTATATTTCCTGCTGAAATCAGACTAGTCATTGTTTTATCTAACATTGTATCCTTATGCCCAGTACTGAGAGTGCAGTGACCAGGCTAGGTAAAGGGCGACAATCTGCAGCTGGGAAGTTATGTTTGCATCACAAATGTTCTCTTAAAATTAGAAGATATTGCTGGTTGGTGGTGGGTGGTAACAGGAGCCTTTGATTCCAGCACTCAGAGGCAGAGGCAGAAGGATCTCTGTGAGTTCAAGTCCAGCCTGGCCTACAGAGTGAGTTTCAGGACAACCAAAGCTACACAGAGAAATCCTATAAAGAATTAGAGGATGTACTCACACGAGGAACTCTGAAGGGGGCAGCTGAAGAGCATTCTTCCTCAGATGCCATGAGTCTGCTTCATTATCCTCACAGTGCTTGTGTAAAGTGTCTATACTGGATTTGCCTAAGTTAGACTCTTTCTATTGAATATATATCACAAATAAGTAAACTTCTTCATTATATTCTTCTTAAATATTATGTCCAATTAATCTAACAGAGTTTAGTAGGCAAGTGTCAGTGGACAAAGGAATTTTAAATCCTTCCATGGATATTGTGATTGGGGGTCCAGTAGATCCACTTGCTTTGCTCTGACACTAATTCTACTTGTGGTTGATATAGCTTTTGATCACACACACACATATAAAACTAACAAACTTAGTTGTATATGAAAAGTCTTTCTGTTAATGGTTAAGACCTGGCATCATCATTTTTTAATATGGTAGACTGAATTACATAAAAAATTCTTTCTTTTTTAGTTTTATTTTTGGGGCACTAAAAAAATACCGCAGCAGTTAAGAGCATTTGATGCTCTTTCAGTTGATAGGAATTTGATTAATGCCTATATTTCTTGAGCTCTATAACTAAGCTAATCCAACTTAAGCCAATAGATATCAGTACTCTTGATCCCTCAAATGTAAGACTACTGTTCTTTTGGGTTGTATTTCCTGCTGAAATCAGACTGGTCATTGCTTTATCTAACATTGTATCCTTATGCCCAGTATTGAGAGTTCAATGGTCAGGCTAGGAAAAGGTCAACAATCTGCAGCTGGGAAGCTGTGTTTGCATCACAAATATTCATCCTTAAGTCCAGTTTCAGGTGATCTGATCCCCTCTTCTGGTCTCCATGGCACGGCATGCATGTGTTATACAGACATGGAACAGACAAACATTCACACATAAAACAGAATTTAAAAGGATATTATTTTAAATCAAATTGTGTGTGTGTGTGTGTGTGTGTGTGTGTGTGTGTGTGTGTGTGTGTGTTTGGGCACATGAATGTAGTGCCCACAGAAGCCAGAAAAGATGGTTGGATCATGTGGATCTGGAGTAACTGGCAAGGCTGTGAGCTGCCTAAGGTGTGTATTGAAAACTGAGACAGTTTTTATTCAAGAGCAGTAGGTGATCTTAGTGGTCTTAACTATTGCCCCAGACCCTATATGAAAGCTTCTAATAGAACTAGGGATTACATGGATAGGAGTTGTGATGCATAGAAACATCTGTCATCTATAGGGATGGAGGGCAGAGCTGTTACAAATGAGCACAAAGTAGTAACTGTCTCATTGCCTACTGAGAAAGGTGCAGACTCTTTGAATTTTAGTACCTTAATGATTAATGTGTGTGTGTGTGTGTGTGTGTGTGTGTGTGTGTGTGTGTGTGTCTGTGTGTGTCTGTGTGTGTCTTTGTATTATATAAATATATATGTTTATTTATAATAATATAATGTATTGAATTTCATCAGGACAAGCTACAGTGTGCAGAAATCTACAAACTGTGACAACTCTTTGGAAACACTGAATTCTGCCCACCAAGCTACAGGAGCTGTGCAAATGAGAATCAAAAATGCCAACAGCCACCAAGACAGGCAGAGCCAAACTAAATCCATGATCCTCACCGATGCTGGGAAGGTCACTGAACCTGTAAGTCAAATACCCCAAACATGCCACATTCTCTTAGCAGACAGATCTTTATTTTTTTTTTTAAAAAAAAATACAGCTAATGAGCTTTGTTTTGTTTGTTTACCTAATGTGCATGAGAAAACTGTTTTGTAATGAATTTTATCTCGCCTACTTATAGTTATAATAATATCCCCAGTTACAGGAGCAGAGCTGGGTCTAATCCAGAGCGATAAAGGGGATGGAGAGCCAGCCCGAAGAGCACCTTTGACTCATTTTAAGGGCCTCTGCTACCATGCTTCAGTGTCATAAAAATAATGAGGTTATGCTAGCATGCGGTGTTTGTACTTCCAAATACAGTACATCACTTTGAAAAGCCAGAGGCTAAAATTAGCTAAGAATGAATTGAGGGGGAAAAAAAATCAACAACTTCAAAATGTGAAAAATCTTTTTCTTAAAATCTCCCAATAATATAGAAGAGTGGAAAATTGAGGTTTGATCTGCCATAGGCTCAAATGGTTGAAATGGCATGGCTATTTAAGGTTTGGAGAGGAAGCCATTTTGTTTCGATAATGCGTCATTAGAAAGATTTGAAATAAAATAGTTAGAGATGAACTCTACTGCCAATTGTGTCTCTGGCCCTGCACGCATCCTGAGCCACTAAACTCACTGATTGCGATGGGTCTCCTCTGGTTAATTTTCTACCATAATGGTGGTAACTTGCAGCTGAGGCCATAGAATGTTACAAAATTATTTATGCAATGTTAGCCACTCTTTTGGACCCCAGATCTATTTTGTTTGTCACAGTGAGAGAAAGCTTGAGAAATAAAGTAGCCAGGGACAGACTGGGAGTCTCAGTCAGCCTGCAGAAGCATGAGAGCTATTAATTGACTGTTCTGTTAATATCACAGGCGCCTATAAACTATTCAGCTCCCTAACCGAGTTATTAAATCAGATGAACTTACCAAGTAGAAAGTTACCAATTGTATTTATTTTCCATTTTTCACTTGAATTTCAAGTGCATAATGAAGTCCCAGCAATCTCAGAGGTTTGAGAAATTCATGCATTTGATCAGTTTCTTTTCAGGTGTTGTAGGCAGGTTTAACATGAGAAAGCCAGAGAGAGGAGAATACATCCTTAGATAAGGTAACTCCTGAGAAAAGCACTCCCCTTTATTGACTTTCTCATTTACAACAATTGTCTGCTGGGAGGCACAGCACTGTTAGCTGCCTTCACTATAAAAAACAGCTAAGCTGCTTCTCAACTATGAACCTGAGACAGTGGTTAGAGTCAATGATTGGACTCTCTATACGTACTCTCCATAAGAACTGTACCTTTGAAAAAGTTTAAAAGTTAAGTATATTTAATGATGCCTAACATATTTTATTGGCTGTGTTTAACAAAAGGCACTATGCCGCAGTTGTTTTTGACAAGCATGAAAACATCACAGCGTGAGACTGCAAAAGGAATTATGGAGAGAAATTACAAGTGATCCATCTCTCAATGAATTATCCACCTCAATAGCCCGCAGAACTCAGCTACCAATTAACACCTACTTTATTACATGTTGGGATGTACTTAATAACTTTCATGTGTTTATGCACTATTACCTTGACTGATGCCTCTTGTACAATTAGGCATAATTGGCATATCAATATGCAAAAGTTAAAAGGATTAACCCTCTTAAAACTAATGAGCATTTCTGTATCCAGCTGCTAAATGAGACAAAATTAGCATTTTTCACTTTTGGGCAGGATTTTATCATGCAGTTTCTCATTGTTGGTATTACCTTGTTACATAACTTTAGTTTGGGGGGTTGTATGCTGGACTGCTAAAGAATAAGAGTTTTCCAAAGTTAAATTAGCTATAATTATCCCAGCCTTTGTTTCCGCATTCTTAGTCTGAGCAATATGGATTCCTCGATAAGGAACAAAAATAAAAGTTACTTCTGGTTATGTGTACTCAGTGCATAATTATATAAAAGGGGGTATTTTGGTGAGGATATGTCATTTCACGGAGAAAGCTTGGCTCAGAGACTCTGTATTGAAAGCCTGCCACGGCACTAATTTTCTTTCTGTCTCAGTTCTTTTCATCTTTTTTTTTCTATGCACAATTTTCTGACTAGATACTGACAGAATGTAAAGTATTTTGGCATATTTATTCAAACAAGCCCGTTAAAGTTATCTGCGTAGCTTTTCAGAAGTCAGGGGACAGTGTGAGGTCAAGGGGGAGAGTCTGCATTTGGAAGTGAGGTGGGATGGACCCTCATGGAAGAATGTGTACTCATGTTCACACAAAACAGTTTGTTATAACGGAAACACACATGGAATCTCCATGAAGGAAACAGTAGGTGCTTGGAGGCCACACATAGACTGTGTATTGTATCCTGTTTAATAAAATGTCTTGGTTATAATATCTGTTTACCAGTAAGTCTCATTTTAAACTTCTAGACTAATTAATAACATAATCTCTCTTATACTCACAGTGATTTCATTTTTGATTATTATTTTTAATATTTTAGGGTAAAATCAATACAGTGTTTATTAATTCATAATTGAATTTGTAGAATTATAGTATTTTTAGGACTGGGTATTTACAGTACATTTTATGTCATCGGTTAAGTCTTTTAAGATTCTGAAAATTAAATGTATTCTGAAATGCTAGCTAATCTAGTTCTTCAACCCCATGTAATACAAACAGAGGTGAGTTTAGGAATTTTGATGACTTAAATGTTTCAGGGAGACATTTCGGTTACACAGATATCTCACCTGACATTAGAACAATATCCGTGTGTGTGTGTGTGTGTGTGTGTGTGTGTGTGTGTGTCTTTAAACATCAAATGATCATTTTCAAGTTTTCAAGAGGTTGATTTGATAGTCAGGGAATGTTCGAGAGGTAAGACTGTCAGGTGTCAAAGGATACAGCTTGCAGGACATTTGTCTCTACATAAAAGAAATCTAGAGAGCTCCGTTCGAATGGGAAGGAAGCTTCCTGGTTGCTGCAGTGATCTGTTTTCCCATTCTGACTGAGATGAACAGAGAGGTCTCTGAAAGAAGGGTAGCTTCTTTTCCGGAACACACTATCTAGAAAAGCAGGCAGCAAGGGCAAAAAGTGGAGCAAATGAAGTTGCCTGTCTAAGTGCCAAGGGCCAGTTTGCAATCCAGCAAAAATGAGTGCAAGAGGCTCAGAGTACTTTGATGCCTGTTTACTGTAGGGGTGCTCCAGTCTAGCAGACAGACAGTCTAAAATAGATATTAATGAACAGTTTAAATAGCCCAAATCAGGAAGCTGCAAACACAGGATCTGCAGGCTGGAGCTATTTCAGCATTTAATGCTGGTGTCTTCAGCAGCGACAAGCATGAATATTCACCATTTCCATCCTGTAAACCCACAGAAGGGCATTACTACATTCATGGCCATCATGAACAGAGAAATATGTTTTCAGTGGTGTTTAGATGAGGACTTAGGTCGAGCCATCCCTAAGTGTTAGCATACAAGACTTCTCTTTCCACAGTTAACACACTGTTCCCACCCCCACCCCACCCCCATTTCAACGTATTATCAGGAAAAAGAGGAAACAATTTTCTTTTGTTTCTTACTTCTGTCATTATAGGATGCTTGCCAAAGTTGTGGCTAGCCAAAAAGGCAGACATAAAAATCACTACTAAAAATATAAGCCTTCTGTTTAGCAGACTTTTTGAGAAATATTATGAGATTGTAGGGCATGTCCATATTTACTTCAAATCAAGCTTATAGTCAGGTTTGAGGCTTTGTTTGGATAAATTGTCCTGAAGTGGATCCTGATATTTAATTAAAATGACACTAAATCACATTGAATTGATAAGACTTGGCATCTCAAACAAAGGTAATTGCCCGTATTGGTTTTGTGCAAAAATAGAGCTACTTGGAAAATGTGCAGGCAACACAGACTGTCAACTCCATTTATAGATCAATATGTGAAAACCATTGATCAGGCAGGCATGTGTAACAGTAACACTTTGCATTTATTTGTTGTTTTTATACCACATTAAGGCTTACAGGATTATAGACTTCCTAAATATTTTGACTTCCTCATAAATATATGATCTGTTGCATGTTAATTAAATGAGAGTCTGCAGCCATTTCTAAAATTGTTTTTAGTTTGATGCTTTCCTTTTATTGCCGTGGATCATATGATCTGAAAAATGGATTAGCTTCCTTTTGCATAAAGATTATTAGAGACTATTTTAATGCGTCCTATTTAATGTAAGACGCGACTGCCGTTTGCTTTGAAAAACATAGATACAGACAATTATTTTCTCTTAGTGAATGGCTGATCTGTTTTTTATTAGCTGGGCATTCTCAGTGCACCGAGTAGAATTATTTCCTGACACATTCTGCACACCCTGAAGATAAGAGGTCTTCCTGATTTCCCTGATAGAATTTGTTTTTCTTTTTTTTTCTTTCTATCAAGATCTGTAACACAGGCAGCTGATCGAACATTACGGAGAAAATAAACTGATCATTTCAATTAAATTTTAAACACATACACACAAAAATGCAATTTGAATTCTGTTTTTCTGATTTGAGAACAAGCCTTATGAACTGCTCAGTGCTGCATTTTGCAGTCGAATCTTTCTTATCTCATCAGTGAAAGGACGGTGTCTTGTTCATAATCTTTATTGGACTATTGTAGATGACATTTGTAAGCCATTTTGGTTTATAAGGGAAAGCTGGAGGACACTGGACTGAGCCTCTCCGCAGATCCAGAGCTCTGATACGATAACGCAATAATGTGTCTTCCACTGCAATTTTCTTTACCACTGAGAGGTCAATTCTGTTGAAGAATCTTTTTGTACCGTCTGTAAACGTTAGTAGCATTGGCTTTCAAGACAGTATTCAGCTTTGTGTACGATATTAAAATCCTACAAGAAGTAACATTTCAGACACACCGAGTTAAAACAAAACAAGAACAAGAAACCGGAACTGCCAGGTTGCCTAAGGTAGCCAGTCTCCAGCTGGTGGTAGTCATGTCGTGGAGCAGATGAAAAAGTTTGTTAGTTAGAATTTCTACGTGTTTTAGAATATGTCTCAGGAAAGATTCAAATCCCACTAGAGATTTCCATCCTTGCCTGTGCCACCCTGTGCCATTTCGTGCTGGGAAATCTTTTAACTCTATTTACCAAGTACAAATTGGGGTTCCCAAAAGGTGGGGGAAGTTTATGGTGAAATTAAAGAGCCCGTACTTCAAAGAATGAGCCAGGGCTCTGGAGTTCACACATGTGGCAAGCACCGTTTTCCTTTTAACTCGAGCAGAGAGCTAAATTTGTTTATAATCTCCTACTGATTGAACATGGTGCAGAA
>JANHMN010000002.1:116097853-116148583 GCA_030674055.1 Rhabdomys pumilio
AGGGTACAATAAATTGCAGATCGTTCTGTCACCAAAAATGAATCCAAAAATATTTTCAGTATATGGATCATCACAGAAATTTTTAATAGGAAGATTTTGGTCTGTAGTGCCCTGACTTCCCCTGTGTGGGGGACTGAGCATGTCGGGGGGGGGGGGTGCATTGGAAGGCTTACAGCTCTGTGTGTCTAGTGCTGACGTCTTTCAAAAAAGTCTCAAGGAGCCGTCTGAGAGTCTCACAGACTTTGCCTTCCTGATCCTGCTCTGAGGGAGTGGAGCAAGCACACAGACCTCCAGGTGCCCTCTCCTGAGTGGTAGTAAATCCATCCCTAAATGGTTGATTAGCCTCCGTGTCTAAGGTCACCGATGACATAAAGCTGTTGATGGCTAAAATAATTCCCCTGAGTTTGGTTTGGATTTTACATTTTTTTTCCTCTTCCCTCTTTTCAGTTTGCAAGGCTTTTAATAAGGGACTTCACTCCCTGATGTGTTCAGATTCAGTTTATTGTTGCCATCTGTTTAATTATCCTCTCAGGTTTGTGTTGGGAAGCATGAAAGTATTTTCTCCAGCCTTTGAATCCCTATGTTCCTAAAGAGATGTGGGTAAAGTATGTGTCAGTTTTCAAAGAGCATATTAAAAACTGATAAGCAGAACCATCTCCAACAGCAGCACGGAAGGCCAAGGCATTATTTTGTACATTAATGCTTGTTGCAACTAATTAGCAAATGTACAGCCTTGTGGCTCTGTGGCAGACGTGACGCTGTCTCAGTTACATGCAGTCTCCTATGGTGCCTCTTCCAGGTGACAGGTTTTTGTGGTTCCTTACTTTCAATGCACTGACAATAAGTTTGTCAGGAGAAGCAATAGGGATTTGGGTTGGAACGACACGTGTTTGTCATATGTCAAGCAGGTTTACTGGTGTGCTAATGTTAAAAGGAAGCAAGCCCATGAAAACAAGGACAGGCTCTTTGGGAAAAGAGGAAAACTGAGAGGGAACTCAGAATCTCATTATCCTCTCTTGTCCTCCCCCACCCCCCAATTTTCCTGGTCCTTGTCTTCCATCTTTCTCGATATGAATACTGAATGGCAGCATTGAGTCATTTTCTGGTTTTCAGAGACTCAACATTGTGAATTTTCTCTGGTGGTCACTATGCTCCCATTCAATCTGATGCATTTTTCTCTGTGCAAGAGACATGAGAAACAAAGTAGTCGCTGACACAGACTGCTTATCAATAAAGTCCTGTCAAAATTAACATGTGTACTGGCACTTGGGTAAAATAATACACACTGAAACAAATCAGTTGTTTCAGTATCCAGAGGTCACCCAGAAACTCCAACAAAAATTAAGCCCAATCTGTCTGCACCCCAAACCAAAGAAGTCAAATTGCTGTTAATTAGAAGGTACTTCAATACACTGCCTGGTTTTTTTTTTTTTCTGAGATTCCAAGATACCCTTCTAATATTGTGTTTGATGGTGTTTACAGGAAACAGTGGGGGCCTTGTTTTAATGCACTGCCTTCCCAAAACACCAGAAGCAGGGGTTGTTAGAGTGTTTTTCTATGATGCAGTGTGAGCAGCCACACTGTATCTTAGCCTTATGCTCATACAGAATCTCTGGTGGGTGGAGTGATAGTTGCACTTCCCTCTGTCACCTTTGGTCACCTGACCTGCTTTCTTTCCCACAGGGTGAAAGAAACCTACTGTCTTGTCTATGCAATGAGAAGGGACATGTGTCTCCTTGCATTGAATAGTCCTGGATCATATCATGTAGCACCAAGTGACCCAATATAGGAAGACAGGAAAACAAAGTGACAGTTTTGTTTAATATAAACTAACATCAAAACAAGAGGCCAAAACCTTCAGGCCCCACTGCCAAATCACACAGATGAAATGGTCAGACTTGGTGTTCTCTTCTTAAAATCTGTTGAAGGCACATTCTCTAATCAGTGGTACAAGGTTAATGAAGAAATAAGTCCAGCTTGGGTCAGACAAACCGAGTGTAAGTACCACCATTCTGTGAATCCACAGGAAAGTGAAACTGGCTGATACTTGACAATACATCACACACTGTGGTCTTACCCATCGATCACTGCCCAACAATGGGCAACCTTTCAGGGCAGTTTCCTCTGTTACCATGAATTATTGACAGTGTTAATGTCAATAGCACATGACCAAATAGACAGGAAAGAAATTTAAATTCCTGGTGTACTATCCTTAATGTCTGCGCTGCTAAAAGAGATGGAGAGAGGAGAGACAGAGACAGAGAGAGACAGAGAAAGACCTCTTAGAACCCCTTCTACACAGAGTAATAAATAATCTGACATTCTACAGTTCTCATCTACAACTAAAACTCACCATCTCTACATAAATAATTTTTTTTTCACTGTGTGGTCACTATGTCAACTCAACCTGTGTACCCTTCGAGTGGCCCCAAATAGAAAGCAGAACAGGCCAACTGCTTCCACTCACACAGTCATTTTCTATTCACTTATTTCACAGACATTGTTTAGCACTTACTGCTAAGATCAGAAACTGCTTTGGAAGCAGGGGTATAAAGCAAGAGTGTTTCTGTCTCCTTGCAGGTTACTTACCATTGGAGTGAGGGAGCCCCCAAATCCTGGAGTACCAGTGCTCAACATATCCATTCATAATGACCCTGCCACCAGCACCTCCTCAACTCTTTGTGCTGTTGTTGGAGTCACATATACACAATGACTGAAATTGGCTAGAGAACCAAGAAATAATCCTTTATTTTAACTTCCTGTAGAATGTCTTTTTGTGGCTGTAAATACAAACTAAAAACCCTTTTCTATAAAAAAAATGTATTTAGAATTCTAGGTTCTCTCCTGATTTTAAGCTTTCTCTGCACAGTTTGACACCTCCCCCGTGTGTCATTTGCTGGACACGTACAAATTAATGGAGGATACTTTTACAACAGATGAAACTGCCGTTGGTTTTATCTGGTTAAGTGTGTGGGTTCTTTTCTATTTACCACTGATCTTAACCCTTACTTTGTGTATTTATTAAGTTAATGATAAGCTTAATTGATGTTAAAATAATCATTTATGACTAAAAAATAATATATTAATACACTTGTTTATTTGATCTTTGTCCTTGATTTCAGTAAGCTGAATTCAGACCTAATTTAGGCATTTACAGAAGAATCGGAACTGTCACCATTCTTGTCTTCTAAAATTTTTACTTTACTCTTGGCTTTGAGATTTGGTTGAGTGTTATCCTTGGGGTCCTCGTGATTTATGGAGCTGTGTGGGATTGATTGCAGCTTGTACTCAATCTAATTTATAAGCCTAACAAAGCAGCCCCTACCATTAGATTTTTTTTTCTATATAAAATGAACAACCCATCCTGGCCCTTAAAATGTGCCACCAATCTTGTGCTTAAACTAGATTCAAAGTGACATTAGCTATGAAGGAAAGCCCAGACCATGGGGTGAGTGACTGAGGGACTATCTTGAGGCACATTCCACCCATCAGGAAGGGAGAAATAGAACATTTAGATGAGCAATTTATTTAAACTGCTTAGACATGCTAGAACCAAGATACAGTGTCACTGGGGTATTAAAATTATCTAGTCAGTTAACCCTACTGCCTGAGGAGGGATGCTTTTCAGATTTTCTGATCAAATAATCATACTCAAAATGGCATGATTGAGGCCTTATAAGTTTTTTTATACTATACCCCATAGGCAAATAGCTGCCTAGCTATGAAAATAGATGAAAAACATTGATTCGATTCTAGGTGTGTGAAGTAAAGATATCTCTCACCTTTTACCTGTAAAGTTGATCTCTCCTTCACTCATGCTGCTTTGTCTAACTCCAAGTTCCTGGCCTGTTTACTGGGGGCTAGCCTTCACTTCACTTCAGTTGAAGTGAGTTTGGTTGATGTTGTGGTTGTTTTGTTTTGTTTTGTTTTGTTTTGTTTTGTTTTGTTTTGTTTTGTTTTGTTTTTAAAGCATTATTTGAATGGGAAATGCTTAGCTGGATGTGTCCCACTTTCTTGATGGCTGTGTGACCTACTCAGCCCTGGCCACTGCCTTGAGTAGCTTCAGCCATTCCATTGCTTGCTTTTCCCCAAGTGAGGACAACATGCAGAACTTCAGAGCATGCCAATTGTCTTTCCACATGGGAACTCAGACGCTGACAGTTGCTACTCATAAATTTGGAAATGTAGTCTCTACCACATTTCAGTGACAGTATAAAAACAATCTTTCTTTATAGCTAAAGATGAATTTTCTTACTCAGATTTTCCCCTTTGGGTTTAATTTCAATTTTAGACTCTTACATTACTGTAAATTAACAAACATCTTGCCGCCTTTTAGACAACACTAAAAACGTAACTGTGTTGTCTAAGGAAAGGGTGTTGTCTTGTCACTAAGCTATAAATGCTCTGTTTACTCTAGGTTATCTATGGTTTAAATTTCACTGGTTTTATAAAAAATTATTCTGAGAACCTGATGTGAAGCTGCTTTAGACTCCAGACAACATGTGGTGACTTAGAACTCTTATCAGGACAAGCACACCAGGCCATCAGAAGCCAGCAATGAAATGCTATGCACAGTATTTTATACAAAATTAAGCCAGCTTAGTTTTGAGTAGGTATCTAATCCCTTACCATTTATCGTACATCTTGACTAATTAATCTTAACTTGAAGTTTTCTAAACTTTGCCTGAATTTTTATCTCCCTTTCAAGAGCTCGTGTCAGCCCATGAGAAGTGGAAACACACAGGAACACGAACTCTACAAATATGGTCTCAACTTAGCTCCTCAGAACTAAAACTTCTTTTCCAGCAGCCTGTGTTTTATCCAATAGAAGCCTGTATGGAAACGGAACAGTAGTGTCACAGGAGGAAAGAGGAAAAAAACCTATTTGGTAGCACAGATCGGAGGCCTCGCAGGACATCTGGGCTTACAGTTGGGATTCTGCTTAGTAGCTTCATCTCACTCTTTTTCCTTCTGTCTTTTGAAATGCACTGACATTTTAACATTGGGACTGCCCTATGAAAACTTGTATAAGCATTTATATTTCTTCTGTCATAAGCTGACACCTCAAAGAACAGTCAAGAACCTACTGAAGCTAAGTAGCTGTTGTCTTATCAAAATGAGCCAGTGACCCTGAAGCTCATAACAGAATCCCCAGTGATGATGCTTCCTGGTGGGCATTTGAGCCAGTAATTCTGATTTTCATATCTCCAGTCCAGCTTTGACTCGTTCGCTGAGGGCATGTGAAACTGTACTATTAGTCAAGTCAAGATATACAGATTCCTTGTTCCAAGTTCCTGCTTCTATATAGGAGTGAGCCTTTGAAAGAGAAAGGCACAGTTTTGTACATATATTAGAGTCACTTACATAAATAAAATTTCAAGAAACTTTATTCTTTGCTGATACCTGGAGATGGTAATTATTGTGCCCACGGCAATAACTCATCAGTGAAAATACAGACATTTAGTTGAGGAAGAAGTGGCCAGTCTTGATTCGCTTAGAGTTGTCAGTGTCCCTTTAGTATAGTGCAAAGTACATGGTCAAAGTTTCGATCACTCACATTTTGGTTGGTGAGGACTACGCTATTCTAGAGATTGTAAAGCCGGATATGATTCATGCCCTCACAATGTGCTTTTCCACTCCACACAGTAGATATGATTTATCCTGTGATCAGGAATCTAGGGTAGGGCTGGGCAGAATTGTGAACAAATCCTTGCACTGCTTCTTACTGATCATGTGAGTTTGAACTCATGACAGGCTCTTCCAGGCTCTTAGTAAGACAAATGTAAAAATATCTATGAACTACAGAAGAATAAAGATGAAATAACATGATGTGTGTATAAAAAGCCTAATATGGGTACATGCATATTATCGTAAGATTTTATTAAATCACCATTATGACTAAGCTATCCATCTGCAGTATCTTTTAAAGCTGTTTTATGAGCAACCTTGCCATTTTATCATGACCTTTAGAAATGAGCCTGGTCTGTCTTTTCTATAACATGGCTTTCCTTAAATTGAAACTGGATTCTTTTCTCTCATACAATACATTCTGACCACAGTTTCCTACCTATCCACTCCTTCCAGTTTTCACCCACCTCCCCTCTCTTCCAGATCCAAACCCTCCTCCATTTCCTTCAGAAAAGAGCAGGTCTCTAAGTTACCAAAACTAAACAAGACAAAACGAGCAAATAGGTTGAGAATGTCTGTTTATATTCTGATCTGTTCTGACTCAAACCATCTCCAGTGTTTATTCAGCTTCTTCTTGATTTTAGCATGAACGCTTACTCAGAACTGAAATATGTTGTTATTTTAAAAATGCCTGTTGGTTTCTTTCTTTTGCTATGGCTCACGGTTAGCTCTTGCATTACGCTAATATAAATGTGTAACTATTGAAAGCGTCCATTATGTGCTTGAAACCATGCTGTTATAACAAAAGAGGTCCTTAACCTCTCACAGAAGCAGTTGACAGACAATAAGGATGAGACGCAAGTCCAAGAGTGTCTAATACCAAAGCTGGAACTCTGCAGCGTACTTCTTAGGTTAACCCTGCAGGAAACAAATGAGGATCAGGAACATCACTGAGTTTATCACTTACTGAAACTTACTTTAAGACCCAATTAAAACTTAACCTCCTATGCTCATTTTTATGTCAGGCTTTCTTTTGTTTGAACTCTGATAACAAACATTCACCTTTTTAGCGATATACTTATGCATTATTCATAGCTTTGATGTTCTTTCCAGTCTTTGAAAATAGTCTAACTTTCTTACCACTGCTTAGAATTTTATATTTTTATAGTATAGAGCACCCACTCAACTGAAATTGCCTGCACCAGATCCTGTGTATATGTTACAACTGCTAGGTTGGTGTTCTTATGAGACTCCCACCAATGGGAGCTGGTGTGTCTCTGACTCTTTTGCCTACTCTTGGAACTCTTTTCCTCCCATTGGATTGCCTGTCCATCTCTGACATGAGGGCTTTTGCCTTGTCTTGTCATATCCTGTTTTGTTGTGTTTGCCTGTGGTTTTAAAGACCTGCTCTTTTCTGAAAGTAATGGAGGAGGGGGTAGGTCTGGAAAGGAGAGGAGGTAGGGGAAGACTTTGAAGTGGGGAACTGTGTTCAGAATTGTATGAGAGAGAAGAATCCAGTTTCAATTTAAAGGAAGAAAGGAGTTATCTTGTAATAAAGATAAACTAGGCTTATTTCTGGTTTTGATTAAATGTGTTTCTCAAGTATTGGGCTATTCTCTACCTCTATGTAACCTTAACTACAAATGGTTCTCTACTGCCAAGAAATGGCAACCATTCCAGACCTTTGTTTCAAAAGGTTGTTATGACCACATTGTTATGACCTTTTTGTAACCATGCTTTTGTGTCACAGGCTACTATGACCAACATATTATGTCTATGTTCTGCTTCTGTGACCACACTTATTTGCCTATGAAACCCTTCATTTGGAAACTCCATATTCCTGAGTTGTAAAAACCAGTATCTTTCCCATGTCCAATGCTGAGCTTTTGAACACATCCTCTGTAGAGATGACCCGTGTACACAAATAAAGCTTGCTTTAAGTAATTTGGCTATGCTTTGGGTCAGTGGTCTTTCTCCTTGCTTCTGTGTGATTAACACACAGAAAAAGCAAAGAAACTAAGCTCACTTCTTCTTCAGCCCACCAGTAGTAAAGATACTCGCATGAAAACTGAGATGAATATGGGCAGCTCACCTTTTCCACAGCCTATTCAGAGAGAAAAGTGGCCCAAACTGGCAGAAGTCCCTCTGCTGCACAGAGAATCCATTATGAAAGAGTCAGAATTCTGCTGTTCTTTAACCCTGCACAGTTTTCCCTTAAGAGACTGGAGTACTCAAGAAGCAACACAATGGAAATCATGAGGTACAGGCAGTAGAGTAAGGCAGCCAGGGTCCAGCAGTGACTGTGACTATCCTGTTAGGAATTAAGCTAGAGTTATAAGAAGCACCAGAAAGGAAGACAAAGTTGCAGTTTTCTAGCCAGTCCTAATCAGTCTGACACAGTCGAGAGAACTCAGGCAGGGAGAGCTGAGGATGTTTCTGATTGTGTCTTGTAAAACCATGGGAGCCGTTCTTGTTACCGTTGTCAAACTGCTTCAAGTTGTACCTGGTACCAGAAAATTAATCTACCCATCTAGATACTAAGCTCTATCCGGATATAGTCACGTGGCCTTTTATGATCACTGAAGTTTGCATTTAGTTCTATGTATTGGAAAAGTAAATGGAGAAGATTAAATAAGTAACGTGTGTGTGTGTGTGTGTGTGTGTGTGTGTGTGTGTGTGTGTGTGTGTTAGTAAAAGAGGCAGACTTTTCCTAATCAATTTAGTGCCAGAATAAAAATTTTCAGAGACATGAACCTTTCCTCAATTTCTGCTCACCGTCCTCAAAGCGTAGCTCTTTTTCTATTGCTTCCATGGCCAGCAGGTGGCTGCTGTACTTTCAGTATTTAGTTTTTCAGCTAAATTCTAGGAAAGAAAGGCATGCACAGGGGATAATCCTGTGTGCAAGCTGAACCTGTGCAATTAGAGGCTACTGAAAGATTCTAAATGGATTAAGTCCTTCTCTGAGTAAAACAAGAGTTGTGAAAAACATTGAAAAGTTATGGAACTATGAGGTTCTCCATCCCAGTCTCTGCATAATAAAGCATGGTTGCTTGCCCTACATTAGCGGTGCAGAGACAGATGGAGACAAAATAAAAATATGTTCTATGTAAGATGACAAAAAAAGAAAAGGATTTCCTACTAGAAAAGAGAAATAGCAGAAATAGTGAGGGGGGGGCTTTTAAATGTTACGATAGCAAAGACAACAGACCGATGCTTGTACTGAGCTGAGTACACTTACACTTATACTTACACTGAGCTGTCAAGAACAGAGCATGATAGAAAACCCCCAACAAAGATGTCTAGTGTTTCTGAGCTTTCAGGAATATGGAAATGTGATAGTTACAAAACAACTATCAAGTGCGCGAGATTGGAGCTCCAGGTGCTTAAGTATATATGCCTTGGGATACATTTACATGTCAGCTACTACCACTCAGCAATCAATGCCACAGTAACTGCCAAAATTCCCAATAAGACATAATGTAGTTCCAGGAAAGTGTATGTTCATGGACATATAGCAGTGTTTACATGCATGTGTGTGCTTTGACATACATGTGTGTATGTTAGAATAACATTAGCGATACCTAATGTCTTAAATCTCATTTTTCTGCTCTTGTTACAGGAAAACCCAAAACTTCTTTTTCATAGAAAGTATCAATTCTTGTTCAGGAGACTCTATTTCTCATTGCAATATCAGAGGGAAGAGATTATGACAAAACTGACCAGAAAAAAATGACACCTGGTTACAATATGTAAAATGAATGTTCAAAGATACAGTCAAAAGGCATAAGTCAGAGTAGAGGTAAAACAGCCTTCCTACAGATTCCAGAGATAAGGCACAAAACAATATCATCTCACCTTATCTGGAGAAAATGAACGGATATTTTAAAACTATTTTTTCACTTACAGTTGGGTGGACGATGAAACGATAAATTCTGTTAACCAGAAAATGTTAGTCACCTATTGTGTCCTTGGTAGATGGATAATAGACCCTAGACAAAGTTGTTTATGACTTCTGTATGGGAGTTGTTCTACCTCAGGAGCAAAGCACACAAAAGCATCGACTGTGTGTTTGATTTAATCCACTTAAAGCAAGGAAAGTCCCACAAGAAACATTATAGGATAATGGAATATGTAAAATTAGTTGCTTTCCAAAAGGTCTTTCCCAGTTCTATTCTCCGGGGCTGAATTCCCTACCCATTTGGCCCTCGGATATACAGCCTCCTATTGGAAGATGAGATTGTGGTACTGTACCAGTGCCCACTCTGAATCAACCTGCATTTGTCAAACAATTCCCTCCTATCGGCACAGTCCCTGTGTACTCACTGTTTGCAATGCTCCTTTGTTTGTACTTTCCATTTGTACCTGGTGGACTCTATATTATATTAATTCATAAAACTGGCTCTGCCAGGCTCCCCACAGTTACAATTATTAAGGCCATAACTGAACCAGTTTCTCTCATCTTGATCTTCAACCAGAAGTTCTTGTCCCGAAGCTTTTGCTTCACATTAAAATGCTAATGATCACCTCCACCAAATTAGCAGCTTAATAATAATACTGTAAAAAAAAAAGCTGAATGAAAAGACTTTGATCACTACCTTTGAGAGTTCAGGATTCTAACATCTCTCCTCTGCATCATTAGCAAACAATGACCTTTAATTAAAAATAAGAGATATACACAGAATAGCTTAAGAAATGTTTTTTTTTTTTTAGCATGACGTGTTCTCACATTTTTGTTTGTCTTTATAAAGAACTTCTAAACCTATTGTGTTTGTTTTCCAGATCACACAAAGAGACCCTACTAGCCCATAGATTATTTTTAATGTTATTTATGCTATTTTTCTTTTCTTTAAAAAAAAATTATGCTGCCTTTTCATAAGAACTAAAAGTGAACTATGATGTTAGTTACAAATCTACTTGAATTGTAGAAATTTTGTAGGGCTTTGACGTTTCCATCTGATCTACTTGTTAAAAGAACTGACGCAGATGAATCATTGTTGCCTGTCCCCACGCCCATGGGGACAACACAGCTACTTGATGGTTTTTTCATGTTCCCATCTCCTCCTGGGGGAAAAAAAATAGAATAACGGCTTTATAATGAAGTCCTTGTGCAAACACAATGTGTCCTGAAACAATATTAACGGCATTTTGTAATTGATCAAGTGGGAAAAGATCACTTTAGGTATCAATTAGATGTATTAATGCTATCCGATCCCCTGCTAACAAGTAATAGCACAGCACACTTTTCATACCCAGATTTTAAATCCATTTCCTATTTTAAGTTATGAATTTTCCCTAGGAATCTACAGATATAAAATTTGAAAGTGGACTCTGTAGTGGTGGACTGTGTATCCACACATAGAAAGCCACAGAGGGCTAAGTAACTATGAAGCCTGAGTTTTTATGTGTCATTAGCTATTTAATGAACCTCAAGGGCCCCAGAACCAATGAACTGAGAGTCTTGGGAAGCCTCCAGTCTGACCTGAGTGGAAGAAGTGAGGGAGAGCACACAGATTAACAGTGTTCAGTCCTATTAAAATATTCACAGAAGGCTCATTTGAAAATGTATTAACCACATACTAAGTTAAGGCCCACCACAGATCAAATGCTAAGTTTGGGGACAGGAAGCAATTGGAAGAAGTTAATTGGCCAATATTCAGGGAGGAGACTGGAAGAGAGAAGGCTGGGAAGGAAAATGCCCTGATAGCCTTTTAAGACCTGTGGTTGGCAGACGTTCTTCTGATAATGATCTGTGTCCATTGGTGTTTCTTCCCTTAGGAGGTAAACACATGAAGAAATGGTAGCTCTGATGACTCCTGGAAATGGAGCAGGCGTCTGCATGGCAGAGTGGAGGGAAGGACAGGGTACCAGATGCTTTCATTGTCAACCACATTCAGGATAAATAATGCTCTCGAATCCTCAGGAGCCACTATACTATTACTCTTAAGGCTTTTTCCTTGAATTAGGAATTAGTGTACTATTTCCAAGGAGGGATTTCTAATGACTGTCAACTGCTAATTTCCTCAAGGCCTTATTGTGATGATGACCTTGAAAACTCAACTTTGTTGCCAGATGTTTGTCTAATGGAACGAAAGTATCAAATTCAAGTCATAGGGCATAAAACATCGCTATCAACTTGAATAAAGTAATGTAGAATTAATGTAACTATTAAACACTGCAGGACATGCAATAGCTGAAAGAAATAAAACATTAGTGACACATTATATAAAATATACATTTATCTTGGGAATTTTTAAAGTATTGACAGATTTCAAAAAAAAAATCTCTCTGTTAGGCTTGAGTAACTTCTTTAAGTTTGAAAAATTCTTCAGTTACAACTGGTGGTATAAGAGAAATGATGTCATATAAATTATTGATAAAGATTTCTTTTATATTGGTGAAAATGTTAAACAGACAACTATTTATGAAACATTTATTTTTACTATTATATGTATAATGTTTTTCTTCAAAATCTCCCTTGTAATGTTGAAAAACAGTTAAGGAAATTATTCAACAATAAATAAAATTAATTTATTAATTTAAGTTATATGTTTCACATTGTTATTCACATGCAGAAGACAATCTAATAATAAATTAATCATTATATATCTTAATTCTCAGCTTTAGGCAGCTAGTCAAAATCCTTCCATAACTGCAAAAAAAAATATTTCTCATGCCTACTTTATCATTTAATATCAAATAGTGGAATAACAATATCAAATACAGAAAATACAGAAAATTAATATAAGCATGTGTATACTGGGAAAAAAAAATATATATATATATGACTCCTATTTTGATATAGTTAAACAATAAAGGAAAAATTAATAGCTTTTGTACTTACCTATTTAGATATTTTTGATAAAGTACTATTAAATGTTTATTTAATTTAGAGATTTGTGATCTGCATTCTTAAGTGGCACCAGTCAATTTATAACTGGAAGACTTTTTAGATGGTTTACTGGGCTTGAGGATTGGGTTCAGGTTCTGTTTGATGTTTCTTCCACATCAGCCTGCCTTAGCTACTTCTTAACCTTGGGACAAGTTCTAAGAGCTGGTGTTCCTTGAATGAAAAATAAAAATTATATTATGTTTACATAATAGTTTAGAAGCTTTTATAGAGTCACTTTCATAGTAATTACAGGGATGTTAAGTTTAAAGGAACATATTCATGTGAGTTGTGTTTTGGAGTACTTAGAAAATGAAATAAGCCACATAATGGAATATAGAAATACTCAAGACTCTGCCTTTCTTCTATTTGCCATTGTGAGATGGCATTTTTGTCCTTTGCTAAGGCATTCTTCTGCCAAGGGAGCTTACAGTTTACATGGTCTTTGCACACATACGCACACACACGAATAGAGTTAAACTAGAAGAATTATAGTTAAGATCTCTACTTGATTGTATTTGGGTGATGAATCAATCCTACATCAATTGCTCATCAAGTTACTGGTTCTAAAGACTGATTTGAGCAGGACCCAGCAGAACAATTCTATTGGATTAAGAAAGGCCATCATTACTATTACCAAAGCTTCCGGATAGATAGCATAAAACAACCAGAGAAACTTTTGATAACAAAAAAAGGGCTTTGGGCATTTTCTATATCTTACTTCTCTTTGTCTATTGTTCTGTTCATACATTTCTTTGCAAGTCTCACTGTCAGTATCTCAAAGGCACATCAATAGTTGTCAGGGACAAGCTAAGGAGGGGTGGAGGCTCCTCAGCTTCTCACACACTTTATAATAAGTTAAGCTTATCTTCATAGTATTTAAGCTGTGCCTTGACCTTGACCTTTTATGCGCATGCGCATCTGAGTGTAGAGTAAGATATTTAAGAGGCTCTAGGACGTACTGTCACAGTAGGTTAGGTGCAGACTTCAGCTTTGGAAAGCCCTTTCCTTTTATGATAGACATGAAAGATATTTGCAAAACCATAAACCATATCTTCATTGTTTTCAAAACAAGTTGTTTTCATTGAAAAAACATGTTAATAGACAATGTGCTTCTTATTGTTGTGTTTAAATTAATTGGTACTTACATATTATTAAAATAACTCAATTTTAAGTTCTCCTGATAAATAATAATAGTTGTATCTTCCATTAACAATGTCTTTAAGGAACTTAAACTTTTTCAGAGTGTAATATACTGTTATAAATATTTGAGAACCTTCGTCGTCTATGTTGAAAATGCTAACTGCTACAGAGAACACAGGAAAAGATGTTATGGAGGACTGTAAAATATATCATACCATACTGTGTGTGTCTATCTAATGCTCATAAAGACTCTATTCCTGAAGGCAGCAGCTATGTATTATTCTCACAAATAATATCAAAACAATATCTATTTCTTTTATAAACAGACCTAGTATGGTGTTTAATTTTATATATTCATGAGCCATGGAGACAGTAAATCAGTTGTTAATTTATTTCTAAGGTATTAAAATATTAAATTGATTAATTATTGATTAGCTTAAAAGTATTCATTTAAATCTTAGATTTATCTCAAATATGTTTTCTAAATAAATGTTTAATAATTACTAAAATAAGTACTCCAATATTATAGAATTCACTATAGTCAGAAAAATAATACTATGTCATGTGTTTTTAGTAATTGCAGTTGTAATTTATAAGTGAAATTTTATAGTGGCTACAGACCTGCAAACAATATTTAGGCTGATCCTTTTACAGCACAGGTTGAATTTTGCTGCTATTATGGATGTATTGTTTATCTTACTATTAGTGATTATATGAATAATATGACATAAATTGCAACCTAGACCTAAGCAGTTCTTCCCATCTTCAGAGATAACTCTTTTACTTATTTTGGCAATAATTTTGGAGTCTCCAGAAAACAACATTGAGCTGAAGGCTTAACTACCAAGATCTTCTGCTTACATGCTGGAGCACATGGTAGGTTACAGTACTCATGCCCCAGGAAAGTCCCATCATTCTTTACTCCAGAGATTATCAAATTTAATGGATGAGAAGAATCAATTGGGCAGATTTAGCAATATAGCTGTCTGCATTCATTCTGGATTACAACCCCAGACTCACCTGTTTTACTCCCTGTGCCTGATATCTCAGGCTTAAACAAGCAAAGCAAACAAAATGAGGCAAACAGATAGAGCAAAACTTCCTGCATCAGCCAGCTTTTACTCTAACACTCAGCCCATGAAACCAATAGCACCATACAGAGGAAGTCATCTTGCCTGCAGACACCTATATCTAGCTCCTTGTATGCCTTTCAAAAATATAGATACAAAAAATCAGGTTTACAAGTGCTTCATAAAATTATACTAATGAGATATTATTAAATATTAATGTTTTGAAGAAGAAAATGATCTAGTCACAGTTGATCTATATCTAGGAAACTTACATGTTCATTTTTCATCATCAGAGATTCCTCGATGGTATATGGTGTGTGTGTGTGTGTGTGTGTGTGTGTGTGTGTTACAGATAGTGGGGGAAATGAGGAGAGAGGAAGTGGAGTGACAATAGGAAGACAAAATATAGAGATTAAGGGAAAGGAGCGATGAAACGTAGGTGGGATGGAAGAAGAGGAGTGGTGGAAAAGGAATGAAAGGATGAAGAGATGGGAGAAGAAGGAAAGAAAAACTATGATTACATATTGAACTATTGCAGAATTAGATTCACCTCTTAGAAATGATGTCAAGAGGTTTCCAGGAGACTCTATGGGATGATACTCTCAATAGAATGGGAATTAATTAAATATTGACACTGTCTCTGGAAAGACAAATGTTAGAGGGTGGAGAACATTCAGAAATGGCCTAAACAGTCTTTCTTACCACTTGGACCAAATATCTGACAAAGGCCAAGTTCCCAACATTTAGGGTAGATGGTATCATGTAAGAAGAAAATGGTCTGTGCATATGTTGTTGGGCTCTCACCAAGTAGATGGCTTCTGACAATATAGTCTGCTCTGTGGAAAGAGAAAAAGTAGGTTATCAGAGGAGATCGTCCATCAACTAACTTCTCTCTACCATTAGGGAAGCTACTTATCAAGGATGGAAGATCAATTTTAACATTAGAGGCAGATAAAGAAAACAGAGAATAATCATTAGATGTCTTAAATTTTGACCTGTATTGTAAGTCATATAGCCTCTAACTCTGTAGCAGATGAAGCCTCTTGGAGCTTTATCTTCCTAACTGGAACAGAAAGTCTGGAAAAATACTCTGTGGGCAGGCTCTGGAGCTGAGCTAGACACTATTGAAGACTGGTTATCAGAGATCAAGATAAGGCTAGAGCAGGCAGTTATGCTGCTGGCTATTTCCAGGTGTGTCCTCTACTTATTTGTGCCAACCAATGATTACCAGACATCAGGATGATGTTACTGGAATTACGGACATCTAAACTGTCCTTCTGTTTTAAGCCTGGGTTCTTTTGTGTAAAGTGAACAATGGTCAACAAAGAAAATGGGATAGATTAGTTCAGAGGACAGCACCCAATGCCCTGTCTTTCTTTGAACTCATCTAAAAGTCTGTGAGAGAAAAGAAAAATACAAAAACTTTAAAGTGTGTGAAGGATAAAACAGGCACAAAGAACACACCCAGGGAATTAAAAGTGTCTAACAATGAAAGGGTCACATAGTTCCAGCCTGAGTGTGAAAATGAGTCAGTCAAGTAAATACTGTTTAAAAATAGCTCATTCTCCAGGGCTTTTTGTTTGAGATTTTTCTAGTTTCTACTTGTTTAAAGTTAAAGGTGAAAAACTGCCTTCTTATAAGTTTATTTACTGGAAACACAGTTAACCAAATGTGAAAAAACAAAACTAAACAACACCCACTGTCTTAGAATTGAAGCTTAAAGTTGAAACCACATTAAAAGGGCAACCTTTGTAAATCAAGTTGCCAGGGAAGAGTAAGGGAAGGATGTAAAATTAAGCAAACCCAAAGTTCCTCTGCTGTGCTTGCCCTTGCTCCTCACAGCTCATTCTCTCATGGCTCATCGCCCATGGCAGTTGACTCAGCTGGGGAGGTCAGCATCCCAGCATCCCACGTCCTAGGAAGAAAGAACAGAAACACGTAACCTGAAATGACATGATCGCTGAGGCAGCTTGTTGCTCCGCATGCTTACATTTTGAAGTATATCCTGTAAGCTGAATTACAGAGAATAGCATTCGACAGGGTGAAGGGTTGCCTACACTGAAGAGAAGGCAAGATTCCTGGTAAGGCAAAAGTCTGAAGGACAAGTGCCTTTAGCATGAAGCAAAAGTCTTACTTTATAAAATGACCTCAAAAAAATTGGACAGCCCTGCAGAGCCAGTAGAGGGATAACCAATGGGATGACCTGACTTAGTGGATTGCTATCTAACTAGAATACATAGTATTTATTATGCCTGATGGAATTTAACTGAAGGAGACTAGACTACTTTCTCTATGTCTGTTCTCTTCGATACCTCACTGTTCAGGAAAGGAGCAGTGTTTCTCCTTTGAGTGCCCTCCAGAAATTGTAGAGCATCATGAGATTGGAAAGCTAGCAACTAATGTTGACTTATTCCATATACTTGAGCCTCTGTTTAGAAATCAATGGTACCTATGAAAAATGTTTATTTTGTTGACCAAATGACATATTACATGTAGCCACAAAAGAAGTGCAACTTTCTATAATAGAAATCTTGCCTGGCATCCACAATTCTTAGTGAAATTCTTTGCTCGTAAAAACTACTCAACAATATTATCCTTAAACTGCAGCTCAGTTCTCTTGTATTTCAAAAAGACCCAATGATTTCCTTTATGTGTACATTGCGATTGCTTTTGTGAAATGAATACTGTCTATGAAACTATTTTAAATTGAAATGTTTTTATTAATACATTCTTATTAAATTTGGCATTATTCCCACAACTGTTATACACTAAATAGTCTGCTGGCATTTTTTTTTTGCAAGGAGGATGAGGTGAATATAGCTTCTAACATAAATAAAAATGTTTCTTCTCCTTTATTTTATCTTATCCCTGTCAGTATTTTCATTGCCCTGTCACTTGTAACCTCTTACATATAAGTTGACATTCTTGTACTTTGAACATTCCTTCTGAATTTCTTAATTCTATTCCAGTTTTTAAGTCTAAGATGAGGGGAAACCCAGGTTAGAATCACTTGAGAGCTTTACTGCAATGCAGCCAGCTACCTTGAGGTACTACCTGAAAGTCCAGTGGGTTCTAGCCAAACCTTATAGCCACGGCAATGTGAGTAACCATTGCTTTCCGAAGTGCTTTCTTTCAGATTTGACAGGATGTTCAACAAAGGTAGAGATCACCTCCCTAGGAATCCTCCTGTTTTTCTGGTCAGAATAATTCTCATCCCCTTCACTAAGCATCCCATCCTCCCATTATTAATTATTGCTCTAGGGAATCTATATTCTACCTCAGCAACATTGGAGATCTCTCAAAAATTCCAGTGAACTTCTGACCAACACTTCAAAAGTTTCAAAAGTATTCTCAGTCATTTTCTTTTTCACTGTGAAAGTCAGTTCTTTCACAGTGACTGTGGAAAATCAAGTCTATCCTAAAGCCACAAAGAAATCTGAGGATATGACATAAATGCAACATAGTATTTCTTTGTTTATGATTAAAATATCAAATTCTTTTTTTTATAAAATCTCAAACTTAGAAAATTTGTGTGAAAAATTTTATTTTAAAAGATTTTTATTTTAAAAATAGTTTTGTTGTTTTAAGATTTATATGTGAAGTTTATATGTTAAGAGTAATTATAAAATTTGTTCATAGAATAAGAATTTCTTTTGTAACATATGACCTAAGTCATTGGGAACTAGACTTGTTTCACACCTGTTCGTACCTAAACTTTCTTATGCCTTATTTTAATTCCAGAATAAATGTCAATTCAGGCACTGATTTTATTCGTTTGGTTGGTTTGCTTGTCACTTTGGCGTATTTTTTGTTTGTTTGAGAATTTCATACACACATATAATGCATTTTGATAAAATTACTCCCCATTTCCTCCCTTCCAATTCTTGCCCTATCGATGGCTTGCTTTTCTCTCCCACTTTCATGCCCTCCCTTTTACTTTATGAAGACCTTACTGAGCTCACTGAGTGATACTTGCATGTGTATGGGTTCATCATCATCTACTAACGTGTAATAGATGCTTGCTTGAAGAAAACCAACTCCCCTCCCCCAACAGACATCAGTTGCCAATAGCTGCAGGCTAAGGGTGGAACCTCATGAGCCCCTCCCCTACTTGTTCTGGGAATACTTCCCTACTGCCTTTGACTGTGAGTCCACAAACTAATGTTGGTGCCGCTCTGTGTTATTTGATTTTTGAAAAAAAATTCCCAATTGGTCCCATATCTTATCATCCAATTTTGCCCTAAAATACCTCCTAAATGAACACAGAGGAGTCTACTCTACATGCCCAGCATCACAATTTGGGAATCATTATGTTATATGACAGATTTCTCCCCAAACAAACACTTCGATCATTTACTGATAGCACAGGCAGGGAGCACTAATGACTAACTCCGGCATTGTGGTGAAGACCCAATGGGGAATTAAATGCCTCAGAATTCACTCATCTTTATTCATCTTAGGGGAGCATTAGTGAGGGGGGGTTCTTTTCCTTTTTTAAAAAAGTTAATACCATTTTGGCATCGTTTTTTCCTTTGAAAAAAATGAGGAAGATTCAAGTAGGCAATAAGTAAAAGAGATTTCTCTTTTTCTTTCTAGATATCTCTTAGAATCATAAAGATGACAATATTCCTGTGGACTCGTATATACTAAGAGAATTAACAACATCTCTCACAGTAATAACAAACAAATATTTTCCAGTCTTTCCACTGACTGTCAAGAATGATGAATATTTACTTTAATAATGAAATATGTTTTCTTTAGTTAGGGGTTTCATGCTACTATCTTCCTCTAGAAATTCCATTGATTTGAAATATGAAACCTCCTAACACCAACAACTCTTGAATGTCACTGTTTTGTGCTTTTATAAATTCTATTTTTTCTTCTTCTTTTTTTTAAATATTCTGAAAAGTTGGGTTTTTGACTATTAGGCTTGTTTATTTTCTTTTTACTATTTCTGCTTATAAGTAGTCTTCTACCAAGTCACCTACACATACATAGTTTTATATCTTCTTATTTCTAATTTCTACTCATCTTTATAACTTTACATGAAAAGCAGATATTATTTTATCACTCTGAACAATGTATTACACATATCTCATGCTTAATGACTAATTAGTACCTAATAACTAATTAGTTTCTAATAATCAGTGACTATTAATTGACATTTTTAAAGGGGGGATTAAAGTGTTGATAGAAATCTCCATGTGTTTATAGCAGGGACCTTATTCTTTTTTCCCTATAAGATTTTTTTTATTTTCATTTCTTTTGTCGTCCTTTTTTGTTTTTGTTCTGTGCTTTTTTGTTACTCAAGACAGGATTTCTTGTACCCCTGGATGTCTTGAAACTTGCTTTATAGACCATTCTGGCCTCAAACTCAGAGATCTGCCTGTTTCAGCCTCCCACATGCTGGGATTAAATGTGAGTGCTTCTATCATCCCGTAGGTGGCTATTCTATAGAGCAGCTACATTATGAAATCCCCTTTTCACTTGAGGTTACCTAAACTCAGTACAAGAACTTGGAGCTATTCACATTGCTAAAGAAGAGTCCTCTGGTCTTTTAGATGATGAAATGCATCTTGGCGTCCAGAGTAAGGTTAATAATAGATGCTGGAAGTCCCATTGATTATTAGGAAGAAGAATTTAGTCCTCTATTTCACAGCCACATACACCTCCCTCTGCATTAGCAGGCAATTTTGAGTCTAGACTCTAGATTCTACACTGCTTCTGATTTAATGTTGTGATTATATGGCTATGTGCAATGGGTTATAATGTCTGGAAGTCTGTTCCTTCTGAATGATGGCTGTTATTGGCAGCAATACCCTCATTATCTCAGTACCAGGTACTACAAAGTGAGGAGCTTCTTGGAGATTCTGTCAAGAAAATGAGCAAGTGGATTTGTCAGAATTCTTCTGTTTTGTTTTCTGAGTTTTCTTTTCTGTCATTAATATTCCTTTCTCCACAGTTTCAAACACAGGTTGCATTTTCTTTGGCAATATATTGCATCCACATGTCTTTTCTTTTTTGATCATCTAAAAGTATTTGTCATGTTTACTTTTGCTAGTATGCTCATTTTCTGGTGTTTTAGAAAGACGCTGAGTTTTGTTGTATTTATTTCTTGATCGCCAGTTTCTTTCTTTGTTATGCTTTAGTGACGCCACACACGGATTTATGGTAATATTTATCCACTGCCCTCTTTTGTCTCCTTCCCTTCCAACCACAGCTTTTTCCCTTAACTACACTCCTTCTTACTGTGTGCACACACATGTGTGACTCACTAAATTTCATTATGGTTGACTGAATAAAAATTAGTAGAACACCTGGACAACTAATCAACTGCTATGACACTCGCTCCATACTCCATAGTTAGTCACTCATTTTCACACTCTGAACATGTCTGAAACTCTGTAATAACTACTTCCCACTCAACAACAACAACAACAACAAAACTTTTCCTGGTGATGCTGAGAACAACATTTATCTATGGCTAAAAGCAAATCTCTGTAGAAGGTAGTTTGACACAATGTCTATTTTGGTACAAAAAGAACAATTTCCTTCTAAGCTCTCTGACGTTCTCCAAATATCTAGGCTCTTTATCAAGTTTACATTCTCCACTATGAACTTCCTTCTCTGGAGTGGTCTGACAATGCAATCTGAAAGCTGTCCTTCGCCCTATAACAATTATGTTCCTATGGTACTGATGCAAACCTCCTCTTCCCCTGTAGATTGTAGATCATAGTATCTCTAGCTGTGTGGACTGATGGTGAATTCACTCCTCCAGAAGCTTCTATAGTAAGTTCTGGTGCTTTGTAAGCAAGCCAGTAAAGGAGGATATTCTTCTCTATGTCCTGTAACACAATGTATGATGTTTTCATCAGTTGCTTTACATTTTCCTCCTTATAGGCAATCAAGAGAATGCATCATTTGGGGGATATGAGGATCTGTCTTGCCAACAACTTGTAGTGATGTAACTCACACTGGGTCTTTTGACTTTCACTTAATAGCCATTGGCTTCTGAAAAGAATACTAACAACTCATGCTAGTGGATAAATACCTTTAATTTTATTTTTAGTAGATCTAGAAAGTATTTCTTATGATGATGGCTCATGTTGATTGTCAACTTAACTACATGTACAATCACCTGGAAGATGTGCCTGTGGGGAATTATCTTTCTTAAATTGAGGTGAGAATCCAACTACTTACTGTGGGATTACCATTCTCTGGCTGGGATCCTGGATTGCATAAATGGAGACGGTAGAGAGCATGGATGAATCCAGCCCTCCCTCTTTCTGATTAGAATGTGACTAGGTGTCCTCAGTTCTATTGCTGTGATGTCCCAACAGATTCAACTCTACAGTTTTGAACTATAAACTGAAATAGACCATTTACACTTTGAATTGCTTCTGTCAGAGTATTTTATTTTATCACAGCAAAAGAAAATAAGACAGTAAGTCTGCACAAGGGCTTTCATCACTCCTTCCCCCACCATCTTATCTCTCCATCCTAATCTCCATCTCTGCTTCTCTCCATCCTTCTCTCCATCTCATTGTCTCCATAGTCCCCCCTCTGTACTTGTTTAATTCTCTCCGTCTGCAGTATTCTTCTATTTCTATATTACACCTCTTGCTCTCCTCTCCCTCCTTGAGGCCATTCTTCCTAACTTCTCTTGTGAACTCTTTCTAGCGTCTTTATTTATGTTTAAGATTCAGTCTTACTGTATAATGAAAGCATGCCTCAACCTCAAAATTCTCCTGTTTCAGCTTTCCAAGTGCTTAAAATATAAATAAACACACATCAAGTTGGAAAAGATAATATATTTTATCTTTTAAATTTTTGATTCATGCTCACTTTTGCTCACAATTTCATTTCTAATATTTTCTAGTGATAAAGTTTATTTTTCCTTTCTACTTCATTTTAATGGGATTTTAATAAGTAGAAGAGATTAAGGTATTTTGCCAATTTCTACATTTTGGTTGTTAACTAATTTTGACACTGTTTTTTTGTTGTTGTTGTTGTTGTTTTCTAGTATAAAATCTAGAAGAGATAGAATATTGACAATCATAATCCTGTGCTAGAATTCACCCAGTAAAACCCACTCTGCTGTGCTGAGTAGATTTAACAAAAACATACACATACTTAGTCTATGTATCTTCCAGGATTCCAAAGCCATTACTAGTTCATCTTCTATAGTATTCTAAGATACTTAAGTAAAATATAGTGAAAACAGACAGACAGGAAATGCTTGTTTTGTTGCAAAATAATTAGTTATAAATTATCTACCTACAAAAGGCAGACAATATTTGTTTAGTTACCACTCTCACAGGCCCTGAAAATCATTAAAGCCATAATGCATATTTTTAATAAAATAAATCTGACAACCAAAAGCCAATAACTCTTCATAAATTCTACATTCGACATCTAAATGCCTTAGATTTATTATCTGAGAAGATGGCTTGGTGTGTAAAGATGGCTTATGCTTCACAAGCATAAGGACATGAGTTCGGATTCCCAGAACCCACATAAGAAGTTAGACTTGGTAGCATGCACCTATAATCAGTGCTACCAATTGACAAACAGATAGGAGGGGTTTGCTTGTGAGTTGGTCTAGCCAAACCAGTAAGTTCCAGGTGTGTTAAGAAACACTGTCCCAAAACATACAGCAGAGAAGATATTGAAGAATACATACCAATATTAACCTCTGGATTCCACACGTTCTCTTGAGTGAGTACATGCACATGTGTACATATATAATAAACACAGTGATAATTATAATATTATATTAATATATAAATAAATTATATTAACAAATAATTATATTACTATACAATTATAATTGTATAGTCTATGTTATATAATATAATTATAAATACCTCATGTCTTGTGACAGTAGATATGCTTAATGTGCATTAACATAGATATGTCCTACCTTGCACACAATTCTGCATCTATATTTTTTATAGCAATGGCTTTATATCTACTCACTTTTTTTTCTAGAGAAGAACCAAATCTCAGGCCATCCATACAAACCCAGGCACTTACTTCTATTACAATCAACAAAAGGTTACCTTTGCAAATTTGACCTTAGTTAAGTCAAAATGGATGTCAAATATTCTATAAGAACTAAAGAAAATTCATCTGGAATAGACCAGAAATTCATCTGGCTCATATTTTGAAAGGAATTAGGAACACATTTCTGGTAACCTATCTTGGGCCAAAGCGAATTAATGCTCATGGTTGGTTCAATGACACATTGAAAAGATCGGTCTCGTAGCATTGCGAAATTGTATGTTAAGTACTCCAAGAAGTGTTAAACTGGCTTCTTAGCTTGGGGCTTTCTTGACAGGGCACTTGAGAAGAGTTTGCTCAGGGAACTCTGATGGTTAACTCACAGCACAGTAGTTAGATGAAGGAGTGTTGGGTCTTTATCCTGAATCTTTTCTACTTTTCATTGGAAATTCCTGAGATAATCCCAAATGAAAGGTAATCAGATATTATTCACATCATCATTTCCTTTGAATCATCCTGACTTACGCTGTCGTTCAATGCATCTAAGCAACTGGTAGTGACCTGGAAATGGAATAAGGAACCCGTTTTTAGTATGTAAATGTGCTGCTTTTATGAATTTTGGGGGCAGGAAAAAATGGCAGATTTTCTTCTAAAAACCGTATGTTCTTACATTTTTTGATATCTGAAATTGGCAGCTTGCCAGAAACATTCCTAGCCCAATGCCAGAATACCCCAGAAAGGTGTCCCAAGAAGTCTGTTCTGATTACTGAAGATGTTGAACTAGTCTTGACTTCAAACAGTAGATATTTCTACACTTTAGTGGTAGATGACAGCTCTATCCATTCCACAATGTCAAATTCTTTGGTTTTGGCCATCGGGTATTTATGCATTTCTGGCTAAGGAAGTAGAGAAGCCTAATTTGATTTTGGAGCCAAAAGTTTTTAGGCCTCATTCCTTTGGAACTTGGACTGGACGATTTTGGCAGTATATAAAGGCTAGGACAGATCAAGTAGTCACACATAACTAACTGACTCAACAGACCATATTCAGAGAGAAAGATCATGCCTACACATTGGATAACCATTCTCCAAGGCAGACTGACAACACCCTGAATTCAATCACCCTTAAATAAACACACAAGAAAAGCACGGCTTTAACATACCTTCGGGCACTTCTCTCCACTGCTGCCTGATTGGTTTTCGTGCCATAGGCCAGGCTGCAGATGCTGTCATTACTGTTGTTCTTACTTATGTCTGTCTGCTGTCTGCTAACAAGCATTCATATGCTTTGGATCATTAAAGTCGCAACCTCCTGTGCCAATCTATCCCTCTTCATGTGTTTGCTGTAGCTCAGAAGGAATGATGCTATTTTTGTTTCTTGTTCTTTTTGTTAGGGTCATTTTGGAGGTCTGACTATCACAGCATCCACCTTTGGCCCCACTGAACATAAAAATTGTGTTCCTATTTAACCCTGTTCTTTCTGCTTGATTTTCAACGCAAGTCGAATGATGTGTATTGGAGCCACAATACCCAATGCTGCTGCAGCTTCAGCCATGTCCTGGTACCCTGTTATCGACCAGCCTGCTGTACTTACACCCATGCTAAATGTCTTCTGACAGACTCCAGGTGCTCCAGATTTTCACAATCCAACCCATTTCGTTGTTGGAACTTGTCACTTGGACTTGGGGAATTGTCCCCTTAATTCTCTTATCATAATGTTGGTGACAAGTTGGATACACATGTTCATCTACATGTACAAGGTTGCCTGTATCCATGAGTATGGTCAGAGGGTGGAGAAACACAAGTTTCTCTTTCACAGAAGGCACAGAGGATAGATATTGTACAGAGAGAAAGAAAAAAATTGTCACTTGTAGTATTATGCAGGCTGCCCATCTAAACCCATCATTGCCTGGCACCTACACACTAAGGGCAAGGATCCAGCCAACTTGTGAGTGGGCACCAGGCCATCTGAGCAGATGGGCATGAAAGTCGGCAGCCAGTAGACCATGTATGTGCATCAATGGAGGGTGTTGAGGGCACGATTCCCAGAGGAGAATGTCCTAACAGCTGTCTGGCCTGAGCCAACATACTTACAACCAAGGAAAAGTGCCATCCTTCAATCCTGCTGAGTCGGATTAACCTTCAAAACAAAATCTTTTTTCAGCAGCAGAAGGTGAGTATGGGGGTCTCTAAGAACCTCAAAGAATAGGTGAAGAAAACAATCTGGCAAGATGCAATTATTAGGTATTGACTGGAGATGCTGAAGCCATTCATCCAATGTGCTTATTTTGATCTCTTGGCAGAAAGTCTTAATTCTCGAAAGTGTTGGAGTTGTTCAAACCTTTGCCTCCCACAACGTTTGTAAAAATGGCTCTCAATACAGGCAGAGCCCTTTCACTAAGTACATATCTACCTTTCAATTAAGAAGTAGAGGTTTATGAAAAAAAGATGATCAGTAGACTGTAGAAAGCAGACAGCAGGTAGGTATCTTTGTCGAGTGGTACACACGGC
This sequence comes from Rhabdomys pumilio, assembly GCA_030674055.1. Taxonomy (NCBI): domain Eukaryota; kingdom Metazoa; phylum Chordata; class Mammalia; order Rodentia; family Muridae; genus Rhabdomys; species Rhabdomys pumilio. Next base: position 116,124,094 of record JANHMN010000002.1, read on the forward strand.
AGACTAAATGCCATACATAATGCATTACAGTATTCCAAAACCAAAAGAGTCTCTTTGTTAGTGATCAAAATAAGCTTCCAGAAGTAAAAAAGAAACCTTGGTTTTTTAACCTGGGCCCTTCTGGAAAGTGAAAGAATTTTTAAAAATTGAAGCGGAGCCCGATTTTGTTTGTCAGGAATTTTAGGCAGTTAGATATCATGAAATCCGATGCAGGATATGTGTGTAAAAAATAGTGAAACAGGAATTTAACAATGCTGGGTTTCATTTCAGTAAACGTGACTAGAGCATCATGAATATTCTGTTGCTCGACAATTGTTATTTATATTGTGTTTTACACTTTATGAGGCATTTATGAAATAATTTTAAGTATTTTTAGTGTTGGCTTCAATTGTTTTTACAAAGATTGCCTAGCTTTCACTTGTCAGAAAATGTAAATTTTATTCAAACATTCTAGAATATGCATCTCTAGTTTCATAATCTACTCTTTGAACTTTTTTTCTTTTGTCTCTACCAGAGTGAATATCTCTGATATCAAGAGTAAAGGGGAGGAGAGACTGAGTTAGTTTGCTTGCTAATAGTAAGAATTGTAAGTGTGACTTCAATAAATCCTACTCTGTCATTAGTACTGTCACAAATAAAATAAAATATATCATAGGCCTTTGTCCAAGGGTAGTGTTAGTAAGAGGTGCTGTAAGACTTTAGGAAGAGAGCATTCTGGGGAATCCTTATGCCACTGGGGCTGTCCCTACTGTGGGGTCCTGGCCTGCCCTATTTCTCTCTTGTTTCCTTCCCAGTGAACTGAGTAGTTCTGCTTTGCCATGTGCTTCCAACAGGATGTGCTATCTCATCACAAGCCTAGTGCATTGCAGTCAAGTGATAATGGAATGAAACTTCCAATGCCCTGACCCATAGCAAACTTCCTAAGTTAATTATCACAGGTGTTTCATTATAGAGACAGAAGGCTGAGCACTATACATGCCGAATCTAAAAAGTCCATCTTTACAAAGAGAGTAGTTAGCTTTAACAGAAGTAAAGAGAGAGAGTAGTTAGTAAGAGGAGAGGAGTCGTTGCATAGAATTTTGGATAGAAATTACTTCTAAGATTCTGTAGAACCTTAGGTCACTTGGGGTTGACAGTAATTTATGGGCACATTTCAAAACAGCAAATAAACAAAAATTGAATGTTCTTCAACAATGTGAGAAATATTCAAAATAATGGATACATCAATTACTCTCATCTGATCAATACACATTGTATGTCCAGACTGACATTTTATACTTTTGTCTCATAAACATGTGCTATGATTCTGAAACAGTGAAAATTTAAAAAATATTTAGGAAAAAAATGAGATGTAAAATATATGTAAAACAAAATCCTCAGCAGACCTTAGGTACTCCTTCAGAGATAAAATATTAATAATGAACACAAGGCATAAATATACTTCACATTGATAAAATATAGACATCTTCAGTCCTCGGCTCTTATGATTATTTCAGTCTATGAAGAGATGAAAACTGTAGTACATCAAGCTTCACCACAATGGTGCCTCTCACTTTGAGAGATTTGGAGAGAAGCATTATACTGAAAAGGACCCCCATGAGAGGCTAAAGGGAATTATATTGATCTGAAGCAAGCCAATAGGTAACACTTTACACAATTAATTTGTATTTAAATAAGGTCAGTAGGTAGTCTGATTTCCTGTTGGAAAGAAAACATATATTTGGGATTAAATAAAGCAAGGAAAGGTATTAAGCATTTGAAACCATCCCAAAGGTGCCTCTCTTTGGCTATTTGGGAGTCAGGAAATTATGGTTATGTTTAACTGTAGCATGTCTCAAGGATTCCCTTAATTTTTCTCAAGGGATGAAAAACGCAAGAAACAGTGTCATATTTCCGACTCATATTATACAATAAAAGGAGGATTAAGGAGCAGTGAAATGTCATGTGTGGGGAACAGATTTGGTTATGAATGCCCACTGTGACATTTGAATAGTACAGTGGTCAGAAGGGGAAAGAAAAACACATATGCTAAGCTATGCATCGATCATACACTAATAAGGTACAAAGTCAAATAAAATAATCTTTCATCACTTTATGTGATTTGCCTACTATTGAGACTACTGAAAGATGTACTTGTGTCACTGCAGAAAACTTCTAAGGACTGGGTAAGCTTCTGGTGTCCACAGAGTTACAATACATTCAGAGCATGAGAGAGTACAATTCCAACACTGGATCCGTCTTTCTGCAAAGCTAGATACCACATCCAGGTGCTGTAAACTCACTCATCATTTAGGCTGCATTTATTATTTGTAAACAACTAAATTGTTACAAGCACTAAAAATATTAGCCACGTCCCCACATTCCCAAAAGAATTCCACTAACATTCCTCAATTTATGATTATGATAGCTTTAAGAAATTGAATTTGGCAAAATACATGAAAATTTGAATATAAGACTTGGGATACACCAAAAAAAAATTTCTTGAGAAACTGTGAAGATAAAGACTAAACTTAACCACAGATTTATTTCTGCTTTTCATCCACGTATCCAGGGAGGTTGCTAATGGGAGGTATGCCTCAGAAAACACACATGTCTGTGAAAACCTTGGAACGTACTAATGCTTTTCAAGTGATTTTATTTCAAGTCTAAGCCACAAGATATAAACTTTCATCAAAAATGGTAATCTAGTTAAAATCAGAGCTGTGTGGAATGTTTCATGTTTATGTATAACTTTTATGGTAGACCCTCCCACACAGGGGAAATAATATGCCCAAATTCTGTTATTTTTACAGTATGCAATATATCACAGACTAATCCCACTCATCAGCTTCATGTGTTTTAAATAGATTCTTAAAAGTGAAAAATAAATGAAAAAAATGAAGAATATTTGAAAAAGTAAATTTTAAACTCCACTTGGAAGCTAAAGATCTGAAAAAAGAATTATAGTGAATATTCTAATAAGAAAAGAGGGATTTGAGGGAAGCTTGCCTTATGCATTCTGGGTACTTTGTGTTTCCACTTAACCTTCCATAGATACAAAGCCACAGAAAGGAGAGAGGGCTGTGTGGTGATCATGAGGGGAAAATGCAGCTTTGATCTAGAATTGTTTAGTCATATAGATTAATCTTGTATTGATTTTATGAGAATCCAAGTCACAAGACACTTGTATTTCAATCGCTTTTCAATGGGACTTACTACAAATCATTCCCATTTATAGTCCATGATAATTCAATGGGACGGTACCATCACTGAGTAAATAGTTTCTTCACACAAAGAAAGATGAAATGTGACAGCATTTTTTTTCTTCTCCAAATAAAAGGTCATCATCAATTCAAACATTCATTATCACAATTTCATTGTTTAAAGAGGCAGGATACAGAGATAAAACAAGCTTAAGATATAATCATGTTACTTAAAAAGAAACTAAGATGACATTCTTAATAAACAGACCAGAGACTAGAAATATGCATCAGTGGGAGTTAGAGGGCAGGGGGATCCTCTAGAAAGTACCAGAGACCTGGAATGTGAGAGAATACCAGGATTCAATAGGAATGACATTATCCAAAATGCCCAACAGTGGCCAGAAGAGATAACCTTGAGGAGATAGACATGGCCCTCAGTTGAGGCAGGGTGCCACCCACTCATATTCAAAAATTTTAACTCAGAATTGCTCCTATCTAAAGGAAAGATAGGGACAAAAAATAGAGCAGAGACTGAAAGAAAGGCCACGCAGTGACTGGGATCCATCCCAACTTGGGATCTATTCCATGCGCACACACCAAATCCTGACACTATTACTGAGGCCATATTGTACATGTAGACAGCAGCCTGGCATGCTTTCCTCTGACTGAGTCAAATGCAGATACCTACAGCCAACCACTGGACTAAGGTCGGGAAGCAATATGGAAGAGGTAGAGGAAGGACTGAAGGGGTTGAAAGGGATTTCAACCCCATAGGAAGAACAACAATGTCAACTAACCAAACCAAGGTGCATACATGGGGTGGTTTGTGGCCTCAGGCACAGGTGTAGCAGAGGACTGCCTGGTATGGCCTCAGTGGGAGAGGATGTACTTAATTCTGTGAAAACTTGATGCCCCAGGAAAGAGGGATGCTTGTGGGGGTAAGGTGGGGTGGGTTGGCAGATGGAGGAGCATTATTTTAGGTAGGGAATAGTGTGAAGAACTTAGGGAGGCAGATAAGGAAGGGTGGCAACATTTGAAACGTAAATAAATAAAATAATTTAATAAAACAAACAAACAACCCCCAAACAAAAACAAAAGTAAAAATAGAAGAAACTAAAAGACATTAAAAAAAAAAAAAACCAAATAAACAGGCCAGAGAAACTGAATTGTGTTTGCTTAGAATTTTGGAAATAAATCCATGTCAAAGTTCATGATTATTTCCAAGTAGACTTGTAAGATGATATTAAAAACATTTCATAATTCAGAAATATTATTAAAAATCTAACAAAATAAATGTGCCTATGCCCTATTCTGTGTGGTCAGCGTATATATTTGTTCCCTTTAGGCTTAAGACCACATAGAGCCAAAGAGAAGCGTATGGTATAAGAATGCCTTCCACAGAGGTCAAGCTTCCATAACTATGTGAGAAAATAACTTGCTGAAAGAAAGTTGTATTAAATTAGCAGCATCTCATTGATATTCAAGTTCTCAAACTCATCAACTATTTAGAAAAGAAACAGAACAGACTGTGCCAGGTCCTGAAACATGGCATAAATAACTTCAGACAAAGCATAGGTGTGTGAAACAGAGTACTGCTAGTCTAGAAACTGTTGAGAACAATTAACATGGTCTAAATGAATTAGTCTTTTTGCAGTACTCAGAGTAAAAACTTTTGGTAACAGAAATAAGAGCATTTTAATGACCTACTCATAACTTGCTGAAATGATATAGCAAACATGTTGGTTATTCTGACAATACTAATTGATCATGAGGATATCTACTGTCTTAAACTGCCATGTATAAGAGATATCCCAAGACAACTTACCAATCAGACAATAATTCATTACTCATAAATGTCTACAAAAGTACTATGAAATTGTCTAATATTTGTAATACAATTTTGGAGTCTTTTTCCTTCTAAACTTATTTCATGAGAAGTTTGGTTGAATCCACGTTTTCATCGCATTTATTATTTCAATTAAATATGTCATGGAAAGACAGTCTAATGTATCTGAAGTTTTTCTAATATCTATAGGTAGCAATTAAGTCATTATGGATACAGAATTTTCAGAACCCTAACTCTGGGTCAGGCTAATGTGGTTTGAAATGACATGTTTCTTTGCTTTCCTGGGAAGATTGTTTTAGCAATGATGAGAGATGAAATTTCTCTATTTTCAACACCCTCATAAGTTGGTTGAACTTGATAGATTGGCAGTTTATTGACTTGAGAATGATAAGGAGTATTACTTTCCCCGAAGAAGTATTAAGATGACTTATAACAGGTATAAAATTGACTCTAGCTTCTCTGTTAAATGCAGGAAAATTTACAAGTTTGATTCCCTCTTAAATGTCTACCTTAAAATCATTTTTCCCTCTATACACTAAAAGGACTCAACTTTTCAGCTCATCAGGACTTTACAAACTGATATATCTTTAGCAGATGTATACTAAAATCTTCAATAGTACCTGGCAAGTGGGTATTCTATAAATGTTAGCATAAGATGTTATCTTTTCATCATTTTGCAATTTAAGTTTGGTTTAGCTAGATCATGAATACAGTGGTCCAATTCAAGAGAAAGGCAAGTGTGTATCTAGAAATGGTCATTTCTCTCAATTTTTCACATTAACATTTATTTCAGATTTTAATCATTGGCTTACTATATGAGGTTTTCCATATTTACTTCTTATATCATTTAATTTAATGTCAACAGTTTTATTTCAAAGTAAAGTGGATTACTATACTAGTAAATGGCTTTGATATGATGAGCTTTCTACCAAACCTTATGATTTAAAAAATAACAATTAGAGTTACACAGTCACAAATATAACAAACTTAATACTGTTAGCAATGAGAACAAACTCGAATTGGAAAGCCTGCCTTAGAGGTTCTTGTTCTCCAGCTGAGTGTCAGGCAGTTTTTAGGGGATGATGGGCCCCTCTCTTGATCACAACCTACTAGTGAGGAAGGAACAAAAGAGGACATGGAGTGACACCATTGGCAGGTCCCATGCATCAACTTTGTTATTTACTGGGCACTTTTATCTCTAACACTTGAGATCTTTTATTTTCAAGGTAATTGACTTTTATCTCCAAGCTAGAAATACAGTTGGGTTTTAAGAAAACTAAAAAAAAAAAAAAAAAAAAGAAAAAAAAAATTCTATTATTCAGGAATCTTTCATTCTCACATGTAACAATGGATGCAAGGATAGTATAGTAAGTAGTTCAGAGATATATTCCTAAATGTAAGGCATTATGAAATGACTTGCTACTTATTCAAAGGACTACTTCCGAAAAGATTGTTTCTCACTGCCAAGTTGCGGATAGCCACTGTGAAGCTGAGGTTTATAGAATTCCTCCCATAGACTACATTTGCTCTCAGCATCCTTACGCATAATGTCTTGTATCTTTACATCACTTCCGTGTCTACTGTGGCTATACTTTTGAAATAATCCCAGCTTTTAAATTCTCTAAACCCTGTGATGGTTCCAAGAAATAGGAATTTATTTCTCACTTATGAAACAGAAGGCTGTTTTCTACAGGAAACTCTGAAATTTTTCTCTAAATATAAAACTATGCCTCTTCCCAAATTTAAAGTTAAATAGCTAATGAAAGTAAATGCTCTGAGCCTAGGTAGTTACCTTCCACTTAATGACCCAGGGTCCTGAATCTTCCTTCCACATAGATTAGTTCAATGTTGAGTCCTAAACAATGTCAAAGACACAGAGAATTTGGAACAAAGTCTGGTTGGGTGATAGCCTTGAACATTACTGTATCTTTTTTCTCTCACATTCCATTAGCCTAATCTAGTCAAATGGCAAGCTCTAACGCTCAGATAAGTGTAGGTTCAAGAGTACAATACCTTCTTTCCTTACCTCTTTTATTTTATACATATTTTCCAACACTTAGAAACATATCCGTCTACCTAACCAAAAAAAGACATCTCCAAATCAGTCCACCTCCCCTAACAATTCTAACCAATGATGATTAGATTGTCTTACATCATAGGGCCTAGCGACTCCAGCAGTGACTGTCTGTACACTTGACAGTCTGAGAGCTCAGATGACCCACCAGCATTCTTGGAGAGCTGATGATCTCCAAGCTCGCGCTGATCGGTCCAAGACGCTAGATTCAGATGGCAGCCACAGTGACCACAACAGTAGGATATAAATCTATCAAAAAGCCTATCAAGCAAAAAGCCAAGCAGGTAGCAACAGCAACTCTTCCAGGGGACCTCTTGACTCTTAAGCTAGAGGCCAAAGGTCATGCCCATTGTTTAGAAGTTCTTCTCTGACTCATAGTTAATCCTTCCTGGAAATACCGTTAGTGATTAGGCCAGATATGTGTCTCTTACTTAATGTCAGATCCAATCACATTGAAAATGAAGATAAAGCGTCACAACTTCCAACTACATCAAGCTGTATTTCCACAATCTTTGGTGATAAATATTTTTTTTCATGAAGTCACAGTCTCCCTGAAGAGCTAAATGAGTTTGAACTTGAAATTCAAATTTTCTGCTTCACTTTATCTGTCACATTTAACAGACAATAGTGGACTCAGAACCTGTAACAAGAAAATAGTCAGTACACCAAAACAATTACTATGTTCTATTGGGCAGTCCCTGTGAATCCATTGCTGTGGTAGAGATTACTGCTGGCTCCTCTGCCTGGAAGAAGGCCTCATGCCCTTTATTCTATAGATTCTAGATGTGCTTCCCTTGCATTAAGTACATCTGTCCATCCAGACTCCAATTGGGCAGTAGAGAGAATTATCTCAAAGTTTGCTTTTGTCATAATTTAATTTTTGTGGAATAAATATGTGGTTCCAGAATTGTATAGATTTTTCTGGATTTTAGGCCCAGCTTCCAGTTTTTATGGTAATGGAATTACCTCAAAATCTTCACAGACACTGATCAAATTTCTTCAGTCTGTTAAACATAACCTTTTCATATCTAAATAAGTGCTGAGACCTACTTTAATTCTTTCATGCGCTTCTTTCTTTCTCTCTCCTTTCTACCTTTCCACTCTATCTTTCATGTAAAATATGAAGTAATGTGACTAATGAAATCCTTTAATCTGTCAAGCTTATTAAACCATTAGTTCCTCCTCTCTTCTTTAATGATGGAATTTGCTCATGATGCTTCTTCTGAAGAAAGAACAATAATGTTCACTCTTTTTTGCTCAACGACAATGCATCATGTGACTTTTGTGTATTTAATGGCATTTAAACAATAAAGGAAGATGTGAGAATAACATAACACAAATCCAGAGAATTATGGGCTGGCAGTCTAAGCAATGCATCATGTTTTTGCATGAAATATTTTTCCCAGTTACTGCATTTTAAGATGTTGAAATACAAAGATGTAAAATATTTATTTTATTATGCTTTGAGTCTGGTAACAAAAGAAAAATGTTTGTCTGCAATCAAAGCATAAGCAATGCTTGTCTCTTCATCATGATGCTCCAGAATGGCTTGGGAATTTGAAGGTGGAGGTCTAACCATGGCTGGGTGAATCAATCCTCTGGAAGTTTCATGTGTATGTGACTGGTGATTGAAGTTGGTTACTGGACTCTCACTTGTCTGCCAACCACAAAATGGCAAAACCTCTCCTTGTGGATGTGTTGTATGGACTGACTAAGATTCCTCATAATATTGACACTCTTCTCCAAGCTAAGAGTTCTAACAGGGATATGCGTATCATTTTTGTGTTTTAATTTTTAATGTCATATAATGGGACTTACATCATATAATTCGGTTAAAGCAGGTGTAAAGGTCTGGTGAAGTCCAAGATTGTAATACTGATCTCATTAACTGATAAGAGGAAATTCGAGGTTTAGAGGAGTACATAACTATTTTTGCAGCCAGCCATTTTGAAATACAAGTTTCATTCAAATTAATTAACATCTAATACATTATTCATTTTACATATATGCTATTATCATTATTTGACTGCATCTTAATATGTTCATTTTCATTTGCATATCGACTAAATTGTACTCATTAAAATGATTTTCAAATTCATAAAGAAAAGCAACGTAATAGTATCAAATGTCAATGTGTTTGCAGATTTCCCGGCACAGAAGGAATCATTCACAGCATGTGTTGAAAGATGTCATTCCACCACTAGAACACCCAGTAAGTGACAAATTTTACTATAGTCTTGTACTCTTGGATCTACTACTGAAAAAGTTGCCTAAACTCAGTGACTTGAAACTGCACACATAATTATCAAACATTGTGGGAGTCCAGAATTTAAGTATGTTTAACAGTCAAAGGTTACAATCAACCTGTCACTCAGAACTGGATCATATCTGGCTGACTGACTGAGGTAGTGTCAAGCTCACTAACACAGTTATTGATAGGATTTACTTCTGTAAGAAGTCTTGGATGTGAGCATTTTGTATCAAATACTATTCAACGCATATTTAAGACAAGAAATTCAAACATATGTATTCTGCCCCAACCCAGTTAAATCTGTGTTTACACAAATACCCACTGCTCCATTCCAGAAACTTAATGGACTAGAACAGGATCCCTTCCTCTTTCCTCTTTAATTTTCTATGTGCCAGCTCTTTAAACTTTTGTTTTCACGAAATGCCATCCATAATGAATCTGCACTCCTGATCTAATCATTTCCCATCCCTCCTGTATTCGTGATGGAGGTTAAAACGTCCATTTTGTGTCTGTCAGCCTACAGTATCATTCACTCCTTGACTCACAACTCTCAATGACTTCTATTCTCCCAAAGGTTGAAGTTAGAAAGCAAACAGAAGTTCTCAAGTCTTAAAGATTCAGTTACCTCATTAACACAACCTCCTTTTTCTGGCTTAGTCTGCCTCAACCAAACGGGTTCTTCTTTTTAAGTGTTGCTTCACTTGTTCATTGATATTTCCAGTAAACTGTAACTCACTTGTGACCATTATATTTAAGTCATATTGCATCATTTACCTGCTATTATCCTGATATCACTTTTTAAATTGGGTCTTAAGTTGATGGCTCATTGAGTACAGGCACTTGCTGCCAATACATTCAACCCAAGTTCTACATTTGGGATATATGTATTAAAAAGAGAATTGACTTCAACAATCTGTCTTCTGGACTTCACCTATCCACCATGGGCATGTATGCTTACACACACAGACAAACACACACACACACACACACACACACACACACACACACACGCACACGCACACGCACATGCACTTGTGTAAAATAAGTATAAAATTTAAAATAGACTCTTGTTTAATGTCTTTTAACTCCCTTATTTACCTTTATTCAATACTCCTCTTGCACTACCAGGGTAGAGGAATTACTTTCTATGTTCACTATTCTGTGTTTCTCATGATTGCAAGAGCATGGGATAACTTTATCTTTTGAGTATATGGCGGAGTGCAAAGATAATGACTTTGATTATAAGAGCTATATTTCACTATTTTCATAAATATTCAAGCACTAATTACTCATTTGTTCTGAGACTTCTCACTAAAAGCAAGAAGTAAAATATACCAAATTTACCTATCATCATTACCTCCCTCCTCATCAGGCCAGCTCCAGTCACAACAAACTTTTTTAGGTTTCAAATGCCTTTTCTTTTGATGTTTATTTTCCTTACCATCATTCACGTACAACTCTGTGTGTGTGTGTGTGTGTGTGTGTGTGTGTGTGTGTGTGTGCACGTGCGTGCGTGTGTGTGTGCGTGCCTGCGTGTGTTAATGTATACACATGTGAGAGTATATGTGCATATATATAGGTGAGCAATATAACCAATTGAGACATCTCTTCAGCCCCGACCTAGCCAGCCACCTTATGAACTAGCCTCTCATCAGTAGTCAGGTGACCACACACTTCTCTTTGTGACCACACATATCATCATCTTGACTTTGGAATGCCACCACTAATTCTCCTTTATGTCTTTCACACACATCATACAAGGGCAAACTTGGGCAAGACCAAACTACTTTAAAGGAGTATTTTCAGCATGTCATTTTCCTTATCCAAACCAACGGGTTTCCTTTCACCTACAACATCAAGTTCATAGAATGCTCTCAGGGTCTTGATTTATGCTGCATATTATCTACTTCCAAATACACACCCTCAAGCCAGTAATAGAAGTATGATTGAGACATGACTTTTAGCCTAAAGGAGCTTGAGTTTTCTCTAGTAATTATGGTTCTTTCATTCTATCACATGTTCAAATATTGCTATGCTGTCCACTCTTATTTCATGGGTAATGGACTTGTTCCATGGCTGCACTGTAAATGCCTGGAAGTGAGGGGCCATGACTTATGCTCACTATGTTATATCATGCTTCCACTTATATTACTGTTGACATTGTTGTTTGCTCTGGAAAGTCATGTTTGCCGATTGATATAACACAGAACAAGGGTTTATAAAAAATGTTGGTTGAAAATATTAATAAATATATACTTGTTATTCAAATGAAGCTCAATATTTTCAATATTGAAATTAGATGTGTTTATAGTTGTTTTTCAAGATTATCAGTTTTATGGGTTTTGTTTTTTCAAGAAAAGAGTTTCTCTGTGTAGCCTTAGCTGGTCTGGAACTCTCAAACTCACAGAGACATACCTGCCTCAGCCACTCAAGTGCTAGAATTAAGGGCATAGGCAACCACCGCCTGTTAAGATTATGAGTTCTTAACCTTACATTTTTTAAGGAAACTATTTCCATGATTTCTCAAATTTGAAGAATAATATGCCTTGTGTAGTCTGCTTTCTGAGAGCAACTTGGACTTATCTCTTTTCCAGACAAATAGCACTAAAATTATTTACTTTCTTTTTTATCTTCTTTACTGAGTTATAACTTATACATAAAGAGGGTTATGCATATCTTACTGTTTTACTATTAGGACTTAATATAGAATTTGGCACATTGTAACAGCACAATGAATAAGAAAACTATATGCAAATAATTATTCATGCATACATATATGACACATATACAGTGCATATATGCACACATATACACACATAAATGTCTGTGAAAAAATATATTTGAGTAATACATTAAAGCATCACAAATTTTTACATACAATTTATCTATGAATTACAGAATTTAAGAATTTTAATTATGATTATTTTCAAATTTAATTAGTAACTACCATCCAATTTTCGATTTCATAACTATGCCTACATATCAAGTATAACATAAGCATAAATAAACCCTTAGGATAGTTTGAGATAGTCTTCTTAATTCATCTTTCTAATATTAAACTTATATTTTTATTAACTAACATGTGATGAATGATCTTATCTTTGCAGTTTCACTTTAAAAAGAAAGAAAGATGTTACTTTGGAAAGTGACATTGAGAAGAAATAATAAAGCAAAGCAAAACACTCATTTTTAAAGTAAAATTCTAGTTTGTAGTCTCTCTAAAGAGATTATCTCCCCTATCTCCAAATACACACAGATACACATAGCCACTATTTCCACCAACTTTCCAAATTACCAATGATTTGCATCCTAGTACTGGTGTTGGCTGCCCTGCATCCTCTTTCTGAGGATACACTTAACTCACTCTGTCTCCTGAGCACTGGGAACATTCAACATTTCCTCTATGACGTCTATTGGATTCTTACTTTTATTTTAAAGGCAGAAATGCCATCAGTTATGTAAACTTCCATCTGGAGAGTAGACTGTCATGAAGAGTAACAATGAAAGAACAAGAAAGTTTTCCAAAAAACCAAATCTATACATTTTAAACTATCCATTACCATTCATGAAGACATGCTCTAGAAGACACAAAGTTTGCTTTAAATCTGGTGAACTTAAACTCTTCATCTACCTGCAGAGTCTTTCCCACAGCTTGGGATTGTTTGTATCTCCCCTCGTCTCCCTCTCTCCTCCATGCCTCAGCCTGGCAGCCACAGTGTCTTGTTGTCAGCATCTATCAGGACATACTGTCATGTATGACACAACACACCAAAATATTTTGGAGCAATTATCTAAATTCCTTGATTTGATATTATTATTTATTTATTTTTTATTTTTAACATGAATTCACATGTGTATTTATTTTCAAAACATTGTCTGTAAGGTGAAAATCTCACTTTGTTTACCTCCTATTCAAAGAATTTTCTTAAATATTTTTAAAGAATCATGAGACTACAGTTTTGGTTACAGCTTTTCAAATTATCCATTAGGTCTACCCCATTTTGGAGTAAAATGTTTTACTTTATAAAATGAAAACTGTCATTGCTGATGCTCCAATGAGTACATTTTTTCCTTTGGGGGACCGTGCATTATTTTTTACTGTATTCTTATAATAGAGCTGATTGTGATCAACATGAGTAATTAAAAGAACAGCACATGTATTTTGACAGCTAACTTTCTAAACATTCCTAATTGGAGTCTAAAAATGCTCACAGTGGCCCCAGTTCAGGAAGAAATACAACATTAGTGCCACACAGATGCATATCAGAAGGCTTCAGTGAAGGAACTGAAATCAGAACAGAGAACTCTGTGATTGCTAAACATAGCTATGAAATGATGACTTTAAACATAAAACACCCTAACAAAACTCTGATGCACTTTGCGCATTTGTTTCTTGATCTTCTATTAATATATTCCACATCGCTACTGTGCATGAGACCCAATTAGTTTTGAGGCACTTTCCCCCTAAACAAAGATTCAAGAAAAGTAACCCTGATTATAGCATGTCAAATCTTTATCTCTTTTATTTTTATTGAAACATTGTAAGGCATGTCTATAAGGATAACCTTGCAGGAGTCAAAAGCCTGTGGTGGGTTTTAAGGAATTATTTGCTTCCTCCTGAGCAAGGAGGATTTGGAGGGCAGAGCTCAGGAAGTTGTCCTGGCTCAGAGCAAATCAGGCTTTTGCAGATAAACTTAAGTCACAGGTATTACCTTTTCAAGCGCGATATCATTCTGTGAATTAATTAATACTTGCGGGGGGGGGGTGCTTTGAAGATGAAATGTATTATGAAGATGTGGTACTTTTTTATTTGAAGGAAAAAAGAGGAGTCACTTTGTGGGACTAATTCTATTGACCAGCTGGGGTTCCTTTAAGTTGGAAAAGACAAACAAAAACTTCTTTAATCTTTCAAAATGTCATTTTACTAAGTTAGAGTTAGGTTTGCCAAATAATATGTCTCAATAATTAAGATAATAATAAGATATATAGTTGAATCATTTTATTATAGAAACCATTTCAAATTAAGTATTTAATGTCCTTAAGAAGGAACCTGCTTATTCATTCATACATTTGTCATTCAGGAAGAGAGTTAGGCTATGGGAATTTGATGAGAGATTAACAAGTCATGGCCTTTCCTGAAGAAAGACCTATGGACAAGCAGAAGTATCAAGGGCCAGAGAAAGGCTTTGTTTTACACTAATGTCTGTGGAAGAAGAAAGACCTATCTTGGAGTCACAAGTCATACAAATATTCTTCAAAAGTGTCATTTAAAATAAGATTTACACCATAAGTAGAATTCTGGAAACAAAGAATGAGAATAGGAAGGAAAGAATATACATTCAAGAAAAAACAACACATTCAGATTATTGTTAGAACATATTTACTTCAATTGTATTTGAAAAATTTCAAGAATGTCATGATGAGGCAGGCATGATGGAACATGTCTGCAATACAAACACTAGGGAGGTGGAAACAGGAAGTCTGCAAGTTCAAGGACTGCCTGGAGTACATAGAGGATCCAGATGAGCAGCCAATTAAGATTACATACCTTGTGAAAAATTTGAAAAAAAAAAATTCCATATTGACTAGATTATGAAGATCAGAAGACAAGAGCCAGGGTGCACAAGCAGAGGGGGCACTACTCCAGGAGAAGAAGCTTCAGGTGATGGGAAAAACTGGAGAAACCCTGGAAATAGAGTCAAGTTAAATTTTGTCTCCCAGCCATGTCTCCCACTTATAATTCATTTAACCCTAGAGTAGAGAAAATTGGACACACACATCAACAAAGACTATTAGAATTGAGCAACTCTTTCTTCACAGAGTGAAATTCAGTTATAACACAGATGAATTGTAATAATAAGATGCTCTGACAGCAAGGAGAAGGAAGGCCAAGATCGACGAACTTCAATGATGGTCAAAGAACAAGTAACACCGAAAGTAAAGACAGTGAAACAGAAACGGAGAGTTGAATTCTAAGAAAAGCCTTCAGAAGACTGAGGAAGCTTTTCCAGATACAAAGAAATCCTTCATAAACCCATCTCCTAAGCAGAAACTGGATTTCTTGGTGGTGAGTGAATGAGACAGTCTGGCTCCAGCATGAAAGGCTCAGGATAAAAGTTCACAGGAGATCTTAAACATGAAATGCTCTAATGTCATTTTCAAAATGGTCTTTTGATGAGTTAGTGGTAAAGAAAGCAACAACACAAGGATAGCATTTCCCGTGAAGTACACAGTGGTTTAATTTGGTGGGGGCACGGGGCAAATAGCTTGGCAAAACATAGCATGCTCTTCACCAAGCCCAGTGTTTAGAAAACAGTTGAGGGCTACGAGTGGACCTCTAAAGGGAAGATGATCCTACATCCTCCTAAGACAAAAAGAGAGGGTGTCTGCATGAAGGTGCACTCCATACATGAACTAAACACTGCAAAGGATTTGTGACAGTAAGTATCACCAAAGCGAGACCATGAAGCCAAATCTGCTTCTCAAGACTTCGGGGGGTTTGTTTTCATTTTGTGTGGTTGGTTGCTAGTCTTTTGTTTCTTTGTTTTTGTTTCTTTGAGACAAGCCCTCACAATAATGCATCCCTGGCTTATGTGCAACTCACTGGGTAAACCACCTTAGCCTTGAACTGGTGGGTTGCTCTTCCTCTGTTTCTGCAAGTGGAGGTTGCAGGCATTAACCATCTTGCCTCAAGAACTCCTTTAGGATGTATAACTTTTTTGGGGGGGGGATTTGCGAGTGAGTGTGCGATGCACAGAACTAGTTTTACTCGACTTTTCTTTATGTGATCATTGTATCCAGCTTGAGAATTTAAATGTATGTACATACAATATATCATAAATTTACATGAGGTAAGGACACTGTATCTGAAAGCATTATCCTTCAGAGCAACTCTCATGGGTCTCATATCATGTTTTCTCTCTCTCTCTCTCTTTCTCTCTCTCTCTCTCTCTCTCTCTCTCTCTCTCTCTCTCTCTCTCTCTCTTTCTCTCTCTCTTTTATAATTCACTACATTCAACTATTGATGACTTTATGCATAGGGCCAGTGGAGCATGGTCAACCTACTATTCACTACACTCGTAAGGAAATGGCTTCTCCCTTCCTTAACATCAATCAACTATCAATTGCTTTTATGCTAGGGGTAGAAGCTCCTGTGCCCATTCTCTGTTCCATGGTCTAATGTTGACTGGTTTGATCCTATGTAGGTCTTATACAGGCAACCACAGCTCTGATAAGCTCATAGATGCAATGTTTCTCTAATGTTCAGAAGATACTGTTTACCCAACTCTCCTGACAGTCTTTTTGCCCCCTCTTACACAAGGCTCCCTGAACATTGTGAAAAAAGTTGTGAGAAAGATGTCCCATTTATGACTGAGCTTGCTACAGAACTGTTTTCTCTACAGTTTGCTCAGTGGTAAACCTTCGTATTAATTGTTCTCCTCTGCACAAAGACACTTCTCTGAAGAGAATTAAAGCTTTGCTAATCTACAGATATAAAATATATGTACATATATATGTACATAGAAGGCATTTATCTATTTAGCAAAATAATAATGATAGGCTTAGCTTAGGTCATATGAGTTTTGGGGGTGGTTTGAATGAGAATGGCTGCTTAGGGTGAGAAATGTGAACAATTGGCTCTAGTTGATATTTGGGGAGATGGTCCAACCTTGAAGGCAGGTGTTGAGAGTGTATGACTTCACCCATTTGGTGTATATGATTGAATATCTCTTGCTTTCCACTGTGGCCAACTACTGCCACATCTCCACACCATTATTGCCCTACTTCTGGAACCATAAGCCAAACTCTTCTTTTCATAAATTGCCTTGATCATTGTATTTTATCACAAAAACAAAACAAAACAAAACAAACAAAACAAAACAAAACAGATCTTGACCAAGTTTACAGAAAGAGACATGAGCTTACTTCTAAGGAATGAGCCCTAAATCAAATCAAAGAAACAAACAAAAACAAAGAAAACAATGCAGAAAAAAATGTAGAGGTATTGTAAATAGCCAGAAATAATGGATAACTTTAAAGAAGCAGAGTTTTCCAGATAAAACAGAGCTGATTCATGTACAAACTCACAGAGACTCAGGCAGCATATACAAGACCTGCACAAGTTCAAACTATTAAAATCTCAACACAGAGGCAGGGAAGTGTGCACAACATTAACCAAGGAACGGTTTGCACTTGATAACTGTTCAGAAAGGAAAAACCAGTTCAGTCCATGAAGTGACAATCATATCTGCCACACCCCAGGACAGACTTCATGCTCAAGAATAATTATCCAGCACAAAATGAACACCATGTTTTCATCTTTTTGCTTACTTTTGGTGTGTGTGTGTGTGTGTGTGTGTGTGTGTGTGTGTGTGTGTGTGTAAATTTGTATATGTGCTTATGAGAATATGTCTTTTAGCTTGCTTGCAGTTATGATTTAAAAAAAAACCTCCACAAAAATCAACAATAACAATAAACAAGCAAAAAACATGAGAAAATACCCCAGGGAACATTCATTTATGTCACCTTTACAAAGGCCCAATATCAGATTGCTGGCCATCAGAAGCAGCAAGGATGTAGAGTAGAGACGTTCTTCATTTCATAGAGGTCAAGAAGAAGGATCAGAAGAGTAACAAGAGAGAAGCAAGTAAAATAGAGTCTCCAAGAACTTCTCTACCCCCTCTCACCACTATCCTTCCCATCCTTCACTCCCTCCCACCCTGTCTTTGGTCTTTTCTCACTCCCTGACATTGCCCTACTTCCTTAAGCCAGGCACTGTCTTCCTCAGTCGTAGCACTTCCCAATAGTATACTAAAATCTGAATTAATGTTTTAATGACATAAGAAATGCCTGCACAGTCACACGCAGGGGAGTGTTTGAGCAGTCTTACAGTCATTCCCAAGTTCAATTCAACAATCAAGATTAGCATCACGAGGTAAACTGAGAACAATGTCAAGAGAAAGAAAGCACAGACAGAGAAAACGACAAAAATGTCTCTTTCTGAGTCTAGGAGAAAAGTGAAAAGCAATTACTGAAGAAAAGAGGAATGTTCAAGGATATAAAATGATGTCATAAAACATGTCTTCACTTGGGGTTTCTTAATAGAATTCAACAAACAGGATTATCAGCAAAGCACTGCCAGCTATTAAAACCTTAGCTCTTACTTTCCTTTAAATAGGAATGCCAGGTCTGTTTTGAAAACTATAGTGGTCCAGAGTTGTGGTTATGGACACCTCTCTTAGAAGATGGGTCAGCCATACACACGATTCACATAGTGAGTCCTCTTTCAGAAGGACCACCCGAGATTCACATTGAGGCTTGTCTCAGATTTATTTGATAAAAAAAAATCGCCAATAGCATCAGTGTTAATAGAGACCCATCAGTGTTTCCTTGAAGAATAGGGGGAGGGGGATATTCTGACTCTCACTACTTAAGTCACTGACTTTCTTTATCAGATGACTTACGAAGCTAAATACCACTTTAGTGGTTGTCAAAAAAACCAAACAAACAAACAAACAAACAAACAAAACAAAAACAAACAAACAAACAAAAAAAAACAAAAAAAAACAAATGAAGAACCAAGGATAAAGAATAAAATTTTCAACTTATCAGTGGAGCAAATATAAAGCGAAAGAGTTATGTGGCTGAAAACCAAATTGTCATCAAAATTGGGTGAACATTTCAGTCAAGTTTATTTCATTTTATTTTAACAAAACTGTCCAGTGGACCACTATAGATCCATGAAACCTACTGTGGGCATTTGCATTTGCTAACTCAAGACATTCACATTTACAAAGAAAAAAGAAAGAAAGGTGCAATGTCTGTATGGGAGATTATAGGCTCATGTTTGGTATATTTGTGACTGTTACTCAAAAGTTTTCTTCTGTTCTGCCTGTCTGCATGTCCAACCTATAAACAGGTACCATCTTGAAATTTCAGTGCCATCCATTCTCCTCAGCTGTGTCTCAGCACACAGGATGCTACGGAAGCACTTCCTCAGTGCTGGCAGACTGGCTGGCATCCAGCCTGGACAAATTGCTGATCTTTCCTGCCACGCAATGTTAAATAGGGATTCTAACCGACATTGAAAAAATAGCTCCAAAAGCCACATTTAGCATCCAAAGACTAGGTGATATTTCTTTAAGTATACATGGTTAGGTTGCTTCTATTCCTTTAATGAATTTCAGTTTGGCCTACAATCTGGCATGGGAGGAATCTAAATTTAAATTTAAAGCCTATATATAACTGTGTAAATCACTAAAGACTAGACAACCTGATGTCTGAACTATAAAATGAAATTTATAGTTCATTGTTCTTTCAGACCATAAGACTAAGAAAACAATTAATAAGATACCACATATAAACCCAGATGTACAATCCAGAGTAATCTATTTAAACTAATACCCCCTTCCACCCAGCGTAAGCCTCTCAGAATAACTGTTTCCTGGTATGCAGAACACCGAGAAATTTAGGTGTATGATGGCAATCCCTTAAATATTCACACAATTAAGGTTACCTTTTGGAAGCCTTTCTTGTCAGTGTGACACCTGTTTAGTGCAACATGGCAGACTGTTCAGTGCAAGAAATCAATTGGAATTTATTGGTCCAGTGTGAAGACTGAGCAAAGTCTCAGAGGTGTAGAGGAGTTGAATCAGTTCACTAAAAGGAAGGGATGTCTTGATGTACTCCCTTAGGAGTTAAGTTGAAGTGAGATCAGACCTGTCCTGTTAATCGTTCAACCCTTGTGCATGCACAGTGGCTGATATTTGAGAGAATGGAGTGTGATTAACTGAAAATTTGCTGAGGGAATATAAGTTTGCATCAATAATGGAAGAGGAGGGAGGTCTAGAGAGGAACAAGTGATCCTGGAAGAAGTAGTCACATGTATGAGAGGAGAGAGAGAGAGACAAAGACATGGCTGTAAAGCTCAAACACACACATTTAGATTGTAAGTGTGTAGGCATAACCATACACTTTGATAAGCACAACTGTTCAGGTGGTACTAAGTGTATTAAAAACAGAGAACACTACAAAGTTACAATTTTAGGGGCTTCTATGGCCTAGAAGGCATGTTGCGATTTATAGGGTAACAAAATTCTCTGGAACCCAAGAGAGGGACAATATACATAGAATAAGGAAGTGGGCACAGTACGTGGAGAGATGCAACTAAATGTAACACTGTGTAATAACACTATGAGCCTCATAGTTCTAAAGATCAACCTTGAAATTGAGATTTTGGCAACCTGCCCTTTAGGGAGTTTGCAAGTCTGGGAGGGTGAAAACCAACAATACAAATGGGCAAAGGAAAGCAGTTGTATAGCACAGATGGCAGTGGGAGAGTGGCTACTTTGTCTCTGGCTAACTGGCCAAAAAGCACAACATGTTGCCATTGTAATGTTTTCCCATGATCCATCAGGCTCAGTTTCTTGTTCCATTTCCTTTTTTCCTGGCCTTGGCAGGTATACCAGGAGGGTGCAAAAGAAGAGCTTTCCTGGTAAGATTTAGGAAGGGTTTCCATTTCTCTTTGTCTTATCACTGAAGTCAATGTTTTAAGCAAGTGGCTTCCTGACACGTAAGGGGGAGCAAATGGTGCTGCATCGCTGTCAAACGATCCATTCACACGCATCTTCCCAATCTATCGTTTGATATGTAAAGCTTGTAAAGACTTTGATCTTGTATGCACTTCCCATAAGTCTTGTATGCATTATTAATAAAGCTCTGTGACTGGAAGCTTCCATCATTGCAGTGACTCTTGCTTAGAAAGCTTGGGTTCATTCATACTGAAATGCATAAAAGTTTGTCACCGTTTTAACATACACATTCTTCTTACAGATGGTTGAAAAAGAAGGGTATCTTCAAAAAGCCAAAATTGCGGATGGAGGAAAGAAACTAAGGTAATGAAAGTTCTTCAGCTTTCTGTTACATAACTACACTGTCTCCCACTTCCTCGGCTTGTGTCAGTGCTTTTGTCTGAGAAGCAAGGCCATCCAGACCTAACTAGAACAGTCCCTTCTGTTACCATTGTTGACACCCTTATTGGTAAAATAATTATACTTTTCAAAGAAAGACATTGCATTCTATAGCGTTGCCCAGAATGTAAAAGTGGCTGATGTCTCGTCTTCTTAGGACTAGAAATCTTTAAAACATAAAAAGGGAAACATGGTTTCTGGATCAACAGATTGGGTTGTTGAATGAATTCATTTGCAGCGTATAAAGATCTCTATGCAATAGCCTGGGAGGTTTTTTTTTTTTTTTTTTTTTTTTTTTTTAAGGATGGAAGATTTGAACTATATTTGTAGTTCAAAATAAAATCATTTAGAAAAAAAAGAAAATCATGAACAAAGTATAGTGAGAGAAATTTTAAAATGATATATAAAAAAAAATTTCTCCCAGTGCTGAGGGGCGCAAACAACAGAGATGGTCAAGAAAAACGGAACAAGTTGGTCACTGGGTCAGCAGAGACACTAGCTATGTTGTTTATATGGTGGATGTAAAATAGTCGTGTCTGTTTTAGAATTTCTGCTAATACATCAAATATATTCTATATTTAGATTTATAGTATGGAATATGCAAGTAATTAAGGTGCAGAGAAGTATTCAAATTACAAAACATTTCCTTGTGAATATATGACTAATGTAAGTAAGTAGAATAAATATTCTAATCAGCTACACAATGGAGCAACACAATTGAATTATACAATATGTCACTAGAAAGATGTTCTGGCTCACACGAGAGAATAAAGTATGCTTTGGCTTGATGGCTATCATGGACAGTGTCTATATTTCAGAGAAGGAAGTGTCACTCATAATCCCAATGCTTACAATAGCCATTCTAGTATTAAATAGGAAATAGAGCTAGAATCTTCCCAAAGACTGTTTCTTGTCAGTAGTATGGAAGTCAACCTCCCTCCAAAGGGCGAGAGGGGGAGATCAGATGTATAGCAGAGATAGGCCTGGCCTTCTCTGTCTCCAGAGGGAGATAAGATCAAATGCACAGCAGCTTGGCCTTCTCTGTCTCCAGAGAACCCTTAGCCAAGCTTTCCCAGAGCAACAGGTGAGATGATTGACTGAGCAGCTCAGCCTACATCCCCTTCTGTTCCATAGACCACATCCCACTTTCATCACCTCAGGCATGTGGAGGGTGCAGCAGTACCACAGTCAAGATGAGGAAACCAAGACCCTTTCTTACCTGACCAACCACATGAGCTTCCACCTCTAACCCCACTCAAGACATTCCAGCTGAATCCACTCTTCATTGGCTTTAGGGTGGCCAGATATGAGAGCATTGGCCAGTGTTACCCTCCAGCCTCACAGAAAACAGGAAGGTCAAAAAATCAAGGTGACAGCCTTGCACAGTGGCTCTCTGAACCCCTCCATCTGTACTCCATTAGCCAGCCTAGAAGGAGGGCTCTGAAGCATGCTGAGACAGAGTAGCCCCTTTCCCTGACTGCTCTCAGGAACACAATGCGCATTGTTTCAGTGTATGTACTACTTTGTATTTTTTGTTTGCATAAAAACGTTACTGAACTTGTATACCCTGTCTTCATTGAAGCTTAAACTCATAGAAGCTTCGGCATTGGTCTGTATTCTTTGTTATTGGTTTCTCATTCAGTTTGCATGCATGCATTTCTCAGAATCTTTCATTTAAAGTTCTGGAAACCTTGGTTCTTGCTTTACAACTCTCAGGTGCAGTGAGCTGGGTTGATGCTATCCTTCAATGGCAGCACTGCCATATTATCAACGTAGGCAAGACCTTTGGGTGATTTTACTTCATATTCTCTTCTACTTGGATATCAATCTCCTGTGTATATGTGTTCTAACTGGTCTTCAAATCCCCTATTCAGACATTAAATTCTTTTTATGTATGGTATTCAGAACAAATAAACAAAATAATTGTTTGTGATAGTTCTGTATTCATGTATTCTATAGTGTTTAAAGAGTTTGGTATTCAAAACCTTGTGTTTCTTGCTATGTCTACTCAGTATCAGTATACAGGTGTGTGTCTTGCTGCCATAGTCAAAGACCATTTTCTTCCAGGTGTTGCCCACTTACTACAATGAATCTGTACCAAATTTTATTTTTACAAGTCTACCAGGCATGAAGAGTTATTTCCAACTCTTCCAAAACCTAAAACTTTGCAAGAAATCACAGATAATTGTTTCTTTGGAACCCCTTAGAAGTTTTCCTGGGAAGGGTACCCCCCAGATAAGTTTGCTCCAGCATCTGCTATGTTCCACTGCCGTACTCTCTTGAATGACCGCAGAACCTCACACAAGTTTATTCTGTGTTGCTGAAGGGATTCCTTTTCTCTATAATCCCATCCCACATTCTACTTGTTATATTGTCAAATATCTGGCCACAGAATAGTCCCTCAATGCTGTGTGCGTTCCCATTTAACTGATTGCACTTGGGTATAAATCTAATTATTTATCAAGAGTCACTCCAAATCCGTATCTCATGAGTTGCTTATTCATGAGCTTATATTGAATATATTTTCTTCTTATTGTTTGATAAAATGCATAACATGTTATAATATATTATAGATCATTGTTAGTTTTCGACATTATAAATATCTTCTCTAAATTTCTGGAGTTTGTTTTTATGCTTAATATAGATACATTCAAGTTGAACATGTTAAATATAATTGTCACCATTTTTTATATCCTTGCTATTCTGCCCTGTTCATACATTACAATATGTCAAATAATTTCAACTCTCATTTTTATTTCATTTTTAATTTAAGTCAAATTTTACACTAAGAATATTAAAACTATAGTACTCATCATAATTACTGTCATTTGAAAATATCTTCTAAAGTTTAATTCTAAGCCTAGATGACCTTTTCAAAATTACACAGCTGCTAAAGAATGTTACGAGCTGGGGAATAATGCAACAGGTAACATTGTTTCCTGCACAGGGACCCGAGTTCCAGTCCCCATGTCCCACAGGACTAAGGTTTGCCGAGATAGAAACAGATTAATATGAGAAGCTCACTCACTGCCTGTCAGCCTAGATACAATAAAATAGGGTACTAGACAATTAACATCCTCTCTGGCCTCCATGCCAGTGCACCCAGGAGTAGGTACCCCATACACACACACACACACACACACACACACACACACACACACACACACA
>JANHMN010000002.1:116149268-116207941 GCA_030674055.1 Rhabdomys pumilio
CTCCTCCTCCTCCTCCTCCTCCTCCTCCTCCTCCTCCTCCTCCTCCTCCTCCTCCTTCTCCTCTCCTTTTCCTTCTCCTTCTTCTCATCTCCTTCTCCTTCTCCTTCTTGTTATTGTTATTATATTATTATTAATTTTATTCATTTACATTTCAAATTATATCCCCCTTCCTCATTACCCCTCCTCATCCCATCCCCTCTCCACCCTCCCCTTTGCCTCTATGAAGATGCTCCTCTGCTCACTCCCTCCCTTCCTCCTCACTGCTCTAGCATCCCCTCACCCCCTTCACTGAGGCATCAAGCCTCCACATGACCAAGGGCCTCCTTTTCCATTGATGTCAGATAAGGCCATCCTATGCTACATACGTATCTGGTGTTATGGCTCCTTCCATGTATACTTTTTGGCTGGTGAGCTAGTCCCTAGGAGCTCTGAGTGGCACTGTTCATGGATATTATTCTTCCTATAGAGAGAGCTACAATCCCCTTCAGCTCCTTCAGTCCTTCTCCTAGCTCTTCCATTGTAGTTCTGAGGCTCAGTATGATGGTTGGTTGTAAGTATCTGCATCTGTATTGGACAGGTGCTGGCAGAACCTCTCGGCTCCTTAGGCTTCTGTCAGCAAGCACTTCTTGGCATCAGCAATAGTGTCTGGGTTTGGTGTCTGCAGATGGGATGGATCCCTAGGTGGGGCCTTTCTTTGGCCTTTCTTTCACATTCTGTTCCATTTTTGTCCCCTTCTTTTCTCTGGACAGGAACATTTCTGGCTTAAAAACTTTGAGATGTGTGGGTGGCCCCATCTCTCAATTGGTGGCTGTGCCTATTGGAGGTGGTCTCTACAGGTTCTATCTCCCCTTTTGTTGAGTATTTCAGTTAAACTAATCCCTCTTGGGTCCTGGAAGCCTCTCAATTCTCTGGCATCTGAGACTTTCTAGTGGGAGGCCTTGATTTCTTGTCACCCTTGATCTCAAGAGTTTCAAGTGCCATGTAATAAATATCACTTTTGGAACTCCAGCAAAGTTTTCTCTGTATAAATAAAACCGTGCTGTATCATCTACATCTGACATTGTTTCTTATTTTGATCTTGTATTTCCTATCTTATTTAGTTGTCTTAGTTTCTGTCCTCTGCTGTATTTTTCCATAAAGAAAAAAGAAGTATTACTCATGTGAATAGGAGAAGGTGGCAGGAGGGAGAAGCTGTTGGCTTAATCTTACATTCATAAAGGACCCCAAACTTAGCCTTATTTTGAAATGAGGTTATACACATTTCCCTTGTGATATACTGACAGGCTTGAAAGCAGAATTCATTCAGCATTCAACTTTAATTTTTAATTATGAACCTTGAAATTATGCCTCAGCTTTTCTGCTGAATCTCAGGAACCTATTTATTTGGGGAATTTCATACTCAAAGCTGTAAGGATCCCTGGCTTCTCTGAAGCCCCGTAATGATTTAGGTTTTTTTGGGGGATTGGGGGGGGGTTGTTCGATTGTTATGTTTTGTTTTTCTAGCTCCTAGAGCTTAATTTTACAAAAGGCACCTGCCCATGAGCTTATGTGAGTTCAACATCTCACATGTTTCAGCATGTGCGTCCTTTTGGTGTTGGTTCCTCTGTGACTCTGTACATCTCCTCACATTTAGGTCTCACTTTGCTCTCCCCTTCCTAAGGGCATGGAAATACTTGTGTGGAGACGGATGGAAAATGAGCATGAAGGCAAACCTGAGAACGGTTGCAGTGAAAACAGTTGCAGTGTTTATGTTTACTAGTGCCTGCTTTCCTCACAGGCTCAGGGCACTTAGACTGTGATTGCATGTGTGTGCCTGTGTGCACCTGGGTGCTGATATTGTCATCAGTATCTTTCTTTCTTTCCTTCTGCCTTTCTTTCTCTTTCTTTTGCTCTCTTTCTTTCCTTCTTTCTTTCTCTTTCTTTCTTTCTTTCTTTCTTTCTTTCTTTCTTTCTTTCTTTCTTTCTCTCTTTCTGAGTATATACTAAAGTGTTCTCCAATATGAACTGAATAACTTCCTAAGTTACATGTTTTCTAATTGCTTGATTTGTATCCTCTTGTGCAAAGAACAGAAGGAAGGAAGGAAGGAAGGAAGGAAGGAAGGAAGGAAGGAAGGAAGGGTTAAAGCTGTTCTCAATGTCTTTGACACTTTCTACTCAGAGTATCAATAAATCAACACAAACCTGGCTTGTCTCTTTCTTTATCTGCTTCTCTCTATTTCTCTGTCTCTCTCTTCCTCCCTCCAATTCCTCTTTCCTCTTCTTGCAAGACTAAAAGAAATGTGTATTTTACACCTACTCTCTCATTGGTTCACCTTTTTAGTACATTACTGAAGCTTAAAATATGAGAAAGGAGACAGAAGTTCTCAAAGCTCTTGGTCTAAGTGTCTAAAGGGTTTTATGGTAAATCATTCAGAGGTACATGGATAAGTTAGCAGCTCAGAATCAAATCAACTCCACTCTAAGGAAACCCGGTGCCAGAGGCGAGTGACCCAGAAAGTCAGAATTGAAGAGGTCATCTTACAATAAGCTCCTCTGGGTTTGTTGGCTTTTTGTGTATATATAAAGAACACGGTGTGGAGGGTAGACTCGAGGCTGGTACATGAAGAGAAATGAACATGTTGGAGGCCCCAAATCCTTAGATGGTGATGACTACTTCAAGGGCCATTTCCATCATCCAGCCAAGCAGATACATGCTGCTGTTATTCTGTGCTGCCATCCGGTGTCCATTTGGTAGAATGTCAAGCTGTTGCCTGTGCCCAGGGCTTTTATTATTTTGGTTTTACTTTGTTTCACATTCTTCCATTTCTTTCACTTTACAACTCACAACTTGCTTTTAGTAAATTATGCGAAGTATTCCACTTTCCTAAAATACCCTGGCAATTGCCTGTATCAAAATCAGTTGTTCTGATACGAATTTACGTCTGGCTTTGGAATTATAGTTAGAACCTTTCATCCTATTAGATGGCATGTGCTTTGTCAAAATGTAAAACATGACTTCATTTCTTGCCCGTGAATCTATTTTCTGCATTGAATGACTAGCTGTGATTCTTCACTGACTACCTCTAAGTCTGGGTAGGGACCTGCTCAATCCAGGGACTACTGACTCCTAGTTTCCTAAGCTACATGCTTTCTTACAGCTTAAATTTTGTCCTCTTGTGAAAAAAAGGAAGGGAAAAAGGAAGGAAGGAAGGAAGGAAGGAAGGAAGGAAGGAAGGAAGGAAGGAAGGAAGGAAGGAAGTTAAAACTGTTCTCCATGCACCAATGTTATGATGAAGCTTTAGCTGCTCCCCACTGATGTAGGATTGGTCTGCAGAAGGTGACACAGAAGACTGGAATCACCAATACAGGCAGTGCTGCTTCTGGGAGAAAGAGGTCCAATGCTTTTCCAAGAGTCCGTTTTCCACTTCTAACTCCTGCCATGAGGCTAGGCATGAGAGTATGCATAAGAGGAAGGTTCACAGTTCTGCTCCAGAGACAGCTGATTCTTCAGAATAGGGGTGGGTTTGGGGGGTAAATCCCTAAATCTCTCCTGCATGACTGTGTGCCCTTAGGTAGGACACAGTCTCAGTAAGTGTCATTTTTTTTCTCAGTTATACTGACACTTCATTCACCGAGAAGAGCTCCTAAAAGGAATGGATTCTTTCTAATATTTAGAGTCTGTCTTCTAGTCAGTGCTATAAATCCTTGAAGTCTGTTTATCTTTTATCTTTTACTTACTATCTTTAATTTTGTAGTCTGCTGTTAGAATTATGTGGCATAAAGTGTGTGCTAACACGTTGCCTAAATTGTTAGAATACAGGATGTATATGAAATACCAGTTGGCCTTCTGTGTACCAAGTGGGAGCCAAAGCAATGCTCTAGCTGCCAGTATTGACAGGTTTCAGAAAGAGAGAAGAATCTCAATTATCTGGAAAGATGATTAATCCTCCTCAAAAGAATAAGAAAACATAGTAAGAAAGCCCAATTAGATGACATCTCCTCACGAACTACAAATGGTTTTAATAAATTGAAATCAGCTAAGATTATGTTGCCAACATTGATGGTACCCTCAATCAACTTAGTACTGTATAAATCTTTTTAAAAAGCAGCATAAGGACACAGGTTGCTTATATGACGAGGTATGTTTTCAGGAAAATTGGACTTGACATTAAATGCTCATGTGGTCTTAAGTTGGCTATCTAATAAATTCTCTGGGACTAGTTTTCTGTATGAGCACACAGGGACCTTAGTACCTGTGTTCTTTTTGTTCTAAGAGTATAAACGTAAGCTAGACTATTAAACTTTTACTAATTGCTTAAAATAATCATGTCAATGATATTTTTAAAGGAAAATCATGAGAGAAATTGATGTAAAAAGGGGTCTTAAATTTATCAACTTCCTTTTTATTATTTCTTTTGACATGAAATGAATTTCAAGCTGAAGAATTCAGCTTTCCTCTTCATTCTGACAATGAAGATGATGTTTAAGATTGACAAAGCCAAGCCAGACATAGGTGTTACAGATGGTCACATGACTAAGCTTCCCAGATCTTTGTCCTTAGGCGCGGGTGCTCGTTCCTTCGAGTTTACCTAGCAGGGATACATAGAAAGTCTTACAACAGAAGGATGACGTAACCGAAATTTATGGACTTCCTGCCTAATCTGCTCCAGTTAGAAGTTGAAAGAATAGAAGTGTTTTTTCAGCAAGTTCTATAAATGATCAACATCTGAAACAGATTCAAACCAGAACCATTTCTCTAGGAACTTCTATAGATAGGAAGCAAATACGGCGTACGAGCAGCCTGCCAGAAGATAGAAATTGTAGTGAGAGGCAGAGCAGGTGCTTTAAATATGGGTCCGTCATGTGTTAGGATTCCTCACACTCTGAGCACATGTGGTCAGAAGGACTACGACAGAGACGACTAGTCTTGACCAGAGGACCTAGTACACTAATACCTCTCCTAGTACACTAATACCTCTCACTCTTCTTTTTGGAGTCATCAGATACCACATAAATGGAGGGTTACTACTGATTCAATTCATTAATACGCCTGGTATCTACAAAAGCAAATGTGGGCTTGTCCCGACAGAAAATAATTTGATTGAGGCACTGACTGAAGATGGAAGACATACATCTGGAGAAAAGTGGGTCTGACAGTGTGGTGTCACATATAATGAAAATCTGTATGTGTTTATTGCAGATTTGTTTAATCTGGTCTTTCTTTTTTAATACAATAGTGTAAGGTTAAGAAAGCCTCAGAAGAGGTGGAAAGATGGCCTAGGGGTTAAGAGCACTGACTACTCTCCCAGAGGTCCAGAGATCATTTTCCAGCAACCACATGGTAGCTCACAACCATCTGTAGTGGTATCTGATGCCCTCTTCTGGTGTGTCTGAAGAGAGAGCTACAGTGTACTCACATACATCAAATAAATAAATAAATCTAAAAAAAAAAGGAAGGAAGGAAGGAAGGGAGGAAGGAAGGAAGGAAGGAAGGAAGGAAGGAAGGAAGGAAGGAAGGAAAGAAGAGAAAAAAGAAAGCTTCAAGAATCTGGAGAGATGGCTCAGTGCTTAGGAGCACTGGCTGCTTTTCCAGAGGACCACGTTTCGTTAGCAACACCAATATGGTTGCTCACACTATACTTAATTCCAGTTCAGAAACCTTCTTCTGGCTCTGCAGGCACAAGGTATATGCATACACATCCTGGCATAACATGAATACACATAACCTAAAACTAAATAAAACTTAAAAAGGAAAGCTTCGGGAAAGTACGACCAACCCTATTCTTTCTGGCATTATTAGCCACACCAAATCAAAACTGCCTGTGTAATGAAAGCTCTAGATTCTAAAAAAAGTGGAAATAAATCACACAAAATCTGGTGTATATAGATACATGGCGATACATCACATTGGCATATTTTGTATGGCTTTCTATTTATCTGAATGTAGGCCTTTTTGAAAACTTTTCTGCGACACTTTTTGTAAAATCAAAAAAATAATTGTATTTTTTTAAAAAAAAGTTAAACTTGAGAAAATGTTAGCAATATAATTTACCAAATAAAAACTTGTGCATGTCACTCTTATTGATGATAGTTTTGCCACCCATGAAAGAAAACCTTTACTGACACTGATACACACATTAACTACAGAAGCAATAGTGTGTTCAGTTGAGGGACTAAGAAATACAAAGGGAAGGAAAAAGCTCTCACCTCCTTGCTTAACTATGACTAGATAGAGACTCTTTGCCCAGCCAAAGTGCTCATTGGTTAAATAAATGTCCATTTAGCTCCTAGACTCTCCAGGTCTCTGTGGTAGGCTCTGAAAACATTCCAATAATGTTGAAATAATTTCTTTGCCTGGGGGTTTGTATTTTAATGAAGGCAATGAAAGTGGAGAAATTTGAAGTTTTTTTTTTCTTTAATTCATCATCTTACATGTCATGGATGTACTTTGAGGGAAGCAATATTTGGACTTCTGATGGATGGAATTAATAATCAGAAGGGAATGAGCTGGATGAGAATGGTCCTAGGTAAATTACATGGCATGGAGTAAAGTATATATTATGGACAACATTGAAATCTTCCCACATCCATATTCTTCAACCCAGGGCTCATTCTTCTGATATACAATTGTAATTTGAGTTCTGGTTTTAGCAGAACTACCAAGTAATGTGCCATCCACATTAATGGTCAGAGCCTTGGAAACCTGGAACCCGTTTAAAATAAATATAAATTTGTAAAAATAAGCATGCCTAGGCAAAGGTTATGTGTAAAATTTTGAAATTTTATGAAAGTATATTGTTAAAATGTACTACAGAAGAGATACTATAAAAGAATGTATGTAAAGTTGGTTCTCTTAATCGTTGGCACGTTCATGAGACAGAAGAGAAAGCATGCAATTCTTCCCCTTTGTAATTCTTTGATTGCTGATATCAAGAGCGGTTGGACTTAAAGAATGATGGGTGATCTGGTCACTCTTTCAGATTCTGAGATATGCTACATTGGTAAAAAGGAGAGATGGAGTGGCCTCCCACACTTACAGCTTCTGTCCTGGGGAGAGGCGCATGTGTGGATATACAAACCATGGACATTGATTAAAGAGTATCAAGGCAAATTTACAAGCTGAGGAAAAAAAAATTTATGTTTCACAAATTTTTAAATTCTACAGTATTTTTATTATTATCTGAATTTGTTTTACCACCTACCAGATTGAAATAGATTTCTAGAAAATTTCATTAAAAAAATAGTCTGCACTCACTACAAAGTCCCTGATACGTCTGTTAGATGTTCTTTCTACTCATGGTGCACTCATCTGTTTCTCCCCTCAGGAAAAACTGGTCTACTTCCTGGATTGTTCTTTCTGGCCGGAAAATTGAATTTTATAAAGACCCCAAGCAGCAAGCTCTTCCTAACATGGTAAGTTGTTCTCTGTTTTGCTACCGTCTTTTCAGAAATAGCCTTGAAGCGAATGTGTGGTTTCATCAGACTTCACACTGGAGCCCCTGTGCTACCAACATCTGAAGGCGGATGGAGGAAATGACTCAGTAACCTTTTAATCAGATGGATGGAAAATAGAACATAGTGTCTGTTTTATTAAGCACTGCATTTGGAGACGGTTCCTGAATGAGATGGATAGTGGGCCGCTCTCTGGTAATGTGAAGGTAACACTCTAAATTAAGGTGCCATTTATAAGTGCTTTATTCTTATTTATGAAATAATCACTAAATGCTGCTACTTTCCCAAATAATGCATTATAAAGCATGTTATAAAATGCATTAGTAATAAATGTTTAACGGATGAGACTATGGGAGGCTGCTTTAAAGAATATTGTAAGACGTAAATCGTATTAAACCATGTATGTGCGTCTTTAATACATGGATTTAAGTTGTTATCTTGTGTCCTATAAAGTGCCTCACACATTAATAAATAATAATAAACTGTTCATAAGTGGCACCTTAATATAGGGTGTTACCAATGAGAAAACATTCTCAGCTAACGAAGTGATTTTTTATCTTAGTCTAACTACGCCATTCACTATATCCAGCTAACCTTGCTGAACACTTCTTATGACTACACCTAATCAGCTTAATGCAATTTCTGTAACTCATAGTTATTGCATAGTGAGATTTTCAGAATTGCTTTATTATACCTGAAGGAAGGCATCACAGGCTATAGAGATACGGCAGCTATAGCAGGAGCAGTTTGGAGTTACTTGCTGGTGAAACCTCCATAGCAAAACCCAGTTGCCTAAATATGACATCTACCATGAGGTGCAAGAAAGCCTGGGTAGACTGTCTGTCAGCCATGATCAGGGAGGACTCCAGGCCATAAGGAATTAATCTTTCTCAGCCTATTGCTCTGATACATGGTAGGATAAGTGGTGTTCTGGTGGGAAGGAACCATAACAAACTAGTTTATATTTGACAGGTGACAAACTAATGACAAGTTCTTTGCTCTAGAGTCATTGTCATATTTGCTATACAATTCTCCTTTAATAGAAAACAGGACCTATAACTAAGAGATGTCTTTTAAAGAAGCAAAATTTAGCAAGAACAAAGGATCGCATTTAACTTGTTCCTCATAACTGAAATCGCCTTTGTCTGCAAGTGGCTTACTGATTTTGGAGCCTCAGTAAGGTCCAATCTAAAAAAACTAATTACGAATAAATTAAAAATATCTTAGGCCTTTGGATTTTAAATTGCTTCAAACCCGTTTTGGGGCTCTGTTTTGTTTTTAATTTTTGGCTACAATAAAGTTGAGATAATATTTGAGGAAACATAAAACACCATGTAGGGCTGGGCACAATACAGCCTCTTGCAGAGCCTTTGTCTTCTCTTTGAATGGGTTCTACAGGGAAGGTAGGAGGTGGGAAGCCAGCCTGGATGGGCTTGGCTACTAAGAAGATGATCTTTGTCCTGCTGAGGGAGAAGAATCCTGCAGGAGCTGAGTCACGTGGGAATGTGGGAATAATGGGAGGGATTAATTCCATACTAAAGCGTTTACTTTATTATTTTTAATCTCCTCATCCCAGGATATACAATTCTCTCAGCTGTTTAATTACACAAAGGTGAAAGAAAGCTCACTTTTCCACTGCCAACAAACCATGCAGGTTAGCTCACTAATTGTACGCCTCTGATTCAACCTTCAGAATTGTCACAAACTGACAATGGATTTGATTTGTAGAAGAAATTCACTGACTTTTTTTTTTTTTTTTTGGCAGTTCTTATTTATTACTTCTGGCTGCATTTTCAGTGTGCTTAGTTTATTTCAAGCACACATTGTCTTCAAAGCAAATTCTGGGTAGGGGCTAACTGTTCTGTGGTAATGGGGAAGAGAATTACAGATCTGTGTTTGTACCGCATGAATTGTCTTGCTAGTCAACTTCTTGGATTCATTTCTAACCAAGTATTAAAGGCCTAGTGGGATAGCTGCATTTACCAACTAGAGTCTCAGAGAAATGATACAATGGTTGCCAGGCCTTGATTAAAGATGCTGTGGTTTTTTTTTTTTTTTTCTGGAAAGGATTTATATTCAAGTTTCTAAATTTTCCTTACACCCCTTAGCCGAGTCCTAGTGTTCTCTCTGATTCTGAGGAAAAGCCTGTCCTCTCCTCCATCAGGCCTGGGGAAGCTGCCATAAGTGGTCTAAAGAATACATTGTGTTGTAGTCTTTCAGAGCCATCTTAATATATGTAAATATGTGGGGCAGAAAGGATGGCTTAGTGGTTAAGAATATTGTCTACTCTCTCCCAGGACCCAGGTTCAGTTCCCAGTAGCCACATGGCAACTCACTACCATCTGTAATACTAATTTCAGAGACTTTTATGTCCCTGGTGTTCACTGACATCAGGCATACATGTGATACACATACATGCAAGCAAAAGTCTCATATGCATAAAATAAAAATAAGTAAATATTCAAAAGATGATTAATTAAAATACCAAAACATTTTATTTGGTGTAAAATATAGAAGGCAGCAGTATAGTTAAGACATTATTGTTCCATATTAATTTTATACAAATTGTTTCACAAATTTGTAGAATATATATATATTCTATATATATATTAGAGAGAGATCAAGAGAGAGGGAATCTCACCGCATAACATTCGCTGGCCTGGACCATCTTGCTGTGTAGATGTCTTGAATTTACAGAAAACAATCTGCCTCTGCCTCCTGAGTGCTGGTATTAAAAGCCTGCACCACCATGTCTGCCTAGAAAAAGGGTATAAACTTAAAACAATTACTGTTATGCAAGGCTTTTATAAAGAGAAAAGCTATGTCACAACTTGATTGAGCAGCTATCCACCTGGGACTCATGTACCTTTCTGGATGCCCATGAGTATTTCCAGACCCCATCTTCTTCTGTGCATCTTCACTACTGCTGTTTGACGAGTCATCTCACAGACTGTGCTGATGGATCCCACAGTCCACATTTGGCAAACTTTTTTCTCACTGAAGTGTTTTCCATTTCTGTCTGTCTTTTCCACTTAGGGCTGTTGTAACAGCGTATCACTGATGGCACATCTTAAACAGCAGACATTAAACTCTCGTGATTTTAGAGTCTGGAAAGTTCAGAATAGTGGACCGATTGTCACTGGTAGATCTAGCGTTCAATGAGGATGCTCTTCCTATGTGGGTCTCCTCTCACTGTTGTAGTCCCACAGGTAGCCAGCAGAACACTAAAGCTTTGCAGTTCTGAGAAGATCCCAACTGCAAAACCAGCTTCTACGCCATGACAAAAGTTTAGGATTCTCATCTGAACAACTCAGTTCTATAGCAATATTCTAGTCACATTTTTATCCTGAAAGATACACAGGATCACCTGGCTTTGGTTCCTCAGTGACTTGATAAAAGAAACAGAGGACTATTTCAGGGTTTTGGGAAAGAAGATCAAACAGTAACTGATCACCTACTGTCAGCATTTTATAACAGAAGGACCCTATAAATTGCTACCATCTGAGCACCTAGGTGGGAAACAGTATAGAATGGAAATCAGCCTCTACAGAGAAAGGAGCCCATCTGCTTTCTACCTGCACCATCCTAGTTCCTGCATACTTACTTCACCTCAGAGGAGAACATGGCCAGTGGCGGATGCTTCACTTACTATAGTCCTGAATACACTCTAGAAGTCTTCCTTGTTTTCAGATGTAGCCCATTTTATAGTCTCTTATTTTTAGTCTAAGTTTTAGCTAAACCATGTTAAAATTTCTTACTATATTCTCTGAATACCTTCATTTCTTTTATCTCCCCCTCTCTCTTTTTCTCTCCCTCTCTCTCTCTTTCTCTCTCTTATATTTTTGTCTTCTTGAGCTGAGTTCAGAGTACTTTTTTTTGTGTGTGTCTTCCAGTTCTTTATTTCCATCTCCCTGTGTGAAAAATATTTTTTCCCTAATTTCAAATAATATAGTTCTCACTTCTGGGAGTTTGGTTTTTTTTTTTTTAATTTATTCTGTCAGCTGGCAGGGCTACTTGTTTGCTGCAGGTATTCCATTTTATTTTTTGGTATAACCAGGAGGAACAGTGTTTTTATGACCTGTCTTGTGATCTAACAGCAGTTGCTCCTGGCCTCACTGTGTTATGTATCTCTGCTCCCTCTCACTCCTGTTGCTGTGGTTTCTGAATGCCTTTCTGTGGCTGAGCACTAATCACTGAGATTGAAATATGATCATGGGAGGTTCCCTGTGGCTTGGAGTAAATGTGTCCTATGTCCTGGAGCATTTTCAAAAGGGTTGTAAGACAGTGACTGCTTATCTCAGATGGGGTAGTATAGTCTCAGGTTGTATCTGTGTAATGGCAGAAACACTATAACTCCTCAGAGACCAGTTTTTTTCGACTCTTTCCACATTGTAGCTTACCCAACACTGTGTTTCTGTATTTAGAAACCAGACACACACACACACACACACACACACACACAGAGAGAGAGAGAGAGAGAGAGAGAGAGAGAGAGAGAGAGAGAGGCAGAGACAGAGACAGAGACAGAGACAGAGACAGACACACAGAGAGAAACAGAGATACAGAGACAGATAGAGAGATACAAAGACAGAGAGAGACAGAAAGCAGTTTCTGTCTTGGTTCAGGTTTTACTGCTGTGAACAGACACCATGACCAAGGCAAATCTTATAAGAACAATATTTAACTGGGGCTGGCTTACAGGTTCAGAGATTCAGTCCATTATCACCAGTGCAAGAGGATGGCAGCATCCGGGCAGACATGGTGCAGGCAGAGAAGAAAGTTCTGCTACTTCATCTGAAAGCTGCTAGGAGAAGACTGTCTTCCAGGCAGCTAGCAAGAGGGTATTAAATCCCATGCCCATACTGACACACCTACTCCAACAAGGCCACACATCCTAATAGTGCCACTCCCTGTGCCAAGCATATACAAACCATTACAGTTTCAATACTTGTTCTTGCTCATCCTTTCAAAAGTTCTGGGGAAGGACTTTGTTCTATTACACTGTGAGGTAGAACAAAGTTCAAATGTATAGTATAAATAAATGACCTCAGAAGACAATGAAGTTATATCATTTTGATACTCAGTTTCCTTGTCTGTTTTAGAGTCCCACCTCATACACCCAAATAAAAACTTTATCATGACCTTTCCTCTGTCATTTCAGACGTTCAATTCTGAAGAAATTTTTAAAAGATATTTTTTAATCCAACAGTTTTCATTGTTTTCAGTGGGAGAGTTGATCCAAATAACATTTCGACTCATTATAATCTACTTTGCTTTAATGTGAGTATGCAGTCAGTTAATCAGGTTTGTGCTATT
This sequence comes from Rhabdomys pumilio, assembly GCA_030674055.1. Taxonomy (NCBI): domain Eukaryota; kingdom Metazoa; phylum Chordata; class Mammalia; order Rodentia; family Muridae; genus Rhabdomys; species Rhabdomys pumilio. Next base: position 116,162,016 of record JANHMN010000002.1, read on the forward strand.
TATATCAGCCTTGGTGGGAAAAGGCTTCATCAGAATATGTATTGAAATCCCACAATGAACAGCTTGCTCGTTAAGGCTGCATATAAGGCATAGAGATATAATCAAGATAGAGACTTTGCCTTAGCAAATCTGTGCCAATAACGATGAGATGAAACAGGAAACAGAATAGATGTTTGTTTCTGTGTTTGTTTCTTTCTCTTCTATTTTTTTTCTTCAAGGTTTAAAGGAAGAAGTGCTAACATCTGTGAAGGACTTGAATTGGTCCTTGAGAGATGGCTGTCACTTCTGCATATAGGTAGTTGCAGGCAGAAAACACTGGGAAATGAAAACCATGAAAAATGACTAAGAATGGATGGAATACATTCACTACAAAACAAATGAACTTCTTTATCCAGTTGAAATACAGGATAAAATAGGCCTTAAGGGGACAAGCTGTGAGCTTGTCCATGTGCTACGAGGGCAAGGGTCTAAAATGTGATATTGCTATATAATTCAGGCATCTCTATCACAGAATAAACTAAATGACTTTTCTTTGAACATATACTGACAATGACATGTGTGATAAGTCTGAAAGAAGCTGAATTTATAGTGGGACCCAAACAAGAGGGAAACGATTCTCCTAGGGTCATGGGTCACCCTCCATTCAAGACTAAAATCTTTGCTTCAAATAGGAACACTGGCTGCTATTGTCTCAGCTCCTGATGCCAGTTGAGTTTTCCTCCAAAACTTTGACTAAAACATTGACTAAAAATATATATTGTATTTTTCTGATGTAGGTTTAGAATTTTGTTCCTGGACAATTTCATTGAACTCTCTTAGCTCATTCCCAAGTTCACACATAGGTACTTGCTGTGTTTTGTGACTTTAGACTTCCTGTTTGATATATGGAGAAACACCTGACTGCGTTCATGAGACAATAGAGATGGGCATGCTTGATTAATCAAGTCCTATGCATGAACAGCCTTGTAAAGAGGAGTCTTAAGAATGTATTTATTCTTTCACAGTTTCACACACCTATAGTATACTTTGATCATAATCCCACTGTCAGGTTTTCTTACCCTTTCTCTCTCCCACTGAACCACTTACAGTATATAAGAGCACCAATAAGACCCCTCTTGCTTTTGTATACTTTCTTGGTTTTTTTTTGTTTTGTTTTATTGAATATTTTATTTACATTTCAGATGTTATCCTCTTACCCCATTCCCCCCCCACCCAGGAACTCCCTATCCCATCTCCCCTGCTCCTACTTCTATGAGGATGTGCCCCACCTCCCCATACTCCCACCTCCCCACCCTCAAATTCCCCCTTCCCCCAACTGAGCGTCCAGCCTTCATGGAACCAAGGATCTCCTTTCATACCTATGCATGACAAGGCCATTCTCCCTTACATATACAGTTGGAGTCATGGGTCCCTCTTAATGTTCTCCCAGGCTGGTGGTTTAGACCCTGGGAGCTCTGGTTGGTTGGTATTGTTGCTCTCCTTATGGGGTCACAAACCCTTTCAGCTCCTTCAGTCTTCTCTCTAACTCCTCCATTGGGAACCCCATGACATTTCAATGATTAGCTGTGAGCATCTGCCTCTGAATATGTCAGACTCTGCCAGATCTCTAAGGAAACAGCTATATCAGGGTCCTGTCATCATGCACTTCGTGACATCCACATCAGCATCTACCTTTGGTGACTGCACCTGGGATGGATACACAGGTGGAACAGTCTTCAGACAGGCCCTCCTCCAGTTTTTTGTCCCACACTTTGTCTCCATATTTGTCCCTTGAATATTTTGTTACTCCTTCTAAGAAGGACCAAAGCACCCACACTTGGTCTTCTTTCTTCATGAGCTTCATGTGGTCTGTGAGTTGAACCTTGGGTATTTCAAGCTTCTGGGCTAAATTATCAAATTATCAGTGAGTGAATGCCATTTGAGTTCTTTTGTGATTGGGTTATCTCACTCAGGTGATATTTTTTAGTTCCATCCATTTACCTACGAATTTCTTGAATTCATTGTTTTTAATATCCAATATATACAAAGAACTCAAGAAATTAGACTCCCAACAATCAAATAAGCCTACTTAAAATGGGGTACAGAGCTAAACAAAGAATTCTCAACCAGTAGAAATGGCTAAGATAAAAAACTCAGGTGATAGTAGATGCTGTTGAGAATGTGGAGAAAGAGGAACACTCCTCCATTGTTGGTGAGATTGCAAGATGGTGCAATCACTGGAAATCAGTCTGGTGGTTCCTCAGAAAATTGGACATATCATTACCTGAGGACCCAGCTATACCACTCCTGGACATATACCCAGAAGATGCTCCAACATATAACAAGGACACATGCTCCTCTATGTTCATAGCAGCCTTATTTATAATAACCAGAAGCTGGAAAGAAACCAGATGTCCTCCAACAGAGGAATGGATACAAAAAAATGTGGTACATTTACACAATGGAGTATCCTTTCTTGTATGTGAGCAACTTTTCTCAATTGGGTTCACCTACAAAAGTATGGTCGGTGGTTATTTATTTGAACAAGGGCAATGTACCAGTGGCTACACCACTGAGGAATTTGACTCCCTTGCTTAACAACCATTAAATGCCTAGAGCTCTTAGGGAGAGGCAGAACTTTATGAACTCCTTAGGAAAGGACTTCTGAATAGGATTCCTTCTAGTTGCTCCAGAAATAACAACAACAACTGATAAAAGAATGAATAACTGTTTAAATGTAGAGACCCCACTCACTTATTTATTCTATGAATAATCAATAAGTCCTACCAGGCATCACATGATCATTTTAATCAAAGAGAAATCTAAATAAATAATATATGACTCTTTCTTTCACAGTGTGGTGATATGGTAGAAATGACAGGCCCATAAATAAGCCTATTAGAATAAACTATGACTGTGCTATAAGTGTAAGAATGCCAGCTCCACACCAGGGCTTCTCAGGTATACAGGAATATAAAATGAGCATACAAATCAAAAGTTCACTGATAATAAATCAGAGAAATTTATTTTATCACAATTCTTTGGTATGCATATAATTTTACTGTTTATTAAAATAGGAGCAAATTTGCATAATAAGATGTATGTGGTTTTTTTTTAACATAAAAAACTAAATCTTGGTTGAGGACTTGATACTATAAGATCTAGAGCATTTTTGTGAGACTTACTTGATGTTTTGCTTTTATAATTATCAGTTCTGAGGATGCCAGTTTGTATAAATAGGTAGTTCAAATTAGCAGAAGTACTATTTAGAGACATTTTGGAAAGAGGTAGAAATTTTGTTACACTCTTATGGTCAAAATTCTTTTTGTGATTATATTAAAATAAAATTCAATTAAACAAATCAAAGTTGAGTTTTATAAAAATCAAGCCCTGAACAAACAATTCAGTTCAGGGGTTCATTAATTTTATACTAACCTGAGAATGATAGGAAAGTGTGAGTAGCCAGTTTTCATAAGACTCCTCTCGTGTTTCTGTGAGGACAGGGCCCTTTAGTATGTCCTGTGAGGCCGCCATCACTCATTATACCAGCCTCAAATGTCAGCTGAATGGTCTCAGGCAGCTTCTGCTGGCTGTAGGGGTGTGAATGCATGTGCATTGTAGAGTGCTCATGTGTGCTGCAAGCTCAGAAGAAGCAAGGTTGAGGTGAAGACCTGTGTGACACAGCACAGGCAGATGTTGCCAAAAACCATCATCACTGCAATTTCATTTTGAAATATTTTTTTCATTGCACATCCAAAAGCAAAACTAGTCAAATTTCTCATGAACTCCCCCTCTCTAATTCAGTGTTCTATTGCTGTGAAGAGACACCATGACTACTGTAATTTATATAAAGGAAAACATATAATTGGGGCTGGCTTACAGTTTCAGAGGTTCAGTCTATTATCATCATGGTAGAAAACATGGTGCCACACAGGTAGATATGGTGCTAGCATGGTAGCCTAGAGTCATGCATCACAATCAGTAGAGAGCAGGAAAAACATGCCACACTAGGCATGCTTGACCTTCTGAGACCTCAGAGCTCACTTCCAGTGACACACTTCCTTCAACAAAGCTGCATCTCCTAAAAGTGACACTCTCTATGGAGCTTTGGAGGTTTTCAAATCACCACATCTACAATCACTTCCTTGATAGTTTAAAAAACTGTACTCTAGCTGCTGGGACAGAATCCTAGCTGGTCTGCGCCCTAGAAGACATTATATCCTGAGTCATACTTGATGATTCATTGCACTCATCGCAGTGGCCTTCTAGCTGTTCTGCTCCTGAGAAGACATCATATCCTGACCCATACTTGAGAATTCACTGCACTCAGAGCAGTTACTCTGCAACTAACTCCACAACACCCAGAGGAAGCTGGACTTCCAGGAGCTTTAATACACACAGGATCATAGGATTTCAGGATCGCAGAGGCAACCTGACTCCCAGGAGCTCTTACACCTAGGATTTCAGGATCACAGGATCACAGAGACAGCTGGACTCTGAGAAGTTCTGACACAACCAAGATAACAGGACAGACAGGCTCCAGTCAGAGACAGTGAGTACAAGTACCACTAGAGATAACCAGATGGCAAAAGGCAAGTGCAAGATATAAGCAATAGAAAACAAGGTTACCTGGCAGCATCAGAACCCAGTTCTCCCACCAGAGTAAGCCCTGGACATCCCAACACACCAGAAAAGCAAGATTCAGAGTTAAAATCACTTTTCATGATGATGATAGAAAACATTAAGATGGACATAAATAACTCCCTTAAAGAAATACAGAAGAACACTAGTGAGCAGGCAGAAGCCCTTAAAAAGAAAGCACACAAAAAATAACCTTAAGGAATTACAAGAAAACACAACTAAGCAGGTGAAAGTATTAAACAAAACCACCCAGGACATAAAAATAGAATTAGAAACAATAAAGAAATCACAAAGGGAGACTACCCTGGAGATAGAAAACCTAGTAATGAGATCAAGAGTCATAGACATAAGCATCACCAATAGAATACAAGAGATAGAAGACAGAATGTCAGGTGCAGAAGATACCTTGGAAAACATTGACACAACTGTCAAATAAAATGCAAAATGCAAAAAGCTCCTAACCCAAAACATCCAGAAAATCCAGGACACAATGAGAAGACCAAATCTAAGGATAATAGGTATAGATGAGAGTGAAGATTCCCAACTTAAAGGGCCAGTAAATATCTTCAACAAAATTATAAAAGAAAGCTTTTCTAACCTAGAGAACGAGATTCCCATGAACATACAAGAAGCCTACAGACCTGCAAATAGACTAGGTCAGAAAAGAAATTTCTCCCATCAGATAATAATCAAAACATCAATGCACAAAACAAAGAAAGAATATTAAAAGCAGTAAGGGAAAAACGTCAAGTAACATATAAAGTCAGACCTATAATTACACCAGACTGCTCACCAGAGACCATAAGAGCCAGAAGATCCTGGACAGATGTCATATAGACCCTAAGGGAACACAAATGCCAGCACAGAGTACTTTACCCAGCAAAACTCTCAATTACCATAGACGGAGAAATCAAGATATTCCATGACAAAACCAAATTTACACAATATCTATGCACACATCCAGCCCTACAATGAATAATAGATAGAAAACTCCAACAGGAGGGAAACTACAACCTAGAAAAAACAAGAAAATAGTCTTCCAATAAACCCCAAAGAAGATAGTCATACAAACATAATTCCACCTCTAATAACAAAAATAACAGGAAGCAACAATCACTTTTCCTTAATATCTCTTAACATCAATGGACTCAATTCCCCAATAAAAAGACAAAAACTAATGGACTGGCTATGTATACAGGACACAGCATTTTGCTGCATACAGAAAACACACCTCAGTGACAAAGACAGACACTACCTTAGACTCAAAGGCTGGAAAACAATTTTCCAAGCAAATGGTCCCAGGAAACAAGCTAGAGTAGTCATTCTAATATCAAATAAAATTGACTTTCAACCAAAAATTATCAAAAAAGATGAGGAAAAACACTTCATACTCATCAAAGGAAAAATCTACCAAGATGAACTCTCAAATCTATGCTCCAAATACAAGGGCACACACATTCATAAAAGAAACTTTACTAAAGCTCAAAGCACACACTCCATCCCACTCTCAGCAATGGACAGATCATGGAAACAGAAACTAAACAGAGACACAGTGAAACTAACAGAAGTTATGAATCAAATGGATTTAATAGATATTTATAGAACATTTCTTCCTAAAACAAAAGCATATACCTTCTGCACATGGTACCTTCTCCAAAATAGACCATAAAATTGGTCACAAAACAGACCTCAACAGATACAAGATTGAAATGATCTCATGCATGCTATCAGATTACCATGGACAAAGGCTGGACTCAAATAACAACAAAAACAATGAAAAGCCCACATACACGTGGAAACTGAACAACGCTCTACTCAATGATAACTAGGTCAAGAAAGAAATAAAGAAATTGAAGACTTTTTAGAATTTAATGAAAACGAGGGCACATCATAACAAAACTTATGGGATACAACAAAAGCAGTGCTAAAAGGAAAACTCATAGCTCTGAATGCCTACAAAAAGAAACTGGAGGGAGAATACACTAGCAGCTTGAGAGCATACCTGAAAGCTCTAGAAGAAAAAGAAGCAAATACATCCAAGAGAAATAGACAGCAGGAAATTATCAAAATTGGGGCTGAAATCAACCAAGCAGAAACAAAAAGAACTATACAAAGAATGAACAAAAGTAGAAGCTCATACTTTGAGAAAATCAACACGATAGATATACACTTAGCCAGACTAACTAGAGGGCACACAGACAGTATTCAAATTGATAAAATCCTAACTGAAAGGAGAGACATAACAACAGCAACTGAGGAAATTCAAAAAATCTTCAGATCCTACTACAAAAGCCTATACTCAACAAAACTAGAAAATATGGATGAAATAGACAATTTTCTAGATAGATGTCAGGTAGCAAAGTTAAATCAGGAGCACATAAACCATCTAAACTTTCCCATATCTCATACAGAAATACCAGCAGTCATTAAAAATCTCCAAACAAACAAAAAAAAAGGCCTGGGACCAGAGAGTTTTAGTGCAGAATTCTATCAGACTTTCAAAGAAGACCTAATAACAACTCTCTTCAAACTATTCCACAAAAATAAAAACAGAGGGAATACTACCCAGTTTATTCTATGAAGCCACAATTACGCTCATACATAAACCACACAAAGACCCAACAAAGAAAGAGAACTTTAGACCAATCTCCCTTATTAATATCTATGCAAAGGTACTCTATAAAATTCTCACAAACCAAATCCAAGAACACATCAAAACAATCATCCATCATGATCAAGTAGGCTTTATCCCAGGAATGCAGGGATGGTTCAATATACGTAAATCCATCAACGTAATCCACTTTATAAGCAAACTCAAAGAAAAAAAATTACACAATCATCTCAGTAGAAACAGAGAAAGCATTTGAAAAAATTCAATACCCCTTCATGATAAAAGTCTTGGAAAGATCAGGAATTCAAGGCTCAAACATAAACAGTAAAAGCAATCTACAGCAAACTAGTAGCCAACATCAAACTAAATGGAGAGAAATTTGAAGCAATCCTACTAAAATTAGGGACTAGACAAGGCTGTCTACTCTCTCCCGACCTATTCAGTAGCCAGAGAAATTAGAAAACAAAAGGAGGGTAAAGGGATAAAATAGGAAACAATGAAGTAAAAATATCACTATTTTCAGATGATATGATAGTATACTTAAATGACCCCAAAATTCCACCAGAGAACTCCTAAACCTGATAAATAATTTCAGCAAAGTTTCTGGTTGCAAAATCAACTCAAACAAATCAGTAGCTTTCCTCTACTCAAAAGATAAACAGGCTGAGAAAAAAATTAGGGAAATGACACCCTTCACAATAGTCACAAGTAATATAAAATACCTTGGTATGAATCTAACCAAGCAAGTGAAAGATCTGTATGACAAGAACTTCCAGTCTCTGAAGAAAGAAATTGAAGAAGATCTCAGAAGATGGAAAGACCTCGATGCTCATGGATTAGCAGGATTAATATAGTAAAAATGGCCATTTTGCTGAAAGCAATCTCCAGATTCAGTGCAATCCCCATTTAAAATCCCAACTCAATTCTTCACAGAGTTAGAGAGAGCAATTCTCAAATTTATTGGAATAACAAAAAACCCAGGATAGAGAAAACTATTCTCAACAATAAAAGAACTTCTGGGGGAATCACCATCCCTGACCTCAAGCTGTACTACAGAGCAATAGTGATAAAAATTGCATGGTATTGGTACAGAAACAGGCAGGAAAAAATCAATGGAATAGAATTGAAGACTCAGAAACAAACCCACACACATATGATCACTTGATCTTTGACAAAGGAGCTAAAACTGCCCAGTGGAAAAGGACAGTATTTTCAACAAATGGTGCTGGTTCAACTGGAGGTCGGCATGTAGAAGAATGCAAATTGATCCATTCCTATCTCCTTGTACAAAGCTCAAGTCCAAGTGGATCAAGAACCTCCACATAAAACTAGATATACTGAAACTAATAGAAAAGAAAGTGAGGAAGAGCCTCAAATACTTGGGCACAAGGGTAAAGTTCCTGAACAGAACACCAATGGCTTATGCTCTAAGATCAAGAATTGACAAATGGGACGTCATAAAATTGCGAAGTTTCTGTAAGGCAAAGGACACTGTCAATAGGACACAATGGCAACCAAAAGATTGGGGAAAGATCTTTACCAATCCTACATCCGATAGAATGCTAATGTCTAAGAAATGTTCAGCATGCTTAGTCATCATGGAAATGTAAATCAAAACAACCCTGAGATTCCACCTCACACCAGTCAGAATGGCTAAAATTAATAAACTCAGGTGATAGCAGATGATGATGATGATGTAAAGAAAAAGGAACACCCCTCCATTGTCATTACAATGGTAACCTGGTACAACCACTCTGGAAATCAGTCTGGCAGTATCTCAGAAAATTGTACATAATATTATCTGAGGACCCAGCTATATCACTCCTAAAGATACCCAGCACACACTCAAAAGATGCTCCAACATATAACAAGGACACATGCTCCACTATGTTCATAGCAGCCTTATTTATAATAGCCAGAAACTGAAAAGAACCCAGATGTCCTTCAACAGAGGAATGGGTACAGTAAATGTGGTACATTTACACAAAGTAGTACTATTCAGCTACTAAAAACAATGATTTCATGAAATTCTTAGTCAAATTAATGGAACTAGAAAATACCATCCTGAATGAAGTAACCCAAACACAAAAGAACACACATGGTATGTACTCACTGATAAGTAGATATTAGCCTCAAAGCTTGCAATGTCCAAGATACGACTCACAGATCACATGAAGCCCATGAAGAAGGAAGACCAAAGTGTGGGTGCTTCTGTCTGTGGAAAGAATAACAAAATACGAGAGCAAATATGGAGACAAAGGGTGGAGCAGAGACTGAAGGAAGTGCCCTCTGGAGACTTCCCCATTCCACGTGCAGTTACCAAATGCATACACTGTTGTTGATTCCAGAATATGCAATCTCTGTCTCTCTGTCTCTCTGTCTCTCTCTGTCTCTCTCTGTCTCTCTCTGTCTCTCTCTGTCTCTCTCTGTCTCTCTCTCTCTCTCTCTCTCTCTCTCTCTCTCTCTCCTGATTCTGGGAAAATGTGTGTCATAGACAATGTGAAAGTAAAGACTTCCAATTTGAAATCCAAACATGCAAATGTGAAGCTCAAATGAACCAAGCACTCCCCCAGGAAAGGCCAGGAGATTCTGCATGAATATTTCCACAGATCCTTGACATAAGGACATCCATCTACACTGCACTTATGTACCTTTCCCAGCAGGGGCTTGATCACCTCTACAAATTAAAACTACTTTTAGAGTTCATCTCAACCCAATTAGAACATTTAAGACCCAAAAGCATAGAAACAAACAAAAATACCAAAGAGCAAATGCTGGCATGGATATGAAAATGAATAACATTTATTTGCAGCTTGTGGGAGTGCAGATAACTGCAGTCTCTGTGGAAATTGGTGTGGAAATTCCTCAAAAGCTTAAAATAGATATATAACATCATTCAGCTATACCACTTCTTGGGCATGTACACAAAAGAGCTCCAAATCTTACTATAGAGATAACTGTTCATCTATGTTCATTGCTGTTCTAATCACAATAGCCAGGAAATGGAAACAGCCTAGATGTCCATCAATGTATGAATGGATAATGAAAATGTGCTCCATTTATGCAATGCAATATTATTCAGCTATTGAGAAAGAACAATCATTCTGAGTGTTGTGACCTAAACCCTAAAAAGCAGACAGTGCATTTTTTTCTTTCATATACTGATGCTATCTTTGAATCTTTAGATATTTGTGTTTTATTTTGCATACCCATAATGTTAGGAAACTAGTAAGCAGATTGAAAAATCTTTCAAGAGAGAAGAGCCAGAGTGATATATGAAGGGCAAGAAGGATAATTAAACCAGAAAGATTAAATAGGTTGGGGTGGGAGGGCAGGGTAAAAAAAGGAATATGAAGAGGGGGTAACTGATACTAAAAGCCTCTTGAAAACTGTCATATGAGAACTTACCATTGTAGAAGTTCCCTTAAATATATACATACAAACATATAAAATAGTTTAAATTGAGTTACTTTATAATGGGGTGGGGCACAATACCATAACTACATCAGAAATGGGTTCTCTTTTTGAGTTGATGGTCAGTTGGAGTCTCATGAAAACCAAAATTTACTGGTATTTCCATTGCTTTTTGTTACCCTCCAGAACTTGACAACAAGGCCCTATCATTGAAACCCTCTCATACATAACACAAAGATCATAACACATGGACAAATCAAGTTAATATTGACCCAGGAGCTTCATCTCCACTCTCTAGTTTTAGTAGTCATGGAAAGTGTAATGCATTGCACTGGAGGTAAAGTTAGTCATCAATCTTACCCAGCTGTAAATCCTCTGAGGTAAAATAATTATCTGTGTGGCAAGACACATCCACTGATGCAGTAGTGTCAGTGGAAATAACCAAAGACTTTGGATTAGATTTAAGGCCAACATCGCAAGATGAAATCCATTCCTGGCATAGGTACTGGGGTAAGACCTTGAGGACAGACATGCCATAGGCCTCAGGGTTAATCTACTACTATTATTCTACTAATAGGACACAGCATATAAAAGACTTCAAACAACTTATCACTATATCTTTTGCTCAGTTCATCTCTCCATCATCATAGAATCCGCTATTGTAGTAGATGACAATTACCATAGAGACTGCACAATGGGTCAACACACAGAGAATAATAGGCTATGAAGTACTCTGTTTCATATAGAACAGTCTCATCCCCCAAGGTTCAAGGGAGATGTTTCACCACTGTGAAAGAGGGGAATGAAAGATTATGAGAACCATAGATGGTGGATGGCAAAAATAATAGTTTGTGGACACCAGTTGTCAGTTGCACACAGGAACTCACAGTGATCGTGATAGCATGCACAAGACCCAAGCAAGCTCAAGCCAGACACCCCCAAAAATCATGCCTCTAGCTTGGGAAATAGTGTCAATTGATGGTTGCTGGCAGAGTTGCCAGTTTTCATGAAGGGTGTGAACCCTGGTAGGTCAATGGTCCAAAGCAAGCACCACACCTGAGAGTATTTAGGCAGCACAAATTGGATTTGATAGGAAGAGAAAAAAGAGACAGAGAGACAGAGAGAGAGAAAGAGAAGCAGAGAGAGACAGAAAGACACAGGGACAGATAGAGGGAGACAAAGACACAGACAAAGTCATAGAAAGAACATAAGTAGACTCTATTAGGAAGGTAAGGTGCATCTGGAAAGAGTTGAAGGAGGGGATGAATATAATCAAAATACATTGTATGACATTCTGAAACAATTGTCTAAAAATAAATTTTAAAAGGAAGAAAGATAGAAAGATAATGAAACCTTTCCCTTGAATCTAAAAACAGATGCAAAACAATATGCCCATTAATTGATTTACACTGCAAAGCTGAACAGAGATACATGACGGTGACTATGGCTGGTTATATGGTTACTTGAGGAGAATGTGTTGCTTTCAGCTAGTGAAAGTTTTAAGTATATTCAGAGGAAGTGAAAATGAGTTTGCTTTTGAAAGATAAATGAGATTCTGATGCAAGCATTGTAGGAGAAAATATCTTATGTTGCTTTAAGAGACTAAGGAATGATTAACTATGAGAATTAAATTCATTAAATGAATTAGATTATGAAACGATTGGTCTTTTTTCTTCCCCTTGTTCCAATGTACTGTTTAGGCTGGTTTAGTCATTGTGATCAAGGCTTCTATGGAGAGTTAAGTGTAGTGGAGTCCAGGTTCTGTGCAGCCTCTGCAAACCACCTAGGAACATTTCCAGTTTGGGATTGCATTGTACAAGCTTCAGCTGGTTTCTGGACTTGGAAGTCACTGTTCTGACTAGAAATCTAGTTAGGGAAGACCTGAAGTAAGACTGCAAGGATGCACCTTCACCCTGCAGGCACGGGGAACTCTTTGTACATAGTGTCCAGAATAAGACAAAACTCAGTTGAGAAAGAGAGTCATAGAAGGCTTCTGTGACAACCTACCCACACTGCCACCTCCACCCCCATCACTCCCCAAACGTAAGAGCCTAGACAAGAATCCATAAATGTGAAGTCTTAAAAATTGTGATATGGATGATGAAGTATAGCTCTCCACTATTGATCACGTCTGGAGTGCAAGGGTACAGATGGGAGAGGACTTAACTTTCTTTAAGGGGCTTGCCACTGGAAATTTCACCATGTGCCAATGAATACATGTAAATAGGCAACACAAATTGGATTTGGGGAGGTCACAGAGGAGAGGCATGGGCCTGGGAGGACTTGGAAGTGAGTGTGGTCAGGATGTATTATGTGAAATCCCCAAATAGTCAATGAAAATATTATGTTGAGAGAAAAAAAAGAAAGCTTTAGTGTCAGTCAGGACATGTTTGGCAAACTAACTTTTTCTTCTTGTATTTTTAATTGTAAAGAGCTGTAGAACTTAAATGATCTTACAGACAGGTACTAAAACTGTGCAAACAGATGAGAATAAAAGGCCCCCTTTGTCTTATTGAGAAAGAAAAACTGCTCAATTGCTGTTTGTCAACAATATAACTTTGGTAAACCTCAAGCCATCTCTCACTGGGCGAGTAGTTTGATGTTCTCACCTGTCTTTGACCAGTGGCAGAATGGTCAGTGTTCTAGACATGTCAGTGACAGAGAAAGACAGGACAACTAATCTAAGAACAGTGACCCTGCTGTTACAAGAGAGCTCAACAGCCAGCACAAGCTGCAGACACAGACACTGGTTCAGTACTTTACACAGGATAGTTTGTGGTCATCTGGATTGATTTCTGTTGTCTCCATCCACATCCAGGCAGATCAGGTCAGGTGGATCACTTTCTTTAATTAGATAGATGAGATAGTTTCTGCTTTAATCCCCACATACTATTCAGAAAACTTATTGTCATTTTAAACACAAACTCTAGAAACTTATACATATTTTCAGGAATAGTTAGGCCCCAAAATTTCTGAAGTCAATACAAGGCTTTCATATTAAAAGTCTGTCTGGCTCTGATATGCAACTTTTAAATCAGAAATAACAACTGTAAACTTGTGTTCTGGTGGGTTTTTTTTTTTTTTGGTTGTTTTTGTAGTTGTTTTACTATAAATCAATTTCAGTCTCTCATATATGATGGTCAAATGCTCTACCAGACACATCCTCCTCACTCTCCAACTTAACCTATAATTATGTATTTAGGTTGAAGGTGATGTTTGATACACATATACCATGGAATGATCATATCGCAGTAATAATTATATCACCCCCATACATTATGTTTAAAGCATACTCTCTATGGTATTTACACATTAAGCATTTATTCACATATTGAGTAAGTATTCACGTATTGAATATATTAAGTATAATCACTATGCCATACAAGAAACCCAAAGAACTTATTTTTCTCCTTTTAGTTTTTATTTGTGCACAGACAAGTTCAATCTAATAATAACAAAACAAACATCAAGTAAAACCTACAGAAGAGACATCTCTCTTTCCAGAAAGCTGACAGCTTATATTTTGCTCATAGACTAGAATAATTGTTGCTGGAGGAGGAAAGAAAGGAGAATCTAAAATTTCCTCTTTATGCCAGATACAGGCTATTGCTAGGAGCAGAGAGCATTGAGTCAAAGAAGGTCAGGAAATCTTTACGTATGTTTCCTGTACTTCTGGGCTGAGGTTGAGAGTGTGGAGGGCCTTGACTAGTATTCTCTGGGCCAGGCATGGAACTATCCATGGGGGGAGGGAGGCAAAAATCATTCACTTTTTTAAAATGTAAATTTCTGCACAGTAATTATTTCAAAATGAAGAGGCTGTGTGGACCAATGAGGTCCTAGCTCTCAACACTCAAAATTATGGCTAGTGGTATGAACTAGCAGTAAGCACTTGTCTGTCACGCACCAGGCCCCCTAGCAGTGCAAAAACCTTTTTTTAATTTTTCTTAAAGTACACCTAACATTGTAACTCTCAGTTCTGCAAAACATAATGAGTCTGCATGGGAGAACTCCAGAGCCAAGACAGACAAGAAAATTTTCCGTCTCACACTTCATGTCTGTAGTAGTGCTGGCCTGTGTGTCACCGGAAATTGTAGTGAATTGCAACATGTTACTTGGAAAACTTGGCTTACTTCTTGGGGTTCTTGTTAGCGATGATAATAAAATTTAAAAACAGGTTTAAAAGGAAGCCTGCAGATAATTGTTTTATCCTTTCAAAGAAAATCCCCATGGCAAGCAAGTCGAAAATTTCAACAACTGCTGGAAAAGAGAGAGAGATTAGAAGAAAAGTGAAACACAGAAAGCTATGCCATGAAGTAGGCAGGGAGGTCAGCCACATGATGGACAGGGATAGAAGAGCATCAGAGAACAGCCAGGAAACCCAGAGTACCTCAGAAAGCATACTTAGATGCTGCAGCCTTTTTAAAGGAAGACAACAAGAAGATACAGACGTTATGCCTTTCTGAATCCCAATAGACCCTCATGGTGGCTATTCAAACTGACAGAAGGTGAGAATCTGGGGAAAGAAAAGTATCCAGTGTTATCTTAGGGTGTACGTATTCCTCCTACCTCTTTAGCACAGCTTAAGGTTGATCTGCCTTCCAGAGGAGTGTATGCTCAATAGATTGACTCTTTCTACTCATTTGTTTTGATTTGCGTGCATTAGTGATGTGTCTGCATTCTGGTCTGAGTGAGGGTGTTGGGTCTCCTAGAACTGTAGTTACAGACAGTTGTGTGCTGCCATGTAGGTGCTGGGAATTAAACTTGGGTTCTCTTGAGGAGCAGCCAGTGCTCTTAACCTCTGAACCATCTCTTCAAGGAAAAGATAATGTTAATCTATACCTGGAGGTGAATTCAGACCTTTACTATACCATTGTCCTCTGTAAGACAGCAAGCTTGGGTATTTAGGAGATGAGAAGAAACTGAGGAATACATAGGATATGTTTTTACCATGATAATCTGTAGATCTAATTTTTAAATCTTTTATCAGTGGGGATTAGTGCCTGAATTGGAATTTCTTATCTCTCTAAAATTTGACTAGTTCCTTTGAGATACCAGATAACCGCCATGCTGCTCTGCATTTCTATGAGACACGTGTCTTTAAAGTGTTTACTTCTAGTTATAGACGTTTTTAAGAGACAATCAATAAACTATTAACTTTCTCAAACCACCTATTCAGCTGTATTCTTGAAGACAACAACAACAACAACAACAACAAAAATAAAAATAATAAGAGAAGTGTAAAAGGCTCCATATAAATTCTTTAGTTTCTTTAATATTGTTTATTTGCAATGTGAAACATGTGTTTCCTACTGATTAGGTCATCACCAGATCTCACTGTGATTCACTGGAGTGTGAGCTCAACAACAAGATGAACTTGCGGAAAATATGGAAGTGAGCAGAAAGAGGCAAACAGTGTCAATGAGAACACTGTTCATGAACTATTGAGTATCTGTGGGAAATGAACACAGAATGACTTTAGCTTTCTAGAGTGACTATTGAGCCTTCACACAAACTCCTGCTCCATACGACCCAGAAGAATGGAAAGGCAAGTGTAGATGGCAGCATCATAGCCTGGCAAAGACATCTTGAGTGTCTGTCAAGTATTTGAATCTCATGATTGTGTTCCTGCAGTCAGGACAATTATCTCCACGGGGCTTCACTAAGGCAACTTCAGAGTACACCATCATACATTTAATAACTAGAAAAGGGTTACAGTTGAAAATCTGGAGATGACAGGGATAAAGAAAGAAAAAAGAGGAAACTAGGTTCCATTGTACTATTAACATAAATTTTGTGAGAAAAAAACCCAATGATCAATATTACTGTAAATGAAGCTGTGTTCACTGGACATCATTTTCTTAAGATTTGGCCATTAACCACAATAAATTCTGTATCTTACATAATTTTTAATAACCACAAAAATCAATTAAATTGATAGGAAGCATTATAAATTTATAATAGTTTGCCATCCCTCAATAAACCTCACCTTAGGCTGTCTTAGAAAACTATTTTAATTATGAAACTTGACTTTGTATTTTATCACTTTGGTCATCATAATGCATGTTTTCCAGCTTCTATGCCTGTAGAATAAAATGAACATTTTTCCTACAGTACGTGAGAAAAAACCCACCATAAAATAAATGTCTGTAGGCTTTTAAAAGCCACTTATGAACCAGGAATTGCTGAGAAGTGGTATATCATATAGGATAAATGTAACGCTTTTATGTTAGATGACTTAGGCTATAGATATCTGGTTCTCATTTTATTTGCTGGATAGCTTTTGGTTATCTCAACTACAACATGGTGTTAATAGGGCCACAGCAAAAACAATGCCAGTTATTACAGCTCTGTCTGTGTGTCTGTCATAACGAATGTTCAGGCACCGTGCTGTATTTGAAAAGGTATACATGCAAGACACAGAGGAACAAGTGTCAAATAAATGAGACAGACAATGTAGAAAATGTCACAGTGGGCTTATCACCATACTGACTACCACTGCACAGTTCAAGAAGGCAGGAAGGTTCACTGGGTAAGTGTGCTGGGCAGATCACCTTTCTGTCAAACACAGGGAAAAACTCGAGGAACGGAGTACATAGGGGAAGGAAAAATAACATTTTTTCTCCTATTTCTTTGGAGTTTCCCGATTCCCCTTGGTTTAAATACATGAATCAAGTCTTTACTTGCTAGACCCATGTAGATTCTGTCCCCACTATTAACGGCTCCTCAGAAGACATGATTCAGATCCCTGTAGGAATGGTATTTTAAGTTACACTTGATGCAGAAAATGAGGTAAGAACCCACCCACACTTTGACTACGTGGAGGGAAGAACTGGAATTCTAGGAAGATCCGATGAGAGTATCTTCATATGGCTCAAGTAAGGTTGATCACCTAAAGTGACTGCCAATGGAAGTGAATTGAATCAACTTTGAGAAAGTCCCATTAGCGCTATATGTAATATAAATGTGAAAATAAGCAAGTACAGGTAATCTATGAAGAAGTTATCAGATTCATTCTACAAAGGTTTTGATTAAGAAATAAGTCCATGTTTATTTTTTTTAAAGGAGAAAACACGTTTTCCTTTAAAAAACTTTAGCACCACAAACTGTCAATGAAGGTTTACTTTTCTGAGGAGCCAGTTTGATGTGTCCTATAATATACTGAGAAATTTCACTGTGTAGCAATTTCAGTTATTATTAACATCATTTATATTCATATACAGAAAACCCACATGTTATAATCAAAGTCTTCTCTTCTTTGTGACAGAGGCCATACTTTAGATATTAATGAGATCAGGTATCAACTCTGTACTCCTTCCTAAATCATTTTTCCCAGATGAGAATTGATAAGTGAGTTTTGTCCTCCTCCATGAACGATTTTCCAGAATCAAAACAAGTTATGTGGTTAAACTTAATTCCTCTAAACCAATTTATGTTCTGTGTTTCAAAATTGTAAGGACAATCTCAGTCCATATTCCAAAACAGCAATTAATCCAAAATAAAAAATGCTAGCTCATAACCTACTTCAGAAACTCTGAGCTTTATCTTGTTTAAAAACACATCTAGGATTGAAAGAGAGAGGAGAAGGGGCCCAATGATTTGTCACATATGCGCCCAATGTCTATCATAGAAAGCACTGTAAAGCAAAAGACTGTCCAGCCTGAGACACTTTCTAATACACAGCAAAAACTATGTGCCCCAAATAGCCCATAAAATAGAAAACTAAACCCAAAGGCTTAATCTAAGACAAATAAAATAGAGAATACTCTGTCAGCGATTATTGAGAAACGATGAAGATGGACTAAGAGAATAATAAAAATCCGAAGTGGCTAAGGCCCAGGATCAATTTTTAATGACTTCACACACTGCTCCAACAAAGAAACTTGTATGCTTTCCTGTCCAGAGGCAGGAACTCTTTAATAGAGCTCCCATTTTTTTTTTTTTTTTTACAATTAGTCATTTCTAAGTTTACCAGCTGTGGTAGTTTATATAGGAATGTCCCTACAGGCTCATGTGTTTAAATGCTTGTCCCATAGAGACCGGCACTATTAGGAGACCTTATGGAGTAGGTGTGAACTTGTTGGACAAAGTGTGTCATTGTGGGTATCCTGTGCTCAAGCTGTGCCCAGTGTGGCCCACAGTCTCCTGCTGCTGCCAGTGGATTAAAATGTAGATATCTAGAATCCTTCCTCAGCACGGTGTCTGTCTGCTTGCTGCCATGTTCCTCACCATGACAGTAATGTCCTAAACCTCTGAAACTGAAAACGAGCCTGAATTAAATACTTCACTTTACAAGAATTGCTGTGGTTGTGGTCACGATGTCTCTTCACAGCAAAACAACCCCAAACTAAGACACTCACAAAAAATAAAGAATCAATATCCCTAGATTTAAATCCATATTTGGTCAGTTTATGAGCTTTGTTTTTATTACAGTGTACTCCCTCCTTCTTGTGATTCATTAGCTACTCTTGCTTACGTTTTAATCTTGTAGAATCAGAAACACATTTTCTATTAAAGGATTCTCTAGTTTCAAACGTCTTGAATGAAATTTCGATTCTTTTTCAAATACATTCTACTACTTTTTCTGAGCTGCTTATTCTGATATTCAGTACAGACACTGAGGCTTTTCTGTTCCCTAGTACCCACCATTGTCCTTTAAGCCTGGGTCTCTTCTAAACTAAACAAAGCATAATTTAGAACTATTGTTCACATGATCCTCCTTCTCCTTACTGTAGTGAAGGATCCTGAAGCATCCTTGATGTTTTAACATTACTCAAATAGTTAGTTTTCTGTGATAATTTAAAATCCATCACGCTGCCATAGTTTTGTTTTGTGTTTTTAGACATGACACAAACCTAGATACACCTAGGAAGAAGGAACTTCAATTGAGAAATTATCTCCATCAGACTGGGCTGTAAATATGTCTGTGGGGGCAATTTCTTAATTGATAAATTGAAATAGAAGGCCAAGATCATGAGGGTACTAGCTTTCTGGACAGGTGGGTCTGGTCTGTATAAGGAAGTTACTAGAACAAGCTGACAGCAGCAAGCCAGTGTTCCACTCTGGTCTCTGTCTCAGGTCTTGCCCCCGGGTTCTTGTCTTGGCCTCCCTGGATAATGAAGTGTAACCTGTAGCTGAAATAAGCCTTTTCCACTTCAAGTTGATTTTTGTCAGTGTTTTATCATATTAACAGAAAGCAAGCTAGAATGTTCTTATTTCTTTTTTATTATTTTCTCTGACTCTGCAATATGATAGTGTCTACTGAGGGCCTGACTGTTTATTCTTTCATAAATAACTTTCCTTAAGATGTATTCTTTATCTGTAGTGATTAAGGTATTCGACAGAATCTAGATATTTTTCAATATACATATCCATCTAGCTTACACATGATTTAAGCAGTTTAAAGGCTACAGATACAAGTTTCATTTTGAAAACTTCCATGGGTATAAGTCACATGTGAAAAAAAGCAAACAGATCTGAAAGGACAGTCAATTTAGAAATTGGGTCTATACATGTGAGGGTGTTGGACATAATTTTATAGAGAAGAGACTCCAGATATGAAATGATGTGAAGTTTGAAGAGAAAAAAAAAATCACCAACATGTTGAAAACAAATAGAAGAGGTTTTGTTACTGTCTCCAGAAGAAAGAGCTAAAAGAATTCAGGTTAAAAAAAAAAAAGCAAATGTGTTCAAAGGGTTGTAGACACAAGATAGAAACAGCAAGGCTAGTTTGGAAATCATGCCTTTTAAACATTTTGTCTCTGAGTCATGACAGAGGTGATTAAAGGACAGAAGAAACTACAGGTAGACTGGTAAATAGGCAGTTAAATAGGACAATTGATAGAGCATAGTAGGGGAGTCTGAGAAGAAGATTATTGCCCTGAGATCCCTATGCCATGTTAGGGCATACTTAGATCGTACTTAGCCTAAAGAATAGTTGGACTCTGGAGGAGGCAGGGCACAAGAATTGATTAAGAAGTCAATATTTGTAAATGACAGGGCCAGATTAGGGGCAAGACTAAAATCCACAATATACCGTTGAGTGAGAAATAGTGAGAGCTAAGGAAAGTAATCCAAAAATTACTTAGAAGTTAACCCTAGGTTATTGAGAATTTTTGGAGAACAAGAAACAAGTGAAAAAACAAGGAGCCATATAACAGACAAAAAGCACGGGAAGAAACATGCCTATACCATCGAGGAACAAGAACATGTCTTGGAGGATGGCAGCAGAACTTTACAGTCTAAGTTCTAAGGGTCCAGGGAGCAGACTCTTGGTGTTTGGTGATGTATGTTGTTCTTGATTGTTAAAATACTTTAGACTAATCAGAAAAAGGAACAAAAGCCAGGCTATAGTGGGTCAAGAGGAGAGAGGAACATGAGAAATGGGAAGACATGAGTACAGGAACCCAGTGATACTGGAAAAAAAATAGAAGAGAGCTAGGAGTGGCCAAGAGCAAAGTTTTCGAGTTGAACATTTAAAACAGCGTTCCTCCATTGTTTCTCATGACTGAAGGTGTAGAAGGATGGTGGGAGCAAAGGGACAAAACAGGTGTGGATTCTCTACATGGAATCAGGAGTTAGGGAGGGAAGCAACTTAGGTAGATTTATCTCTTGCTCTGAGGTCAAACAGGCCAGGGGCTAAGAGTCATCATTGCCCTGTATGGCAACTGTATCTCAGGAACTTTTGATTTACATACAGGACACTCTCATACCAAGGAATGAAGCTTTAGACAGAAACAGTTCACAGGGCCAGACCTAGAATTTGATGAATAGATGAGGGATAAGACAATGTTAACATTCACTTAAAATCTAAATTAGGTGCATTACCTTGAATCCGTAGACTAGTAGGAAGACAGAATGACTAAGAAGGTAAGGATGTGTACTGTGCTGCCAAGAGTTTGTTGCATGAAGCTGGATTAAAAATGAGTTAATATCTCAGCATAGGCACTTGCTAAATGTGTGACCTTATGTGAGGTACTTGGCCAGTTCCTGCATGAGCTTCTTCATGAGCATGTTGAAGTGACTGGTAATAGCTTCACAAAGGTATTGCAAAAAAAATACAGAAGAACTTAGTGTTATGCAGTTTTTTGTTCATGGGAAAGGGTGGGAGTTTGGAGCCCTGTCTGTGAGCACTACAGCCTGTAAGAAGTAGAGGCGAGCCATGCTGTGGAGCAGAGTTGGAAAGGTTAAACATGTTGTAATGTAGATAAGTACCTGTCACAAAAGAGAAAAGAAAATGGCAACTAGATACAGAAAATATTGCTAAGCCAATAGACCGTTAAAAAGGACAAGCACTATCTTTGATGCACATTCCTGACTATACATCAGGATTACTCTTCCAGATTACTAGACAGACAGGTAATGAGCAGAGGGCCAGCGTGAAGTAGGGATGGGGTGGTTGAAGTGCCTGTTGAATGGAGAGCCTGAGCTTACACTTGGAAAGAAGTCAAACCAGTAGAGTCTTAGGGGACTAGAAGGTTCATACAAACTGTTTCAGAAATATCAGAATGTCAGGAACAGGAAGGATACATACAGAACTTAGAGTCAGTTCTGTTGATGAGAAGCACAGTGAAGTCGTCGATTGGAGAGAAAAGGAAAAGGTAGAACCAGGAGGAATACAGGACACAAGAGGGGTAAAATCAGGGAAGGTGAGCACAGGCAAGTGATTGGGAGTGACAGTAATTTGGATTGGGATAAACATTAGTCAGATGCCACAGCTATGGTGTTTAGTTCATGACGCTAAGGACTGAGATTAGCATAGCCAAACAATATAAATAATATGGACGCATTGCTGCTCTTTACCCATTGAGTTCCTTTATTTCAACATCATAGACGCTCTATATATAACCAGGTAGTCTTCAGGGGTTCCTAATATGGAAATTTCTGTCACTATCGCTGCTTCTGCCTGCCTTCTTTGTGTGTATGTGAGTGTGTGTGTGTGTGTGGTGTGTGTGTGTGTGTGTGTGTGTGTGTGTGCATGCACATGTGTTACTGGGGATTGAACCCACCACCTTTTGTGTGCTAGTGATTCAGTGATTCATATGTCAGCCCTAGCAATGAAATCCTTAAAGGAATAGTAAATACCTCCTGTAACTCTGGAGTTTCAGGATGGTGCATAAATGCCATATTGAATTCATTGCTGCACAATGAATGGGTTTAGAATGATTCCATAAAATTCACACTTGGTTCACGTGAACTCCTTGAACTATTGTAATCACTTTCCCAAATCACAAATGACTGTGTTACTGTTAAAAAAAAAATTAGAAAGCTTAATTTATGTCAAACTAAAAACTTAAAGATGCTCAAGAAATTTTTGCAAAGCAGAAAAGTTAGTTGCATGTTGGTATTTTTCTTCACTCAGGAATTCAGTAAATATTCACTGAACAGCAAGTGTGTGCCATTCACTGTTCCATACATCAGGAAAGACGGTGAAGGAAAAGGCAAACAAGCCCCCAAGTTGAAGAAACTCAGTTCTAGAGATGGAAACAGAGACAGTCAGTATATAAAAATACAGGGGTTACTTTCCGGTAGAAGTAAAGTTATTTAAGAATTAGGGTAGAGGCCACCAGGAGTGCAGAGAGCCGATGTCAGGAAGCCACTGTATGAAGATTGGGAGGCAGGGTAGGTATTGTAAAGACGATAAATGAATGATATCCAACAGCATCAGTTCAGTAAAAGGGACGAAAACAAGACCAATGACTGCCCTGAAGTCTAATGGACAAGCCATGGTTTTCCACACATTCAGAAGTGTTCTACCATGAGTATCATTCCGATGTTAAATCCAATGTCAAGGGCTGTATAGTGGTTAAGAGCAGACTTTGAGAGTTGTGGATATATCTCTGTGGTATAGCACTTGTCTGTGTATGAGCAAGGCCCCAGGCTTGACCCTCAGCATTGCACAAAGAAGATAGTGATGCTAGTTGCATTTAAATTCTGACTCTTGAGGCTGGAGAGATGGCTCAGCAGTTAAGCGCATTTGTTGATCTTCCAAAGGACCAGATTTCAGTTATCAGCCACACCAAAAGATGGTTCAGATCCGTGTTTAGCTCCAGTTCTGGAGGGTCGTCTGCCTTGTTTAGGCACAGGCACCAAGAATGCAAGAGGTACATACGTGTACATTCAGGCACAACAGTCAAAACAAAAGAAATAAAACAAATAAATTCAGACACCTTTAGGCTATTTGCCTTGGGGAAGTTCTGCAGGCCAGATCATTCTGACATACTGTATAACCTTTAACATAGTAGTAATAACGATGCCTGCCTCGTACTATGGCAAGGATTAACTGATGATATAGCCGTAGGGAGACGCTAGTTAAGAAAATCCTTGATACATGCAAAATGCTTCTTATACAATGTAATTCTGCTACCACTTCTCCCTCCACATTGCATTACATGGGGAAATAAAATGCTTTAGTTTTATTCTCTTAATGATTATTGTTGGTTCTGAGTATGATATAATTTAACAAACTCTACGGGAAGCTGCTTGTTGTTGGTATTTCTTCGTGAGATCCACAATAGTGATAGCCTGGATGTCAGTGCAGAGTTAACCTGTGAAACACACTGATTGCAATCATTTTAAGGTGCATGGCTGATTTTAAAGGGTTTCCCACAGGGCTCCTACTGAACACAAGTAAAAGGCATGCTGGGGACTGCTATCTAACCAGGTGGGATTTTTTTCCTCCAGAAAAGTTATGCCTGGACACCCCCAGGCTTGCTTGTTCTCTCTCTGTCTCTCTCTGTCTCTCTCTCTGTTTCTCTCTGTCTCTCTCTGTCTCTCTCTGTCTCTCTCTGTCTCTCTCTCTCTCTGTCTCTCTCTCTCTGTCTCTCTCTCCCTCCCTTTTACCCTTCCTCTCCTTCTCTTTCTTCCTCCTTTCCTCAGTCTCTCTCCCTTTCTCTTTTTCTCCTTCACACACACAGAAACACACACACATGAACACAAACTCACACACACACTGTTTCACACACAGAGAAACTCATGCTCACACACTCACAACTGACAAAATTGTACATACATACACATACACTTACACAATCGTACATACACTCACACATACTCACATAGTCACACATAGACATACATACACACATCCAACACACACACACACACACACACACACACACACACACACACACACTCACACTCACACACGCACACCACATTTTAGTCTTTAGTTGCTGAAAGACAAACATCTCCTATTTTACCATAGGGATAAAAACAAAACAAAATCTTATTATTCTTCAATTGGATATTTTTAAAGTCCAATGCAATAGGACATACTGGTTATGAGACAACAATTATGGACAGACTGTGTCTTTTAACAGTTTCTATTTCTAATTTCAAGTTTTAACGTAAAGTTAATGACATTGAAAGCTACCTAAAATATGTCATTTCTATCTTAAATGTTCAAGTTGTTCTGTAAGAGAGAAGTGAGGAAATTACTAAATTTCTTAGTAAGGAAACCCAGAGTAGCTCAGAGCACACAGAAACAGTTATAAAACATCTCTATATAGCACTTCTTTGCCAAATAGTTAATTTCCCAAATTTACCCTTTCTTTAATACCTGAAGATGTGAGAATTTAAACTTATGTACATGTTATTTATTATGAGTCAAACAAAATTATTAGGCAACTGTAACGCTTGTATTAACTGGTTACTAAAATTTTTAGTAATTGAAATGAAATGACTTTCGTTTCTTATGTGCTACGTATAAAAGGAAGCAAATGCTATGATCTACTTAATAAATCTACTTATTTTATTACATAAAATTTACCCATATACTCCTAAAGTCTAAAATATGAATCTTCCTTCCATCATCCTTCTTTTCTTTCTTCCTTTCTTCCATCCTTCCCTTCCTTCCTTCTTTCCATCCATCCTTCCTTCCCTTGTATTTTCCTTTTCTTCTTTCTTTCTTTCTCTTCCTCTTTAAATTCTTTTTGAGGACAGTATCTCACTATGTTGAGCAGACTGGCCTTCCATTCACAGTGATCAGCTTGCCTCCATCATGTGAGTGCTGAGGTCATAGATGTGTGAATTTTTCACTGTTGCGAGTTAATGGTACCTTTTGAACTTTTTAACATACAAAAATACAAACATTTGAGGAGACCGTCAGATAAATCGAATCCATTTGCTCTAATCTCAAAATGATTGTAAGTGACTTTGCTGAAGTCACAAAACTAAAATTATACCCTTTCCCATTCCATTATGAATTTTCAGGTTTCTCTTTTACTTTTAGGTCTAACAAGTTTTTTTCATGCCCTTCGCTGACCAACAATATTATTCAGGACAGAAAAGGAGATGTTTAAGCTTCTATTTTCTTAACATTCTGTCCAATCATTGCTATAAGTATTAATTCTTCTTATTATCTGTACCAAATGAAATATGTGTAAAGCTACGCTTCTAATTTTACTGTATTAAAATTAGCAAATCCCAAGTAAAAGCACCACAGATTAGGCTTCCCTTGGGAAGCACAAAGGGGAGGCTTTATGCCATACATATGTCTAACCTCCACCTCAGTCAGCTCGTTTGTTTTCTCTGACACACTTCTTCAGTGCTATGTGATCTTTATTTCTATTTCGTTTCTCTTTACAGAAAACCAAGCACAATGTAGAAATCGTGGATTTGTGCGGTGCACATATAGAGTGGGCCAAAGAAAAATCAAGCAAGAAGAGTGTCTTTCAGGTAAGAAGGCAACATGTGCTCATTTTACCTTTTCCTCTAAATCTGAGCATCCTCGGGTAATGAGAGCATTACCTTCCTGTGAGGTTTTACTTGTCCACAGGTCATTATGAAAGACTGACTCTGGCTTCTCTTCCTTGTGGAATCGTTACTTTATTTTGTCTTTTCCCCTGGTGACTGGTTACTGTCTAAACAACAGCAAGAACAAAATACATGTTTTGTGTCAATTAATTTATAACAACAACATCATTGAATTTTGAGATGTATTTGATAGCTACTTGGGGTGCCAACCTAGAGTGCTTTACTTAAGTAGATTAAATACAGTACTTTCAAACATATACAAATTAAGATTCACTAATTCTAAGCTCTTCTCATTCATTGCCATCCATGCCTTCCAGTCATTAACTATGTTTACCGGTGTGTGGAAGGATGAGGAGTGAGCAGAGCAGCTTGGCAGGGCTGGCAGAAAAATATGAAAGGGGATGGGAGAGTAATCAGAACATGTTATATACATGGAAGAGGTTGTCAAAGCACAAATTTAATTAATAATAAAATTTTAAATCAGATAATTTTGCATTGAAAATTTTTACTTTTGGATGAAAAAATTAATTGCTATGGTTAATCAGTAGTCACAAACATAGTACACTGAATGTTTAAAAAATTTTTTTTACAAAATCCTGGAAGGACTGAAAATCTGGTTATTTCACATGTGATGTTATCCAATCATGATTTGACATGATTTTTAGTTAGCAATTGTTTTAGGTTATAAGTTTGATCTGATTTTTCTATTTTAGGTGATATATAATATTTAAATTTTGAAATCAAATAATCTTGCTGTATTTTAGAATTATTCCATTTAGGAATAAAGGGAAATGATTAATAGATATTTATCAATATTAAATCCTTTCTGAAAAATTCAACTCTTTAGGTAAATGTCATTATTATGTAATAAAATACATAGATGAAATCAGTATTAGGACTTACAGTGGCAAAGCTGAATGGCTTTTACCACTTCTACTCATATGAGGAAAAAAACTGTTCACTTTCAATAGGTCTAGTATGTGCTACTTACTTCAGGAACTCATCTAGGTATATTGAAACAATTTGGGCCTACTGAGATTTAAAAAGAAAAACTACACACACATGTCCTAGAATAAATTATCTTTATGTCTCTAGTTTTAAAGTACTTAAATATAGAGATGTTTTTAACCAAAAAATTAAGTGAAAGGATAGATATAATTATCATCTGTCAACTAAAAATAAAATTTTAAAAAGGAAAGAGGAAGGAAGGAGGCAGGCAGGCAGGAAGGCACACATAGAGAGAGAGCAATGATCTCAAGCCAAATGGTAGAGAATTTAGAATTTAGAAAACCATGAAATAAATAATGAAATCAACTTTGTTTGCAAGTGAGGTAAGGATCAGTAATATTCCCCTCCTATGGTTTCCTTCTCTTGGTGTTATTCTAACCCCAGTAATAAAATGCAAGGTCAGGACCCTAGTCTCTGATAACTTAGAACAGTGCTCCTCAGCCTAAGAGTTGCAGTCCAATCTGCAAACCTCTATCTGCAAACACATTTACATTGCAGTTAATAATGGTAGAGCGAAATTACAGTTATAAAGTAGCAATGAAAATAAATTTATGGTTTGGGGTCACTACAACGTGAGGACCTATATTAAAGGGTGACAGCATTAGGAGGGTGGAGAACCACTGAGCTAGGATGTGATGTTGTCAACTTACATGTATTGTGGACTTCCATGATTAATAAAGTTGTAAAAGAAAGAGAAGAAGCTCAATTTAAAGAACATGATGTTTATGCAATCGAACCTTGCATAGATTTGTGAGATGAGCCATTCTCCGTTTATTTTTAAAATGGTTCAACAAGATCAAAAAAGGCTACTGTCAGGTTGCTATGATGGACAAATGATAATGTATGTCATCCTCGGCTTTTGAAAATATTGTTAATGTGCAAACTTTTATGATTACCATTTGACTTATATTTATGTTCCTGAATTTGGTTTCCTCCAAGGATATTGAAGTCTATTTTCACCGTTAATAAATTTCTCATCATCTATTTTTGTTTGTAATTTCTCATCATCTATTTTTGTTTGTTATTTGGACAATTGATGGTGCCTTGAGCCTTCAATGTTTACAGAGACGATTTGTAGGTTGGTACATATGCAGATAGATGGTATGACAGATAAATTGATGGTTGACAGATAGGCAGATCATAGGTGAATAAATTCTTGACAGTGTTATATATGGAATTAAAAGATTGTTATAAAGATATTGTGAATAACAGTTAAAAAATTCTTGTATGACTTTCTGTTAATATATTTTGAGTAAACCATCAGACGTGTCATGAGCACATGCACCCACAGAGTAGACCAGAACAATCCTCTGTTTGAGCAGAATAACATAAGTTACTTTTATAGTTCTGTTAACAAACAGGCATTTGGAAGAATTTGCCAGACAACCAAGTCCAGATGACGTGCATCAATATTTGATTAGCTACATTAGCTGGACTAAGTCTCAAATGATCAGAATAAACATGATTATATCTCAAAAACATGGTATTAAGGCATGGATGGGTTTTTGAGTGTGTGTAAGTGTTTCATTACTTACTGAATAATGAAACGTTTCTTCCTTACTGAAAAAGAACCTCCTAACTTCAGCCGAGGTACCACATCAAAAATAGTTTTAGGATTCCAAGTTTGAATTGGGCTTGATATTCAATCTCAGCCTATGAATTATAGATTACAGATCGCAAATGACTATTGAGATTTTTAGTTCTAGATGAATCAAAGAAGAGCAAAATTAGAAATAATTTAAAATTTGAAATCTGTCTTTAAAAATATGATGGATTGGCAATTATATACCACATAATTACGATGTCTATAGAGAAGTCAAACTTGAATAGGAAAACAAACAAAAAATTTTGAGTGCCTGAGATAGGCTGGAAATACACATTTTTTTGATCCAGAAAAATAGAATATTTTTTATTCACTGTTTATACTATTTAGACATCTGACTTCTTCCTTTTCTGTATTTAACAAAATCCAAGATTTTTTTTCATAAATAAAACTCAATGTGATTCAGTCTTCTTCAAGTAACATTTATTAATATCATAGTGACAATGTTGTAGCTGTGGTATATAATAACTCTTGGTGAATCAAAATGACAGCCACTTTCTGAAACCAGGAAGTTTTGCCTACATTGGAGCCAGAATCTTAGTACTGATTTTGTCTTATAGGCTTTGTTTAACTACAAATAACATTTTAAAAAGTGCTGTTCTCTTCTGTAACACATTGACAATGACATGTAATCACAGGTGTCAAAATGTGCATAAATATACCTATAAATAGGTGTACATTTATATTGAGTTACTTGATTTTAGGAAATATGGTAAGCATTTACACACAGAGAAACAGACACACAGACACACACACACACACACACACACACACACACAGACACACACACAAAGCTTTGCACTTATGAAAGGGTCATTCAAATTCTAAACTGGATTAATGAAGGTCCATTGCTCTAATTTTTGTTTAATTCTAAAGAAACGGTGATATCATAGACCATCTGATACAGTTTGAGAAAGCATTTATTCACAATTTGGGATGAACTTTTGGGCACATCTTTTTAGTTAACTGAAAGCAATGCCAGGTCTTCATCGGGAAAAAAAAAAAATTATTGCTCAAACCACATGTTTTAAGCGTATCTGGTAAGTGATGGCTTGCTCTATGGTGTTTAGCCTGAAATTTAAATCACTAAGGATTAAAAAGATTACAACATAATCTTAAATAATCCCAAATGTCATTTACAGAGAGATAGTTATAATAACTAAGCAAAATCCCACTAAAGGATGACAGTACTTTCCGGCAGCATCCAACCACAACAGGAGCTACTCCTGCTCTTTTCTCACTGGCCACATTATGCATTTACACTGCATTGCATCAGGAAGTTTAACTGATAACATAGTTGCAAAATCAGTAACAGGAACATAGAATTGGGGAAAACTTTTAAGAATGTCCTTGTTACAAAATTGAAAGGAAAATCTCACTTAGGTTCTTTGCCTTCCTTTGAATTTGAGGCTTTCTGAATAAAGTCATTGGAAGTCTAGGGTAGGGAATTCATGGCATGCTGTCAAACAGAGGAAACAACACTAATGTACTCCCAGTCTCCTAGGGATACCATTTGTTAAAACTGAGAAGAAGCTGAGCTTGGTGGCTCATACCTTTAATCCAAGCCCTTGTGAGGCAGAGGCAGTGAGCCCTGTGAGTTAGAGGCCAGAGTGGTCTATATAGCAAGTTCAAGGACAGCTGGAGCTATATAGAGACCTTGTCTTAAAAAACAAACAAAATCAAAAACAAAACTGACGACAAAGCACCTTAATTATTTATGTTATCACATGATAATATTTTCCTGTTCTGTAAAGCAATTTTAGATATGACTAGAAAATATGTCAACTACTGTTCTTATTGAGCCAAGAGACTGGGCATGCCCTAGCTGATCAGATTGTTGTGGCTGAGGCTAGACCTGAATACATTTAGCATAAGAAACAACAAAGAAAACAATTTGGGAATTCTATCTGCAACATAAGCTTGGTGTTGCAAGATTCCCAAAGTATAATTAAGATGAAGAACTGGGAGATAGTATTTGTTTCCTCAGTTCTTTTCTCAGAAGGGAGTAAGATATTAACTGATCGTCTAAGATATTGTCCTCTGAAGATGTATTTTCCTCAGACTTAGTATTTTATAAACACTTTTTAATAAAAATTTGCTGTTGAATTTATTAGATTTCTACAGATTACATGTATTAAATTGTATAATTCCATCAGTTAATAAATAATGAATTATGACTGAATTATGTCGATTGCCTCCCTGTAAGACAGGGAATGTAGAGATGACAAAAGGAGATAAAGGCCCACCTCATTCCAGAGTTCAGAATATAAATATTGCATTCCAATGTTTAGGATTTGACATTGTCTCTTTAGTATGAGAACACATCTGCAGAGAGGGACCCTGTTTCCTATAAGCAAAATAAAGCCGAAGTAGGTTTAGCATTTAATTACTCGTTACTTTTCCGACTCTGGGTAAACTCCTCTGACTATACTGTACATTAAATATATTCGTGTAATATTTTCTGTGGATATGCATTACAACTAAGCATAATTTGATTGCTTGTCCTGATCTGACATGTCTTAGCCTCACATAGTTTAGAACTACTTAAGTTTATTAATGTGGTGATAATTTAATAACATCCTGGAAAATGCTACTTTAAGCCAAAAGGAAAACTACTGGTATTTTGCTCTTACATATTTCTTGTGTCAAGAGGAGCAGTTTAGAATAAATCTGAGAACTTACCAATTTTCTCCCTCAGTTTGCAGCGTGTATAGTTAGACTAAATGCGTAGGGGGATTCTTCACATTTATAAGTGCATTAATTTTAGGTAAGACTGCTTTCAGTTGGCAGAATTACTCACAGTATCATAAAAGGCATGGAGTCAAACAAAATAAGTCAGAGAAGCATCGACATCCAATACGGCCTTTGTTTACTCCATGGTTTGCCTTGAAGCATTTCACGAGTCTACTAGACATGCTTCCATTCTGCAGAGCCATAGTGGAGCAACAAATGAGTCTGGGGACCTGGATGTTTTCAGTTGACATTGTGCGAGACTCGAGTTGGAGATTATCCCTCTTCTACCTGATTCCTCTCTGTGTTAAAAGTGAAGAGATCTTTCGGCATATTTTAAAACAACTCCAAAGGAGTAACCTTAATACAAATAATGACACTCATTATTTCTTTGTTCAGTAACCAAATTGTCTAACAACATTCTGCACGAAGTTGCAGCTGTGAATTTCAGTAGAATCGAAGTGGAGGGGAAGCATATTAGTAAAACGTGACTGATTTTGGAGAGCTTTCACTTTTATGCATGACCCTCAGTTGCTGACAATCTAATATGCCACACGAAAAAAATATGCTTCTATATTTTTCGAAGCATATGTGACCTTATGCCCTGTTTAGATTTTAGAATCCAGCCCTTTATGAAAGTTCCATTACTGCAACATCAAGTTAGTATAAACCAGTGAATGAATGGTGGATGCAGGGGAACATGCCAACAAAAGCATATTCCCCTAGAAATTTACTTCTGTAGAGACAAGTTCAGAAACAACTTCCCAAATAAAAGAGAGACAAGGGACACTTTCTGATCACCCTCTAAAGATGTCAAAGGATTACTTTTTTTCTGGATTGGAAGGAAACAGTATGACTATTTTTATGAAATTGACCTCAACATATCAGAGAGTGTATACTGGGAAAGACTTAATTTTGGAATTAAGGCTTTAACACACACACACACACACACACACACACACACACACACACACTGGCTCTGATAAAAGAGATCCTGAAAACAAGGGGAAAAATGAATGTATCCAAATTTTGATGAAACCCAAATCTCATTACTTCTGACTAATAAAAGGAGAATGAAAGCATAGGGGTAGCTCTAAGCACACCAACAATAAGAGGACCACACCCATCTCTTTAGACAAGACTAAGCCCATCCCTTTAGAGCAAATCCCTAGGAAACATTGATTTTTTTTTCTTTTGCTGATTTGATTTTTAAGGAAAATAATAAAGGTTCTTTAACCTAAATTCTTAGAGCTCATATACAAAAAAATCAAATATGTTGCTAGAGAAAAGATTATCAAAGTTATCCCACCTGAGTGATCCTGTAAGGCCCCAGATTATAAATCTTAGACTCAGGATATCATCCTTTGCACTTTTCACTCACTATCTAAAGCTACTGAAGGGCACTGCTAGTGTCCTGCCCTTCTATCTGTTCATACTAGGGTCAGAACAAAACAGAACTGTGAGGCAGCTGTTATCACACTGACCAATATTGATAGACTTTTTAGAGCCAAATAAGTCGAAAGAACTAAGATGTAAAGTTTCTGAGGTGACATGAATTAGATCAAACTTTTGAACTGAAAGGAATAAACTTGATGTCATGTACATTTTCGCAGAAGAACAGATGGGTGTGGCCAAAGGGCTCAAGCCACTGCTGTGGTCCCTTTGGCCTCTGGAGTAGCTAGGATCTGGGATGGAGATAAGAGCCTTTTATTTATACAGTCGAAGTTTCAGTCTGACCTCAGGCTACCTACAGTAAGCTGCCCTTCATTTCTTGACCTCATGCTGGGACTCTTACTTCTTACGAAACTTTGTTTCTTCATGCATTGGTAGAAGAAGTATTCTGGTCTCTAGGCTATCCATGGGTCTCTGTGGCTAACTGCAGTTTCCTTGTAGTGTCTACATAGCCAAAGTGAGGCTTCCAGGTACTAGGTAAGAAGACCTAAGTCTTCAGACTGTACAAAACCATCTGAGCAAACTAATCCTGGACGTCAGGGAAGATTCTAACAGACTGGAGTAAAATTGTCAAGCACTAGATGTTTTCTCCTTGTGATTTTCATCTTGTATAAAATACAAAAAAATATGACTTTGATTCTAACATGACAACATTCCAACTTAGGGCTCTCTTTTTGCATATCTGTTTCAGAATTCTTATTTTGTATTTGTAAAACAAAGTAGCCATGTTTACTTCGTGCTGAGTCTGGTTTTCTTTCCTTTTTAATAGCAAACAGATGTATTCCAGAAAAAGAAATGCTTTAATCCCTAAAGCTGATATATAATATATGGAGCCAATAACTGGTAACTCGGTTTATAGCCTGTCCATGAGGATGGCAGAATGAAATAAAATCGAATACCTTAGGATGACACAAAATTACCTTCAGATAGATAGCCAGTGCCACTCCATTTTTAGAAACATTAGATAACAAGGCTGTATCTAAGAGCAAGAAACACACTCACTCACACATACACATACACACATACACACATACACACAGAGAGAGAGAGACAGAGACAGAAACAGAGAGAGACACACAGAGAGAGAGAAAAACAGAGAAATCTACACAGACACACAAACACATAGACATGGAAACATATACACACAGACACACACATACAAGCACAGAAATACACACACACAATGAAATATAGAGAGAAAGAGAGAAAGAGAAAAAGAAACACACAAACAAATATACATACAAAAACACAAGCACACAAACACAGATACAGACACATGCACACATACACAAACACATACACACAGTGTTTAAACAACACTAGCCACAGAAAGAGGAAAAATCTGGGAAATGGTGAGAAAGACTCTAAAACCTCAGAGCAATGTTTAAAGCAGGATAAGAAAATAACAAAGCAATCATTGTAAACAAAGGCTTGAAGTGAACTCAAGAAGACAAATAGTCTATGATACAAACTAATGCCAGCACTCACGAGAGAAGTCTCCTGTGGGATCTATACAGAATCCTTCAATATATGAGTGAAAGGCAGTGCTAAAACATTGCTAGAAAGTACAGATTTAAACGCACAGATATAATTTAGAAACATATTTATGTGCGAATGCAGATATACATGCAATAGCAATCAGTTATAAAAGAGGTCATGGATTAAAAAGAGCATGAGAAGGGGTATGTGGGAGGTGGGGTGGAGGGAAGAAAGAAACAGGAGGAATGCTGTGATTAAAATATAAGTTTTAAAAGTCAAAGATACAGAATCTAGAAAGATGGCTCCGGGTTGGGGGAAGAAGGGCAACTTGCTGTGTAGAAACAAAGACCGGGAGTTCAATTCCCATGCACCCACTTGAGAAGCTGCGGGTGAAACTGTGTACCTCAGACTGCATGTGCCACTGCAGGAAACTGGAATGGGAGTATTTTAGGGCTTTCTGTCTCAGACGTGCTCTAGCTTCAGTGGAAGATGGTGTTTCAAGGACACAAAATAGAGATGGACAGAGCAGATCTTCCAACACCTACATTTGGTTTCCCTGCAAGCATTCACAAGGCACATTGCCTTCATTTTTGCTTGTTTTGTTTGTTTGTTTTTAATTTTTGTTGTGTTGTGTTGTGTTTCATTTTAACAATTTGACACACTCTGGAGTTATCCTTCGAGAAGATCCTCACTTGAGAAAGTCCCTCAGACTGATAACCTGAAGGCAAGTCTGAGGGGGCATTTTCTTGATCAATGAGTGAGAAGCAGGAGGTCCCAGTAACTGTAAATGGTGCCAGTCCTGGGCAGGTGGTTCTTGATTGTGTAAAAAAGCAGGCTGAGCAAACCATGGAGGAATAGCCCAGTCAGCAGAGTTTCTTCATGGACTCTTGCTTTAGTTCCCACCTTCCGGCTCCTGCCTTTGCTTACTCCCCACCCCACCAAGATGGATTTTGACCTAACAACCAAATTAACTCTTTCCTCATAGGTTGCTTTGGGTCACAGTCTCACGGTCTGTATCACAGCAGTAGAAACTTAACAGCGTGTGTGTGGGGGGGGGGCTGTTTCTAACTCATTTCAGGGTATATGTTCACCCCAAGTTGTTCGCAATGACAGATCTACAGACACCGAACTTCCTTTAGTTCCTTTGGCAAACTTGGTGATTCTGTGGTGTTCTATCTGATATTTAAGCAATGCGTAATTGTCAAATGCCCATGCTCAAGCTAAAGACAGACTTCTGATGCCTTGTGTCTATGATGGACTTGAACTCAAGTCATGGCAGAGCGATTTCGAGCTGCAATAGTTGGATGCACAGGATGTGCTGCTGAGAGTGTTGGAAAGAATGTGAAACCTTTCTTCTTTGATAGGTGCTCGGGAACATACACAATCACAGATGTCACTGTCCATCTGAAAGGAAGGAACGAGCCCTGGCAGTTTTCAGCGTAATATCAAATTAAACTCAGGAGCAATTTAATGTTTAAACAGCATAAAAATAAATATTTGGAGGCCCACGTGCTAGAAAACAAATGTGTCCAGTGAAATATAATTAATGGCAAGAGAATGTGGCTGGCTTCATTGCAGACAAATTTGTCCTTTTACTAAAGTAAGGCTTGTTCTATTATTAACACTGGAAATCTTAGATGGGCAGCAGAGGCTGCTGCATTATTCATAAAAGCGTTGCTGCCATCTGGTGGCCGATTGGCAGTTCAGCACAGACTGTTAATTTCATTTGACTGGGTCTCGTGTGAGGAATGCAAGACAGGGCTCTGGGTGGTAAAAAAGAAAGTGTGAACAGTTAGGTTTAGATGTCATTCACTTGAGAACTGTCCTTGCTCCCCATGCCTTGGTAGAATGAAAGTCTCCAGGAATAGTGAGATAATTATACATTTTTTGGCTTTACTGTGAATGTGTATTTTACAAGGCTTATCTAAGGAAGTTACTCTTGGCTGTTGTTGACTG
Organism: Rhabdomys pumilio; assembly: GCA_030674055.1. Taxonomy (NCBI): domain Eukaryota; kingdom Metazoa; phylum Chordata; class Mammalia; order Rodentia; family Muridae; genus Rhabdomys; species Rhabdomys pumilio. Next base: position 116,198,642 of record JANHMN010000002.1, read on the forward strand.
ACAAATTTTATTGACATTCAGTTCTGTTGGCAAATAAATATGTACTCAAATATTAGGAAGATTTATTGAATCTAGAGATATGTTATTTTGTGTAAATAAGAATATATGTGAGATGCTGTAATCCCTCATTTGGATCTAAGCATGAATTTTCTTAAGTTATCATTCACTGAGCCTGCTTTTGGAAATAATACAATTTATAATATCAAAAAGAAAAATGAACAGCAATTCATAAAACTTGAGATTCTATCTCGTCACTGAAGAGTTCTATAAAGAAATCATATTTCATGACTCAGAAACCTATAATCTAATATAACCGAGGAGGACTTAGATACTAAATGACAAATATTTAGATTATATTGTGTGTTAAGAACAAGAAGACCCATGCAGCAGGGTGCCCACTCATTCACTCAACTATTAGGGTGACTTTGTGTCCTATTCTAAAACTTTCTTAAGTTGAGGGGTTTTTATTGTATGTGGTCCTAAAAATCATAGGATCATTGTATGTGGTAAAATCTGAACCTGAGAATGGATATTTATGTAGATCAAAAGTCTTTGAAGAACATAAGATATAATGAGTTAAAATTGCCCCAGGAGGGAAGTTGGAGTCTCTTGAATTCTCAGAGATGGTATTTAATAGTTAATGTCCACATTCCAGTGGACGTTTCCTTGCCATTAAACTGCCTTATGATTTAGTAAAAGTATCCTGCCTACAAAGAGACATTGCACTACACCAGGAGAATTGTAATATTGAATGAATGTTATTCTTTACCATAAAAGTTGCAAGTGGCTATTTTTAAAGAAAGACATTTGGATTTTATTTTAAAATTCTCTGGAAGGCTTTGGTTCTATGTATATGCGTTTGCCATTACCTCTGTTACTAGTTACTTTTGATACTGAAAACATTTCTTTCTGCAAAACATTTAATTTGGCTTATGGAAAATTATGTCCCATTTTCCCTGGAAGAATGCTAAAGTCCCTTCTACCCTCTTAGTCCCCCTTCTCCTCACATTCTCTTCAGGAAGATGGTGTAAACAAGACCCTGTCCAGAAAGTAAGAGCTATGTGCCACTTATATCTCTCTCTTTCATATATATATTTGTGTGTGTATGTGTGTGTGTGTGTGTGTGTGTATGTGTGTGTGTGTATTTTAAAGTAGACCTACCCCCCCCAATAGGCTTGAATACAGCTGCATGGTGTTTTCTAATGGCTCCATAATTTACACAGTAATGCTATAGTCAGAGTACCCAGGTATTAGTCAAAACTTTCTATTGTTTGTCTCAATAACATTTGCTTTCTGGCAGCTTTTTCAGATTCTCAACATCTTATTCCTTTGTACTCAGGAAGATTATTCATATACTGTAACCTTAGGCATTTTAGTATGAAATTGCTAGATGTTAGTGCATAGTGGGGTATTTGGTAACGTGTTGGTTTATGCAAAACTGTAATACTGACAGCCATATCTCAGTAAAAAAAAATGTTCATTTTATTTCTATAAAAGTTGTTTAAAATTCCCTTTAGGCACAAAGTTATTTTTTTTATGGATAACTTTGCCTTAAGTTGGGTTCTCTGTCACAAAGTCTGAGAAACTAGAAGTTGGTCTGCTATTAGTTTATTGTTGAACAGATCCCAGAAAACAGATTTTAAGAAGCAGCAAGAATGAAACAACAGAAAAAAACATGTGCAAAGGACTAATAAAGGAGGTCACAACCAGCATGATGCTAACAAGAGTTTTCTACCCAAATTTCATAAAATGATTAAGTAAAAATATTTTTTATCAGCCTCTGAGTCTTTGGTTTATGGGTGCCTCCAGAATGATGTCTTTAGTTCTTTTCAACTTTCTGGTCATATGTGGGGCAAGTATGCTCATCATGCAGACCCAGGTGTGGACAGAGGTGTGGCCAAAGAGCAGCAATGTGTGATGTAATGCACTCCCACTAACATTCAAATGTCCATGTCTCACCTTAAATGTTATCCTGGGTTTTAGGCATGTGACTGCTCTTTCGTCTATAGAAGAACTAAGAAAACATTTTAGGGAAAACAATTCACCCTTTTCTTACACCTGTGCATGAGGCTGCATTTGATAGTCATTGTCTATTTCATTCCAAGGGACTCTGAATTTTCCTCATTCATTGCCGTGATTATGTGGTCTGTTCTGTTTTCCTGCTGTGCTATTTTTTATGTCCAAGGATTGTAGGACTTGGTTTTCTTGACACTTCCAGACTCCATTTGATGCAGCTTACAGCTCACAGCACTCACCAGGCCTGGATGATTCAAGTAGCAACTCCTTGAGTCACTTGCATGCCAGAACCATTCTTGCCATCAGTATAGCAAGAGTGCCATGGTATGGATAGAAACTCTAGCTTTCCCTATGAATATACCAGCCATTTTCCATATTATTAGCCTGTATCTTCAGCATGCATAGCTACCAGCCATTGACTATAGTTTTAAGTTAATTATGGCATTACTAATATCTTTAAAAGAAAAACTCTCCCTGTCCTAATGTGTAATCCAGCAGAGGCCAGGTCTGAAAACTTAAAAGCTAAATGCTATAGATGTGTGCTTTGGTGGCTATTCTTTTGCATTCTTTGGTTCTTAGACACCTGTGCTGTAGGTTTTTGGAATGCTGTATCATGTCACCACAAACCCTGTGCAGTGGAGCAGCTCAGTGAGTGCACTGTACTTGGGTTGTGGTATGACAAAGTTTCTTATTCTATGATGCCACCTTATTTCAAACGCATTTTAAGACACCATGCCATTGAATGGTTCATTGTTCCCAAGTGATAAGGCAGTTAGGAAGAACAGTGTGCCCCAGAGCTAGGTGTCCTGAGTTCTATTTTCTTTGCATCTTTGCTTTGAAGCAGTGTAGTGCCTCTAACAGAGCTGATAACCCACTGTTACTAGTTTTACATCCATAAAGATCAGAAACAATACGACAGGCATAGGCACCAATCAGAAAATACAAACCCATATCTAGAGTTTATTTCCAGTCTAGGAAGACTGAATCAAGACTCTAAGAGCAGAAGAGGTTCAATTTGCCATCCAGAACTTGAGTTCTGAAGTTCTGAATGGTTGTCTTTCCTGATGAAAGGCTATTCAGTAAGCAGAACTATATTGGCTTTGTTGGGAAGAAGTAATGGTGTTAGGTCAATAGAGTTACTATGCCGGACACTGTGCTTACCTAATTCTTAGATTTGTTTTATAAGATCCCACTGGCTAAGGCTAGAAGATAGAGGACATCAAAGATGTCCTTTATGAGAATATCTGAGTAAGACTGAGATTTATGACTTTAATCAAATAAGTAGTTGCTTTAAGCCTCTAAACTCTGGGATCATTTGTAGCAGAATAAATACCCAACTGATCCAAATTATGCATTTACAAACATAATCCAAAGGTTTAATTCTTATGAGAAGTAATGGCAGTTCTGAAAATAGGATTTAACCCTTTAAAGAGATCTTAGGGCCACAGTAAATCCCCAAATTCCATCTTACAGGGCTGTGGAGAAAAGGCAGGTAGTAGAATTCATCTGGCCATGTAGCTTTCCTATTACTCAGTATGTTTATAGAAATAACTGCCTAACAAAGTTAACTTCCAGGAAGAATGCCAGGTTACAAGGAATCATACCCAAGTCTCAGAATCACATTGGGCTTGCACCCAAAATGTTTGCAACATTAGGTGGAAGCAACATAATCTGGCTTGGAAAGTTCTAGGGGAACAAAACGACAGAGAGTGCTCAGGGAACACTGCGTTCAGCGACTTCAAGATAGTATCTTTCTTGGCCTCTTGGAAAACAAGAAAAAAAATTGTATATCTTGCTATTTTTAAAAAGAACGTGGACTAACAGAATCTTGGGTTGTCACAGATCATTGTTAAGCCAACAATTTTAGAGGTTCTAACCCACAAACTGGCCTGTAAGACATAAGAGAAGATAGAAATACAGTTGGGAAATCTAAACATAGCCCCAAAGTTTTGGCATTTCAGGACTTTCCAGGGAAAAGAAAAGAAATTTGATTTCTGTGTGCAGTTGATGGGAAAGCTTGCAAATGGCCTGAGAAAATTAGATTTCTCATATTTTCATTGCAAATGATATTTTCATGTTTGTTTTTCAAATTTTGAAAATGGCTTTACATGTTAAAAGTCATTAGTTAAAAGCAAGTATGAAGGCCATGTTATGTTGGAATTTAATAATGTATACCTAAAAATTGCCACTATTATTAATTCTAAAAATTGTAGATGTTTTTTCAGATCAGGTACTTGCTGTGTAAAGTGGAGATGTGATTTATAATCATGTATATTTCAAAGCATTGTTAGGTTTCTCTCTCACACACACAAATATATAAATATAGAGGTTTCGTTTGTTTGTTTCTCTTTGGAGTGTTTTTCTTTTTTTAAAAAAAATAAATTTAAAATATTCATGTTTAAATTTCAGGCTTGTTTTGTATGGGATCTAAAATTTATTTCAATTTCTTCAGCTAAATTAAATTATAAAACTACCATGAGTTTATATTTCTGGATTTATAGCAGGTTTAATTCAGTAGCAAAGAGTGATGAGGAGAAAAAAAGGAATGGAATAATTGAGTTACTCAAAGCCTAGCTCAGTGGTTTGCAACCTTCCCAATGCTGTGATCCCCTAATCTAGCTCCTCATGTTGTGCTGACACCCAACCATGACATTTTTTTGTTGTAACTTCATAACTGTAATTTTGCAACTATTATGAATCATATAGTAAATATTGGATATGTAACCCCTATTTGTGATTCTGAATATCTGAAATCAATATAATAAAATAAAGACATATAATAAAATAATAAAACAATATAATAAAATAAAGACAATATAATAAAATAAGACAATAACAATGAGGAAATAGAACAGACCAAGTATTATTAAAGTTTTTCTTTGGCACATTTTAACATTTGGACCTTGAATTAACTTTTGTGTACTTTAGAGTGAGTGAGTGTGTTTGTGTGTTTGTGTGTGCATGCGCACACATGCGCACTCATGTGCATGTACGTGTGTGTCTTCTGATGATGGTTAGTTACACTATCTACATTCTGGGCCCAGAGTGATGAAAAACTGTTTAGCATAGATGTCACAAAACCAAGTGGGTCTTCAGAGCCCACACTCAGAAGGGACCTATGTCATGTCTGTCTATATTTCATGGTACTGAGTCACAGCTGGTAGTGCAGAGACCCACTAGCCCCTGCCTCAGCTCCCCACCATAATATAGAGAGCCAGTGCAAGAAGAGCTCCTGGTTTGCATCAATAATAATCACAATACCTTCAACATTCTTGACACAAGTAGACATTCAAATTATCTGCGTCATCTAAATTAAAGGGCACTTTGTTAGGTGTTGATAGTGTTAAGATAGAGTGAATTGCATCACACCTTTGCAAAAGTAAAAGCACACTTTTCACAATTTATTTTTCCCTTTCATTGGTCCTGACATAATGACTCATTCAAAGGAATCATTGAAGTTCTTTGATTAAACACTGTTGAATGTGGATCTAGAGTTCACGTTATTCAACAACATGTCAACCTGCGTACCAATTCATAACTATTTTAAAATTAGTTCAGAAGTGTTTAGGATGTGGAAATTTTGGATTAATGATTAAAGTCGAAGGCAGATGTATAAATGATAAGAACTAAAGATCAGAGAATTCAGGGTAAAATACGTCCTTTCAGAAAAAGACACCAAATGAAGCAAGATTTTTAAATTATTTTCATTTAATGTTTGACTGATATTAAAGGCTTGTTCGTTTTTCTAATGACAAGTAAGTATATGTTGTACACCATCAAATACATTACATTTAATTTGTAAACATTTACAAGCTGTCTTAAAAATGTAAAGTGTGTAAATATAATGGCTAATATGGTTGGACTCACATTAAACACTCAGTCAGCACAGTGAGTCAACCATGAGAAACCTTGTTGTTGGAATAATTATCTTCTAGATCTCAAAAGAAATTATCATTTTTCTGTTATGTTTTATGAAACATACCTATACATTGTAAATATGTATATGTATATATGATGCATATGTATGTGTATGTACATGTATATACACAATGAGATAATATTAGATGTGTTTAAAAAAGGAACGCCAGTCATCAGTGTAAATTGTTCCATATCAAAAACAACAAAATTTGACTGTGAGTAAAGCCATCTAAATTTGTAAAATGCCTCATTTTTGGTGAAAAAGTTTTGTTACAAGAAAAACAGCTTTGATTTCAGTAAATGAACTACCTAGTGTCAAGGAAAATGACTGTAGATCAACTCTGTATGTAGTTAGCATGGCGAGTTTAGCTCTGTGCAGTAAACCATTTCATTTTGTCATTTGAAACCCCTGTTTTTCTTACATAGACCATATTGGTTTAAAGCAAGCAAACAAAACGGCCCAGTAAACCAAATAGCAATTAGCTACTACTCCTGGGAAATATTTTAGCACATGTTCCTGGCACTTGAAAAATCTACACCTTCAGAGCAAAGACAGGAAAATTTGGCCAAACAGCTAAACTGATGGAAATTCTCAACAATGAAAACAAATGATACCTAAGTAAGAAAGAAATGGCCAATAGATGTGTAACATAGCTGTACTTTAGAACATAGAAGGTAAAAGAAATTTTTTTGTACCTTATACAAAAAAGTTCTTTTCCTTCAAACAAGTTTAGCAGAAGTCAGTTAAAAATCCAGTGTGTGTGTGTGTGTGTGTGTGTGTGTGTGGTGTGTGTGTGTGTGTACATGTCTGTGTGTCTGTGTGTGTATTTAAAAAGTTACAGATATAAGAGTTTTAAAATGTAATTTTATAAATGATTTAAAATAGCAGAATAATGAAGTTTGTTATTAGTATTTTGGATAAAATGTACTTATGAAATTTACAGATACATGAATAGACATTTGGATATCACGTAACGATAAATGATGTATTCCATCTTGTGAAAGGGTGTAGAAGATATTAAAATGAAAGTAAAGATTAGAATTAACTGTGAAGCCGATGGTGATAGCACACATCTTTAAACTCTGCCTTGGGGAGGCAGAGACAGGTAGATCTCCTGAGTTCAAGGCCAGCCTGGTCTACAGAGTGAGTTCTAGTATAGTCAAGGATACAGAAAGAAATTCAGTCTTGAAATATAAAACAAAACAACAACAACAATATGTGTCGGGGACCGCTCTGCCAAATGTTGGAATCCACAGTGCCCCAAGCTTTGGGGGCTAAATTGTTAGAGCCCACACTGCTGCTCCAGTCCACGGGTCAGGGTTCAGCAAGGGAGAGAGTGAGGGTGGAAGCGAAGAATGGAGACCAGAAAGAGTGTGATTCAGTCTCATTTATTCTCAAGTCTCTCTTCTTCTCTCTTTCTAAGTCCCTCATTCCTAGTCCAAGTCCCAAGGCTCAAGTTCCTAGTCCCTAGTTCCTAGTCCCTAGTGCCTCCAAGTTCCAAGTTTCCAGTACCCTCTTCTGTCTGCCTCTCACCTTTTACAAGTCTCACTTCTTAAGTCATGCCTTTAAGTCATGCTTTTAAGTCTTGTCTCTAAGTCACACCTTTAAGTCACACACACCCAAGGGAAAATCATGGGTATATAAAACAAAATGTTATCAGAGTGTGCTCAGCTGTTGTAGGCTATTGAAAACAAGTCTCTTGTCAGGGTATATGGCTCAAGATGGCTGCAAGGATGATAGCCACCTTCTGCCGGCTCCCTACATTTTAAGCCCTGCGCTGGGGAGGCAGAGACAGGTAGATCTCCTGAGTTCAAGGCCAGACTGGTCTACAGAGTGAGTTCTAATATAGTGAAGGTTACAGAGAGAAATTCTGTCTTGAAATACAAAACAACAACAGCAAAAACAAAAGGAGATGGGAAAAAATGGCATTTGTTGAATTAGCACCATCTTGTAACATTGACTTAAAAAAACAAGTGCAACAAAAACATAGTTCTGCGTGTCTACCCTTTAAAATGAATATGTGTCAAAGAACTGTTAAAAAATTAGAACATCTTTTATTCCCATAGCTATGACCCAGGCCTTACTTGGAGCGTATGCTTTAGATTTCTTTAAGCAAGTAGAGACACTGTAATTTACATGCCCAAATCTCCTGGCCCAAACTTTAAAATATGTCTCTCCTCTGTTGAGATGCTGTGACTCATGTAGAAGTTGAGAGTTTACTAAGGCAACATATGTGTGAGTGGCATAATTTCATTCTTCTTTATGGATGAATAAAACTCCTCTCTGTATACAGACCACACGTCATGAAAGCTGAAACATTTGTCACATTGAATGGAAGAGACTTCTCTACATAACATAATATTTTCACTCAGTTTTCACCCAGATTCTTAAATTTCTTCGTCTTTATCGTTTGATCCTACTGCTCAGATGATGGAGATACTTACTCCATAAAGTACTAATTGTCTTGAAGTCAGAAGGCTCCTTCGCCTCTGTAGCTGTTTTTGAAAGAATGTCAGTGTATTTTAGCATTAGCCTTTTGACCATTGATGATATTTAATCATCTCTAATTCATTTTGGTGTGCCAGGAAGTAATAATTACTGTATCATTTGGTGGTGAAGGCATTGTCTCTCTGTGGTTTTATGATGCCTATTTTAATTATGTATTATCTCCTTTTTAAAGAAATATATTTCAGAGATGCTGTTTTCTTTGATATTGCACCCATATTGATTTAATTATTCTCTTCTATTATTGTGTTATAACTTAATGTAATTATATTTCATTGGAATTTCAAATCTCCTGATTGATTTTTCTTTTTAAATTTATATTAATATTTTTTGGTATATTTAAACCATTAATATAGTTTATTATCCTTATTTTGATCTTTGTATATAATTTTTATAGCTTTATTTTGGAAATATTTAAAAATTACATGTTAGTTTTCTATTAATATACTAGTCACATTTAACAATTTAAATATATATTCAACAAAATTAAAAACATTCATTTTCATTAATGTTGACATCAGTGACAGTCACTTAAAGTTGAAATTTTCATCCTCAGGAAATCTAATGCTTTATAAAAGTCTTTCCTTTTTTATTTGTTTTTCAAACTTTTTAAATTTTTTTACTATTATATACATATTTAACTAGTTATATACAATGGGTTTCATTATGACATTTTTGTACATATGTTTAATGACATTGGACCTCACTCCACTATTCTATTTTCTTTCTGCAACTATTTCCACTGTTTTCCCTCCCTCCATCTCTCCCTCCTTTCCTCTCTTTCTTTCTCTGTTCCTCCTCCTTCTTCCTTCCTCTCTGTCTCTGTCTCTGTCTCTGTCTCTGTCTCTGTCTCTGTCTCT
>JANHMN010000002.1:116207951-116227809 GCA_030674055.1 Rhabdomys pumilio
TCTCTGTCTCTGTCTCTGTCTCTGTCTCTGTCTCTGTCTCTGTCTCTGTCTCTGTCTGTCTCTGTCTTTCCCTCTTGGTTACACATAGACTTTCATTTCGGTGGTTAACAGAGCCATGGATGAAGGATTATTTTCAGAAGTATGAGCACCTTGAAGACAGCTATAGAACTGATGTACACATCTGTCTCACTGAGAGCCGCTAACTGCCTATAGATATTTGAGTGGAGGACTGTAAGTTGGTCCTTACGATCCCCTCTTCCATAGGAAATAGAATGTGGAAGGTCCCAGTCTTACGAAGACTGTGCTGCTAATCACAGTGGCTGAGAGTTCAAGAATGCAATAGGCAAGCTGTGCCTGGCTGAAGTTTTTCAATGGCACCTTACCCTCTCCTCCGTACTTGCAGTCTCCCCACTGTGGAATTGCTCGAGCCTAAATCTCCCCATTTCGATGTTTGAAATTTTGTCTTTATCTTTGAACACAAAATTTCTATTTTTTTTCTTTTGTTGTTAGTATAATTTTCTGCAGTGCTCTTTCTGCCCTTTGTGGCTCTCGAAAAGATCCAAGATCGAGTAATAGCTGGATTTGCTTTGATTTCTGTATCAACTATGTTCTTATTTCATTAGTTTCCAGCCTTCAGAAATCATTGTTCCCATTTTGACCATGTAAACTCTCTAGCTGTGTTTTACTGAGAAGCCAGCCTAAGTAGATTCCTCAAGATCCCATTTCTTCCAACAAGCCATCTTTCTTTCTTCAAGATGCTCTTCAAGAACTTGTTATTTATAAACTATAAAATCTCTTTTTATAGTATCTAGCTTGTTATATAGTATTTCTTACAGATTTAACATGTTTGCTTTCATTTTACGATTTCACTTTCACATTAAAAGTGAGAGAAGAATTTACCTGTTAATATCTTTTTTGTATTCTATGCTCCTCTCCGAAGGAAATATGTTTAGCTCACAGACCAATGTTTGACGAGAGTTTTAAGCAGTCTGTAGTTCTTTTTTTACTTTAATGTGGGCATGAATTAAATCAGCAGTTCTCTTGAAGAAAGAACTATTTCTTTTAAATCTCCAGTCATTTACTTTTACTTTTATGCATCAAGAAAGGGTAATGGTGATGGTAAAATTTTTTCTAACAAGGAACCTGTTATATCCATATCACTGTATGAGGGTGAGGAAGTAGACCCGGGCAGTGAGTAGCTGGGGTCCTTGTAGGTCAGAGAAGCTCTTCCAGGGCTGATACTTAGCAGCTTTTCCAGCCCACAGCTGCTAACAGCAGTGAGTCCCAGCAGAACTGTTGCACATAGTGCCCTCTAGAGTTAAAGCTCTCAGGCAAGCCTTCAGTACTGGAGCCCCTAGCCTTACAATGGTGTAGAACTCTGACCTAGGGTGCGGGCAATCTGTGGCCCACTATAACAGCTTGGGTACTTAAAGCTGTTCCCCTTGGCCTTTAAACTCTGGGGAACTCTCGTAGCAAGCTCTTGCTGTTGACATTGTAACTGCTGCCTCTCCAAAGTGGTATAACTCCTGTTACTTTGCCTCATATTCTATTGCTGCTGTTGCCTCTGCTGCTGCTGGCGCCTCCACCTCTGCTCTTCATGTTACAAGATCAGCCTACTCTACCAATAATGAAGAGGTCAAAAATCAGCAAGAAAAAATCAATTCGAGGAAAACATTTGAAAGTGGGAGCGTAGTGTTTCAGTATTAGCATAGGGGAAATGGTACAGAAAGTTGTCTCCTGGCCGGCCTTGGCCAGTTTATACAGTTAAGTATCGAGTGTATATATACACGGTGTTTTATACACGTGATGTACTGTGGTCACTCCCATGGTGGTGGTGTCTCTCATACACCAATAACCACAGTCTCTTTGCTAAGCCACCAGGGACAGTCTTTGCCCTCCAGCCCGGTTGGGGGTGTTTCCAAGGGCATCAAAATTGGAAGGAGACTCAGAAAGCAAGAAGTCCAGTCTGAACTGTTTAAAAGAAGTGCTGCTTGGGTTTGGGGTTTTGCCCTTAGGAGCGATGCTTTGGCAGCAAACAGCTGAGGTTGCCATGTGGCTTCCTTCAGTCATCTGTGACTGTTGAAATGGCTGTGTTGGCAGGAGAGCGGTCTGGCTTGACTCATATCCCTTAGGTCAAGGCAGCTAGGGGACCAAAAAAGGGCCTGACAAACGCCTAGGGTTCACACTGCCTCTATTGCCAACATTTAGACTTTTTTTTTTTTAAGTAAAGTCAAACCCATAGGTTAAAAACATTGGTGCTTGCAGGTACTTATGAGCATAACTGTGATTGAATCATATTTAACATTGTTTAGAATGTGTTTAACTCTGGGGGTAGCCCCTCTTTTCTGTCTCACAAATCTCCAGGCTTTCCTGATTGGGAAGGAGATGACTGCAGACTTCTTTTAACATTCATGCCTTCTCCTGATGTCTTGGGCTAGGAACATGAACATTGCCTAGGTCCCGATGACCTGTGGCATGTCTAGTCATAGTTATCATCAATAGTCAAAAAGATTGCCCATCTATTTCCACAATCTTGAGTCCTGCTATAGAGTGATTTTTTCCATGTTCTCATGAATGTTTCAGAAGAAAAGTATTAAATATGTATTTTTCAGCAAGTCAGTTCTGAATTTTGCTTTTAATAGCTTGTGGTTTTTTTCTAAATTTATATTTAGCCCTATAAAGTGGATTTTTGTATGTTTTTTGAATTGTGATTTTACATTTGACAATGCAAAGATAACAATATCTGTGTAGACAGTGCTTATTGTACTGTGTTGAAGCACTCTGTCCAGGATTTTGACAATGTGTCATTTTTATTATTCTTGTAGGACTTCTTAATAGATTGTTTTAAATTAAAGATTAAGAAAAACAAATTATTCTCATCATTCTCCTTCATAATCACATGCTTTACTGTGGTGTCAGGGACAGCGCGAGTTTCTGGGCATGTTGGATAAGCCACTGTGCTACAAAGATACCTCTCCAGCCTTTTAATCAACCTATCTGTGGTCACAGATTCTGTGTTATTTTCAAATATGCCTACTAAAATATCGCTGCACTACTACCCTTATATCTGTTATTTGTGTCCAAAACCAAAATTAATTAGACTGAGATACCTGAAATAATGTATAATCTTTATTCAGTCAGAATCCACTTAATTGTGGTCATTATTTAACTATTCATTTCAGGGTTTTAAAGCAAAATGCCCATGTATCCTCTATTACTTTGGTGAGTTGGGTTAGGTCACTTTACCTCATTAAATACACTGCAGCTTAAACATAAATAAATTATGCCTCATACAGCCTTCGAGTCCAGATAAAAAGTAGCAAACGTATGACTCTACGCCTTGTTATCTGTGCCTAAGTGAACTATCTATGTCCTGGCTGGCTTTAAAGTCTAGAATTTTAGGAGTACAAAGCTGTCTTTAATAACTAGTTTGTTTCCACAGAGGAAAAAAAATGTCCAAAGTCTTCCATTAATTTTCATTGTTACATTAAAACTAGCTTTGCTCTGGTCTTCTCATCTGTACTTCATTAAGTCACATTCTGTGGTATAATGTTGCAAGTTTTGGAAATGCAGAGACAGTTCAAGAAATTGATTCTATTTGTTCTTTCTGTTCAATAGACCTTTGATCTGAAATGTTCAATGGTGCCTGGCTGTTCCACGCAAGCCACTTTTAAACCATTGTTCGAATTGTAATAGCCTTGTTATCAGGTTGTGTGAATTAATTCCATCACATTAAGAGGAGGAAGTTAGATTCACACAGCACAGACTAATAGCTGTCTCTTGTTACTGGCCAATTGATTGGGTAACCAGACGACACACCACGTTTATAACAATTCGGTTGTTTTGCAAGGTGGTCTTAATTTCAGAGTTTCATAATGACAATAATAAATTCTGATTTCCCCAGGACACCTTGCCTAACAGGCTCTGAGAATTTAACAATGCATACTGAAAAATATCACAATGGACTTAGACACCACTTTTGGTAAAAAGTCCATGAATCAAAAACAAAAACAAACAACAAACAAAAAACAAAACAAAAACAAGGAATAAACCCTTCTGTTTGGTGAAAACCTCACATATAAACAAAAGCAGAAGCCACCCACAAACTAAAGGGTCTCATCTCTTAGGCAGGAGTCATCTCAGGAGAAATACTCAGTTCCTCCAGGCAGTTCCTGTCATATATAGGGCACTGAGCAGCAGCTGATTTCTTTTCAAAAAGGAGAGAAGGTTGGGGGCATAGAGTAGGTTGCTCACTTCATCTCTGAACCACTGCTCTAAGGAATAATATTGATTGGAAACAAAGGGTCACACATTATGACTGTTTACATCCTATTGCTCATCCTGGCAATGGCGAGGTGGAGATAGAAAACAAATTTGAAAGACATAATTAAAAAAAAAAAGAAACCTTTTCAAATCATCATTTAAACAAAATTATCATTTGATGAGACAGATTTATTTCCCATCTTAGCTCAGTTTGTAAATATGAAATCAGGCCAGTTTATTTATTTAATTACTCCTAGTTATTTTACAAGATCAAGAGAACACATTTTTCTAAAAGCAAACTTCTTGCTCTTGAAATATCCAACTACAGATGACAAAGTCATTGCTGAGACCCATTTACATAAGGTTCCTTCTGGAGGAGTTATGGCTGCCTGGGTCAGATCCATTAATCTGCTGATACATCAACATACTTGTGACATCCACCTTGGATGCTAATACTTGCTTCTAGGATGACGGACCAGCCCTCTAACCATACTGCTTAGTTATTACTCTGCTTTTCCAGGGCTGAGTCATTACCCATCCTGGCATGTCATCTTATTTCCTCTCCTCTAAGTCAGCATGCACCCATCCTTTATGAGTCCTTCCACAAACAATTTACTTGTGGCCAAAGTAAATTTTTCTCAGTTCTGGTCTTATGTAGCTTGTATGACCTTGTAGTGATTGGTAGAAAAAAATTACATAAGAGAATTTAGGCAGAATGTCATACCGAGGGCATCTAAGAAGTGCAGCTGTATGTTTGAAAAGCCCCTTTTCACACAGACTTTGCAGCTATGGTGCAATCCTCTCCCACACATTTTATATTACCAAAAATTCTGCTCAGAGCCAACTTTCCACAACTTTCACTTGTTTTCAAGATGAGAATAAAACAGGGAGTGAAACACAGAACTCAGGAGGCAAAGGCAAGAAGATCTCTGTGGGTTCAAGGGCAATCTTGTCAACAAAGCAAGTTTCAGAACAGACAGGACTGGTACACAAAGAAATCCAGTCTTAGGATGCCCCACCCCACCCCTAAAAAATCCCAAAAGCTGTAAAGTTCTCATGAAAGGGAGGAACACCCCCCATTCAAACCTCAGGTATTCACGGCCACCCAATAACTCACAAGACACTGAACTCGATGCAATCAGCAAGAGGTATATTTCGATCATCATGCTGAGGTCAAGACCCATAACCCATGCAGGGGCAGTGGGATCTGACCCCAGACTTTGGAGGCAGAGGGAATGTAAAGGAAAAATCAAAAAGGAAAAATCCACAACCCGAGAGGAGTGAGAGGAGTCATTGGAAAGCATCAGTGGAAAGTACCAGCCCACTATTCAGTTTGTGACAGGGTTCAAGGAACAGTCATGGAGAACATTCTATATAGGCTATTCTCAAGAGACTATTCATACTCAACCATCTATCTTGTGGTAAGCCAAGTTCCTGAAACACAAAGATCACGACCAAGCTGACCTGCACTCTTGGTTCTGCTCAGCCTGCTAGGAGTTTTTGAAAATGTTTAACCAGTCAAAGCCATGGAGATGAAAATAAGAAGTTTTTACAGAACGTTTGGGTCACTTAAGGAATTCCTTGCATTTCCTTCTATAAATTTAGGTTTTAAAGCCACAGAAGGAATCCTCCTGCTACCAAACTTTATTTTAAAAACAATGATTTAACACTGCCTCTAAATGCTCTAAGTATTTAGTAGTAATAAACATACTTTTGGCTTAACATTTAGCATTTTCTGTACCCCTTTCACAGAGCCATGCATTATTGTTATTTATTGTTATAATTATGTTTTGTATCTTTGGGAGCTAAGGCCATAATTACTACTTTTCTTGAAGTCCTTCAATGCTTGAATGTCTATCTTTCATAGTGATTCTCTGCATTGTGTTTATTCTCCTAGATTTAATTTTGAATCTTATTAAGACACAAGGCACACAATAGACATAATCAATACATGCAGACTGTTTAGAAATTCTGTCACTAGGGCCTCAGTCACCACACCATCTTAGCATTGTTCTGGTTTGGATGCTACATAGCTCACAGCATTATTTGCAGTTTCTTTCTTTGTCTTGTTATTGTTATTGTTGGAGAGAGAATATCATGTGTATTGTATGGATGCATCACCTGTCAATTAACAAGTGTATGGCCCAAAGCATAGGAAATAATAGAGGTGGGACATCTGGGAGAGAGAATGGACTCTGAGAGAGGATCAGGTGGGAGGTTCACCAAGGAAGATGTGACAAGATGAATACATGGTACCTGAGCACATGAAACCAGCCACGTGGCAGAATGTGTGTTAGAATAAATTGGGTATTTTAAGTTTTATCTAATCAGCAAAGAACCTAGCTATATGGACAGGTTATTTGTAAATATATTTTAAGGCTGAGTCTTATTTCTTAAAGCATGGGGCTAGAAGAAAGAACAGGGCGGGACTTCAACATGTTGTGGTTGTAGTTTTTGTTTTGATCCTGGAGTTTACTGTATCCATGCTTTTCAAGCTCCTGAATTTTTCTTCCCTTCCCTTCCCTTCCAGTGTGTCCAGGAAACCTACAAGTGGAAGTGCATTCTTTCCTTGCCATTTGGTCTGCAAATAGTAGAACCATACAAGTTTGCTTTTCACTTGTTGTTCACCTCTCCATAAGAAAACATGACCAGTTTCATTAAGTATCATTCACTTGGAGAGGCTGGTAGACAGGATTGCTTATGTTTGAGACAGAAATATGAAATGGCAGGAATGAAGGACACACACACCATCTCTCAATCCAAAGTATGCCTTCCATGCCTCTGAATTCATCGTATCAAGCCTTCTCTTGCCACAGGGATGTGCTGTCTACTTGATTATTTGGACAGTTAGAACTTGAAAATCTTAAACTATTAATCTGTGGAAATGTTTTCAAAAACCTTTCATAGTATGATTTGTCTTATCATACAACGTGTCATTGGCAGACTTTTAAAGAGGCCATATGGAACTACACCATACTATAAAGATTGTTTTCTAGGTCTACAGGAAAATAGAGCACAAGTTTTGACTTTAAACACCCAGCCTTTGACTTCTGCTCTTGTTTTCCTGTCATGACAGCTTCTTCAGGAAGCTTTTTCTGCCTATGTTGATCCATGTTGTTTGAGGGAAAAAATTATTTTAAGGAAAATATTAATTGATTTTCTATTCTCTCTAGAAATTTAAGGAACAGATGTTTGTGTCTCTGTCATCTCATAAAGGATGTGTTCATCTCTAAATGATTATAGTGGTTTATAGAAACAGATTTGAAAGGTCATCAGAATAAAGTCATTGGGGCTGGGATTCAACTTGCTTAGATGTACAAGTATCTAATGATAACTATGATGACACAGAAGTGTTTCTGAAAACACATACTTGTTATTAATTAAAACATACTTATCTTGTGTACATATAGAAGGATTGCACCAAGATAAAACATTTCAGAGTTTTTCCTTCACAGCTCAGTGACATTATCAAGAACAACAAGCTTTCTTCATAAATGCCATCCCGTGGATTAGCTCATCTCACTCAGGACTGCATATTGGCAATATCTAAACCAGGTAGTACACAGGGACCTGCCAAGTTTCAGAGCTTAAGGAATTGCTTCTTATAACCTTTGAAAATAAAGACAGTCTTCCCAAGAAGGTCTGCTGCAGTCATGACTCACTGGGAAGAAATATTTACCATACTCCATACATTAAATAGAAACACTGAAAAGAAAGATTCTGTGGTTCAGAGTGTAGAGGACGATTATCCCTCAAAGAGTGTTCAGTGCAGGCATGGCTCTGTCCACAAGGGGGAAAAAAAGACAGTTTTTGAGTCAGTAACTGTTTGGGTCAATTGTGCTCTTCCCCCTGGCTTCTGGCATCTGGTTCCTCAGGTGGAGTTTCTGAAGTGATGCATATACTATTGTTTTTAAAATGCATATCATTGTTTAAATGAACTACTATGGCAATTTCAAAGTATCTGGAATTTTCTTATAGTTTTTTTTTTTAATGTAAAATTCACTGTTCTGATGCCAGAAGCCACTATGAATTTCACAATCTCTTTTTGAGTTATCAGTGTTTTTCATTTGCCGCAGTCACACCAAAATGGTTGTTTTCCCGCTATTGTTGTTTTGTTTCTCTTTCAATATTTTGCATAGGGTGGATTAGAGCAAGGCAGGTTCAACCTATGCTATGGGTACTATTTCTAGTAAAATAGTATAAAATTCAGAGTGTACTTATTCAAGTGCAAATGCTGTTTCCTTTCTAAGTCACTTAATCAGGACACTTTAATTTCTACCACTACTGAATTCAGATCGTAATATCTGCCCCCTATCTACCTCTCTGGGAAGCTGGGAGGATTAATTAGATAAAGCACTTAAATCTCCTCATAGAGATGAGGGACATATAAAGGATGTTATTATTTCTAGGAGAGAATGAAGTGGTGTCTTTTTTTATGGACAGTCCATCCTTCTGGGTTTTTTCCTCTTCATTCAGCTGAAGTACCAATTTGGTGGGTTTTAATTTATCCCGTGAAACCCTTCTCATCTTCAAGTAGTTGTGCTTGGAGAAAAGATCTTCAAGTACTGCCTCTGATGATGGGGAATTGCATGCTAGTCCTGAATTTCCTGAACAGTACAGTGTTTTTGCCCTGCTCCTACGTGATTATAGCATTTGTCAAGAAACGAGCCATGTTTTCATTTTGAAGACTATGAACTGCACTAGATCTTGAGGTTAGACTCAGTCACAAGTTCTGCCAAGAAATACAACAGCAATTCTTAGTCATATTGGAGTTAATTCTCAGACGCTGGCTGTCTCTGTTCAAGTTGGGTCCTGCTTTGAATGCACCACATTGTTCAGACTGACCTGCCTATCTTTAAACAAGAGGCATAAAGGCCTTCCAATCACTGAAAACTGAAATACACTGTGTTAGATCATCTTAGACATAGGAAGACAAAAAATGGGAGCACAGTCTTTGCTCACTCTGCCCTAAAGCTTGTCAAGTCCTTTATATGTAAATTGCTTTCAAGCAATATTTTTTTTTCATATTTTGATCACAGAAACTTCTGATTCTCTTCTGGAATTCTCCTTGTTAGTTATAGAGTTAAAATATATTCATTTTTTTCAGAGTTTTAGTTGGCTTTATTTTTCAGCCATTCTATTGGACTTTACCTAGCTCTTGCATGGATGGGTTAAAGAAATATTTGTGTCTTGATAATTGTAACTGATGCTTACAACCCAGAGTTGTGCCTTTTGTCCAGTGTCATGGAAGCCCTTACAGATGGTGATGGGTGTAGTCTGTATCAAAAGGAAGTGAATAGGCATCCACCAGAAGGTTTGGGAAGTAGCCACAGTCAGGGACATCATGGGGTGTGAGATTGTTCCCAGTACTTCAGACCGTCCTGAAGTGACCTAACATTTTGCCCATCCTAGAAATGAAGTCAATCTGTAAATCTTCACAAGAATCAAAGACTTCTTTGAAAGCTGAAATGGGGCTATTGAAATCATCTGAATCTGGTTTTCATATTAATAGGCTCACTTTTAAAAGCTAAGGTTTCTAATTTTCCTTATAATTCTTGTTCTAAAGGGAAAATGAAAGACATGGCTTTCCTAACAGACAAATGTCAGACTTACACAGTCTGCCCCTGTCATGAATGTGGAAACTCGGGAGAAGGAGAAAAGACAGAGGGGGTGCATCAGTTGAGGAAAAGGAAACTTAGAGTTAATTCATCAGTTCATCTGTTTGTCACATGTAGAAACAAGGAGGAGGTAAAAGTTCTGTAGAACTTGCCACTCAATGGCACTCAATTAGGCCATGTTCCTGATGTCCCACTGCTGGCATAATCATTACACCCTTGGTAGAAAATACAACAGTAGGTAGGCAGCTGAACATGAACTTGGAGAAAGGAGAAATAAATGTTTATTTTTCCTTAGTAGTGACATGGCTTTTCATAGTATTGGTATCTTTACTTACCACGCCACCAAGGTGTTAGCTGTTTATGATGCCTTCTTTTAAAATATTCACAGCCAAGAGAGATGCCAATTATGCTATAATAACCTGAGTTTTAAGGTTTTAATCAAAGATTTAATGATTTCTAAGGAGAGATGTTGGTTTTGAAGTGGCAGTGTATTCTTAATGACTGAAGCCCCTCCTATCCCAGGCCCATCTTTCAGATAAGATGAAATGACGAATAGCAGGCAGCTCATTGGGTATCATGCTTTTGGTTATATAATAAGAGATGGTGTCTTAGCTAGGGTCTTACTGTTGTGAACAGACACCATAACCAAAGAAATTCTTATAAGGACAACATTTAGTTGGGACTGGCTTACAGGTTCACAGGTTCAGTTTATCAAAGTGGGAGCATGGCAACATTCAGGCAGGCATGGTGCAGGAAGAACTGAGAGTTCTACATTTTCATCCAAAATCCACTAAGAGAAGACTGGCTCCCATGTGGTTAGGAGGAAGGTCTCATTGCCCACCCAGACAGTGACACTCTTCCTCCAAGACTACACCTACTCCAACAAGACCACACCTTCTAATAGTGGGACTCCCTGGACCAAGTATATTCAAACCACCACATATGGAAATCACAAAATTACTCTCTCTCTCTCTTTCTCTCTCTCTCAAGTTACAAATATATTTCAAAAAAGAAAAAGTAGTAAAGCCATTTAGTTATGCTTAAGTTAGGTGTGTTTAGTTACATTTATGGGTTTAACCCCATAACATCTCTCCTATCATACCTAAGACCTTTAGTTATCTGACCAAGATAATTCTACTGGTTAGTTTTTTTTTATTACCAACTTGGCAGAGCCTAGTGTCACCTGGAAACACCTCACTTGCAGAACTGTCTAAATCAGATTGGCTTGTGGCTATGTCTGTGAGAGATTGTCTTGATTGATGATTAGTTCAGGAGAGCCCCGGGCCACAATGAATAGTACTCCCATCTTAGGAAGGGTGGTCAGATGATGTAAAAAAGCTAGCTGAACATGAGCTAGAGATGGAGCCAGTAAGCATCATTCCTCCATAGTTTCTTCTTGGTTCTGTCCTCCAGTCTTTGTTGCTTAACCTCATGGATGGACAGTGACTTAGAAGTATAAGATGAAATAAGGCCTTTCTTTTTTTTTAATCACTGCAACAAGCAACAGAAAACAAATTAGTATAGCCACAGAGTTAGTAACTGGTTAAAGTCGGGCTTAAAATGGAGACAGATCACCCTGCAAGAATAATAACCATATCACTAGACTACTTTACACTAGAAAGACATAGAGGTCTGGTGTTTAATAAGTGAAGCCCTAAGCAGCAAGGCAAAATTCAAGAGCATCAGACATCAACATAGTAGTGGGATAAGGTTTAACACTGTTAGGATTCTTTTGTGTTAAAAAAATATTATTTGCTTAAAAATGGAGATCTTTGCATAAAGATCTGAGGTAATTCATCTAGACTTCAGCAGTTGAATGGGTAGAAAATGTGCTGAGCTGTGGCTTGTCCACAGTTCATATAAGCCTGTGGGACACAGGTTGAGAGCCCAACTTCTTGATGTTGATATGAAGAAGCAGATTCTTTTGCACTGGCCAAGTGGGAATGGTGGTGGCTGACTGTGGTAACAAAGCAGCCAGTAGTCACCATACACTGAACTCCTTTACAAAAAGAAAAAAGAAGTGTAGCCGCACAGCAAACACCGCAGACGCCCCTAACAGTCAGTGATGAGCTGAAAATATGCTCCTTTCCATTTTTAAAAATCCCACTATTGAGATAAAGAGAAGAGAAAAACTTCTCACTTTATTCCTTTTTTTATGCTTTTTGATTGCTGAACTATGCAAAAGTGTTACCTAGCCAAAAATATTTTTAAGTCTTCTATGAATCCAGTATTCATAAGCTTATGTAACTTCTTCACTCCCAAACTAAAAGAACTTGTTATACATGCAATCCAATAAGGTTACCATCTAGTAGATAAAAGAGTTCATTCTTTCAGCAGGTTTTACTTTCAGGAACTTTCTTGAGAGTTAGCTCTTAAAATTGTGTTCCTAGCCCTTCAACACTGAGAAAAGAATTTGTAGGTATTATATTGAGATTTGCATAAATTTTGATGTCATCAAAACGATGTAGAGACTTTAATTTATATAACTAGGGAAGACTCCCTAATGCTTTGCTAATACTGATGTAAAACTGTAAAGGTATGGTAGGTGTTATCCATACTCAAGCTGCACACTTATCTATTATTTTCTGTCATTACTGGATATATATTAATTCCCTAATTTCAACATGAGACATGGAACTCAGACAGTTTCAGCGACTTCCCAGATGTCACATTGGTGAACACTGTCAGAAACCGTGTTTGGACGTTGGTCAGTTTTCAAAGCTGCCCTCTTTTACCCAGGCAAGCTGTTGCACTATCCCCTCCGTGCCTGGTTCCACATCTCTATTTACATACCACTAGTGCTGCCCCCTGTCAGTCTCTTCTGGGATTGCATTGTAATCAGCCTCAACAGAATCCAAAGGAAACCATCAGTTCCTGTTGGAGCATATCATTTAGGGGTATCGATTCCAAATTTGTCATTGCTTTCCATGAAAGCTAAGCACAGAGTATAAATTGCCACTCACCACACACAGTTGATGACTTTCTATGCCCAATGGTTTGACAATTTGTGATTTCTCCCCCAGGAGGTTTTTTTGCTAACATTTTTCAAGGCGAAATATCCAATCCCTGTCTAAAATGATCAAATTTTGCCCTGAAGCAAACTTGTAAATTTTTTTTTGCAAAGACTCGTGAAACTTCACAAGGCAAGAGATCAATAATTTCACACTGTTCCATTCTCACCGTACTTTTCAGTACACAAACTGCCAACAAGAAAAAGTTAAGATTCAAGTGGCGAGTAAGAACTCTCTCCCAACCTTTTAAAACTAAAGCAGTATCTTTAAAATAGATGTGATCAATCCATATTTAGAAATTTTAGGAAAAGCAAAACAAACAAACAAACAAAAAAAAACAACCAAAAACGCCTGAGTTCAGAAATTTAGAGTTAGTTTTACATAAACAATAGACGTGTCTCAGTTCTTATACCAGCTTATCACAAATACTGCCCTTCCCACAATACTTTTGAGGTTTTTTGACTGTGTGTCTGATGTTGTAAGTTTTGTTAGAAACCAGGATTTGAACAAGTGGCAAAATGGCGTCTGTGCTGCCGCCACATGAAGGCAGTGGGACACGTTTCTCCCGCTTTGCAGTACCCAAATCATTGGGGTGATAGCTTTATTTCTTTATAAATGTAGTATGCATAAATTAAATCTCAGCAAATATGGACCAATACTAAGACATGCTCTATCATCTTCTCCCAAACATTCAGTCTTCTTTATCTTGAACCATCCAAGTTGTTCATGTTTCCTTGTGATTAATTCTTGGTCTTTTATTCTTCTTGCTGAGTTCTACTGGAGAACTCATTTATTTTCATGACGTTGACTATGCTTTTAGAACAGAGAATGCCCATTTTCTGTTGCCAATCTGATCCCTTCATCTGATAGTCTGTTTTTTATTTTGTGGCTGTTTATTGACAATTTGTGCTCTTTGATAATTGACTTCTCTTCATGTTAAACTCTCCAAGGTAATCCCAAGCCATGTCATTCTTCTGAACTTTTAATTTTTTTTATAAAAGAAGCATGCATTCAAATACACAGTCCTTGAAAACTTGGATCGCAGGGGTAGTATATGACAAGAGATAGGAGTCAGCGTAGAAGAATGTTTGGGACCAGGGACATTTACATAGCCCAGGAGCTTTTCCCCAAGTCATTAAGGGTCATGATAGACCATTAGAATAAAAGCAGAAACAAAGTATAATTTCATGGTAAAATCTATCAGTATATTTAACTGCCACCAACTGTTGAACTCTCTTGAAGCAACAGGAGATTTATCATGAGAAATGCTACTGTCTGACTGTGACTTCTGTGCTTGAACTGACCAAAGGCAACTAGAAAAATATGTAAGTTAAAAATAAAAATTTCTTCTGATGTCATACAGCAATCTTGTGAAGGACCTACAAAAACCTGATGCAAATAAAATTAAGAACATGTAAATGCACATAAAATTTACTTAGAAAAAGTTAAAACAGGGCTTCTTCTCCATTTGGGAATTTTATTTCTAAACCCAGTATTATTTGAGAAAATTAAAGAGCTTTGGGAATATAACTAATTAAATGTTGTTTCAATGTATCCTAAAAGTATTTTTTTTCAAATGAAAGAGACATCAAAACCTGATTAAGATTTCAACCCTTAAATATTCAAAGTATGAGGTCAAAAATCCATGTTAGCTGTAAGGTAGAAAACTCAGAATATTGAACTTTTTTTTATTCCAGTTGCAGAAAATACCTCTTACTTTTTGCTATTTACTTTACCTACATGAGGTAGCTAATTGGTTTTAATGTAAATAGCTAAAAACCAAAAGAAGAGAATATATTGATAAAACATTACAGCACCATGGGTAATGAATTCTGTCAGGACTGCCACAGACCTACGTGCATTCACTTTTTGAATTAGATGTCTAATATTTTGTGGGATGCGTATTTCTTTAAATTGAGTAACTAAATTCATGTTAATATAATATCTGTTTATTGAACTTCAGATTTCAGCTCAGGCATTACAGAAGACTGCAGAGCTATATTTAGAGTGAGATCTACATATTCCATACAGATGGAATCAGTCCATGAATGCATGTTGGTATCATCCCTGCCAGTCCTAATAAACCTCTATCTTTGGTGTGTTTGAACAAGACGTACGTTACACATGAAAACTGAAACATCAACCATTATATACCCTTTAAGTGTAGATGAAATAATTTTACATCCACACAATATTTTTAAATGTTGACTTTAGCAAAAACTTAAAAATCCTCTGCAATTTGAAATGAAAATTCATGATGCACAAAATTATGAAGGAAAACAATGTCTACTCCAAATAACCCGTAACTTTTTTGAATAAAATTTCAGTGTTGTGATTTAATCCTTCTCATTTACGCTTTCTCGGTGTATTTGAATTCATAGTGTTTTCACATGCAGTATAACATTTAATCTGCACAGTACCCTTTGTGAAAAGTGGGAACATTACATGCTTCATGGTGAAAGAAGACTCATGGAAATGAATGGCTGTCTTTATCATCACAAACAATCAATGGTAACCCAAATGCTAGAGGTCAGATGCTCTCAATTACAGTCCGGGATTCTTTTAAGTAGACCTTTATATGCTATGCCTGAGCAAATCCTCCCTCCTGTCTTATTTACATGAAGAGGGTACATGATAGAGGTACAGATATGACAATTTTTTTTATTTGCCTTTGGTGACTTTCCTTTATCTAAGCATAGCATAATCAGAATGTAAAATCTGCTTGTATTTGTTGCCTCTTGTGAGTACACATGTGAGTACAGACACGTGTGCACACATGAAGTAAGTGCCTCAAGGATAAAAATGTTGTCCTTTCTTTGATTTCTTTTAATTACACAAAGATTATTATGATTTTTAGAAGAAAATGGGGGGCAACAAAAGGAAATGTCAACAGCCAAGCAGACATCAAAGTCTACAGGGAAATGACTTGATATAATTGGCTTATTTTCTTTCTTATTCCCTTTTACTTTGATTAATGGTAGAGACTGACCCCACACCTGAGTCATGTGAAACTCTTTCATTCACCACTTACCCCACTGAGCTAAGTGTTTGGAGATGGAATAGTAAACTAAACAAGTGTATTCTATGTATAATTTTAGACATAACCCATCTACCATAAGTTTACATCACTGGTAGTTTCCTGGTCACATATGATTCTATAGACTTTTAAAAAACCTAATGGTGCAATATAAATTATCTAGTGGCAATAAATCAATCACTAGAAAATTACTAGAAAGGCAGTCTGCTTTGATGTCATTAAAGTAGATGAAGAAATTTGTTACAGTAACTTATGTCCAGACATTCTTCCCTTAACTCTTGTGAACATGAAATCATGTTTTGGGACACAAGCCTCTCTCTCTCTGAAAATGACTAGCATCCTAAGACATGTCTTGAAAGTTGATTATCAAAACAGTAGAGAATAGGAGATTCTAACAGGCTTCTCATCTCTATGTGAATACCCAGTAGCAGTGATCAACAGAATTTGTTGACCTTTCAGTCTGTACCTTCTGTGACAGGTAGAGGACACATCGCAATCAAGTGACTTTCTGGTTTTTATAAGCAAGAAGTTGTACCAAACGTTTCAACTGAAAAACATAAGTGCTCGAGTTTCTCGTTTTCCCCGCGGCTTCTTGAGCTCACACACCCTTGCACACATAGTGTGAAGGCTCTTTGCATTTGATGAGAGGCACGGAGAACCAGGCACAGTGCGATCCACATGGGAAAAAGTGCCACATGATTCAGTTATGCATCAATCACCCTCAGATGGTGACAGAAGGTGTCGTTCTAGGCAACAGGTCACCGAGAGAGTGCCACTTTTATGTATGCACACTCAGTTACATCTTGTGCACATTCCACACCTCCGAATGCAGACTGAACATGTTTCCTCTGGAATCACGTACACAATATGCAGAATGGCTATGCAGGAAGATTCCATGGCAACAGCACATGCAGAGCTTGGAGATTTTATTTGAAAAGAAAATAAGTTTACCTTTCTTCAGCTTTAACTTTTTAAAAGACACTATTCTTTAGATATATTTGATTCAAACTTGAAAACTAGCACTGCAAAATTTCTTGAGCAAGATCTTATCTTAGGGCTTTCTGAATAACCTACAGGCTATTCAGTCTTCCTTTTAGAAGCCTTGGAGGTATTTTTCTGTGCTGTGTACATTTTCATCCAAAGGAATATTTTCTTCTCATTCCCTTACATACCTTGGGACATTTTCCTCCTATTGCACCTTAGAGGACTGTTAAGACCGTCTCCACTCCATCTTCTCTTACTTTTACCTGAAGGGCAAAATCCCTAAGATCTTGACACAAATACTGATAAATACATGGAATTATTAAAGGTGCCATCTCAGCAGAAGAGGATTGCTGTTGCCTTTGTTCTCGGGGGAATACATATTTCACCCAATAGCAAGACACCCAACTGTGGCTACAATCAGAAACCTCTGAAATGCCTTTAAGCTAATCATCTTTGAACATAAGCCTTTGTTGTTGTGTGAGGGATCGTCTAGATTCAAGGCACAAAAATCTGTTTTATTCTTATTTCTCTCCACCTTGAGTGGAGCAGCATCAGGCTTGTCACCACTGATGGTGAGAGAGTCGCAGGGATCTGTCAGCATTCACCCCCGATGAAGACAGTGAGAGAAACCCAAAGCTCGGTAGAGAAGGCTCAGGAGAGAGCCAAACGGAGTGTTTGTAAAAGAACATTTTATATGTTTTCTTGTGACAGCACTACTTTAACAGAAAATAGTTGGAGTGTGCCAAAAAGGGGGGAAAAATGAAAGACACTAGTAGTAAGTTAGGCTTGCATGACATGATGGATCTGGGCTATGACAAACCGAATTGGAACAAAGCTTCCCTGGGGAGCGACTACACCAGGTTTGCTGAATTGTATTTCTTGATTTCTTACTGTGCAACAGTGCTTTTTACTGTTAGATTGACTAGGCTTCAGAATATTTTTAAAATTGTACAAATCAAAATCCATGTAGCTTAAAAATGAAGGATGTAAAAGGTTTAGGGGTTTGATGTATTGAAAGGCATGCTGTATTCCCTCATGTGAGTATTAAATATACACTTTGTCTGTTTGATGAATTTCAAATCTTTGTGGGAGGCAGTACACACGAATGCAGTTTATGAGGCTAGAAACCCTGGTTGGAAAGGGCACAGGCTGCAGCTCATCAAAGCTGCTTCCCTCTGATGCCACCCAATTATGCCCAGGCATTGCAGCAGGCTACGTGTGTAGATTCATGCCTGCTCTAACATGTACACATGACCTGTTTGTTTTTTAATCTAGTATTGTCCTAAAACAGGAGCATTGTTCTTACTGCCTGTCTTAACAAACGTTGTTCAGTGACCCACACAACACAATGGAAAAATCAAATGAATAATAATCTAAAGAGGGGGGGGAATAAAAATTATCTCATATTCAGTAAACTTGGCTTGTTTTCATTTCCCACATGACACCCAAATATCTCAACAATCTGATTGTGTAAATCGTATAAATTGTCATTATAAGAAATTTGATAGGAAGGCTAAAGGGACAGATTCTACTACATTCTCAGATAACTTTCAGGTATTGGAATGTCAGGCATAAAGATGTACTGTTTCTTCATGGAGCAACCAATTTGAGTAATTAACAACATTGTAATACTGTAAACGTAAGTGCTGACTGACCGACAAGCTCAAAGCAGATGAAGGCAGTAAGTCAGCTCAGCCATGGCTTGTGACTTTCCTTGATGCTATGGCTGAAGTACAATGGGTGGGAAAGAAGATGGTGACAGGAGAGGCACGGAGGTTTAGGAAGAGAAGTTGACACAGTAAGGACGAAGAGACAAACAGTACAGCTGAACTCAGAAGTATTAAAGTCTAAACCATACACAGAAATGCTGATGGTAGTGCAAACATAGAAAGCAGATTAATTAGTGAAAAATCGGAAGTAGTAATATTTACCACTGGAATTCCTCTGTCTGTAAAAAATCGACAACTGCTAGTTTTCTGTAGCACACTGACACATGCAAAATGTAAGGCAATATTGGCAGATCTTTTCAGAGAAAGCAGTAGTCTGGATCCTCTCATGAAATCCCTTGATTTTACACACACAAGAGCTGAAGACTTCTGTTTCTACCCCTGCTCCTTGCCATGTTCCTTCTTCCCAAGGACACAGTAAGTAATGTGTAATTATAAAGATTCAGTGTAGAGAAGTCTTTGAGTTTGAGTACGGGGTAAGTGTACCCTTTCTAGGTAACCATAAGATTCAGACAATTTGACTTGAAGATACCCGAATTAGATTGAAACATCAATAGGTATTTAAAAGTGGGAGAAACAGGTCCCATGGATGCTAGCAGGTAGCACAGCAAAGAATGTGGGCATTGGCAAAGAGTAACTACGGTTTGTCTGAAAGTCCTTGGGTGGAAGAATGAGGAAGCAGAGAGAGTATTAGAAGGGTGCCTGCGATTCTAAGTGAGAGGATGAGATCTGAGAATTCTCTTGTGGCTTGAAAGGAATGTTGGCTAGACTACCCTGTTGTAATTTTAAAAACACGCTTACTCCTTGCCGGGTGCCACGGTCTCTGACCCCTCCTGGTTCCCTTAGCTCCAATCGATTGCAACCATCCTCCAACCCAGGAAATCCTGGAGCTGCTGTCCCCTCTCCACCGGCCCCTTTCGGCTAGCTTCACCAAGCTGGCCATCAGCTGCCCCGGATGCTCTCTTTCTCCTCCTGCCCACTTTAGCTTTGTGGATGGAAAAAACTAGACAGTTTTATTATTTTAAAAATAGCCAGATAACTCAATGGCTGAGTGAAGAATCTCCTGCCCTAATCTTATCAGCTAACAGCTAGCTCCTGCCAACCTATAAGTGCTCCAAGGTCGTCTTACTTGGTTGTTTCTGCTTCTCCTTCCAAAGCGCCTGGCCTACTGCAACTCAACTCTCTCTCTCTCTCTCTCTCTCTCTCTCTCTCTCTCTC
>JANHMN010000002.1:116227909-116258921 GCA_030674055.1 Rhabdomys pumilio
TCTCTCTCTCTCTCTCTCTCTCTCTCTCTCCTCTCTCTCTCTCTTCCCCCCTTCTTTTCCTCCTGGAATCCTGGAATCTGGAAGCCCCACCTTTCCCTCAGCCTGGTAACTGGCTTCCACTGTCTTTATTGACACAATCAAGTACCAATTAGGGAACCAGATTTTACTATCGGCTCTTCCCCTACACTACCCAATTACAAAAAGTTGGGAGTGTTACAGAATAGAAACATTTGGAATAAAAAAGTTCCAAACAAACCTGGCCAAGCAGGTCTTACTGATTTTATCCTGCTTTCATATTTTTTGATAAAAGTAAACTAAGATCAATTTTTTCACCATACTAGAGAGTTACCGTTTCTAAGTTAGTATTTTAGTGTTTGGAGGTATGAGTAAACATGAATATAAAGACCCTCTGCCTGTATTCTTGAAATTTAAAATCTGTATGAAAATATTACATAAATACACATATACCAGAATCTTATGTGTTTTCAATCAAGTTTATGTGAATTTATTATTTTTATTACTTTACTTAGTACTTTAAAAGAAAAAAGTTCACTATTAAGCACAGACCAGGCTTGAACCTTTCTCTGTTGCCCAGGCTGGCCTGAAACCCTCACCCCTGTGTAAGGACTCAGATTATAAGTCTGTAGCAAAATATCTAGCTACAAATTTATTTTTAAATAATATATAATATATGAAAAATTGTAATTTTTAATAATAGTTGTGATTTTTAAAAATAAGTGCTATGTAAGGAAGATAAATTTTTTGCATGGTATTTTATTAGGATCTAACGAGTTCTTAAAAAAAAAACTCAATAGTAAGCTAGAGGGGATTTTCTGTAACACATCAGACTACCTAGCAAGTACCTTCTGTTCCTCCCATTTGACCTCTTTTGTTACCAGTACAAGTAGCACTGAGCAAAGCAGAGTAAGTTACATATGTAATTGAGGCATGCTGATTTGAACTTCAATTGACTAGATTTGACCTTTAACCCTTCCAGGTCTATACACTTTATTTCCTACCTGCCATCTTACCACTTAGACTAGAGTTGAGACTATCACACAAAATGGTAATGCTTAGCTGGCAGTGACGGTAAGAACCTTTAATTCCAACACTTAGTAGGTAGAAGCAGGCAGATCTCTGAGTCTGAGGGCAACCTAGTCTATAAATTGAGTTGTAGGACAGCCAGGGTTACACAGAGAAACCCTGTCTTGAGAAACCAAAAGCCCAAGACAAAACAACAAACAAACAAATGAATAAGTAAACAAACAAACAAACAAATAACTAATTGACAAAGAGTTCTCCTAGCTTTAAGTTCGTACCCAAACACTAGTCAAATTTAACCAGTAAGTTTAGGTTAGATAGTCCCAACATAGTATAGATTTTATGAATAAAAGTATTTACCACTGTTTCTCCAAAACCCTCTGACTCTTGGTAGTGTTTGTTGAAGGTTACACTGTTGCCACTCAAAATCAATGACGAGTGAAAACAGTATCAGGCTTTTGTGCCTTAAAAGAACATAATACTCTTACTTGAATAAAATTGCTTGTGTTTTGTACTGATGAGTCAATTTCATCTGACCTTTGAGATGAGCTTTAATATCTAACTCATAATGTATAATATTATAAAATGAAAATATTAAGGTAATTTTAAGAAATTTCATAAGGTAATGCTACTGACTTTTAAAGTTCAATTATTTACCAATAGAAGTTCATCTACAGTACAAGACAATGCCAATATTCCTCAATTACTCTGATCCATTTACATCTTAAACTAGGAAAATAATAGGCATGCCACTATAATCTTCATTTACTCATGATTTGTATTCTCTTTGGTTTGGCTTTATTTATGTGTAAATATGCATAGTTCAAAACTTGTTAGTAGCAACACTAATAATGTCATTTATATACTTCACCTTGTCCATTTTAAATGGATTGTTCTATTTATAGAGTAACAGCCTGTAAAATTAAATTAAAAAATTTTAATAGAAAAGGCAGTCCCTTTAAAATTATTATGATGGAAAGAAGGGTAATTTTTTCATAAATCATTTTCAAAGCAACTTTATAAAAAGTCTTCTTTTTAACTGTGAAACTTTAAAATAGTCATTGATTTTTTAAAAAATAATTATTTATGCAAAATAATTTATGACAGATTTTGTAGGACTTGAAAATGTATTCTTATAATAGGAATTTTATAAGACCATTAATTTTAGCAGTGCTAGGAAGCATAAATATAATTTAGAAGCTATTTTGTTGATTGTTTCTCGAAATATATATTGACCCCATTAGTTTTAAGTGATAACGTTACTAAGCCAAAATATTAATCCCACAGCACCAGAATTGCTAGCTTTAACCATTCTTCTGCAAACCCTTTGCTACCATTTATATTTCACTTAGCTTTTCATGCATAAATATAAATGTAGGTTTTAAATTATCTTAGAATTCACTTTTTAAAAAACTTACTTCAAAGTAACACCCTTAGTATTTCTAATTACTAGACTTTTCTTCCAGACTCTTTGGTATGAATTTGAAGGCATGGCAGTGTTGATATCCTTTTGAACACCATTTAATTAATCAAGGTGGTGGCCCTATATTTAGAGAAACCTCATGATCCAATACTCATGCACAGAATCATTTGTTCAAGTAAAGCTCTCGAGGAGAAGAAGCAATCATTTTCACACTAAGGACAAAAAATCATATTGGATCTTAAATGTCTGATATAGTCTCAAAATTTTAACAGTGATTGATATACTTCATTCTCACAACAAAGGGAATTATTTGAAATGTTTTAAGAAGTTTCTTAGCTAATTTTGCTACTGTTGTATATTAAAATGTAACAAGTATATCACATATATTCTTATTTTGAGGCTTATGAATGTTTAGATGCCCACTTGATAAAGACTAAGCCAAAACATATCCATTTTTCACAACTAAGAATTTATGTTATATCTATTTTGACACAGCATATAATAATAATGATTTCAAAACTTTAAACCATGGCTTTGTTAATTCAGTGTGCACTTGATGAACGGCAGAGGCTGAGCCATTTTCAGATTATGGGACTTAAGGCTGGATGTTCTGGAAATGAAGTATAAATAGCATTTCTGTTCAAAACATTAAGTACTGAAAAGATAATGTGATAATGCTTCATTTATATTCAAATTTAAGTTTGGATGTTACAGTGATGGGTATTATAAAAAACTCTGAGTAACATATTTCTATTGTTGCCTCTTCAGTTTGAAAAATATATACTTAAAAACAGAGATAAGAGAAAAGTAAGTAATCTGTTCAGATTAATATGTAAAAGAACACATTAAATACAAATTCATGAAACTTCTGAAAGCTTCATTCCATTGTAATTTGCTAAACCTTTTTTCTTAAAGTATCTCTTGAGTATCTTTTCATTTTGATAAATTAGCACACACCCCAAGTTTTCCTGTTGTAACAACTGAATCTTCTTTAAGACACACCCTAAAGATCCTTAGATAATCTTCTGTGATTGTCAAGCCCCGGTGATACCAACACTTAAACATATGCATGATCTGAACAAGCTACTTTTGAGTTTAACACAATTTTATTGGAATACATGCTTCAATTGGAAAGATATTGGTGCTTCTGAAGCTGAGTTATTTTTATAGATCAATATTTAACTTTTGATAAGATGTATACATTTCTCTTCTGTTTAGTAGTGGATAGTATATTAACCAAGATAACATTAGTTGCTATAACAAATCAATCATAAAAGTAAGAAATAGCTCAACTAGGACCGAATTGTATCTACTCGTGTCAACACCAGCTTGAAAATAACTGATTTTGGGGTTTATTTTTTTGTTGAATGTGGGTCAGAAAACTAGAAATTTATCTTTTGATAGGAAAAAACATCTTCAACATATGTCTCTTGGGTCACTATGTACATCTATATCAGTCTGACCAAAGCACAATGCAGTGTCATCATTCGACTGGAGTGGGGCTCATCACGTCTGCTTAAGTTTGACTTTGAAGAACTCATTCTTAGAAAGCAATAGCAGATAAAGGAGAAAGGCATTCTGCCGTGCTCAGTAGCTCCCTCACAAATACATGGACTGTTGACCATATCGACTAAATAGATAGTCATTGGATATTTTCCAAAGAATTCTAAGCTTAAAAAATATCAGTGATGAACCAGGAAAGCCCTGAACACCTATACTGGGTAAGAATTGGAAGGTCCAGTTCTCCTAACACATGGCCTGAGTTTCTGGTCCCCGAGTAAGCTACTTTTTAGCCTACAACCATACTCTGCTTTCAAACAGAAAATATCTACTTGGAGAGAAACCAAAGGAAATCTTAATTGAAAACTGAGCTAATGAAAATTAATTTAATCATAATAAAATAATAGGCAGTAAATCTGAGCTATATACTAGATATACTAGCTTAGTTAATAGTTACTGTAATGCTCAAGACAATTTTACACCTACAAATGGGGAAATGAGGTGCAGGGTGAGCAAACACCCAGCATCATGAAGTCAAAATGAATTGAATCCTAATTCATCTCTAGAGGTCTATCACATTATCTTGTTTCTTGCAAAGGACATAAAATGCTGTTTGAAAAGAAAGAGGGCAACAGTTTCTTCCTGAATGAAAGAAACATCTTACTTGTTCGGTTTAAGTTACAGTTTGTACATATGTGTGATTCATTCCTACCCTGAAGAACACAGTCTTCCTTCCCTCCCCTATCGGGCACTTACCACCCTTTGGCATCCTGTGGTCTCAGAGAGGAAGAAATTGAAGAGGTTCATGAGCTCCAAGAATATAGACTCTGCTTTAAGGTGGAAAGGAATCTATCCTAGTTAGAAAGGAGACTCTAAATTAAAAGACAAAGGACAGGATTTGAGATTATTATATATAAGGTGTGAGATAGTCCATGAAGGTTGTGAGATTAGCATAAATGGAAAGGAACTTGGGAGGAGGGAAAGTACAGAGTCTTACAGGGAAGGATGGTAGAAACCAGGATCACAGTAGATAAAGATAGGATCAATCATCCATGGCAGTGATAGCAGGCAAAGCTAGGAACTGGTAAGAGTTACATCATTATACATCTTACTTTAGAACCTGTTTTTGCATATGTTTATAATTCTATGTAACCATCTGGTAGGGTCTGGCACTTCATGATTTATTGCAGTATTAGTGTTTATCTATGGAACTAGTCTTGTAGTTACAGGAAATGGATGCTGGGCTCTGGGAACAAAGTTTGAGGAGGAATTTCCAAACAAATGCTTCTTTCCTAAAGCTCAAAAGTATATCTGTTCACTTTTATTATTCCACACAAGTCTTCACCCTTCCATGTAACTACCTATTTTTAGAACAATTGGCCATTCTAACTGCTTACATCACTTCCTATATCTAGTCACCCTTGTAAATAATGCCTAATCATTGTTTTCAAACCAAGGAAAAAGACCCTGGAGGACAAGAAGAGAGTTTTCAATTCTCTAAAGAGCCACCTCCGACACTGACTGCTCTTCCTTTTCAGTCAGAAAGCACTTCCAGTGACAACACTGCTATTTTTAACTGCAGACATCATAAATTGACAAGGAGTGGTCCAAGGGAGAGCTGCAAGGGCAGGTCTTACTTTCAGATGCATCTGACACCTGAATTCACAAGACGGAAAACAGCTTTCTTCGTGGGTAGTGCAGAAGGTAAATGATTATTGAGAGGTGACTTTTCAATGTCATCGCACCACTGAATGCAACATGCTTTCTGCACTCCTACCCCAAGACTATCAGTGTAAGCAGAAGCAGTCTGGGCTCTAGCGTCTTCTAGGAGTCCTAGAATAGAGTTATGCTTTAGTGAAAACCCTTTATAAATCTCAAAGACTTTTTAATCTATATGTTGGCAGTCTCTCTCGGTGTCTTGATTTTAATAGAATATCATTTTTCACTTACATTATATCCTGGTTTTTCCTCTTTTTGAATAATTACATCAAATAATTACAGCAAAAAACCAGTGTCCAAAATGAAAAAGAATAAATTATACTTAAATCTCTTCTGGAAGAGTCTCTAGGAAAAAAAAAAAAAAACAAGCAAACCTGCCTCAATCAAGTTATTGTTATGACTATTGTAATAGCAATAATGTTGAGCAATAATAGCAAATGAGAGAGCTTTTACTACTAGAGTAATACCAAGTATTACTAGAGGTGCTCCAACAAGTGTACAGAGTACACAACTGTGTAGTGAGTGAGTTGCTGGCCAAGTCAGATGCTCTCATGCGGTGGAGAGTGCTTCAAATTTGAGCAGTCCTCTAGAGTCTACAGTGTTATACAGGTTGCTCTTTTGAGACCTCTATATTTCCTTAGCAGCTGTAGTGTAGGTGCCTGAGGACAGTTAGGTTGGTCTCCTGTCTGTGCTCTCTTGTGTAGAACGACTCATTCTCTCTTTAAGCCAAGAGACTAAACACTGTAGAATGTCAAATTATAAATTTTCTATGTAGCCTGCTTTGACTATGGCTTTCATAAGAGGATATAATAAGTCGTTTAATCTTATTCCCAGTTTTACTAGGAATAATTGTCATTTATACCTTACCTATTGTTTAGGCCATTCCTCCTCATTCTTACTTTGTATGCTGCTAGTTTTATGCCAAGAGTTATCAGAGAGGAGGGAGTCTCAATTGAGAAAATTATCTCTGTAAGATCAGGCTGTTGGCAAGCCAGTAGGACATTTTATTTTTAATTAGTAATATATGGGGAAGGGCCTAGCCCACTGTGGGTGATATTACCCCTGACCTGGTTGTCTTGGGTTCTGCTAGAAAGCAGGCTGAGCAAGCCATGCTGAGCAAGCCAGTAAGTGGCACTGCTGCCTTGACTCTCCATCAGCTCTTTCTTGCCCTTTTTGAGTTCCCGTCCTGACCTCCTTTGATGACGATCTGTCATGTGGAATCATAAGCTGAATAAACCCTTTCCTCCTCAATGTGCTTTTGATTATGGGGTTTCATTATAGCAGTAGTAACAATAATCAAGATATATTGCTTTAAAGACCACACATTTTAGTTATTAAGTTATATTTTTCTGACTTAACAAGAATAATTCTTTCCTGTGGGGGTTTCTTAGTTGTCTTCCTATTCCCTGGCACATATGTGCTTGGCAAGTGATAAGGGAAAAACTGCTGTGATCCCACCTAGCCCTTCAATACTGCACTGAACTGTGTATTTCTAAGCAAATACTGGTCTTCCACTGTCAACTATGACTTTCTAGGTTGCAGACTTAGTAAAAAGGTAATGTTAGTATGACACCTCCAGTGACTATAATCCCTAGCTAGCTGCTCCTTAATAAAGGAATTCTTTATCATCTTCTTAGTACCTCATGGCATTGATAGCACTTTGATTTACCTTAAGAATTTTCACCTACACCACTATGAGAGGATTGCGATGGCTCCGCTGAGCCTCATTCACAGGGATGCAAAACTTAGTGCCATAAAATTCCCTAATACTTATTTTCCCAGACATGTTGGTACTTTTCAAACTTAAACTCATTACACTGATTTGAATCTCAGTTCAGCCAACCCATGCCAACTGCCTGCTCTTACTAATGTCAGTCTCAGCCTACATTTAGGTCAAGATTTAATCTGAAAATTATTGTGTTAATAAAACCCACATGCATGACTTGAATCTCTTCACATATATAATAATCATCTACATGGATATGGCACTTGGAAGAAACTAAAATACACGGTAGCATGTTAAATTATCAAAACAACATTGATACTAAATATTATATCAAATACTTTGTTAGTTGTTATCACACAATAACTATGTAATTTTCCAACAAATATTTTTGCTGGTATCTTACAGATTGGTGATTAATCATTAAAAGGTGATAACTTTTTATGTGATAACTTGGGGTATGTCGTGAAGCTTTAAGGGATACAGCAGATGGACTCTAAATCTCTTTCTTGTAACATTGACACTCTGATAGAAGAGCCATACTTCCAGCAATGGATCACTCCTTCCACTTTGTGTATCACCAGAACAAAAAGGAAGATGAGTGCTTGTGACTGATAAGATGAAAAATAAGAGCCAATTTGTTTTTAATGTTCTTTTAAGATCTTCAAATAAAATTTAAAAATTATACAATTTTATTTAGTCAGTTTATTATCATGAGAAACTCTTGAACAAATGCATACTTTAAAATAATTAAAAGCAGAATGCTAAAATAAGTTTTACAAGTCTAGAACTATTAAAAAAGTCTCTCCATTCTTAAAGATTTATTTGAGTTATACTTTTCAAGTGATTGGAGTTTTCTTCTTTAAATATCAAGAGACAGTAGATAGCCTTTGTGCAGAAGCCTGCACAAATATAATGCCTATTGAAGACATCTTGTTGTAAGCATGAGTTACTTTATGTGTTACTACTGAGTACACTTTGATAGTTATTGTGTTGTGTGACATAACTGAATCCCACATTGAATTTCTCCAGTTGTCTGAAGAGTTTCTCATCTGCTATTTCTTCCAATTTTTGTGCCTCACTGTGGGTCATTTTTTCTCTTCCCACTGTCTTCCATGTCGAGGAAACTACTTCTTTTATATTTATCTAAGTATTTAAATTAAGACCTGAAGGGTTCTTATTTGAGCAATTCAAGTGTTTTCCATAGAAATGTTAAAAGTTGTGTTTAAAATTTTTCAGTGACTTAAAATAGATCCAGTAGTTTTCTTTCCTGGGAAATATTCGTATGAGATTTGGAAAGAATCATATTGGAAAGTCATTTAAATAATAGGTAGGAGAAGCGGAATGGTTATTATGCTTCAGGCAAAAATTAATCAAGAAAGTCTTCTTTATTTTTTCTATTGCAATAAAAATCTATAAAATCCTTGCCAATGCATTAACAAGGTACTTCTTTACTTGTACAATTGCATTTAATAGCATTAGTTAATGAAATAGTCGGGATTATAAAGAACAGATTGTTAAACTGTGTAAATAAAGTGTATAGCCTATTTGTATAGGAATGGACTTTGA
Organism: Rhabdomys pumilio; assembly: GCA_030674055.1. Classification (NCBI taxonomy): domain Eukaryota; kingdom Metazoa; phylum Chordata; class Mammalia; order Rodentia; family Muridae; genus Rhabdomys; species Rhabdomys pumilio. The sequence goes on from JANHMN010000002.1 coordinate 116,236,885, forward strand.
AATACTTTGGGGCAGACAATCAGGGTTTAAAAATAGAAATAGTTATTAGCCCAAGATCTATGTAGAAGCTGCAAAGTTTTCTTGTGCTGCACTGGCACAAGATTATACATATGTTATGTATAATGTCTCCTGAACAATGAGTTAGCACACTAAAAGATTAAAAGGAAGCAGAACAGAGCTATGCGTGGCCTTAGGGACACATGATTAATTAATAAACCCTTACCTTATGTAATCATATATTGACAGTCATCATACTGTTATAAACATGAATTGAAGTTGTCTCCTAAATATTCAATTTTAACATCCATAGAAGATCTTGAATGTATGTGTTAGTATAATGGCTCAACAAAACAAAGATTTAGCTCTTGAGTTAGAATTTTTACAAATATCAGCTGGAAGTTTTTAGACAAACAGCTTCTAGAGCCTAGGCAGTGACAGGAATCCTTTGCATCTGTGGATTTGTTTGCTCCTGATGTCTCATTGTTCACACCTGACAGGTGCAAGTAGCCCATGCAGCAAGGACAGAGAGCTGCTCAGTGGTTATATATATATATATATATCACTTATCTGGTAGCACTATGTTCCTTTGGCTAGAACCCAGAAATAAAAAAGTTATATACAGTTTAGGAAAGTTATCACAGTAGACTTGAGTGTGTTACATACAAGATATTGGTAGACTTATCTCTAGCATAGAATTACCAAATCATTCAATGCAGCAATACTGTCATTGTATTGATTAATGGCTATATGATAAATACCTTACACATGTCCATATGTTTGACTGTACATTGGTCCAAGAGTGACGACATTCTCATGTGAACACTAAGGCAGCACTTAGTTTTGTAATCTCAAGAGTGGTTTTGAGAAAGGATTACTTTAACAAAATTTACCAACATTCTAAAAGGATATATTTTATGGATCAAATATTAAGGAGACATTCCTCATGCATCTAATGCAATAACCACATTTATATATACCCATGAGAAGACACTTACCACTGGTACAACTTTTCACAACTTATTTCCTACATGGTAGATCATCTTTTCACTCTCTCCTCAATGTTTTGAAGATATGATAAGAGAGACTTTTTTTTTACCAACCTCATTCCTTAAAAGTGACAATAATAATAATAAAAACAGCAGTAGTGTGTATAAAAGTCACTTCTGTGTGTAACAAAGATCATTTGATGTGTACCACATTTCTAATTTCTCTATCATAGTACATGTCAGAACATTTTTTAAAACAAAATTATACCTTAACAAATATTGGTTATTATGAATTTAACATTTGGAATTGATACCTTCTTGCTCTAGTGAATTTTTAGATTATATAGGTAATCTATCTATCTATCTATCTATCTATCTATCTATCTATCTATCTATCTATCTGAAGATATATGCAAATAAAATATGTTATACATCTATATGTATGTCTGTGTTGATATATATATTAAGGGTTTTAGATGGTAAATATAATCCAATTGGGCTAATTAATCATGTGCCAAACAAACTATTTGGATTTGATAATTTGAGAACTTCTATATCTAAAATATGTCTGTTTAACTTTAAACTTTGCTATATACTGGAACAAAGACATTGAATGTGTTTTTTAATTTGCAAACTTTGGTCTTTGAACCTTCTAAATAGATAAATAGCTTTTTCTCTACCTATTGGATACAAATGATCAACTACAATGAATTTCAGGTGCACATACAGTTTTTAATGTTTCATATATATTAATCTCTTTCTTGCTTCTATGTAGTTTACTTACATATCTCATTATGACCATGATCTAACCACACTCCCGCTGACCTGAAGTTAGTGTTGCTAATGACCCTCTAATGCCACATGCATTCCATTTTTTAATTTATTCTCCAAGTTATTTTTTTTGTTAAACTTTAAGAGCAAAAAATGATAGCTAGGTATAAATAATACTTCTTGCTCTGACTAAAAATAATTTAGACACTTTATATCCTTTTCGAAAATTTTCAGTCCAATGTGGTGTGAAATTCTGGGCTGAAAAATCTGTATTTCTGGTGAACATAGAAAATGTGGAAGTTGAAAACTAGTTCTACTTTATAATCTTTTCTGGGAAGTATTACCTGGAAGAGTAGGAAAATTAAAAATTCTGAGTTTGCAGACAACTCTAAATCTTCTCAGGAAGTGAAATTTCAACCCTTCCCCAGGAGACAGCTCAATTCAAGACAGTCCTGCATTCTCATAAAATGTCACTTTCATCAAAGAAAAAACCTAATTGTATAAATCATGACCTTGGCTCCAAGTAAACTCTTTGGTTTACTAATCTAAACATTTTAAATTGTGTAGGATAAACATAATAAACATACTCAAGGATGAATACAGCGTTATTATCTTATAAACATGTATAAAATTATAAGTCTAACTATGGGCATCAATAGGATGTTACAATTAACTTCTTATTCCCAGCTTGTAGCCTTTACTCATTCAAGTAGACTGTATCGAAAGTATGCCCTTAAAACAGTGGTTATTATGGTTTGTGTATATTTCAATATATATTTTGTATTGTTTAAATCCCATGAAATTTTCAATTTTGTGGGTCAAAACTGGGCATATATTGTTTAGGTCTTTCCCGAGTTTACTATTTTTTAATTATAAATTAAACATAATAGCGAAAAGTATACAAAATGTTTGGTTGTAACAAATTTGAGCCACACCAATATTCTTTTTATAGTCTTTCAATTGTCAGTGTATTCAGTAAAAAAGTGATCCCCTAATATGAAGGAAGTAGTAGAATGTTAGCACTTCAGGGGAAAATGGTCCTTCTATACAAATGGAATTTGAGCAACTGTTATAAACAAATTAAGGGTAATTTAAAATATATAAATATCATTTAGTGCCAAGAGAATGCCAATCAAATAAAACCAGTTGACACTCTCTTTAAGACACTCTCTACATAAGTTTATTTTATTATAAAAAAAAAACCCAACAATTTGACTAAACTGAATTTTTAACTAAGATTTTTTTTTAATTTTTTTGGAAAAACAATTTTTTAAACACCTGTTTCATCATCATTTCATTCAAATCTGTTGGAACAGCCTCAGAAATATTGGGCACACTGTGGATCTCTTATATAAGGATGCATTGCTTCTAGCCAAGTCAAAAATGCTAGATTTTTAGTAAGGCAATGCTTTCATGTCTTTACAAAAAAGAACATAAGGAAGACATAGAGAATCTTTCTGAAGTTTGTGGGCAGCCATGGTCACTATGACAATGTTTATCTTAGAGGGAATGAGACAAAGGACTTTTATTGTCAATGAAGTATAATACCAAACTGCTCAAATCATGGGTTTGAGGTCAGGTGACATCTGCATTGGAATTTTCCTTGACCTTTACTATTTGCTTATAAGTGAATTTAATCAGCTCATACCTTTGAATACATTATCTATGACACCATGTTCATAGCTAATAAATATAAATAAACAATCAACATATTTTTTGATATTGTGTATCAGATGATTATGGAGAACAAAGCAAATAACACACATAAATTCTCTCTCATAGTGCCTACCATCTGACCCAGTGCCTTGCAAACACCTGAAGGTGTTATTCATCTGTATGGCTACTACTTAGGAATAGATGCTCTAGACAAATGTGGCTACTCCACTGCCTCCTCAGTAGGATCAAGGATTGATCTCTGTGACCGGGGACAGTGTCTCACCAGTTTTCTAATTATGCCTATATTAGTTTCCTATTGCCTTACACCAAACCACACAAACCTGACACTAATAAGATGATTCACAGCCATAATCTCAGTGCCCGGGGGCTAGAAGTCCAGGCACCTAGTTGTTAGGTCCCTCACTGAAGACTCTTTGAGGTTTCAAACAATGTGATGGGAGGTCAGCCACCTTTTTCTGATCCTGAGCCTTCTCTGGATGACTGGGACCCTGAAATTCCTTGCAGTTGTAGACTGAGTCCTGGAATCTCACGATAATTGCTTTCTTCAAGGTCAGCAAGAGAGCCTCAGTCTCAGGAAAGCACTGATAATGTGTTATAGATTGGTGATTCTTTAAGAGTTACTTAGTTGCTTTGGGCCTATGCATATTAGTGTGCATTTTGATGAACTCATCCTAAATGCAATTGGCATCTTCTTTTTATGTTCAGAGTCTTGTAACTGACTCCATGAGGGACAGTCATCAAACCACAGGTCTTGGATACTGTGAAGATGGGAGATCTCTCTCTCGAGGCTTTTATGGAGCCTCTGCATGAATTTCATTTTCCATATCTCTAGACATTTTTCACATAATAATGGGCATTTCATTAGAAAATTCTGGGTAAAATTTAAGTGCTAAGCCTTAGTAAAAGTGGAGGAAAATATGGGCTTAACATGCAAATGAAGCATCAACAGTTGATATATCCTCATGAAAATCCTTTTTTACATATCATGAGTTAGGTAAAAAAGATTGGTTTGGATATGGGTGTGGGAGCTGTTGTTAGTTTGAAAGGAGAAGAAGAAAAACAATCTTTGCTCTTCAACCAGCCAAAAGTATCTCAAATATCAATTGCAAATTTTTTAAAGTCTGGTTTGCCTGTGAATGACTTTCTGTTGGGAAGAATCAAACCTTGATTGGTCTTGATAAGAAAGCTAAAGCAGCTATCACCATGTCTCAGAACAGCAGGTAGCTCCACGATGCTATTCCGTTTTCTGTTATCATTTCCAAATAAATTGAACCATCACTAAGTTTGTCAATAGATTTTCTTGTTTGTACAAAAGACTGATTCAATTTTATCCTTTTCTAAACATGAGCCTACATATACAGTTATAATACTTTGTGCAGTAGGCACACGTAAGCAGTGCTGGAGCAACATAGCATATAGACATGCAACTTTGGGAAATTGATAAGATATTTTGACTCCTGCAGAGTATTAGTTTCATGATACAGCTACATGGTAGAGGTGGAGGAAGAGACAGAATGGGAGCAAAATTCATGAGCACTGAGTAAAGTCAATAAAAAATAGCGACAAAAGAAGAATCAAAACAGATTCTGTCTTAGAATTTTACTTCACACTCTAGTAAACTAAGTTCAACTTTTTCATATCTTGGACTAACAAAGCAAGTGAAAATAAGCAAGACATCATCTGTGATGATGCTGTGGGGCTGCCTCCAGCTGACTGCATGATAGCAGGGAAATGACTAAGTAAGAGATGGGCCTTCTCTATGCTTCCCTGTTTAAAGAAAAAGTAACCTTTAAAAAAAAAAAGGATTGTTGTATTCAGTTAAGAGGACTGAGTTGGTAAGAAACTGTAATATGAAATATATGTGATTACATAGAATATGGAGGTGCAATGATAAAAATAATTATAAATGTTTATATTGACATTGGCATATTGTGCTTTTAAAGTTAGAATATAATTTTTTGATAAAAACAAGTATGCCTGCTGGCTTATTGTGGAGAACAAAAAAATGCATTGAGAAATCAGTGGGTTACTCTAGGCCAGAAGGTACGTGTGTCTACTGAGTCTAAAGTTACAGTCTTATCACTGTTCCATGACACTATCTAGTGAACTACATAGAGAAACAGAGTCCATCATCAGTTAGTTAAATAATGTATTCATATCTTAGATATGCAAGAAGGCCAATCAATAGAAAAGTATGAAAAAATGATAAGTATGAAGACTGGAGGTTTGACTATAACTGAAATTTGATTTGCCTCTGACCTCGCTAAGAGATAGGATATAAAAAATAGAAAATAATACTTTTTAAAAGGTGAAAATGTTCATGAACTTTTTCCCAATGGCTACTATTTGCTTCTTTGTATATATTAGACTATTGTCAAAGGGGCTTTACTGCTTAAGTGGCCTTCAAGAATCATGTAGAAATGATGTAAATACAGTAGTTGTGTATGAAAGTATAACACATAAATAAATTAAAACTTGATAAAAAATAATATTCATACAAAATATGCCTATCCAAAAATGCAAAAACAACATTAAAATAAATACTGTTAAACAATATTAAATACATCTGGGTATATAGCCCAGGGTAAAACACTCGCCTGGGACCCTTGAGACCTTGACTTTGATCCCCAGCACTGTGTAAATTAGATTTTAGATTTTCTTTTGTGTGTGTGTGTGTGTGTGTGTGTGTGTGTGTGTGTGTGTCTGTCTGTGATTTATTTAGCTACTAGATCTACTCCTGTTGAATCAACTTTTTTTCTTCATGGAATATCTATCTTTTCCACAAACAGAAAGATCTCATTTAAGGTGATCAAAACAAGTTCCAATATGCAGGAAAATGTATGCAATGAACATTGACAGGGTGCAGGCATCATTCCTGCTGGGCTTTCCTGAGTTCAGTCTTTGTGGTACAGAAATTTTGGCTAAAATCCCTGCTAAGAAAAGCCAGGTCAAACTTTTCTCATCAATGTGAGTCTGTGCAAGTATTTTCATTTCTTGGCCAGCTAGTTATCTGCCTGCAAAGGAAGGATTGGACTGACGGATGATTTTTTCTTAAACCAAGCCTGCTAAAAGACCTTTCCTTCCAGTATAGACCTGTGAGCTCAGCTTGCTGTGTACTTGCTGTTGATGCACAAAGCCCAGCACCACGTGAACTGGGTTTAATGATATAAGCCTTCATCACAGTGCAAGGGGGAGAGCAGGAGAATCAAAAGTTCTAGGTTGTCCTCAGCTACACACATGCTTGAAGCTGGGTGAAAGAATGTGAGATCTTGTCTTAAAAAAAAACTTTTTTTTTCCTAAACTAATAAACAAAATAGCGATCCAATATATCCATGTTGACAGCTAAGGCTTTCATGATGGTTAAATATCTTGTGGCTTTGATTTAATGAGAATAAAAACTAATAAGATCTCTGGGTGATTACCATGGTTCATCAAGCCAGGGAACAGAGTAGTTTGGCAATGATAGTTTTTGCAGTAGAAGATGCCCTGTGGTCTATGTGGGGTAGCAGCATCCCCGATGTCTACCTCTCTAGACAGAACACCTGAAATTCTTGCAAGTATTTGAATCATTTTGAGTTGCATATATAAGCAGGTGCCTTTGTGTGAATGGTTATATAGATGGATAACAGTGAACATGTTAGCAACCATAGCTATATTTGTCTGTTGTGCAGTGATTAATATCATTCAACATGAACACATAACATCAATAATTTTATAATATCGATTGTGTATTTTTCTAGGCATAACAGACAATTAGCACAGTTTGTGAAACAATCCCTTCTTCTTTGAGTGCAGTGTGGCTATGGTCTGAAAGAACAAAATATTTTCCAAAATTAAACCTAACATACTTCACTTCATTGCTTATGGTTTCTTGATAAAAATCCTGCAAACACAAGCAGTCTGATGCTATTTTCTGTTTACAGTATTACTATGTTGTTTTGGTTAACAGAATGAAAAACAGCGCTGTGATACCACAAGTAAAAATGTTTTATTCTTAGTTTGTTTCATCAATAAAAGCTGACATTTTTGCAAGAAAGATGTTATACTATTGAAATTAACTCTTAGTCAATTGTAAATAATTGTATTATATCGGTATGTTATCATGAAGATTAGAAATCATTTCCTCCAGAATCATGTTTTTGCTTCCTCAGCACTGTTTCAATTGAAAGGAATTTGAATGAAGTGCATCTCATTACTAACATAAAGTAGATGGAGCTTGAATAATTTTTATATTTATTTTCCATGGATGGCTATTACATTTCTTATCCTATCTATCCAAATTTTACAAAATAAATTGTTTTAATCCGTTCTTTGGAGAGAAGCAATGAATTTATTTTTGCAAAAGCTATGCATCTGAATATATTGTAATATGCACAAAATTCTGTTAACACAGTTATTTATATAAAAAGTGTAGCTGCCTTACCTTTTATTTAATTTACATACTCTATTTACTTTCAGACAGGTTCTTCTCCTTGCATTTTTATTTACATACCAAAAATGTCTTTCCAGATAAGTCAACTAAGGCTTGGATGAACTGCACAATCTGACACTCCATAAAATGTTTTATGTGTTATGAGGGTTTATATGAATTTTTAAGCTAATAATATAGAAGTTTGGAACTATTTTATCAATGACTTTTCTACAATAGCACTGTGTTTCTTATGTATAGGGGTAAAGAGAATATTGTCTTTTGTCTGAGATCATGTCTAGAATGGGTTATAAAACTCACTCTCAATCTCTTTGTTTGAAGTAGGACACATAAATCATCAGCTATATTTAAATATTATTGATATCTTATATAAATTATTATGAATTTTGCATTATATGAATGCCTTATGTCAACATTTAGAGACTTTGTGTGATCTAATCAACAAAATATTATTTTTCTCCTCACTTGTTGAAAACAACAGTTTCCTTAGCTGCTTTAGCAGTGATGGGGTCACATACTTCAAAATATCTAGAACATGGTGTGTTAAAACAGTGACCAATTTTAGAAATACAGACTATGTTATATTTCCATTTTGCCTACCCTTTTCTTGTACATAGCTTCTGTAAGCATGGCTTATATTTGTGTAGCCTACCATTCATATTCTTATGCACTCCTGATATAAATAATTTGAATTTTTTTCATTCAGTTTCCCAAATTATTCTAGTCATTATGGATGATTCATGAGAGGATTAATCTCTTGGATATGACATCAAACTAGAGAGGAAAGACAGTACCTATCCTATCGTCTGCAGTTAAGAACTTGCTGCAGATCTTTAAGCTTTACTTAAAGTGCTTATAGTAATTGAGTGTGCATGCTCAGCTCTGTTAAAACCCAAACAGCAATATGGGAGAGTGTGGTTTGTTTTTTAAATGTGCAAGGCAGGAAAATTAGTGAAATCTGTTTAAGTCACAAAACTGCCTCATTCAGGACCCAACTCAGCAGCATGAAAAAAGTAACTCAAGTTAACTGTACTCTTAACATATGTCTAAGCTCACATATTCAATTCACTTCAGATTCCTTCCTTCTCCATTAGATCTGTCTGCAAAGAAAAGCGATGCAAAGATGGTAAATGGGTTTTGCAGTTCATGAGCCCCAGGTTTTCGTAAGGCTTTCAGGATGAAAATGTTCCCAGTTGAGGACACATATCTTAACAGAATGAATGGTGATGTGCATCAAGGACAGTTAGACTTCATTGCCAAACCCCCACCCCTTCTGACTCTCAGCAGTACACATGCTTATGAAGGGAAAGACATTTTGATTTTATCCGTACTAGGAAAATCTGAGGAAGAAACAAAGCCAAAATTGCAAAAACTAGGTTAAGGAATTATACAGAAATTGGGATGTAGTCACCCAAATTGTACCACAATCGTGGGATTATGTATTTGGAAAAAAATATGATGAGTCCATAATGGGGCTTTAGAGGATGTTGCAGACTCTGTGCTGCATGGCAACATGAGATGATTTTTCTCTCTGATTCTCAGCAATCAGAATAGATCTCAGATGCATCTGCACTGATGGGTCAGTCTTCACTTACACTCAAGCACTCTTGAATAATACTCTCTCCCAGTTTTTGTTTTGCAGGGCTAACATTTGATCGTATGTTTTCTTTAGTTAACTTTCTATATTATATGGCAATCTCTGCAGTTATTTTTTTCAAAGATAAAAAAGAAAAAAAAACGCATGCTCAAAAAATGTAGAAGTTATTTTTGCAGTAACGTATGTCATGATTTTTAAACATTCAGGCCTTTAAACTTTTTTTTTATAGTGTATATTCTTGCCAATCCCAGCACAGTTCTACAAAGTAAAATATTTGGCAGTGAATTCATATTAACAGATGGAACAAGAAATTAACACGTTTTTGCTTCGCTAATTCACAGTTCTTTTAATACGCTAATTCTAAATCACCTGTTCTGACTTTGACAGGCTACAGACACCTGTTTGGGGTAATATTCCACAGCTAATTATTACATGAGAAATTCAGTTTCCAACAAAAAGGGTTTCTGCGTGAATTTGTCAGAGTTAACAAATTAGTAATATCGTCTAAATACAAATATATCTCTGATGTCTTCATTTAAATGCACTTAATCTCCTACTTATCTCTCAAGAGTGATACGTGAGTACAAGGCTGTCCTCTTAGTTTAGAATTCTGTCTGTCACACTTTACACCACAGTTGCACTGATCAAGTCAGAATGTTCTTACTAGTCGCAGCAATTCACTGTAATACTATATTCTAAATCACAGGAAAAGAGACTAGAATGTTCAAGGGGCTGGAAAAATTCCTAACTATATGTTAAAAATGACTCAGGAGAGAGGAGAGTTAAAAAGAAAGGGTGTGTGTGTGTGTGTGTGTGTGTGTGTGTGTGTGTGTGTGTCAGAGAGAGAGAGAGGCAGACAGAGAGATAGAGACAGAGACAGAGAGAAGAAGACAGAGGGAGGGACAGAGGGAGGGAGGAAGGAAGGGAGGGAGGGGGGAGGGGGGGGAGGAGGGAGGGGGGGGGGGGGGAGGGAGGGAAGGAAGGAGGGAGGGAGGGGGAGATAGAGACTGACTTTCACTGAACTGAGGAGTATAAAGAACCACCGAAGCACCATAGATGAAACCCCAAGAGGACTATTTCCTACAGACAAAGCAGTAAACAGTGGCAGAAACTTTATCCAAAGAAAATCACGTACCTACTCTTCTTATATCTGAACTTCTTCACTCAGAAACTGCCTTCCACAGAACTTTGAGTTTCTTTATCTCTTATTATTGGCCTCAGTGCTATCCATATGGCCATTTCCCCTCTCTCGCCTTGGACAGCGCCCCTTTGCAGTACCTGTTTGCTTAACAGTCTGCAGGAAACCCATATTATAGAGGAGTGTGTGTCTGGGGGAGGGAGAGGGTAGGTTGATGAAATATGAAAGCAGAAATCAGAAACGTAAGGTTTTTAGATGTTTGTAACATAATGACAGATGCTGAGGTACAGTCTCTCTTTAGGTTTGCCAAAGGTTCCATTTTGTGTGTCTGTTTTTTGAGGCTCTCTAATTGCTGTTCAGCTTTCTCTGTGGCTTTGCTAATGCATCTTCCTTAGCCACGTTAGGGAAGGAGAGAACTTGTCGTTTCTTTAATTAACCTTTATATCTTAGTACCAGATAGCAGAGTTCACCAGGCAGGCACACTTCAAGATTCATGCTGTTTTGCTCTGATTTTTAAGAGTTATTGCACACTGCATATTTTTTAATGCCTTTTTATGTTGTAAGACTTAAAGTGGATAAGGAACCAGAGTGGGCTTTTTTTTTTTTTTACATGCACACTCTTTGTAATTTTGTTGTTTTTCTTTCATTTGCTACTCTAGAAAGCACACGGTCTTTTCTTTCAAACCATGCTTATGACATTGCTATTTGCAGAAATTTAACTGGCAGCCCACCCCAGGAAGATAAAAATCCTTCAGCATCCAAGTTCGGTTCCCTCCTACACCCACACCTGAAACCATATTTCTGCCAGAGCCTACATTCTGCTAAGGAGGAAACCAATCTTTTATAATATTTCAACATACGTGAATTTTATTTTATTTTTAATTAAAAAATACATTTCTCATCCAAATATGCTGGATGACATTTAAAGTTAGGAAAGAGAATCCCAGATAACTCACCTTTACAATTAACTCTTATCAAAAGAGACAGTTTTCTCCTGGTACCTAGATTATGTGTGGGACGGTGGCATCTCTGGTGAGAGAAACCATAGAGATTACAAGCACCCAAGCTCTTGGCTATACACAGAGGTACACTGTCCCATGGGATCCTCTAGGGCTCAAGATCTAAACAAGAGATACTATCCCAGAGTTAAAGTGAGATCTGTTTTATTTTACAGTTCATAAGATACTCGGGGGTAAATAGAACTTTCTGGTGTTTAGAAAAGGAGAGACATGTCTTAGGATGCTTAACTTCTTCTGAAAACAGTTTTAGATGACCATTGCTCTCCTTGAGGCAGAGTCTAATAAAAGAAGGTTAACTATCTTGCAGAAGTGTGTTTGCCATTCATACAGAAGACAATTTTTGAAAGATTTCATGATGATTGATATTACAAATACAACATGGTTTCATTCATTGATCCCAGATTAAAATGAATCATCCATTTAATAGAAATCTCAACACCTTCAATGCATCCAACCTTAATAGTCTCTTTCCTGCTGTCATGAGAGAAAATCTAGGTCATTTTTACTATAAACCCACCATATGCATTATATTTGTTAATATGTATGTATGCATATGTATGTTTAAGGGAGGCTACTTGATCTTTTAGAGAGGAGTACAGGTCAGACCATTTGAGTCATTACATTACATTACTATTTTTTTGAGCAAATAAATATAAATCAGAGTTAAATAAAGGGAAACAATTTCTTTTCTATAGGTATCAGCTATAGCTGTTAATTGATAGTCACCATTACAATACTTACCTGTATTCTAAAACAGCTTTCTTGACATATAACCTCATAGTCCTACATTTAGAATTTTATTTATGAAACACTGCAAAATGAATTAGATAGTATTCCTTGTAAAAATCCAATTCTCTCACAATCTTAGACCGGTTTTACTAATATGTCATGTCTTAGAATTATGGTAGTGTTCTAATAACAGCAGCTTACATAGCCTCACATGTGGCTCCCAAACGCAGCTCTACTTAAGACTCAGGAGGTCTATTTGAAATTAGGAGAGGGCAGAACATTTGCTATGTTGACAGGGGTGGGACCCAGTTCCCCATGTACTACTTCAGATGTAGAAAACAATACCCGCATGCTACAGTTTCTATAAACCAGAAACAAGAGTTCCAGGACAATTTTAGCTGCTCTTTTCAACATTTTTAACCTAGACAATGAATGGCCTGTTATATTTACATTCTGAAATGGCCTTCGCCTCTAAAACAATAAATACATTTGTATTTGCTTAGCAACATCAGATGCCTTTTTATCTGAAACTGTTTTGAACTGTGTAATGTCCGAGGACAATTCTTATACTTTCCTCCTGGTTTGATTAACAAATTAGAGTCTCAATACAGACCTGCCAAAGGTGAGGGGATGAGTAAATAATTTTCAGAGTAAGGTTAGCAACTGGTCTAGTATATGCACCATGTGGGAGCATGTATTCTCATCAAGAATGCTATTTGACATAAAAAGACACTCATTAAACCTTGTGGAGGAAAACAACTGTCTTCTCAGCTTTACCACAAACAACTATACAGTTCCCAGACTCACAGACCAAACAAACAAACAAACAAACAGTAGCTCCAAAAGAAGATGGTTAAAAATAGTCCACAAGGAATGAGATTGTTTGTCAGTGTGCACCAGCTACCTCGGAAGCTCCCCAGAAGCACTCGGTAGGGGATTTTATCAATGACAGTGTCCCATGTCCATAACAGGGAACAGAATCAGTGAAACTACAGTGCTTCCCATCACAATGGCTGCCAGTTGTGTCTACACATGTGGGGATGCCTAGAGAGACTAAAATAGCACCAGAAATTCAGAAATTCAAAGGACAATTATTAAAAAGAGGTAGCATTTTTGTGTGTGTAAAATGTTTTGTTTTATTTTGTTGTTTTAAGGCAAGGTCTTATTATATAGCCTTTGCTTGCCTGGAACTCATTGTGGAGACTAGGTTGGCCTATAACTCACAGAAATCTGTATGCCTCTGCCTCTCAAGTGTCGGTATTAAGGGACTGCACCACATCTAGCCAAGAGTAGCTTTTTAATATCTGTACCCTTACCTTGAAAGTATAACTTGAATAAACTGTATTATCAGTATATAAAAAAAAGAATACTAACTGAGAGCTTGCTATAAGCCACTGTGATAAACTCAGTCTAAAGAAGGGCAGGTAAATGGCATAGCATATCTTCTAGGCAAGTAGAAATGCAACAGAGAAAAGAATAAATAAAAGATGGGCACCTATGACTCATAAAATCAATTCTTCGCGAGTTAAAGATAACTTCAATAGAGGAGCAGAAGAACAGAGGGCGCTTTTGACAAGTAGATAACATGGTGTTGGCGTAGTCAAGGAGTAAATGGCATGCCTCAGGGTGAAATATAGGAAGCCTTATTTACAAGTCTGAGCATGCCTGGAACCCATAGTTAGAAAGATGACTACCAACTGTGTTATGGCGCTTTATCTCAAATAATTAAGGATGGTTTGCTCTATTATATAAACTGTTTTGAGAAACCAAGTTTTTTGTTCTGGATGAATATATAGAAAGATTCAAGCGGCCAATATATAGGATGAACTGTATGAAGGAAAGACACTAACCTCTTTGTGTCACAGCTAGCAGCAGTTGTTTAAAGTGTGGCATTGGAATATAAAGTACTGTGGCAACTAGCAATATGAGGAGGTTTTAAAAAGTATATATCAAGGCAGAAATTATAGTAGTAGTTATTACCAACATCTTCAGTGCATGGCACATAAATACCCAAAGCATCTTCTCCTGGACAGGGTATGACTGGTTCAACTGTGTAGAAAATCTCCTTTTAGAGTCAATATCATTCAATGTTCATTTAAGGCTACAACCACAGGGCTAGGTCTTAGCATCATGGTCCTTGCAACTGGAAGCTAAATACAGAAGTTTATCTTTACCCTCTCAATCAGAGCTCTAATGTCAAGATATAAGCCCTATTTTTTAAATAAACAACACGAGATTCTTTTCCTCTCCTCCCAAACTTTTGTTAGCTAGGCAGCAAGCCCCTCATACTCACAGACATTTAACTATTCATTGTTGTTCTATTCCCAAGGGAAGGTGCTCTTAACCAAAAATGAGGCCATCAAAGTCGACCTTGCTAGACCATTAAGAGGACTTAGTTGCAAACTGTGGCTGTGTGAGAATCAGTATATGAAAATAGACAGTCCTTCCCTGAGTAGCTAGGGTGGTGTTTTCTCCACAGTGATGCTCAGCAGTCATGCTTTCAATGCTTGTTGTGACCAATGAAGTGTCAAGTATCTGTTTGAGACTGTGACACAACATCTCCTAGTGTTGGGCCTCAACTGTAAATGAGAAAAACTTTAATCTCTAATCCATTCATTTATCTTCTGAAGGCTTGAAAATAGAAACCCATTCCCAATCCCAAAGTCCAGCCATGGTCTTCAACCTAACAACCTGCGTCTTGTCTTTCTAACCAATAATTTGTTAGTTACTTATTATCATGTATTTTTATAATACTACAATGTTGTTTGATTGGTTTCGTTTTCTCCCTTTGGCTTTTTAGTTCTTTATTGCATATCTGAAAAGAGATCCTCTATTGGATGCCATTTTTTTTATTTGATGCTGTTAATTTATATTTTAAATAATGTAGTATGTTCCCAAATTCCCTCTTTCAGAAACCACATGCTCTTCTACTTATACTCCTATTATGTCATTTGCAAAATGACTCCTCTTTCAATCTGTGCCACAAAAATATTTCTATTTTTTTTTTTGCATACTTTGTCACTTGCCCAAGGTATCGTAATTGTAATTGAATTAGAAAAACTCATCTTTATAGGTTCTTTTATGTGTTCTGTGCACTTATGGTTTTCTATAAACAAAAATAATAAATAACAGGTGGGTAGCTAAATATATAACTCAGAGGAATCAAGCATTGAAAAGAGGAGGAAAAGGCTATGTCAGAAACATTCTTTATGTACCGAGTATTACTGTCTAACTGAGTCAAGTCAGAGTTGTCTTCAGCTGTTTCCTTTCATAGACTAAAGCCCTGTGGTTACTTGGAAATAAAAAATAAACATTTCTACTTATCAATTATAAATTTTCCTCAAAAGTGCATTGCCATAGGTGTCACAATAACTATGCTTTACAACATAACAGTAAACACTGAACATCGTCTTTGTTCCTATATCTATCTGTCTTGTGATGCAGAGACAGGTAGATCAGGTGGGGGAGGTGAAGTGGTGGTTGAGAACCAAGAGAAATCCTTGAGGTTTTGAGTAGCCCATTACCTGACTCAGCTGTATCATTATCCTCTCCCAAGGTCCTGCTTTCCAACAGAAAAGAAGAGGGTGGAGCAGGACAGTCACGGGCTTGAAAAGATCTCTTCCAGATTGGGACACACTGTAGGCTGGTGTCTTAGAAATAGGCACAGTGAGAAGCTTGCCAAGATCAAAGTTGGTAATCCAGATTATATAAGTGTAGCACTAGGCCAGGACCCAGAGTCTGGGCTAAAGTGTTTTAAAAGACTGGAGAAAGAAACTCTCCTAGATTGTTAGCATTTTTTTTCTTTATGTACTTGGCGGCAGCCTGAGAGTAAGACATAAGATAAAGGAGATATGTTAGTGACTTCTTCACTGATGTAACGAAATACAAGACAAGCAGCAATTTAAAGGAAGAAGGGCTTCTTTTGGCTCCCAGTTAATGGACACATAGTAAATCAAAGAAATCATGCATCATGGTTTGGAAGGCACAGCCACCAGGAACAAGAGACTGGCTAGTCATATTCTGTCTGTAGTAAAGAATCAGAAAATGAACAAGAAATAGAGATGGGATAAAAAATCCTCAAATTCACTCATGCAGTGATGTACTTTTTTTCAGGACTTCTTAACATTCTACAACTTTCTCAAACAGTGTCACCAACAAACACAGACACCTATGGAGAAACTTGTTTATAGGCACAGCTGCAGTGTCCTCTGGTGCTGGAAGTAGTGAGTAGTAGTTTTTTTGTTTTTGTTTTGTTTTGTTTTGTTTTGTTTTTGAAAGCCCTAATGTAATAGTTAAGAAATTTAAAAACAAACTTAATCTTACATTGCCATGTCACAGTGACTATGCTAACAACTGAGTTATCATAAGTGGTAGTACGTTTCCCTGGCAAAGCTAGGTGGCTTGCATATATAGCCATATCTAGATACAACAGCACCAGAGTAAACAAGGCCACTGCTTAGGGGCCTGACAGCAAGCATTGGGACACATATCATTGAATTTCAGACCAAAGAAGTTAACAGTTTTGCCTTTGGGAAACTATATGAAGAAATGTAAATATAGAGGAATAGTCAGCAGTGAGTTTACTGCTGGCTCTGAGACCTGAGACTCAAACCTCAAGTCTATGCTTACTAGCTTTAGTTTAGCTACAGCCTTTAGTTTTAAAAGCACGTTGAGGATGCTCTGCACGTGTTAACATGCCCTCACAAAAAAACAGTAGGAAGAAGCATACTTATCTTGAAATAATATACATTATTTATATTAATAAATATATATATGTATATATATATACATATATATATATGGAAATATATAATAGGAATAATAGCTACTAAAGTTAATATCTCTTTCTGTTCCTAGAGTATTTTATTCTTCCTTGGAATTGTGACACATTTTTTATAGACTAGAAAAAATTGTACATAGTTTATTTTTAATGTTTACATAATTCCTTAGGTGAATTACCTGCTAAAATGACTCATATGTGGCTTATGTACTGCCACTAGCACAGAACGTCTGATCTATTCTCTATGGGAAGTACTCCTTATTACTTCACAACCTAATCCTTATTTGTGTTGCATTTCAGTGAAGAAGTACAAGGTGGGTAAAACTGAGTTTGTTATTTCAGGTTTAAGCATTAGGGGTACTTTTTTGACTGAATCTGAATGTGTACACTTAGCCTAGGAAAACCTGCACGTCCATCTTGAAGCCATAGTCTTAAACTCAGTTTGTATGCTGGCCCATTGTGTAAATATGAATTTTTAAGCAATTTAGCATTTCATCAAAGTATCCAGGCCCTCAATTCTCATTCATCCATATGAAAACAATTAGGGAAAAAAATGCCACTTATCTTAAACTGTATTTGTCAGATTTTCTTCATCAAACTTGGTAAGTACAGATCTCTTGACACTCTGATGAATTTTCATCACTCCGTGGTAAACCTAAGTGACTAGGCTGTGGCCCGTGAAGAGCTTTTGTTTCTGTGTGACATTAAATGTTTTTTTTTTTTTTTTTTTTTTAAGAAACATGATTATAATGAATATTCAAAATGAGATCCATCCTTTGGCATGTGCGGTGTGGGTCAGAAGTCGTGGTTAGAGAAAAACCCTTACTAGTGAAGCTCAAAGCTTTATTATTTCTTATAAATTCCCTTTTTATTTCCAATGC
This sequence comes from Rhabdomys pumilio, assembly GCA_030674055.1. Classification (NCBI taxonomy): domain Eukaryota; kingdom Metazoa; phylum Chordata; class Mammalia; order Rodentia; family Muridae; genus Rhabdomys; species Rhabdomys pumilio. The sequence goes on from JANHMN010000002.1 coordinate 116,254,892, forward strand.
TTCAGAGATCTAACTATCAAAGAGGAAAGTCAGCTAAACATATACCCTCTTCAGTTTACCTCCGCAGCTTCGAAAATGTGTTTTCTATGTAGTTAATTTAAAAGTTAGTGTATCTCCCTGGCTGGATACTGTCTTTATTCAAGATTTCTTAGACCTTATGTTTAAGACAGCTTGAAACAGATGTTATAAATGAAGAATAATCAGTGACCATAGTTCTGAGAATTTCTTCAAATACTCTTCATTTTCTGGTTCCAGCAGAATTTTATTTACTCAAATATAAATCCCTTTTTTGTTTAATACTCTAGAGCCTCATCCCCAACAAAACACACTTTAGTACAATTGTTTTTATAACCTGTCACTGGTTGATGATGATAAATGGAATGTGATTAAGTATATTGTTTGTCAGATTTCTTCTTTTGCAAGCCAATAAATATTCCCAGAGTCCTGGCTTGTCACCTTGCTTACAATGATTATCAAACAGAAAAGCCCTGAAATCTAGGAGGAAAACTAATGTTTATCTTGTTTATATTTTTTCTCTAAAGATATCAAATATGAATTGAAACTATGGTGCTTACAAGATAAAATAATTATCTAGAGATATTAAGTCATTTGTTTCTTGTATAGATTCCCAAAAAACCCTACCATGGAATTGTCATTTTCGGTGAAGTCTTTATCTGTAATGAATAGTACCTTTGAGTTGGATATATTTTAAAGAATTAAATAATTGGCTTCCATCTATACCGCTACTGAGTGAAACTTTGTTTCTTTTTTTATTTATAAAGTGCCACAAATAATCATTAATGAGAATGATGGCCACTGAAAGCCACAGTGCATGTGAAGCTTCTGTGTACCATTTGTACACATCTTCACATTTCCTGAAATATCCATTGTCTATGCTTGTAGCCCTAAATTATCAATACTCCTGCTTCAAATACTAACTTCATGATTTAGTTGTCTATTGGCAAGCTTGCTTATTTCAGAGTGGTCTTAAGATTCCATGCATATTTATTATATTAAATAGAAGTCAAGGAAGGCAAGAGAGAAAATTAACCAATGAAAACAGCATTGGGAAATGTTTCAATGAATCCTCTAAATTTTTATGACACTTTATACTTTTTCAAAGTCCATTTCTCATCTAATGTTTTTGTTATAGTCTTTCTAGTGGCCCCATGTGCAAGCAATTCAAAGAAATTTACTTGTAGTCTTTGATCAACATTTATAATATATTTTAAAGTCCATTTATAAAAATAAAGAAATGGAAGTTCAGAGAGTTCAAATAAATTTCCCTAAGTCTTATAACTGGAATTCAAACACACATTTGCCTGTATCGATGGTGCATGATTGAGAAAGATTTGGAGATTGTTACATAAGTGAAAATTCTGACTCTATCTCAGCAAGCCTCTGTACCTTTTATAAGCTAGACTATCTTTTGTTTTTTAATATGTTCCTGTCAAACAATTAAAACTTATTTATGTAATTACTTTAAATCATTCCTTTGGACATGTAATCAGTCATTATATTCCACTATTATTTCTGAATGGAATTTTCTAATTGTGATTCTTTTCATATGGTATGAAATGAAACAAATTTTCACTGTGTTTCTACACATATGTGCCAACATTTTTTCAGATTTCTGATTATATAGGCTTGACTTCTCCAGTGTTTAAGCAGTTTACTTTGCTTAGGCAACATATGATAGGTGTAGTTTAGATTAAAATGCCCCCTATGGACTCATGCAGAGTGGCACTAATAAAAGGTATGTCCTTATTGGAAGAATTGTATACCTGGGGGTGGGCTTTGAGATTTCGAACACTCAAGCTACTTCCAGTATGTCTCTTTCTACTGCTGCCTGAGATCTGAATGTAGAATTTTAAGTTACTTCTGCAGCACCATGTCCGTCTGTGTGACATCATGCTTTCCACCATCTTCATAATGAACTAAAACTCTGAACTGTGATCCCACCCAAGTTAAATGCTTTCCTTTATGAGAGTTGCAATGGTCATGCTGTCTCTTCACAACAATAAAACCCCAACTGAGGAAGATGCTCAGAGAGACCCACTCTCTAATATCTGTTCTTACCCCAGTGGCTACTTACATTATAAACAACGATTATGAAATTGTTTACGTTTTAAAGCAATACTGAATGGATATTATAAACTGGAAAGCGCACTTTCTCTATTAAGGATATTATTGAGGGTAAGTCTCATTTGAAACTACTATCTCTTTCAAAGAGTCCAGATACTGCAGACAAAGTTTATATTGACTTTAGACTAGCAAAATAGATATGCTGTGAACTGTGTATAGTGGGGGCATCTACCCCCAAACCATGCGCACTTAAGGGAATACTACAGAGCCTTAAAAATCTTAATTATAACCTGTAAGATCTAGAATTAAAGTCACTTACTATTTTAACCTTCACACTTATTCACACACACACACACACACACACACACACACACACACACACACACATATATATATATATATATATATATATATATATATATATATATATCATATCGTTCATTGTTATCATGGCAGGATTCATGGCAGCACACAAGCAGACAAGGTGCTGGAAAATGAACCAAGATTTCTATATCTGGATTGGCAGACAGAAGGCAGAGACAGACAGACTGGGCCTGCCTTGAGCAGCTGAAACTTCAATCCCCCCACCTCCAGGGACACACTTCCTCCAAACTACTAATCAGTGTCAGTTACACAGCTAAAGAAAGACAACAGATATGCAACATGGCGTGGCAAGTTTTACACACGCAATTATATGTTACATATGTGTGTGTGAGTGTGTGTGCAACTTTCTGTTTTGTTTTGTTTTTGTTTGTTTGTTTGTTTTGTTGTTTTTGTTTGTTTGTTTTTCGAGACAGGGTTTCTCTGTGTAGCCTGGGCTGTCCTGGAACTCACTAAGTAGACCAGGCTGGCCTCAAACTCAGAAATCCGCTTGCCTCTACCTCCCAAGTGGCAACTTTCACCAATTATTCACACACAAAAAAATCTTCTTAATGTGGCAGCATCACAATCTCAGATTTTTAATTATAAACCTTCCCTTAAGTTAAAAAGTCATTCTATAAAAAGTTGTAAGTGAGCATATCTTAAAGAATTAGCCTTGTAGTTAGGACTAATTTCAGAAATTAAAAAGAAAATTGGCATTAGAATTCAGAGTTTAGTATCTAATTGTCAGAATATAAAAGAGAAATACCTATATAAAAGAGAAATACCTATGTAAGAACTGGCCTTAGAGTGTCTACAAAGTAAAAATTTCATTTTATAAAGTTCAATGTATCTACCACAGATTCAATAGATATAACTTTACATCCATTTTCATGAAACATTTCAACAAATAGCATAGTATTACATAATAGAAACAAAATCCTCATATATCCTCAAAGCCATGAGATACTCAAAGTGACTAGTGTTACATTTGTATTTCATAAGGATCCATGATTCTTAAGTCCCTGTCACTTTACAGTTGAATATAATCAGTCTTTTATAAGCTCCTGGGGACATTGTGTTAGGGCAGTGAAAGATGGTGAATCATGTCCCAGTGTTCTGAAGTAGCACATGTATAATATTACCACCATGTTTGTACAGTTTCAGGATATCATCCAAATAGAATTATGAATTTTTCTAATTCAGTTTTCCCTCAAGGTTTCATTTCTCCATCAGTGATCTATTGAAATATTCCTTGAGGCAAACATATATATACAAGATGAGTTGTAATTTTCCATTTCTACAGTAATATGTTGCTAACTGTCAATGTAGCCAGATCAATTTGGATATCCATGGGAAAGTTCTCATTGTACGTTAACGTATGTAGACTACACTGTATGTATGTCTTTGGGTTTCCCTGCAAGACATTTTACCTAACTATTGCTAAAATTGTATCAGTTTCTCCCTACACAAATTCCTTCCTTGGTTTACACTGTAAGTTGTCTTGTTACACTGTTTTCTCTTCTTCTTTATCTTCATCTCCTTCTCCTTCTCCTTCTCCTTCTCCTTCTCCTTCTCCTTCTCC
>JANHMN010000002.1:116258931-116332140 GCA_030674055.1 Rhabdomys pumilio
CTCCTTCTCCTTCTCCTTCTCCTTCTCCTTCTCCTTCTCCTTCTCCTCCTCCTCCTCCTCCTCCTCCTCCTCCTCCTCCTCCTCCTCCTCCTCCTCCTCCTCCTCCTCCTTCTCCTTCTCCTTCTCCTCCTCCTTCTCCTCCTCCTTCTCCTCCTCCTCCTCCTCTTCCTCCTCCTCATTATTTATCATCATCATCATCATCATCATCATCATCATCATCATCATCTTTATTTATTTACATTTCAGCCATTGCCCTCCCTCTCAGTCCTGGCTCCCATGATTCCACAGCCCATTCACCCTCCTCCTTACCCCTGACAGGGTGCTCACCCCCCCCCCACCATCCCCCTTTCCTGGGGACTTCAAGTCTCTATAGGATTAGGCACATCTTCTCCCACTGAGGCCAGACCAGGCAGTCCTCTGCTGTATATGTGCTGAGGGCCGTGGACCAGCTTGTTTTTACACTGTTTCTTAAATACAGACATTCTCGTGGATCATATGCCATTGTTTTGGCTTTGAAAGAACAGAAATCCTACTTGCTGCAAAGCGTGTTGATGGAGTCAGATAATCATGAGGAGTTTTGCCTGCCAGAAACCAACACACAAACTGCAGTTGTCCTCCACATCGTTATAACATACACTAACCACAGATATACCCCCTTAGGAACTACACTTTAGTAATATATGATTCATTATGTGGTGATCTTGAGGCCACGGTAACCAATTACCTTTAAAAGACCTTGTTGAGATCTACACTCAAACCGCTCTTTGTGAAACAAACAAACAAACAAACAAATAAACAAACAAACAAAGCCAACATTTTCAAAGGTGTGAAGTACATCATAGATTAAGTATCAGTGCTGCAATGAAAATACAGAGCTGGTCATTTGTTCCTGTCTCCTTAAGTAGACTATCAGAGTAATATTGGAGAAATGGGAATTGTTTTATCGTAACCAAAGTGAACAAGATTCACTGTAGTCACTCAAAATACTTGGCAGTTATCATTTAATAATAGAACACACTCATAGGAATTTGGTAAAAACTTCAAGGTACGTTCAGGCAAGGATTATATAGATGCGCCTCCCTTGAATAACTAATCTCAGGCTTCTAAAAGGAATACTGTAAAAATTACAACAGATGCTTTTAGGAAGTGTATGGGAAAGGCTGAAATGTGCAGGTATTTAGAAAGGTTTGGCTCTGGGGGAGGTGAAAAGGTGATATTTTAGCAACAGAGCAACAGTTAATAATATTTCTTAATCCTGACCTCAGCTTTAAATAATGACTCATTGTTAGAAGCTTCACACTTCGTAAATTTGTCAGCTTGTTTGCACTGTGCAGAGCCATGCTCAGTGAAGAGCATTCTCACAAATCCCATATATCTAGAGAATCTGTCTGCCCCTTTCAAATCATGTTTCCTGTTATAGAAACTACCTTCCAGGAGCTATCTGACACGAATGCCACCAAATAATAATGCAGACATTTGAGACAATAAAGGGTTCATCTCTCTTTCAGACAATTTTTACATTTATAGATAAAATCGTGGCCTCCTCACCCACTTGTTCAATCACACACAACAATATCAGGGCAAACAAAGAAATCCATGTTGTAAGGGACTGGGCATGCAAATGCATTATTTCTTCTCTTTGAAATAAGGGATGGGAGTTGAAATTATAATAATGTAATATTGTTGCCTACAGCTAATGGTAGCCGAGAATTCTATAAAGAGTGTTTGTCCTGATGCAGAGATATAGCTGGCTTTCATAAAACCAGAGATACAAATGTCCTCATATTTTTAAAGAAATGGTTGGATAAGATCATCTGTCATACATTTCTCTTGAGGTATTTTATGTTGTGTGTTGTATTTAATAGTCCTATTCACAAATGGAGCAACCCAGGAGGGGAAAAGATGAACATCACTTTATAATAAGACATGAAGATAAACTACTCTAAATTATGAAAGCTTCCACTTTCATATGGCTTTTTTTATTCATGCCTTTTCTATTCACATACTCTGGTGCTTGAAGTGGATTTGGTAGAGTTCTTATGAATTCTTGGTCATGCATAAGATAGTGTGCTCACCTTTGGTGCTATGTAAATGTTCTGTGTTTGCTTAGCTAGTTGTGTTCTGGAGATTCAAATTATTCACACCAGTTTCTGGCAGTGCCTTAAGGTACTCGAGAAACTTTCTGGGACTCTGCACCCAAACTCCTCGAGGCAATGATAAGAATAAATGTCAAATATTATTAGTTCTGGAATCTAACTACTAATTTTTGTTTCAACTACAAAGTGCATATAAAATCCTTGGAGCATTTCCAGTTATCTTCACTATTATTTGCTCCTTAAAGCTCAGAACAGACACTGAAAGTAAAGAGAGAGAGAGAGAGAGAGAGAGAGAGAGAGAGAGAGAGAGAGTCCATTCTATTGAGCCTGCAGATGCAGTTAACATCATCAGAGGATGAATATTCGCTGCCTGTACTGGCAACCTGAACAAAATATATTCTGTATAATTAAATAAGGGAACAGTTTAAAAAATAAAAATACAACATCTTTGGTAATCCTCTGTGAATAATGGGAAAAGCAAGGGGAGGAAGAAACCCAATGTGATTAATGGTTGCTCCTTAGGAGAAATTTTCTCCACCTCTAATTTGACTTTTCTGGAAAGCTTTAATGAATACTTTCCGCAGTGATGCTGTTTGCAGTTTGAAACATCATCAGACTCTTTGTGGTGCTATTACCCTATGAACACAAGGCATAGATGAACTTTTTAGGAATTCGTGTGTTTTGTAGGCACAGCATTCCTTTTCTATCCAGGCTACCAGATCTTCTGAATAAGCATTCGCTTTCAAAAAATACTAACATTTTCACAGGGAGTCTTCATGGAGAACAAGACTTTTAAGGTGGCAAAAAAAACAAAACAAAACAAAAAAAACCATCAAACACAGTACAAAGACTTGGTGGCTTAACTTATAGGTTTGTTTGCTGAAACTCAAAGGTAAATATATTGAAGCTAAAACTGCTTCATTTTTATCCGCCTGCTGCAGTAATGGCTGTGTTACTTCTGGGCTTCCACTTCAATAATTGATCAGGGTTTGTATAGCACTGGCTAAGAGCAAAAATAAGAGTGTTGCTTTGAACAAACTGCTTCCCTGTTATAGCATTAGGCCCAGAAACAAGATTCAGGAAATATAGATATAGAAGAAACAGGAAAAAGATGGATACATTGGGTTGTAAATACTGCTTCGGGCTAGAAAGTAATGAGAATTTTTCCGTGGAGAGTTTTGACCTGCTATTCAAAAATTGTTTCTTGTCCTAATAAATCCTAAAAGTGTAATTTACTTGGAGAGGGGAAAAGAACAAAAGGCACCGAAATTCTTTTGATAACAACACTTGTTAAGGTTGATAAGTTGAGTTTCAAATGTGTGAAGAAAAATGTGCGACAGTTTGTTTTAAGGTGACAACCTAAGTGTTCAGGCTTCCATGCTACACAGGCAAACAAGGAGGACCCCAGGTGCAGCTTGTCCTTACACATTCAGTACACACACAATCAAAGAGGGGGTACTCTGTATTCACCTAGTAATTGACAATCGTGGAGGCCATAATTTTTTTCCTTAAGCAAGCAAAAGCAAGACTTCTCTTTTAAAAATTTAATTCTGATTTATCTCAGGTATAGAAAATACCCATCTTTATGGAAAAAAAATTTATTCTGAACATAGAATTTTCTAGTGGTAGGGCTAACACATGCTAACTATTTTCTGGATTTAACCTGACCTGAGATGCAGTTCTATCCGTGAGTAGGTGCTAACCATAATGACTCTTCCATATATGTCCACTCCAACAAAATTTGCTTGCCAGGTCAGCTATTTATGAATTTTTAGCTTAGACTTCTTCATAGTATATGCTTATATGTGTATCAAAATCAACCTTATGAGTGGAAACCATTAAATAGCAACTTCAAAATTAAAAGTAAGATTCAAGCCATTAAAGATTCTACTGTGGCCTGTGGCTAAGCTGCGGTGACAACAATGAAAGAAAAACATAAATAAAATAGCAAAGAAACTGTGTGTCCAAAATAAGCAACATTTTTTTTCTATTGTGAAACATAAAAGTTATGTATTTGCTTCATCCCCGGTTACTACACAAAAGAATAAAATTAAGCACTTGTGTTTTTCTCTCTAAGCAATAAAGATGCATCTATTCTTGTAGAATTTCAAGGTGAAAAGTTATTTTTAAGCAGAATTGTTCCTAATGATTGCTTTAGCTTCAGACCTTGCATGTGTGTGTTGTCATTAAACAGATGCTCACAGCCAATCATTGGACTGAGCACAAGGTCTCCAATGGAGGGGTTAGGGGAAGGACTGAAGAAGCTAAAGGGGTTTGCAACCCCATAAGAAGAACAACAATATCAACCAACCAGACCCCTCCCCCAAGAGCTCCTAGGGGCTAAACCACCAACCAAAGAGTACACGTGTGGGGACCAATGGCTCCTGCAGCATATGTAGCGGAGAATGGCCTTATTTGGCATCAATGGGAGGGGACGCCCCTGGTCCTTTGGAGGCTTGATGCCCCAGTGTAGGGGAATGCTAGGGTGGTGAGGCAGAAGTGGGTAGGTGGATGAGGGAGCACGCTCATAGAAGCAGGGGGAGGGGTGTGATAGGGGGTTTTCAGAGGGGAAACTGCGGAGGGGGATAACATTTGAAATGTAAATAAATAAATAATTTCTAAAAAAGAGAAGCAAGCATGAGAGTGAGAATGTGGTAATCAAGACCAGCTCTGTCCGCTGTGAGGTCTTACCATGTTCATAAGGTTCAACTAGTTCAAAGGAGTTCAGGAAATGTTAAGCTAAATAAAGATAAGTAGATTTCTTTCCTGGAAATGTTCTCAGGGAACTTAATATACCACAATGCACTGCAAGGCTCTGAGCAGAGCCTGGAATGTAGAGTTCCCAAACTGATCCAACCATAAGCATTCTTGTTCCAGTTCTCAGGGGATCTGGGACTCTTGGAGCACACTTTGAGAAATGCTGGCCTTGACCTATAGTGGCTGTAACGGTACAGTGAGAAAATCAGTCTCTTCCTTTTTGTTCTTCAAGTTTCTAAATTTAAAAAGTCCTTAGCATCCCTAATATATTCCATAAGGGATACCATGCCTCTTGAAGATTCTTATATGGGTAAAAATATTATTCTAAATAGAAGTGAGAAACTGCTTTCAGGGATGACAGAGCGCCTAACTCACCTCTTTACCCAGCTGAAGAGTGTTTGTTATTAGTGGTCTCTGGGCATAATCCTGATTGGGATTCAGAGATTTTCACATGACACATACGTTGGAGACTGTCACAGTGAGTTGAAATCGTAAATAATAAATGTCTAAAGGGCAGGGAACTGTTCAAAGTGACAATAGTTTCCCTCTTCCCCGGTAGCAATTTAATTTTTGAGCTCCTATCTAGGAGGTAAGACCATGGCTGAGTCTGCCAGAAAAGCAACCAAGGCAAGAAGGATGAACAAAACCCAATATACTCATTATGATCAGGTCTATGGCGTGTTGTGCTAAAGAATTACAAAGTACTGTATGTGTAGGCAGGAAGGGTCCGTGTACAGGATCGAGAGTTAGAAAAAGCAGTTAAGTTGAAGAAGAAATTGAAAGGGTTATTCAGTTAGAGAAAAGAAAAGGAAAGACACCCACAGGACCCAAAGGGATAGCAGATATGCTTAGAGAGAGACTGAGGGGAGGAGACTGTGAAGAAAGCTGTGCTGGAGTTTTGTGTTATAACCACGGATTTGACTATTTTCTTCTTGGTATAGGCACACCCAAGACAAGAGCCTCCTTCTATGAGATACAGGGGGATAACAGAAAGGCTGATAGAGGAACCTCAGATCTCTGTCTTGTCAACACTGCCTCCTGTCTTCTCCCTTCCTCTCCTTCCACACCTTCCTCCTCCCTCTTGCCCCACCACCACCACTGATTTCTCTTTTCCTTATAAATAAAGGGGAACACTCCCTTTTCCCCTACTAGACAATGCTACCATTGAGCTATATTCCAAGCACATTTTTAATTTTGAGGAGAGGTTTGTATAAATGCATGCGCTTTGAATTTGTTGTGTTCATGGGTCAATCTTCTTAAGAGCTGGAACTGGAGGCCTAAGTCACCAAGCCTAACTTAAACCTGCGTGTTATCACCTTCTTGGAGTATGTCTGTAGTTTAGGACTAGCATTTGAATAGAACAATTATGTCCTATTGAACAGTTTACCAAGGTCAATTTTCCCTTAACTTGACAGTGAAAATGAACTGGTCATTCCATGACTACCTTCCATCATTGATTTTCAAATGAGTTGTAGTCTGTAAGTCTTTTGATTGTGGATTCTAGAGACAATACAGTGAAAAGCATCTGGAGGATATGGCTTGAGTAGTAGGGTAAAACGCCCTAGGGAACTACCCTGTGGCTTACTGTCCAGGTCTCTATTTCTTCCTCAGACCTCAGTCTGTCCTAGAAGAAGCCTTGTGAAAAAAAGTCTCGAGTACAGTGATGAGGGGTTTTAAATCACTACTCTACATACTGAGAAAACATCACATGTAGAGTGTTCAAATCTAGGTGCCCACCTAGTGCATGCAATCACTGAGATGTGACTTAGTCCATAAGGTGCTCACCTCATGATTGCATTAAGCTTTTAATGGATTCCTAATAGACGGCATTTGGGAGATGTAGGGTACAAATGAGGACCTTCCTTGGGGAAATCTTGCCCCTCTTCCCTTACTGTCTGTCTCCGATTCTCAGCTGCTGTGCAGTGATCATCTCTGTCTGCTGTACATTGTCTTTCTTGGCAGGATGATCTGTCCCCACCACAGATTCGCCATGACAGGGACCAAACCTCATGTCGCCATAAGCCATAAACAATCTTTCCCTCTTTTAAGTTATTCTCTCAGGAGTTTGTCAAAATGAGGAAAAGCCCAAATAGTACAAATAGAAAACCACCTGCTGACTAATTGTATTTGTTTTCTTTTAAAATGTTTGGTTTTATTTCTTTTGTTCTATGACTCTTATTAAAAACATAGAACATTCCAGGCCTCACACTAGCCACTAACAAAGCAACACACATAGAAAACACATAGACAAGGAAAAGGGAGGACAAATTAAGTGACATTCGGCTCAGGCCGTAGGATTCCTTAGATCAACCAGAACAACATGAAAGTGCTTAGTTTGCTCAGCTAGGGTGGAAGGAAAATTTGTTCCAGTGGTACGGGGAGAAGTTGAAGTCAGGACTGAGGATAGGACTGGAAATTGATTTCTCATCCCTGTGAAATGTACTATGTGAGCAGGAGTTCTTTGAGGAACTGGCAATGGGCCAATATATTTTAGGAATCAAGGACAGAGAATACATAGGAACTGGGGTCAGAGAGGCCAGATTAGAGTATGCCAGACTGACGTCAAGACTTAATACAATTGGAAGCCACTACATGATTTGGATATAACACAATTGTATGTGAATGGATTTTGTTTGTTTGCTTACTTCTTTTCAAGGTACTTCTCTATATGCTACATGTAGAAATTGTGTCAAACTTAACATTGCTTTTAGAATTTGAGGCTATTGTGTGCCTAAGATTCTGCATTGTATTAGGTACTCAGGAATATTTTTGGAACTTAATCTAATTTAGGTAACTCCTTCTAGAGTTCTCTTAGATCCTCATACTTTCAGGATCAAAAGATCTATGTTCAGAATAACATCAGGCCAACTAAATTCATAAAGGACTGGAAAAATATCAAACACTAAACAGAAAAGAGAAAGAAGAAAAAAAGATTTAGTAAAAGGTGTGTTATCTAAACCCTACCAAAATCACTGCAAGGAGCATACCACTGACCTATGATAATTAGCTTGTGGAGAAAAAAAAAAAAAACAACATTAAATTAATTGCTCAGCTAGAAATTATTTAGTAATTCTCTGACTTCTAAATCCCAAGGGCTTTTTGCCTTAATGTGGTATTGTCAGACATCCTACACTGTGAATTCTCCAAGGCATTCTCCTTTCTTTTGCTCCTTCCCAAATGTACGTGCAAGTGTCTATTAAAAACAATGGACGTAATGGCTGCTTGAGGTGAGTTGAACACTACCCTAAGTTTCCTGTATTATAGCTCACATATCCTACCACAAGGTAGGGCATTCTTTACAGACAGCACAGAAGCATTCCGAGAATTAACTTGACCAATGCAGTAGAGGCAAAGTGAAGATTTGAACCAGCAAAGTCCAAGCCCGTGCACAGTAGTTAAAAACTGCAGCATTCTGCCTTGAAATGAATAATATTACTACACACACAGTTGCACACTTAATGACACCGAGAAAATGTAAAACTTAGGTAAAAAGTGCTTGGTGTATTTAATCCCTTAAGGGGAGTGAATCTAGTGAGCCTTTGTGTTGCAAATAAAATTGTCAATGAGCAAAACTCTGGGATTGAAACATTTGTGAGTGAAAGATACAGACACCTCCAACAATTATCCCCAATGTGTAGTCACATAAAGAGAATTAGGGAACAAGAGAAAACTTTATACTTTGATGTTAAACTTAGTTAAATAACAAGATTAACAACAACTTTATACATTTCAATTAATTCTTTCTTATAAATATGCTGGCCTCTTTAAAAATCATAATTTCACATCAAGTAATGAATATTGGCCCAAGTGTCTACCTAGGAAAAAGAAAGTACACAAAACTTGCACATCAATGCATAGAGTCAGACTACCTAACTCAAATTCTTCTTCAGTTACCTGACAGCTGACCTTTACCCACTGCTCAACCTTTCTCCTTCTCAGTTTTTAAAAAAATAAAACCAAAACTAATAGTATCCTCCTCGATGTGTTATTGATGAAAGTCTTGGGTTCCAAAGCATACATTCATAGCACTATGTCTGTCTAAATCAGAACAAACATGAAGCAGAAGCACCATAAGCAAGGGATTTGAGATACTGTGCTCTGGGTTGGGGTTAAGGATACATTTTTTTCATACATATTAATGATATGCCCAGTACATGTCAGACTTGGTTCTGAGAGAGAGGATCCTTGCATGTCACTTTACTTATTTTATTAGGGAGCAGGCAAGGACTGGGATTTTGTCTGTGTTGTCTCTGAGTGTGACACAATATTGATAGGGAAAAAGGAGACATCACTAGCATGAGAACATGCCCAGTCTTCCCAGAGGGATGCTAGGAGGCACATCTAAACCTACTCATGTGATTTCTTTATCTTCATTGCTGTGTCTCTGAAGACCAATGCTCCTATGCTCCTTACCGGTCAGAGGGCCTTGAGAGAATTCAATAGTTATACTTTTAGGCCTCAGGACCATCAACGCCATTCCTCAAAGATTTTTCTTTATCATCAATACGAATGCCAGTCTTCTGTCCATTCTTTACAGATTATCTTGATAGATTTTGGTGTCTATGGTTTCATTACTGATGATTATGACTGAGTTTTCTGATGCCATGTTATAAAGTCATAAAATTATGACAGACTTTAAATTTTAGTGTACTGGTGTTCAGCACCATTTTTCTAGTTTGGCTTCTCTGTTTGGTTGTTTTGCTTATTGAAGTTAATTCTGTTCCTCACTTATGACATGAAAGTCCCTAGAGAAGATTTAGGGTCCTCACATCTAATTTTTAGATGGCCCATGAGTCAACACGGATCATCTTTCAGTAACTTAGGCTGAGTTTTGAGCATCTGAAACTCATTTTCTTGGTTTTTATTGCTGTGATAAAGCACCATGACCAAAAGCAACTTGGGGAGAAGAATTTATCTCAGCTTATAGTCCAACATGAAGGGAAATCAGGAACTTGAGGCAGAAACTAAAGCAAAAATCATGAAGAAACATTTTTTCCTCATATGAGACTCTGTGTTTCTAGATAACTCAAGCTCTTGTCAAGTTGACAGAAAACTAACCAAGGCACTAACTTACTCAAAGGCAGTCCTCTTCTTTGAAAATGATGATTATTTAAAAATCTCACATAGATAATCAATGTATACCAGAAACAAAGATATTCAATGAGTTTTTAAGAGAGTGTAAGACATTTCTTACACTCAGATTGAGAAAGTGTTCTATTTGGCTAGGAGTAGGCTAATGAATTGTCTATACTTGGATATTGATCATTGGAATAATGTATTGAGCTGCAGGAGTAAACAAAACCAACACAGATTGGAAACCTTGCAGGGTGAGGAACCAAAAATATAACAGCCATGGCAAGAAGAAAGCAATGAAGAAGGGGGAGTAGAAATGAGGGTCAAAAGGAACTGAATTTTAAGTGAACATTTCTGGCATTTTTAGTCAAACGGATAGGGCAATCTTGTTGTTTACTGCATGTGTGACTTATTAGTATAGAATTGGGAAAAGAGTTTTGATGGGTTTCTATGTTTCAGTACTCATCTATTACAGCTTATAAGTGCCCCTATTTTATCAGTACTTATTTTCTTTTTAAATATTTTTTTTAAAAAAATGATTAGACCTGTCTCATGACATAAGCTATAAATCATGCATTTTAGCTATAAATCATCTCTATGCTTGAGAACACCAAATAGGTTCAGAATACATAGTGGCCAAAGTATTCAGCATTTCAAGAGTATCTACCAATAGTCTCAGGTTTCTAAAGTAACTTTGATGACAAGGAACCCTCTCTATTCATAGGACATTCACATGCTAGAGGCACGGGAGGCACTTGAAGAAGTCATTTGTTTAAAAAAAATATTCTTTTTCTGTATTTCAGACATTTTACTGGGCAATGCTAAACATTCAGTGAAAAGCTGTGATTAGACAAACTAGAATCTGGTGCAATAAGAAGTCAGGATGCTCTAGCGTTTGTTCATTGTCCATTTCTTCATGCAGAATATGTCGGTTGTTTGTACAGAAGGTTTTATTTTTACAGCATAGTTCATTGATACTACTTTGTCCCTTTGCATATTTGCTTTAAATTACAACACAGAAGAGCCCTTACTGCAGCACAGAGGTGTCTATGAATTCTGCCTCCATACTTCTGCCACACCCTACATTAAATACTACTTCTTTATCTCTTACACCTTTCCATGGGGAGTTCACTGAGGGAGGGAGAACCACCACTCTTTCCTTTCAAATGTATTGTCTTGTAAAAGTCAATAATAATAATAGCTACTTATTAAATACAACTTACATAGACTTTTGTACTTAATTGATTCTTTTCACATTGTTCACTATGGTTAAGGAAACATCTGAAACACTCTCATTGGACTAGAGATGCTATCAGCAAAACAAAAAGACTTTCAGAAAATTTTAGTGGGCTTACAAGATAGTTCAGTGGGTAAATGTAGCTGCCACCAAGGCGGGTGACTTCAAATTGTTCTTCAGGTCCCACATGCTGTAAAGAAAAAACTGACTCCTACAAGTTGTATGCTTTTGACCATCACACACACACACACACACACACACACACACTCACGTGCGCGCGTGCGCGCACATATATCATGGTCTACTTATACCCACAACACACAGGCACACATTCACATTTCAAATATATCATATCCTTTCTCTCTCTTTTCTCTTTCTCTCTCTCTCTCTCCCTCTCTCTCTCTCTCTCTCTCTCTCTCTCTCTCTCTCTCTCTGTAACACAAACACATACGCACACTCATATATACTTACATATATGCATGTAAATAAAAGGTCGGCAACTCAGAGCATTCTCTCTAGCATAAATAATGCCTACAAACACATAGCTAATATATTTTCTGAATTTTTTTCTAAGTTATACATAGTCTGTCTCCACCTCAGATCTCATATCTTCCTGTGTCCTTTGTGGATTGGCTGTGCTTTAGTTTCCTCATGCATTTAAGTTTCAAAACATCTTGCTTATTCTGCACTAAAGCTAAATAACAGCATATAGAATGTTTCTTCCTGATTTCTCAGTAAAGACATAGTACACATTTTTTCTTCCTCCTATTTATTCAAAAAATTGGGGGATCCAAATTATATCAAGATTGCAAGAACAATTATAATTATGCAAAGGTTAGGATTGGATAAAGTATCAAAAACTAAAATGTAAATTGCTTTTAGCCTGATGATGTTTTGAATATTAAAAATAGTTTTCCTAGTTAAAAGTAAGTGTAAATCCATCCCACGTGTTCTGTCCAATGCATATGTTATAACAGAATTCAGCCAGCTCAGTGCTTTTGCTTTCAGATCTGAGAGACTCACTGTGTGCTATGTCCTTTCCTGTGCAGAATTGCTCTGTCAGTAATGGTAGCAAAGACAATTGCACTAATGTAAAAATTTGTGAAACCCCAAAGCCATACTATAGACATCAGTAAACACTTGCTGAATTTTTCATGGAAATCAACGTGTTGTAGTAAAGTAAACTTGTATGAGACGTTTATGTGTCTAGAAATGCAGTCCTGAGCAGTCACTGGGAGGAACTAATGTTCGTTTAACAGTACAATGCTTAATAAGAAAATGCCTTAAATGTGAGTGATGATCTAGTTTTCTGTTCATAAAGTCTTGATAAAATGATTTTAATGAGAATGTATTGTGATCATTCCTTTATGCATGGCAATTGAGTGGATTGACCTCTCGGAGTGCATTCCTGTAGACACACGATGACCAGTGCTGTAATTGCATTTAAAGGTTACAAGCCCCACATTGTATAATGTTGAACAACACAGTACCTAGAAAATTATTTCATCTTCCCCATAGCCTTTAAGTTTGTATAAAATTATTCCTCTATAATCCTAGATTCCACTCATTTGCTTCTTGCCTTGTGCCAGACTCTATGCTCAGTTATAGGTGAGACAAGGAAGTGAAAATATCAGAGAAATAATCCTCAAGGCAACTGTGTAAAATCCATGTGAAGACATGATCTGTAAATGGTGCTTAGAACATCTCTAGGTGAGCTGGTATCCATCCACAACATAACAATATTAATTCCAGTAACACACATTTTCTTTCCTTGTTTTAATCTTTTTCCATTGAAATTAAATTTACCTAGAGAAATTATATAGTATATGATATGCATATGTAAGCACTGTTTTTTTTTTCAATTTTGCAAGCTGAGATCAATTCCATTAGATTAGAAAGTTTTGTTATTTATTTATTTATTTTATTATTTTTTTGGTAGCGTATCCTCACTAGCTAGCATGCAACACAAGCTATCTTAAAATTCCCGAGTCAAACTCAGAGCCTCCTACTGCTCTAGCAAGCTAGCTTCATCAACTTAGTGGAAACTTGATAAGTACTTGTGGAATAAAGTCAGTATGACTGACAGTGTGATAAGACTTCTGAAATAATGGTGAAAAGCCCACACTTGTAAAGTATTGATAGGGAAAGCCATATCAAATCAAGTTTTGCTGCATGAATAGGAGTTTGTCATGTAGAAAATGAAGCACGGAGATCCTTTGGAGGAAGGACAGGACCTAAGAGAGCCAAGAAAGTGTATTTTGAAAAGGAGCCATCAGTTCTGAGATAGACAAACTCTTGAGGGCTGTTTAGCAAAAAGTGGGAATGACCAGGAAATGTCAGAGAAAGATCAGCAAAGAAAAGATCAAAAAACCTGTTAGAGGCTGGATTCCTAAGATCTATGCACACACTCTGAGGTTTACAATGTTACTGGAATGTAAGTCATCTTTGAAGAATTTTCTGCGGAATAGCAGCCATGCAGAATTAGCTCTGTAAGAAAACTCTTCCAAAGCATGGAGGAAAGGGTAGTAGGAACATTATATTTGTTGAGCTAATGAGAAAATTGTTTGAGTTACTTTTGACCTACAATTTGGTGAATTATCAAGCATTGCTAAAAATATTGATAGATAATGAAAATAAATAACCTCAAGTGAAAGAGTAATATTAATGGGAAAGCTAAGGATTTACTCAATATTTTAGAACATTAAAATTGAGGTGCTTTCCAGCACCCATTCCTGTTATTACCCTGGCCTTACACATTCCTACTAAGCTATCTTCTCTGAACTTCTCCCATTGCCTTCAACAGAAGTTTTCTACTTGAAAAACAAAAACAGTTTTTGACTTTCTGTTGTCTGCCAAAATTGATTAGCTGCAAATCAAGTTTAGCTATGTACTTTTAATTCATTATGGAAAGTAGTTCATACGAATTTAAATATCAGTGTTCCCCACTACATACAAAAACAAACTTACATAAAAACAGATTGCCATTGCAGGCGTGGGGGAGTCTTTGATATACACAGGTTTGGAAAAGCATTCCCTCTAAGTTCCTTCTGATAGCACCTATCCTCACTGTCTCACCGAATCTCTACAGGAATAAGTCTCAAACAGAAGGTTATGTCTCTGATGCTCCCTTGAGAGTGAGTGACATCTTAACCTGACTCAAAAATAACATAGATGGTCTGGAATAATTTCTTTTGAAGCTAAATATTACTGTTGTATTTGCAAAGTATGGAAACTTAATAGAAGTTGTCTCACAATTAATATTTGTGTGTAAGGTACCTGGCCAGTTTTAAGGTTATGAGGATTGGAATCATTTTTCTTTTTAAGTTGTGGTCTATAAAACTATTTTCTTAAAGAAAAGTTTAGGTAAGAGCATAGAAAAGAGTAGAAGAGGCACGAAGCTAATTTTCTTTTGTGGGATACAATCTCATTCTGTCCAGATTGAATAAACCACCATTAACGCCACGTGAGACATTTCATTTGTCTTTAACAAAATGGTATTTCATAGAAACTATGACAGGGTCTCACATAATTTAGAGTACATTAGCTATCTCAGGCAAGTGTTGAGGAACTCCTAAGACTGTGGTGTATAAGTGATCCTCTTTTATAAGGGTCAGGAGAATAGGAATAGAGAGTATTGGTTAGGTTGGTTCTGGGAGGTTAATCCTTAAGGGTGGGAGAACTAACAGTAAGCAGATGAATAGGTAAATCCCAAGAGCTGGGGAGTGGCCACTATTATTTTCTGAGACTGAAATTAGAAAAAGGTGAGCGGCTGCTTTCAGAGCTGATAGATGAACAGAAAACTGAGTTGATACCTGATTTTCTCAGAAAGGCTCCCTGATTTCAGCAATGTAGAATTCAGTAACACCAAAGCACACCAGCTGCTTTTCTACCCAGGATAATTTACCTTTTTTTTTTTAAAAAAAAACTTTAGTACATTAAAGTCTCCCAGCATTATTAGCAAACAGTTTCATTTTAAAGCTTATGTCCTAATAATGTGATTTTTAAAGTACCCCCAAAGCTGGAAAGTATTATTCAGTTGGTGTATTTACTGTATGGGTTTTGAGTATGTAAAGTCAGAGAGCAGCCAGCATCAGTTCAAACTTGCCCCACATGGTTTTCCTAATACCCTTCAAAGTCTGACTTCTGCCGTTAAAGCCATATGTCTCTTTAAGCAGATACACTCTGCAGTGCCAACATGTGTCAAGGACATCCCTAGGTTACCAAAATCATTTTATGTGCAACTTCTTCTAATATTCCACAGTACTCTTCCACCTGAACCCCACCCCAACCCCTAAAATGCAATTTTAATAATAGGCATTAAAATGTCATGCTGATAATAAACCCAGAGATATATTACAGAGGATCTGTCTGTATTTTTTTTTCTAAATGCTTTTGGCAAACATAGTGGCGTGTGTGCACAGACTCACCCACAGTGCCTAAATTTTATTTTTTTAAGGTTTTGGTTATGAAGTAGTGCAAAAATTCAAAATCATATTATTCAATGCAGAAATGTTACCTTCCAGAGGAGCTGGGAAGACAGTGCTATAAATTTTTGTTAACGGACGGTGCAAAGAGACTAGAATTATACAGACATGCAATGTGCCATTTTCATCTCTAGTCAAGAGTTTTATCACCATATTATCTTGTGTTGCTGCCGGGTACGCAACAAACAGTAGGTTTGGCCATCTCAGGGACAGAGGTCTCTGGAAACTGCACCTGCTCGTTATATGAGAAATCCTTCTATGGGCAGAGAGAAGGATTTCAGCGTTATTCTCAAACAGTTGCCTAATTCTTATAACTTGTGCATATATTTTTTTTTGAGTCATGATTGTACAATCTGTTACCCATTTTGGGATAAAAACACTATTGAAATCAAGCATACTGACTTAACCAAGCTACATTTTTTTTTTTTTTTTTTTTTATGAATCGGGTTGTAAAGTTGATTGTCACATTGTAGCCATGTCTTGTGTAAAATCGCACACTCGTTCACTCGCGCGAGCGCGCGCGTGTACACACACACACACACACACACACACACACACACAGACACAGACGTGGGAGGGCATCATTTAACAATTTACTTTTCTCAAATGGAGCTTTTTATTTCATTGTTGCTGTCGTTTTCCTTACTGATCTTCACGTCTTCGAAACACCATGAGTCACGGTGTTTCCCATGTAACAAACAGCTCGGGTTTTTCATTGTCTGTGAGGCTTCCATGTACTGCAGCAAATTTGAATTGGATATGTTGTGTTCAAACTGATAGTACTGAGTAAGCCAAGAAATACGTGCGTTTTCCTTTAAATGTGAGCTGTGGCAAGGCACAGTACGGTACGTACGCTATACTGAACAAGTCGGTCGGCACTGACCAAAATGTTGATGGATATACAGCAGATCAAAACGAGGAGAGTCATTTTGAAGTGCTCGGTATCTGTCTGACATGATAGGCTTCTGAATTTATACCCCTTTGCAAAAAGAGTCTTCACATTATTTTGTCAGTTTGTTTCAATTTGAGAGGTGTAGAAAATTGGTATTCATTTTTTTGATATAACCCTTAAATTGTACAATTTAAGAAAACTGGCTGAAAGAGATAAATTAAATGGGTAGAAATATTTTCAAATCAAAGACCGACTGACATATATAAAAATGATGTATGTTTCTTACACGGTCCACAGGGAGAATTCGGCAGGCTTGCTATGATCTCTACAATTTGCTTCAGGGCAAACTAGATTCTGGGATATTCTATTATCCCTTTAGTCTGTTTATCATGGAAACTGATGTACAATCGAGAGTTCTTTTGGTCTTTCTTTCTGTCAGGCTGGAACTGGAAGGAATTCACTTATCTCGTCTCCTCACCTCCAGGAAACTGCTGCAGCAGAGTTCAGTGACCAGTAATCAATTATTATTGAGAAGCAATCAATTGCTAATTTCCATAATTATGCACATCTAAACACTATGAACAAGAAAGAGAAACAAAGCCGCACTCCAAGCCTTGCCTTGTTAGCAGTATTTTGTTAACACAGGCTCTAAAAAAAGCTGCCGCAGCTGGTACCACAAATGTGTTTCCAGTATTCAGGCCATCAACGTGATTCGTCGCTAAATGTATAGAATCAGCTTCTTGCTAAAAACTACAATTACAGGTGATATACAGATTGAAATCACAGGGCTGGTTTGTCGAAGAAAATTGTCCTAATGATGGGTTTTCGGATGGGGAATGCAGCTCTTTTCTTTCTCGGTGATGGGTTGTGAAGGCAGCTGCACCTGCCTCTATGCTGTATTCTGCCGCACTTAATGATATCTGATGATATCATTAGGCAAAGTGTTCATAAACAGATGTTGAGCCTGTGCCTAAATGCTGTCAGATGAGCGGTTGCTGGCCTGAAACAGTATTATTTATATAGAACATTTACGTTTGTTATGTTAATAACCCCACTATTAGCTCTCTGGATGTTGCGTTAGGAATGTAAATGTAGTTAATATGAATAACAACCTCTTTACTCTTTGTGCTGCAGTTGAGTATAACTTTTAGGCTCTCTGAGAGAAACAAAGATACCCCCACCAAGTCCTTTTGA
Organism: Rhabdomys pumilio; assembly: GCA_030674055.1. Taxonomy (NCBI): domain Eukaryota; kingdom Metazoa; phylum Chordata; class Mammalia; order Rodentia; family Muridae; genus Rhabdomys; species Rhabdomys pumilio. Next base: position 116,276,665 of record JANHMN010000002.1, read on the forward strand.
CTTAGTGATATTTTTTTTCTTTTTGGCACCACTTGAAATTTTGATCAGGAGTTAAATAATAAAAATCAATAGGACAGATGTTAAATATCAGACTCTGATTTTCTGGACAGTTTGTAACCTTAGAGAACCCAACATCTCTGAATTTTCTCTTGTGAGCCCAGTCCATCCACCTATGTGCCAGAATGGTCATCATGGACTCCAATGACAAACATCCATCTCAAAGATTCCTAAGCACTCTGTCATACATCAGTCTAATTTAGTTGGTCCCATGAGCTTGTTTTTGTTTTCTTTCCTAACAACACGATATTTCTCGACCCACGTACCGAGACATGATGGTCATGGGTCTTAGCCATGTTTTTCCGGTTTTGTTGACGACTTAGCCATTACTGTGATGTCATGATGGCAATGCCTAGAAAATGGGAATGCCTAGAGAATTCCATGTGTATTTAAGTCAAAGTCGAATTTTATGTTTCATAGTTAATTCATGCAGAGTAAGTTATGCAAATTCTGACAGTCGTCCAATGTACACTATTTCTCTGGAACACTCTTCTACTGTGATAGCCACATCATGTTTTGAGTGGATCTTTGTCATTTTGTTATACTTTAACTCGCTGAGGAATTTCCAGCAACTAAAAATTGTACTCGATTATTTATGAGTTCAGAAAACTATTATTCCTAAGTGCTAATGAAACAAAAATCCAACAGTGTTAAGCTGGCACTTTCTTACCCCTGCAGTCAGAGAGTAAAGTAATTTTTTGACATGTCTCATTATGGCTAATACTAAGAATTCATTCAGGTTGCTAAAACACACAAAATGCCTATCTGTGTTTATTTCCTTGTCTATGAAAATGAGCAGAGTGTTACGGGGGCCAGTTTGTGTGCATGACTTCCTTTACTCCGTCTTATTTCTAGGGAATTCTAAATTAGGAAATTTTAAATTATTATTGTAAGATTTATATAATGTCAGATTTTCTTTTCCTTTACTATATCATTTTAATTTTGACCTCTTAGAAAATGTTGGAAACTCCAATACTTTTCATAAGGTGTTTCTGTATTGTCTTCTAAATGCAGAAGCAAGAAAATTAAAATAGAAAACACTCTAGTATATATGTCTGTAAGAACTGATTCGTCCTATGATGTTTACATGGAGATTTAAGCAAAGAAATTATTTAAACTTCTCAAGTTAGGAAAGTGAGAGGGTAACTTTTCTTTTGGAATTATGGCATAAGGTAATAAAACCGTAAAACTATTTGTATGCTTCCATGGAAAAGAAATGAGATTCCTGGGAAGAATGAAGTAATTATTCATGTACACACAGTGGAAAGACTGTTACAACTTTTCCAAGTATTTGGACCTTCCAGTGAGACTTTTAAAGGGGAGGGGCAGGTAAAAGGAGGGCCTTGGCCACTATGCAGTGCAATTTCATTCGTTTGACATTGCTGCCATTTCTTTACAAGAACCTTGAGAAACGCCTGTTTATTTGTGCACCTAGTCAACACTTAGGAAAGCCAGCCAATAAAAGTGGTCATTCTGAACTCCTCAGAAGCTTAGATCAATGGCAGAGAGAGGATGAAAGGAAGCGCTGAAAGCATCAACTATTGTTGAAACAAGATCAATTCATCAAAGTCTATTTACGAGGCACGAGAGCCCACCTATCTCCAATGAGTGTTTATTTCCTGTCTTCCCTTCCCTAGCTGTGTTCCTTAAGAGGCATGTATGTTTAAGGCTTTATTAATTTCCTTTTACTCCAAAAGGTGGAAAATGGTGTTATCATTTAGTCTATTATTTTCCAAAATGCTTCTGTTATTTATGTTGGAAGCAAGAGCCCATCTCCTTCACTGTTACACGTCTCCTTTAAGGACTGTAGAGGCCAACTGGTGCATTTCACCTTTCTCCTCCTCCTTCCACCCTGCATCCCACTTCTCTTCTTCTTGTTTTTTGACATTTCTATTTGCTTAGAGTACCAGACCTTTATGTAAATACCTTGATGCATATTAAATATCACTTACATTGGCATAATGACACGATTACCTTCTGTGCAGGATCATTGCTTTTCCTATGTCCACAACAACATCCAGAGGTCAAGTACAAGACAGCAAACGATTCTGAACTCAAATAATGCAAATTTCAGCCCTAGCTAAGGAAATTACTGTGTATTGTTGAGAAAATCTGTTGCATTTCTAGGCCTCAATTTCTCTGCTCTAGTAAATGTATGCTATTTTAGTGTCTCGATTTTTGGAAGGATATTTGTAAAGATGACCAAATGCTAAGATCTCTTAAATTCTATAGAAACCCACCACTCAGCATAAACTTTGTGTTATTAAATGATGGCTGATTTTTTTGAAGCAACTCTTAAACACTTATAGACTATATCCTAGTGATAATAATAACAGCACTGCCACCAGCTTTCTCAATTTTTTATTGTTTTCCTTAGTTTTGTTTATGACTTAAAAAATGACCAGAGGTATGTGAAAACATATTTTTACTTGTGCAAGTAATGCAGATTTATTTATTTTCACTTCAATAATGAACCTCATTTTACATGAATTTCTATCTTGACTGCTATAATAAGTTAAATTTCAACATTTGTTAAAAAGCTTGTCTTTGACAGTGATATGAAATTTCATGCCACTCTGTCTGTTTTGTACCACAGAAACAACCAGGGACTTTTTTCTCTATTCCCTAGGTTCTGTAAGTTTTATAGATTTTACTGAGGAACTTCACATTCTAATGAGCACAAAACCAGTGCTTTTCTTCAAAAAGAAAATCTACTTATCCTTGAAAATGGGTTAAAATTGGTTTTGTATGAAAACCATGCTAAAATTACTATGGTGATACTAATTTATTATTTCATTTTACTATTCATTTCTCCTTAGAAAATTACATACTTTGTGCTAAGATGGCCTCAAGGAGGAAGGAGAACTTAACATTTGCTCTCCATCTCACCCCTCTCTCTGTATCAGGTTGGGCTTCATTAAAAATACTCATGATATGGCAGAATTCCACAAAGACATTCTGAAGATTATTCAGATCATATCGTACTCAGAAGAACATATATGTTTCCATGAGAAAAAAATTGGTACTATCAGAACAGTATTGCTATAAGACTTTTTAAAGTGCAAAACCTATACAGAAGAAACTTTTGCCCATAAAAACTGCATGAATTATCTACATGAACATAAAGTCACTCACACAGGCAAGGGCTGACAGTTGTGTACACATTGCTCTGATGACATGGTTGCCTAGTACAAATGGATTTGGTCTAAAGACGGCCATAAAATTTGCCATTCATAAGGCCTATATTTTAAGGGATTGTTAAATGCCCCATTAGATGTTTGACTATAATCAAGGAATTTCCCACATTTATCTGAGGACCTCAAAGACAGGAAAATAGGGTGAGAGGGAGATGTGTGGCTGAAAAAGAAAAAGAAGAGAACAGAAAGGAGAGAACAAAAATGGCCATGGCCAATTTCTTGACGAATCAACCAACCTCCACCCTGTTAAGCAAAATACTCAATTGAACAAAATGTATTTGCTATGATAATCAAATCTTACCCCAGGTTTTAAGAATCACCAGTTTTGTAGGTCTATGTGTCTCACAAAGAATGGTATTCTAACATGGGGAGCCAGGATTGAGTGTGTCTGTGAGAGAGACCCCAAACTGGACACTCCTAACCGCATAGCTTATTATTAACCAAATTTGGGTAGGAGAATTAATATCAGACGATTCCCTGTCTTTCAATCTTGTGTCCATGTCAATAAAATTGAGCTAATTGCTAATTGGTATTCAGAAAATGAACCACTCTAGTACCCTGGAGCCTTCCTATATTATGTCATGGAGTTAGAAATAAGATATTGTTCGCTCCCATTACAGAGTGCAGCATTTATTCCTGAAAATAACATTGTCTCATTTATAATATTTTAATCTAAAATATAAGGGATCATATGGGGCATTAGAGGAGTGTTTTCAGGGTCAGACATTATTTTTAGTGCTTATTATCACACACACACATACACACAAACACATGTCTTACTAATCACTACCTTGGACTAAATTGTTAGAAACTGACATAATTTACAAGAATAAAATACTTCTTTCCTGAATAACCTTGAGGATCCACATCTACCAATGATTAATATAATTTTTTTAACTTTGTTCACATTATGTAGTTTTTTAAAAAATGTTTTTATTCATTGCTCTGGCATAGACTGTCTTAACACATTTGGTGAATTTCATATCTCATGTCTTCCAAAGAAATTATAGTCTGGGAAATATCTATATGATAGGTTTTCTTTGGGACAACTACTGCTATTTAAATAAATCAATGTATATTCTTAAGAAATACTAATAAAAATTATATTTCTAGAGATTATTTTTTTACTTTATTTGTGTGTAGATGTGTGTTTCTGTGTATGAGCATGTCCATGTGAATACAGTGTCCATGGAGACCAGAAGAGGGCAATGTATCCCCCTAGAGCTGGAGTTCCAGGCAGTTGGGAGCACCATCAATTAGGAGCTGAGAATTAAAATAAGTCCTCTGAAAATCAGCATGCTACCTTAACTGGAGAACCATCTCTGTACCACTCCAGAAAAATATTATGTTAAAAAGTATTTAGTAGGTCTCCAGGGCAGATTTAAATAAAATACCAATCAGTACAGTATGATTGTCTCCAAAACTTTAAATGCCGGTGAGGGTGGGTCATTTCATTAATAAACCATTAGCAATACTTTGTTTTATCTTATTTGTTTGTTTGTTTATTACTTTAGGAAAACTATTTCTAAAATAAGGTTTATGGTATCTGTATAGTGTATGGAAAAATTACCTACAGTTTAATTAATAGGGGAAAATTTTTCAGTGCTGTAATTTAATGGGAACTATGAAAATCAAAGGTGATGAAGAGTTCTAAAGGAAGATTTCTTGGCTCATTTGAAAGTTTAAAAGACAGATGCTAAGGTGGAATCTGCCTTTCTCCTTGGAATGTTCACTACAGAATAGATTCACAAGACAAATAATACTAACTGTGTTTCCTCAGGAACTGTTTTTGTGCAAAGCATAGATTGATTATTACACCTCCCCCCAAAAAATTACCTTAGCAATTCTAACTTTACATTCTTTTAATCTGATAATTATCCAAAATATCACTCAGTTGGAAATTGTGTGTTTTTGAATTATAGACAATTAGTCTTTGAAAGCACACTATATAATTACGATTATCAAAACTATTATTCGAAAATTTATCTTAATGAGATTCTTAAAAAATTATAAAATAATTTAATATAGCATTCTTTAAAAACTAAAGATAGAGGGTGGCTAAAAAGGTGTTTCAACAATTAAGAGTGCTTGTATACTCTTTGGTTGGTGGTTTAGTCTCTGGGAGCTTTAGGAGTCTGGTTGGTTGATATCGTTGCTCTTCCTATGGGATTGCAAACCCCTTCAGCTCCTACAGTCCTTACCCTAACTTCCCCATTGGTATCCCCACGCCCAGATGACCCAGGCTAGAGGAACACTAGGCCACATAGACAGGAATGGGTGGATGGATGGATGGATGGGGGAGCACCCTCATAGAGGAAGTTGGATAGAGGAGGGGATAAGAGGATTATGGAGGAAAAACTTGGAAGAGGGATAACATTTAAAATATAAATAAACAAAATAGCCAATAAAAAAAGAGTGCTTGTTGTTCTTTCAGAGGACCTGGTTTTGTTACCAGCACTCTAGTAGTGGTTTAGAACTATTGGTATCTCCAACCACAAGGAATTCAACACTCTAACTTCTGTCACCAGCAAACACATGAATTGCACATATATTCATATGGGCCAAACACTGAAACACATTAAATAAAAATAACTCCAAAAACTCTTTTTTAAAAAGAGATACATATTGCTGGAAATGTAGCTCTATGGTAGGGCATTTACTTAATTGTTTTCTAAGTCGGGAGGTGGGAAGAGCTGAAAAGAGTTGGGGGAGGGGCAACCATAATTAGAATATATTTATGAAAACAATCTATTTTCAATAAAAAAATTTAAAATATACCAGGCAATGTGATAAATACGTGGAATCCTAGTACTCTGGACATTGAGACAACTGGATTGCCTCAAGAGCCGATATACTGAGTTCTAGGCCAGTCTCAACTGCAAACAAACAAAGACAGTTGTGGTAATATAATCTTCAAATTAGAAGACAAGAAATTATTGTCATCAAAGACTAGGACTAAAATGAGCCCATGTCTTTTAGAGGGACTTATTGAAGTTTGTTTCAGTATTTTTCTAAAACTTAAAAAATATAACCGTGTATTTACAGCAGTGGGGCATAGGTGAATGTCTTTATTGTCTTCACATACTCTGTTTAGACCAAATGTTTGTTATAGATCCTTCTAGCAATGTTTTCATGACTTAAAAAAACTGATATCCATTTTACTACATAAGTTAATTAGAGCAGGGATTACACAATATGGGAGAGGTATCTAGAAATATAACCTATGGACCTTGACCTGAAATCTATCAATAAGGCTCTTTTTTTAAAGTCTGGGGTCCTAAAGTGATGAAATTGCATACTGATTTCATCATATCATGCATTGGTTGATGATGGGAAGCTAAGCATCATAACAATAAAGAAAAAAACTGTTTTAGAATACACTAAATTTATCCTGAGGTATCTTAATAATTGATTTTTGTTGCTCAGTATTTCTTGAGCCTTCCAGTAATAGTCTTCAGTTCAAATATGCCCAGAACCAAATTGTTATTGAATTCTGGGGGCCCAAAGTTGCCATAATGGTACAGGCATTGGGGGCTTTGAAGTGGCACTTCCTGTGTTGTGATTTCATCTCCTCAACTGTTCTTCTTAAATCAAGAAGCTCTCAGATGCACAGAGCTAAGCAAAACACAAATGGTCCTCTGGGCTACTTCCTGGTGAATGGGATCAGAACGAGAACCACAGTCACCCTCATCCATAGTCTAGAAAGAGAATGGAGTGCAATTCCCATGCAGCATCACACTCCTCTAGGAAACAAGTGCTCCATGGGAGTCAGTACATTGACAGTGTGGGAAGTGCAGCTTCCCCCTCCCAGAGCCATGTTCACTGTATGCTGCGTGAACACAGGGAAATCCGGTGCAAGGCACAATGACAGTGGCCATGTTTGTGCAAACAAGTGTCTTACTGAAAGCAGAAAGCACATACTTGAAAGGATCTCTCAGAACCTTCAAAGTAAAAGCATGGCTGCCCAGGGCAGACTCACACACACAGTATTTCAATGCTACTCGTAGCAGGCAAACAAAATATGGTTCAAATGGCTTAGCAATCCCAGAAACGGAACACACCAGTTTAATGAGGTCTCTGCTTGAAATTAAAGTGGAGGGAGTTTTACGAAGAGCAGTATTCAATAACAAAATATTAAATGATAAACACAGATTGCTTAAAATCAGACGGGCCATTTTAAGAAAAGCATTTTAGCTCATCATGATATGTAGCACCTTATTTAAATTAGGAGGTGTTAATTCGTAGCTTGAATAATATATTAATATAATATGTAAAGTGAATGGCATTGTTAATCACAGTCGCGCCTGGAACGACTTTGCTTCTGTGCACTGAATGTTAATTTTGCAAAACATTAATTTCAAAGATTTTGCAGCAGTGCTTTTGTAATTAAATATTAATGTCACATGTTATTGCAGAAGCATGTTTATGAAAGCCGGCAACACTTCAAGTCAACTCATTTGTTTTTATATTTATTCTTGTACATCTGCAATCCCTTCCATTTCACCATTTCAAAGTGCAGGCCATTTTGAATAGTCAATATGTGAACATTTTTCATTGTAAGCGTTTTTTAACATCCAACAGGGTAAATATTTAATGTTGTGTTTTTAGCTGGTATAATTTTTCAGAAAATTGGCTATAACTTTTAACAACTCAAAGGTACCTAAACTGTCTCCAGTTTTGGCTTAAGTGATCTGAAAATAAAGTAGTAATAAATGTGATGAAGCTATGTAAAAATATTCAAGAATTCAAAGGCTCTCTATAAAAGTTGGAAGTCACAAGAACAGTCCTTTGCACAAGACATCTCAGCAGTGATTCATTTTTATGTCTTTATTAAAAGTTCTGAACCCAGGCAAAGAAATGGAAGATCTCACTTGTGAGTTTGATTCACACTATTGCCTGTTTGAAGTCATGCATTTGCTTTTAAAAAAAAAGAGAGAGAGAGGATTTATGCTCATTGTTCTATTCAAATATACACTGGATATACATGACCAAAGCACCACAGCTGGTCTTCTACAAGACACTCCTAAGGTGTGCTGTGTAGTTAGTCTAAAAGCTAAATCATATCTGATTTTATCTGGAGAGCAAAACAATCCTGAAGGCATTGTAGTTTAAAACTATTCTCCTAATCAAGCAAAGGTGTCTTCTACAGTGAAATGCTTTAGATATAAATATATTTTTAAAAATTATTTAATGAATCATCCATATTGAAAAAAATCCTAGAAAAATCATGATATATTTTATTGGGTTAGCGGCATGTTTAACAGTTAAGAATTATATCTGCACCTGATGTTGTATGTTAGCAGCTAATGCCATTTGACAGTGATGAAATTAAAGGATGAAGAAGAGATACAAACTACATTTTACAAGCATGATGGGTCTCCAACAATGCCATTTAAATATTATTTGTCACTATTTAAAATGAACCTTTCCCCTTTAAGCTATGCCATTATGCTCATTTGTCCTGTCACCACTGACAGGCTATATGACTCACACACAAAAATGGTCATTAGGTACTGCATCTTCATCTTATTAAGAAAAAAAAAGGAAAGAAGGAAAGAAAGAAAGCATTCTGATGCCTCTAAAAGCCTGTAATTATTTTCATCCAAAGAGATAGTGTCGCTTGGAAGGTAATTTAATAACCTTTTGCATGTACCTGGGGAATGCCTCTCCAGGGGACTAAGGTGCAGACATGCCATTCAGTCGTCAAAACATGACCTTTAATGGTTGCTTGGAGAGAAGTTAGTGCTGAGTGTTGTACACACTGCAATGCTAATTCTGCTTTCTAATATATGCAAAATTTAGTTCTTGAGCAATGATCTTTATAAGATGAATTAATATAGGTACTGCTCCAGGAAACAAAAGAAATTGCAAGTGAAATACTCCCCACTATGCATAATCTTTTACACTTCAGTTTGAAGTAGTTAACAACTTCCATAATACGTGCAAAATAAAATAGTATGACATACTCCACAGACTTTACTTTCTTTAAGTTAGCGGGTATTTTCTATTCTGTATGCTATAGAAGCCTAAAACAAGGTTAAAGGCATTTCTTTGATAAGCCTATTTTCCCAAATATGGTTACAATTCCATACAAAAGATAAAGAATCAGTTCTTTTCAGTGTCATCTCCCTATTTTCCACCACCTTCTACATGGCTCATTTACATTACTAATGCAGTTACTGAGTTGTTTTTATTAAATTCTTCATGGATTTTTGATGTTACAAAAATGACATTTTCAACACTTGCATAGACAAGAGAGGTGCAGGATTTCCTGTATCAGCCAGGTTCAGAACTCCTTATTTTGGTAGTGTGATGTTAGACCCCACCTTATTAGAAATTCCAGGGCTTCACCTCCTACCCCTGACATGCCATCCGTCAATTTATTAGCACTCTGGTGCAGTAAGCCACTGAATAGGCTATATCAATTCGTTTAGGTTTTGCTTTTTTCTTTCATTCCTTTTTTTTTCCCTTTAAAATGTCTGTAATCCTCAGTTCTGCTCTCTCAACCGGTCAGCATTAAAGATTTATGTTGCACTTTTTTTTTCATTGCCACACCTGAATATGGATTACTTAAATGGGCTGTAAATAATTCATATCTGGGAATAAGTTTCCATTACTGACCAATGTTGTAATTTAATATACTGTATTATGGGTTATACAGTTTCACATTGTTTTCTGTGTGCATTCTGCAGTCAGGCAGACAACAGTTTAAGTAAAAAGGGTGAAGTGTTTCCTTAGCTTATTTTCAGGTTCGCTCTGGCCCCAATCAGCAACAGGGATAAAGGAGGCAGAAACTGCATGCTCCTCTGGTATTTATGGAAATCATTTTTTTTAAAGCTCTTGACCTGAAACAAAATAAATTCAAAAAGAAATAAATGTGTTAATATCGGTGACTAAAAAAAATCTTCTTATGAATTGAAAAATAATCTTGGTTCTTGAACCCAAAGGTTAATCTTCTTGTTTGATACTTGAATATCCCACGCACAAAATGCCACAATAAAATGATAATTTATGTGACAGGCTTGAATGAGGCTGCTGGATCAAATACGCAAAATATTAAAGTACAAGCTATTTTTAAAGCACAGGCAAGTGTTTACTCTTAAAAGAGCTTTAAACAACTTAAGATTAAGTTGAGTATAGTAAAAATTAATAATAGATTAATACATTAAAATCTATGAAGACACATAAGATAATGATTTAAAAAGGAATAATTTAAAAAGATGAATTAAAAAGTCGAATCAGAAAAGAAGGCCAGCATAAACTAGGGAAAAACATGCTGAGAATAAAGTCTGTTAGATCTTGAAATAGGAAGAACTGCTAAATAATGCATAGTTTTATTTTTCTATCATTTGCATAAACCTTAAGAGAGTATTTATTTGTGTAAAACTTGATGTATCGAGTAAGGAGAATGAAAAAAAATGGCATTCATTTTGTTTTCATTTTGGTATTTAGGAAAAATATTCTGTTACATATGGACTACTTAGACCTAATCATCTGACTGAATGTGCAGTGCGCCTTGAGCCAGGTTGGAAAGGGCTGGCTGGAGAACACTGCCCTGGTCTTGCTGCAGGCGATGCAGGTTGGCCCACGCTCTGCTGGGGAGCAGATGGTGAGCCAATGCTTGTAGTCACACTTACCTTCCTTGCTAAATCCATAATCCCTCGCTGGACACGGAGCCAAGGCAGGCTTTGGAGGCAGAAAGGAGGTTACAATCTGGACTTGGGTAGTGACTGCCAGAACTGAGAAAACAGCTCAGAAATTTCAAATGCTTAACAAGTTATCTGTCTTGTCCCTAAGCCAGTGCAGCATTTTTAAAAGTAATTAAGACATGATTGAAAATGTGTATGCCATCTAAATACAAAAATCTTCAAAAATCATCAAAACCAATAATTAAAAGCCACATTTAATGTGACATTATGCAAAAACACATTTAAAAACGAACTGTACTTTTGTTATTGAAGAAAAATACATTGGGGGAAAATGCAAGAAAGAAGCATTTATAGAAAAGACATTTTATTTTTCTTGCAGAACTGAATGTTGTAGAAAAAAATATTCCATAAATGCCTGTAAATATGAGTATTTTCCTTCTGTAAGGAAATGTATAGCTACATAGTGTTGTATCTATACCTACATATGTTTCTCTTGTTTTAAAATATTAAATGATTAATTAATTTTCTATATATAATACTTATGCATATATATGTATGTTTTCCTATGTGTGGATAGGTTCATTATCAACACAGACATTATAAACCAGAAAGACAAAATAAAAATATTGAGTGGATAGCCAAATTCTAATCATTTATAATAAAAGGGACAGTAAGAACCATCTGTTTAATGTAAAACAACCACAACAAAAAGCCTAACTAATAAAATGCATATATATATATATATATATATATATATATATATATATGTATGTATATCTAGTATAATAGGGTACCTATATAAAACAAAACCTGTATAAAATGTCAATATAATCTATTAGGGCAACATTGACTTATATCCTGTCTATATAATAATCTCAAACAAGAATCAAAGCTGGTTTGTGTATGGTTTGTGAGGATCACAGTGATTTCTCCTTTTCTTTTCTTTCTTTTTTTTTTTCTCTTTTTTTATTTAAGTTGTTACTGATCTCAGTGGGTGTTACAAAATTTCTTAATTTTCTCTACTGAATTTTCATGATTCCTCATTCTCTTAGGCAACATTCTTCCTATGCAAATCATTCTTAGGCATATTCCAGTTGAAATCCATTGACTTAAGTAGACTTCTAGCTGTCACCAATCCTGTCTCAGCACTCACATATCCCCAGTGGGCACAGTGCTCCCTGTTGTGCTTCCTCTGCAATGGGGTAACCTGTGCTCTTCATTACCTCCTCACACCACCATCTTTTTCTATTGTCCCTCTAGAGAAAGTAATTATTTCTTCCTTACCTATAGATAAAAAAAAATCATCCTAATTTCTCTTTTTTATTGGCTCCTTTCCAAATTCCTTTCAGTAACTTCTAACACACCTTAGATCCTTTCTTGACAATACTGTTTTCTTCAGAAATTGATATAAAGAACTAAAATAAGACGTGAGAGCATCTCTCATGACCTCATCTTGCATTCAAGAAACCCACCTGGTACTGAGATATACATAGGTTGCTGTTGTAAAGGATACAGAGCAAAGAAACATAAGGTATGGATTGTGTGTATAATATGGTATGCTTCTTCATTTTGAGTTTTTTATTACCTCTCATTGGAATAAATATGCCCTTAATTATAATGACATTTACATCCATTATTCATGATATAAAACAAGATCAGAAAGAACTTTACCCTTCATTCCCTAACCTAAAATAACACATTATATTATGTACAGTTATCTAATACTTTTTAGTGAGGAATGTTTTCATACACTTTCAGAAATCTTTAAATGTTTGGCTTAATATAATTTTGTTCCCAAATAAGAGGAAGAAAAACTTAAAGGTAACTGTAATGATGCAAAGTTGTTGTAAAATCGCACTGTTGCTAGCATAAAATATTTTGTAACAATAATTTTAAATCAATGAAGTATATCCAATATTTCATTAAGAGCTAAAGACAATAAAGAAATTGTCTTAATATAAGACACAGTTCTTCCATTTGAGCTCTTCCATTTGATTTTAAACAAAGACAATATATTCAAAAAAAAAGTTCTAAGTTTTCATCTCAGCTCTTCCATTATAGAAACATGATAATGACTCTGGGGATCAGTTTCTTTAGGCAGATAGATAATAATAGCACATGTGTAATGATTTTTAGCATTTTAATCACCACAGATTATCTATAGCTATACGAAGCTAAAAACAACAACAACAACAACAACAAAACAATTTTCAGAGGTAAATATAATTGAGCAGAAATAAATAGCATAAAGCAGGTGATGTCTTCAGGCAACCTATGATTCACAACCAAAAAGCAATTCAAAAGTACTCAAACTCACTTAACAAGATGAACATCTATATAGACACTAAAAGTTTTTTTAAAAATTTCATGGCATATTCTGATACAAAATTTGTGACTTTTTTTTTTAATACAAAGCCCAAAGAAAACAATTTTTAAATACAGAACTCTGGGTATGTCCCATGCATCAGGATAGCGAAATGGTAAATACTATCATTGTGATCCATACGTAAGTTCCAGATTTGAGGGCAATAAAAAGATCCTGGAGTGTAAAGAGCCATATTCACAATCAATGGATACCAGTGAGTAGCAGAAGTGAGCTAAAAAGCAAGCAAGCCCATAAAAAGAACCAAGAATTTGAGGCTGAACAGGAAATCTAGCTCATCAAAGCTCTTAGATGTGGTTTCAGAACTCTAGTGAATCTTCTGCTCTTTGATGTGACGCCGATTAAGCACCAGAGTGGTGTATGCCAATTATGGTGTAATATATAAAGCTTCCAAGTCAGTATATTCTTAACTATCAACATTATCACAAACATTATTAATTAAAAGAGACCTCTGCTTTCCTAAAAGGGGAACGATGCTCTGATGGCAAATGACCTATTATAGAATTGGAAACGATGACATTGTCAGAAGTTGTAGCTCTTGGATAGAGCATAAAGCAAAGATCTTGATGTTAATGGTCATGGAAGATTCTGTGTTGCCATCTGTCAGAAATTATTTACCAGTTTTTTGCTGACCAAATTCCAAATTAAGAAGCGCTGTTTCCTGGCATAAACTTACCCTCTTTCTTAATTACAAATAGTGTCCATCTTTACTAAGACCTATTAAACCACACAAAGTTTTAAAAGTCTTCAATTGTAATATATTTTAATTGCCTTCTTACTTAAGATTCCCTGGATTGCATTTTCATTAGAGGTTCTTAAAGAATACTCAGATATTCTCAATCAACTGTAAGCATTTGTCCTGGGGCTTCTGCCAAAGAGATCATTCTAAAACACAAATAGTGTTTTTCCTGTCTGCTTTTAATAACTTCTTTATAACTCTGCATAACTTATAGGAAATAAACGTTCAAACTCTTTGTGATACTTTCCAAAGTTCTTCATGATCAGACCCCTTCTTTATCTCTTGCTCTTTATATTTTACTGATTCTAAATTCTGTCCATCCTGGAAGTTCTTTTCTTAATCCAGATTTTCTATTTATGAGAAATGCTATTGCATCTGGCCACATTTCCTAATTTCTTTCCCACCAAACCTTCTGTTATCTTCACCCTCAATAAAAGTTGCTCCTAACCACACTTCCCTATTTCCAAGACTGGGTAATATGTCTTCCTTTCATACTCTCACAGTCCCCTTAATTGTCACATTTATATGTAAAAGTGAATATTTTCTCTGCCTCTTCTACTGGACCATGAACTATCAGTTAATAGATGAGATTACTTTCCTTCCTGAACACAGCCATGCTGCTGTGTGAGAAAAAAACAATGCCATAGTTGATCACTTTATTCTGGGGCACTCTGGCGTCCTACTCTTAGATTTTCCCCATCTCTTCAAGGTTTCTGTCTTCTCTGGTTCTTATTTGTGGAATTTTTTAAGCCTCAGTCATAAGTTTTATTGTCTTAACATCTACAGTACTCTAGATGTTTGTATTTGGGGGCATGATTAGAAATCAGCCACATGACATCTAGACACAAATCACTAAATCTAGCCTTGTCCATAGACCATCAAACCTATTAAAGAGACTCTTCTTTTGATATTGCTGTTTGTCTATCTAAAGCATGTTAATCAAATAAGAATATTTGCTTACCTCTGCATTGGAATATTGTCTCCCACTTCTTATTTTCCACCCAAATAATACCCTATATTATTCTCTATGATATCTAAGGCCCGTGCCAAAGTAACTTGAATGGATCAGTTTTTGTCTTTCTCAACCTTGCAGTCCTGCCCAAATGACCATGCCTTCCTTTTGTGTTACTGCAACAGTCTTTCTCAGCTTGCAGACTTCTCTTCCGGTCCCTAGCCATACACTCTTCAACAACAGCCAGATGGACCATTTAAAAATGTGAATGAAATGAAGCTGTTTACCTATTCAGAGCTCTATGTCAGTTTTAATTCTACTTTGAGTGAGTTAACTAGAATATACATTTGGCTTACCATGTAGTCCCACCACATTCTCTATGCTATTCTCACCCTGCGCCCTCCTTTTACTTTGCTCTGGTTGTATTGCTCTTTAGTTTTCTCAAACAGCTGTTTTGTTTCTCTGGTTCTAGATTTCTTCTTTCTGTCATCAACTTTTACCTACTCACCTAAACTTTCCTTAACAGAGGCACTTAGCCATTTATTAAAACCACAACACTGTAACAGCTGTCATTAACACCCATCTCTGATTTTACTCGAAATTTGATTATGTTTTCTGAATAACTATATCATTTTAATGTTCTACATAATACCCAGCCTTCTCATAGAGTTCCTTTGAGTTAATCATTAGTCAGTACTTTTGTCTCATCTTCAAATTCACCAAAATGATAGCTTCTTCAGCACACAGGTCTTGTCGTGTCCCACATAGAAATTCTGGAATCTTCAGCTAGGTCTCAAACAGCAACAAGTTCCTCAGTACTTGCTAAATAAATAAGATAACAATTATATGTGAGATTAAGATCGAGTGAGTGAATCTTAATATAGATGATTAATACATGTGGACTAGGAAAAGTTACATTAACTTTTCCCTCAAATTTCATGATATTTAATGAAAACAATAAGCAGATATTACTTACTCCTTTTGAATGCTAGACTGCAGAGAATTTCACAAAGAAGTCAATGTCCACACAAATCATGGCAAACCTTGTCTTTCAACTGTTTATTCCTCGAGTGTGGGCCAAAGGACTAAAAACCACAGAGAAAGCCTTAACAAAAGAAATGAATATTCAATTGCTTACCTGAGGATGAATAGACATCTGAATAACATGTTTTAGGTAAATAGCCTCCATAATACATATTACATAGGAAAAATTTCTCACTATTTTCATGTTTACTGTTTTACTCTAATGTTATGTTGTGCTCTCACATTAGGACAGAAAACATTTCTCCATTTTGTAATTCAAGATTACTATACTTATTAAATACTCTGTAGAATGTTTAAAATAGAGTAAATATAAATATAACAGTTATTTTATGCCCTAGTAATAATGTATAAGTGATTAAGTAAGTGCCAAGTCACAGTAAGAAGAACTATAGAAAAGTTAACACAATCTACATAGTACAATATCAAAAAGCTTGGCTTTGAAATATGCACACAATTTTATCAGAAAAGAGAGAGAGAGAGAGACAGAGACGGAGACAGACATAGACACAGAGAGACTCAGAATGAATTTAAGCAAAGTCCAAAAAAAAAAAAAAAAAGCATTTGGACGATCTGCCATGGTATGGTATATGTGCTACTGCTCTTGTGATCCTGGATCAGGAAACAGTGTTCTAGCATTCTCTGCAGGAGAAAAGACAACACAGCAGCTGTCAATCACACACAAATTCTGATTATGGATGAAAACTTTGTTCCTACTTCCCATTCTCCAGGCTGGGATCTTTTTCTAGTTTGAACTTTTACAGGTTTTATTCATGGAAAGGAAAAAATTTAACCAAAATATATTATATGCTAAAGTAAAGCACTGAAATTTTTAAAAGGCCAAGCCAATGTTTATTAAATTTGTGTTGATGGTGTCTGCATAAAAATACAAATTTCTCTATCTAGAAGTTGACAGAATCACTCAAACTGTACTTTAAGCACACATGCATGTTGTCCCCATGAAAGGCACTGCCCTTTCTTTTTGTTTTTTGCATCTATCTATCTATCTATCTATCTATCTATCTATCTATCTATCTTTGTTTCTTTCTTTCTTTCTTTCTTTCTTTCTTTATACATAAATATAGATAGAAATAAAGATATAAAGATATGTAATATATTATTGAAATATATATGTATTATTTATCTCTCTATATGTGATATATATGTGTGTGTGTATATTAAATCACATAGAAAATTGATACAGGGAATGGCATTATGACTCAGTCTCCAACTGCTTGCACACACAGAAGCTCTATATTCAATCCCTAGAATTACAAAACAGTATAACCTGACAACAACAACAAAATCACTAGGTTTTGAAGCCAGAACTTCTTGGAGTCAAATCTTCAAGGTAATAAAGAGTTCTTATTAATATTTTTTCTCCAGAATACTTTGTATTAGTCACCTTTTCCCTGAATACTTGACACCATCTACTTACATAAAAAAAAAAGTTTATTTCGCTCAGAGTTCTGGAGGTTCATGGGTGTAGCATCTTCATCCACTCAGTTGCAGTGAAATCCATCTCAGTGGTATCTTATGATAAATTATGTGAGATGCAGGAATTTCATTTTACACTAGGAGTCAAGAAAACTGTTTTCACATCCCTGTACATGTTCTGTGACTGAAGGGCCATCCTCAAGCCTCTAACTTTTAAAGGACCCATCACCTCCCAATATGGTGACAGAAATGTGGTCAGAGTATTGTCACTGTGACAAACACTTGAGGAAAAGAGCTTAAAGAATGGAATATGTCTGTTGACTGATGTCTTACAGGGCAGAGCAGTTCACCTCATGGAGACCAGAAAGCAGAGAAAAAAAAATGTCCACCCTAGATGCCTTTCTTCATTTTCCCCTTGAACTCCATTGAGATAGATGTTGCTGCCCACATTCTGAGTAGGTTTTCAATATATGGAACTCTCTTTGAAAGTATCCTGGTTTCCTCATAGAACTGCTTTCACTGTGTCCCATAATTTTGGGTATGTTGTGCCTTCATTTTCATTAAATTCTTAAAAGTTTTTAATTTTTCTCTTTATTTCTACCTTGATCAGTTATCATTGAGTAGGGCATTGTTCACCTTCCATTTGTATGTGGGCTTTCTGTTGTTTTTGTTGCTATTGAAGTCCAGCCTTAGTCCGTGGTGATCTGATGGGATGCATGGGATTATTTCAATCTTCTTGTATCTGTTGAGGTCTGTTTTGTGACCAATTATATGGTCAATTTTGGAGACGGAGACCTAATACTAATACTCTTCAAACTATTCCACAAAATAGAAGCAGAAGGAACACTACCCAATTTGTTCTATGAAGCCACAGTTACACTGCATATTCTCCCTTGGAGATGGAACAGTTTCTGTCTAATCAGTAACTTGTCACAATTTCCTTTCATAGAGGACTTCACAAGAGATTTTTTTCCACTTCTATCATGTTTAATGTTCCAAATCGATTTTAGAAACTGATTGAGTGCATATTACTTTTAGCTTCAGAAGGTATCATGTATATTTAAGAGACATTTAACTATTATAAATTATTTTGGTGACTTAAAAAATGTCAATTCTGAGTGGTATGTTTTAAAATAAATTTTATTAGTTAAAAAAAAAGAGAGAAAGCATCCTGTTAGTTACATAATAAATCTAGCTTTACTACCCTCCTAAGCACATCTCAATCCAACTAAAACCATCATGCAAGCCTTAGAGACATGATGCATTAATGTTGAGAGTGTCAAACAGCATTCCAGCCACATGACTTCTCTCTGTGTTTTCTGCTATGCAAAAACAAATAATTATACCCACCTATGAGTGAGTTTTTCTGGGGAGTCACAACCATAATTCTGGTTTTGCTTTAATAGGCAAATGTTCTAAGGATCAATAATAGAACATATATAAAGTACTAGGCCCATGTGAGGAACTGAATAGATGCTGCCACACCCTAGTTTTGATTTTCCAGTTTATTGTGTTAAAAAATTCTTTATTCTGCTTTTTAATATTTATCTGGAAAATGAAGTTATTTTATACAATATATTATAACAGTTTCCTGTCTCTGGTGACCTCCTCCATACCTTCCTATCCTTCAACCTTGCTCCTCTCTCTCTCTTCAAAAAGTGAATAAGCAGATAAAAGACAATGTTAAAATAAAATGAAAAACTAAAACTAAAAGAAAATAACCAAGAAATAGCAGAACCATACACACACATACACACTAACACATACAACACTAACATATATACATGAAACCCACAAAACTCAAAATCAGAAACTTTTATATATAAACAAAAGACAAATGAGGTTAAAAAAAAAAGCCCAAATGAAGAAATATTAGACAAGAAAGTCTCTAAAATTATGTGTGAGTTTGTTTTGTGGTGGCATCTACAGCTGGGCATAGCGCCTGCCCTTAAATGTGATTTGTAAACCCAGTAAGGCTCTCTAATTTTTCCTTTCTTGATTGTTTTAAGTAGAGATAGCTTGGTGATTGAGAATGGCAGCTTGTATCTTCTTCCCCATTTTAGTGCTGGGACACTATCTGGTTTGAATCTGTTCAGTCTCTATTCATACAGACCTAGTCTCTTTGGGTTCATATGAGTGTCAGTCCAGTTGTGTATGGAAGATATTTTTTCCTTAATGTCTTCTGCCTCTTACTCAAAATAGTGCCTTGAGGGGAAGGCTTTGATGGTCTCATCTCATTTAGGACTAAGTGTTTCTCTCATCCTCTGAACATTGTCTAGTTCTTGGTTTCTATATCACTGCAGAAGAAAGTTTGTCTGATTATGTCTAAATTTATTCAACATTTTCTATCTTTGTAACTTTCGGTCATCTTTTAATGTCCAATCTGATATAGTCTCAAATTCTCAAATGATCCCATATCTTTTCCAATTTTTTCAGAAACCTTTGTATGGTCGTGTTTTTATCTACCCTATTAATTATAGAACATTTCTATATGGTTCCCTATAGGATACATTACAATTTGCTGTGATTGATTCTTAAATATTCTACCCAAAGCCCATGATTTAAAGGGCTAAACTTCAGTAGCTACTTGATGCTAATTTGAAGTATAGGACTTTAAAAGATAGGACTTAAAGAAGGAAGTTATATCACTAGGTCATTTTTTAAAGATATTAATAAGGTATCTTCTTTCCCTCTTTGGTTACTGTCTACCTCAATATGTGCAGCTTGTGTGTCCTTCCATTAAGTGCTGGCTTATATAGGTCTAAAGCATTGGGGTTAATTGGCCATAATAGTAAAGAAACTCAAAAACTGTGGATTATACTAAGCCTTTTCCCTCTGTAAGTTAATTATCTGCAATATTGGTGGCAAAACCAGAAAGTTACTGACGTGAGTTTAAATCTGTGTTCTTACAGTGTTTAATGTGGAATGTTTTCAAACAAAAGATTCTTTATATATTCAGAGTAAATCCATTTTTCATAATTATTTTTATATTAAACTACTGTAAATGACTTATCTAATTGTAAATTAATTGTAAATCATTTATCTAATAAGGCATAAACTCTTATTTAGATAAGATATGAATATTTTTGTTTCAAACTGTTTGAAGCCTATTATATCTTATAACTATATAAGAATCTATAAATTTTATCTCAGTTCAGTTCTGTTATATTTGTGTAGTGGAAAACATGATCACAAATTCACAAGAAGTAATTTGAAGTTTTGTTAAAGACTTAATAAAAATAATACAGTTTTGCTTTGAGGTTAAAAGCCATCCATACTAAATATAATTAGGTCTTATATTTCAGTAACATTTGAGTTTGAGCATTTTTTTTTTGATTTTTGATTGTTTTTATACAAGTGCTAAAAATAAAATCCTTACATTTTAGTTAATTGTATTTCATTTAATTTGTTTACAGAAATTGTTTCCTTGTGAAATCATATACCGTAAAATACCATACTCTTTTTTTAACATTTAAAATCTAACTAATAAAATATTTTTCATTTATTTATTTTTATTTTAAATGTATGTGTTTTGCCTACATGTACATATGTACAGCACATGCGTGTCTGGTGCTCACCGAGGACAAAGAGGGCATTGAGTCCCATAGATATGGGGTTACAGATGCATGAAAGCTGCATATGGGTGCCGAGAACACAACCCGGTCCTCTGAACCATATCTCTAGCCCCAGAAAATGTAATTTTAAAATTTTAGTTGAAAAAAATCTCGGTTATATCATAACTTACTTATTCTGGAATGCAAAGTAGAATGTATAAAGGTTAGCCTCAATATTTCTTTGTTTTTGTTTAACTCTTCTGGCCTACTGTTTCCATGAAATACAATTAATTTGTAAAGGCTATTAATCTTCTTCCAATAATTGGCATGTTCCTGATACTTACCGTCAACTCCAACATGCTATTGCTAATATTGCCTTTTGATTTAAATAGAATGAAATGTGCCAAAGAGCACCCCATAAGAATTTTAATTTCCTCACACATGTCTTCTCTGTCCCCTGGAAATGAATGGCTATATCTGTCCACTTAGCATCTCCACTATTGGTGAAAACTGAGGGCAAAAAATTAATTTTGTTTTTATCAGTTTCTTCATATTGGCTGTCAGCAAATTATCACTTCCGTCCCTGTGAGGGCACGACCTCCTGGCTTCGCTTCCCTGGAAAGTCTTGTCTTATTTATTTTTATCATCATTGCAACTTCCACTTTTGTTTACCAGCCTCTCTTTCTTCACGTTCTCTCCTCTCTTTTTATAATCCTACCAGTTAGAGTTTTATGGAACCCGCCTTATGTATTACTCTTTCTTATTCCTGATTATTTTTGCATTCTTTTGTTTATACTAATTGGCTCCGTTTTTATTTCCAGTGTATTTATTACTAAATGGCATTCCTTGCCTTTGGGCAGACATTAATTTATCTTTCAGGATTTTTCATTTTCTCCGTGTCTTTTCTTTATAGATTCGTTTTTGCAACCTCCATTTCACTTCACTTTTCTCAGACGTGTATTATTTTGCTGCTGCTTTTTAATGCGCCTTTGTATCTGTAATTCATGCTTCATGTATTATTAGCAGGGCTTATAAAATAAACCACTGTATGTTTGTCACAAACTATGTTAATTTGGATCATCTAAAAATAGGTCTGGATTCACTGTAGTGTAATTTGCCATCCTTCTTTATGGCCACATTATAGGGCTTAACTAAATAAAAAATAGAAAATAATATTGCAAAGTAAAATGACTATAGAAAATTTATAGACACGTGGTGAGAAGTGGGGACTCTATTGAAAGCAAATAACTGAAGTGTAAACATTCCCTCAAAATATATGTTTAGATCTTTTGAGGTATTTAATTTCAAAGAAACAGATTTTTGTTAGTATGTGTATGCTAATACTATTTATCTTTGTGCTTTTCTATGCTTTTATGGATTTAAAATTAGATGCACCTTTTCTAAGAAAACCCTTGGGAAAAATCATGGAATTAAAACAAATATGTACTAAATGAATATTAGGGCGATATAAAAATCATAACAATTTACTTGGATATCAAATAGCAATTCAGTGAGTATAAAGAAACTTCAAGACTTGACCCTGATTGAACTGAAAGAACAGCAATTTTCAGAGACACCAATCCACCTGGATAATAACTTCAACAGGATCAGTATCAGACCCTGAAGTTTGAAATCAGTGTGTATTTTGTTATGAAAATTGAAATTTCCTTGGGATGAGTAGGTCTCACAGGCCAAGGAAAGTTAAGTATTAACAACATCAGGTTCGATTGGACGAACAATTCTGATAGAAATCAGAGCTTTGTGGGCTGAAGCACTAAATCCTTTCACAGCTGCATATTATTACTAATGATGACTGAACTGAAAGAAGCCTTGAGTCATCTATGGAAAAAGTCTCTGTAGGTAAAAGACTCTGTCAAACAACCAAGGACTAAGTAGAATATAATTTTACCACAGATAAGGCCAGTAACTGAATTAGAAACCCCTTTTAAGCCACCTTGCATTCTGATAGTGTCCAGTTTGAGATAGCTACAACCTTGTAATAGTGAGTTGTGATTAATACTTCAACAAACAGAATGTATATAGGCAACAAATAAAATAAATGTTGCTGAATATTAAATTAATTTTTATGGCATGAATGACATAACACACAGCTAGTAAGTCCCCCAAAACAATGAAAAATGCCCACACATTCATGTAAAATGAACACCATTGGTAGTAAATTCTAAAAATGGTAGAATTTGGTTCTAAATCAAATGCAATTTGCACATTTACATACCATAGAAGAAAGCATAACTATGTTCATAGTATATTGTTCAGTTCATTTGCATAATCTAATTCAGTGACACTTGGGCTCTACAAATAGTATTCACTATCAGATTTTGTCTCTTCTTATCCTAAATTGCAGTTTTATGAACTATAGAGCATCTCAGAGAGAGACTGTAAATATCATAAATATTATGCCAATTTTTTCTGTAAAATGGAAATTCATGTAAATTTTACATCTTAATTTTCGAACAAAAACTAAAAGTAGCCTGACCTTGCAGCTTAAATGTATTTTTGTGTGTTTTAATTACAAATATGTAACACTTAACGATTATCAGTTTATTTAAAACTACTCATTTTGATAAGGTCATATGTAATTTTAAACATACCAGTTTGGTCAAACCAACATAATAAATTTCCAGTATAATGGCAAATCTAACTGAGAAGTCAGTATTGTGGGCCTTTGATTCAGAGATAGTATATACACTCTATCCAAGCTATGTTAAACCAATATGCCATTCTGTTGGGTTATACTGAAGGAATTCTAGACCAAGATCTGCTGCCTGAATACTGTACGCAGTATCACAGCCTTTCACAAGTCTATGCTATGTATCATTCATATTACATTTTTATAATTTAGTTCCCAGAAATTGAATTTCCAGGAAATTATATAATTTCCCCAGTACTCAACTGACAAATGTTAATGTTGGATTAGGTTCCAAATCACCTGTCATGGTCTGAAACCAAGTTTCATTTCCAATGAGGTATCACAACTGTCATCAGGGGAAGGAAATCAGCAAATAAGAAAGAAGTTATGAATAAACTATTCTTAGTGTAAAGAACTACATCATTTTAACCAAAAGATAAGCTACTTTCAGACCCTAAGTAGTAACAATACAGATGCTAAGCAACAAACAGACTTCTGTAAAGATATCAATTTTCTCCTGATATGTTAGTTCTTCTTTTTCCATTAATACTAAACTTCAAAATTTGAATTTTATAAATTATTGTCTCACTTAATCACTTAGGATTCTTGCATATTACATCTTAACTTTCTTTTCTCCAGTTTACTTCAATATCACCATATCAAAACTCATGCTAGTCATAATTATTTGTAGAACCTTTCTAATAATTTGACCTATGGGCCGTGTATTTTATAAGATAACATCTATGTCCTATCTAAAACTCTGTTATATTCACCCCACCATACTGAGAATCTTTAACTCTAATGAGCATTTCTCAAGATACAGGTCAAATCAAGCACAAATAGCAGATATTCACCGTGACTTTAAAGTTATTTTTAAGTTATATTTATTTTTATATATCTTGTAAACATATTATTTCTGTTCATTTATTTTAAAGCATCACTTTATTTATTATTATTTTGCTATTAAGACTAGAACCTAAGTCTCCCCATCCTAGACAAGCTCTCTAACACTGTACTATACTTCCAGGCCTACTGTTGTTGTTGTTATTATTATTTTTACTATGATAGAAGGTCTTCCAGGTAGGCCTTGAACTTATGATATTTTCAATCTCCTGACTACATAGGATTATTATAACATTCTTGAAGCCTTGTCTCACATTTATTTTTTCCATTTCCATTTTTCCACATTAAAAGTTCAATGATTATTTTTTCTATTTAAATTTGTTATACAATGCAAGAGGTCTTGCTTTTTCATCCTTAGTTGCTCCATTGAGTATCTTTGTCCAGTTTTCTATGAAGATATCTCCTATTAAATCCGTGAAACGAGAGTGTTAGGACCTATATCAATGTTGTTTCTTGTTGTTTTCATTGTTGTTTGGCATTACAGAAACTTATCATTTATTCCAAACTAGCTTCTGACAAATTTTGCTATTGAATTATCACAATTTTCATGTATTCTTTACAAAAATAAATATCTGAAAAACAATGTCATATTGTATATCAGTTGATTAGGTCCTCTTTATAGTGAAATGGTGAAGAAAAAAATTATGTGCACACTTAAACAATCATGAGTTTCTGGGAGATGTCAAGCCAGTGTATTTTTTCTATCATCTATTGACAAATGATGGATGGATGGATAGATAGATAGATAGATAGATAGATAGATAGATAGATAGATAGATAGACATGAGTTCAGATGTTTATGAATAAGAATCCTCAAAGAGTTGAAGGAGTCTTTTCATCTAACAAATCTGAAAAACAGTTTTTACTGAATTTAAACTATTATGAGAATTACAGTTAGCACTTAGAAATGGACTCATTCCAATATACATACACACACACATATATATATATGTGTGTGTGTGTGTGTGTGTGTATACATATATATACAGAGATTATATGTATACATATATATGTACATATATATACATATGTATGTATGTACATGTGTATACATATATATGTATGTATGTATATACATATATATAGAGAGATTATAGCT
This sequence comes from Rhabdomys pumilio, assembly GCA_030674055.1. NCBI lineage: Eukaryota > Metazoa > Chordata > Mammalia > Rodentia > Muridae > Rhabdomys > Rhabdomys pumilio. The sequence continues at coordinate 116,302,326 of JANHMN010000002.1, forward strand.
CCTATCTATCATCTATCTATATGTATTTATCAATCATCAAACCATCTATTTATCTCCTCAGCCTTGTATTTGTTCCTCATCTCATCTAAACATGAACAAAATGTATCTGGATTCAGTTTGAACTGTATAGCAATCTCCAATTAGTAGGGTGATAGATAGATGGCATTATGCCCATCTTTTCATAAACCCTTTTATATACTTAGTTCTCAGGTCTCACTTGTCAAACATTGCTATTATCTCTATTGTAAAGATGAGGAAACAGAGATGATAAGGCAAAACAAAAAATCCACAGAAAGGCAGCAGAATTTACCTACAATTATAAAATACTAAACTTAGTGGCAGTAACAGCACTTAATCCAGGAGTGATGTTTCAATAATCCATGCACTTAATGCTTGCACCAATTGCCTCACATCATTGGATGACAGAGGTATGCACAGTAACATTTTATTCACGCTAATATAGCAAGTATGTTTATTGCTGTTCTAGGAAAGCCTCAGAGAATCACACCACATTTGAGTATGGTATTAAAAAAAAGGACTAGTGAAGGCAGACAGTGCCTAGATTAAGGTGTCCTCCCATGAAGCTAAAGATGATTTACCATATTTAGATTAACATAATAAAGTTCTCCTATTCTCCGGAGGGAAGAGTAAATACAATTAGACTTGAGTTGTTCATGAATGAAAAATTCCAAAGAGTTGAAGGAGTCTTGGGATCTAACAAAGTTGCAAATCTATTTTACTGAGTTTAAACTATTATTAGATTTATGATTAGCACTTAGAAATATACCCATACCAATAAACCTTAAATGCTATGTATCTGTTCAGTAAAACTCTCCTGCTACTCACATGTAAGTAGATATGTAACTGTTACCTCCCAAACAGTTGGCAGAGAATGTTGAAAAGCCAGTGGACAAACACCATTATAATGGGTAAAATACATGCCACTGTGTAAGGAAGAGCACATTTCCTAAAGGGAACAGCATCCTAGGTTAAAAAAATAAAAAGAATGTTATTGAGCAGTGGATGAATTACAGGATGCTTTTACTGGAATGGATCCCTTTCCCCTAGAGCGAGGGTAGAAATCTATTCTTACCAGTTTCCCATCCCTTCTTCCCACAGTTGTCCCATCCTCTGATTCTAGGCAGAGATGGTCTCATTCTGACTGTTCTTCAGGCAAAAGGAGTAGCTTTTACATATCAGAAAAATCTACAATTTTGCCATCGTCCTTCTTGAAAAAGTCACACCAACCCCATCATTCAAATTACTCTTCCAGGACAGGTATCATGACTTTTCCACTTGACACTTGGGCTTGACATGTGGGCTAAAGTAACTCATCAGAATAGAGAGGAAAGGAATAGATTCAGCATGCTCCCTTTGACTATACGTAGAAATCACCAGCATATCTGTATTTATAAAGCAAAGCAATAAGCAAACATTAGTATACATCGAGTTTTTTGGGTGTATTGGTTATAGGCATGGACCTTAATGATATACAGAGTTCTTTTCTAATTAGATAGACACTGATACTCTGCATAATGTGCCCTTAAAAACAAGTGCTTGCTGAATTGTTTAAAGTGTATTATAGTGTTCTTACTATACATTACTGTATAATATTGTACTGCTAGGATTCTCCAGGAATCAATCTTCTCTATCTGCTGATCTATAGAAACATTCTCTCCTACACTCTTCAATTCTCATCCTGCCAACCCTCCCCAGAGCCCTATTAAATATAAATATCCCAAATTCTTTTCTGTGACTTTTATGGCCTGAAAGTAAGTAATCTGATTGGTGATGAAAACTCAGAACAACACAGTCTGAGCACCTTGGGAATCAGTTCTGCCAAGCACTTGAGAACTAAGAAAAATACACTCTCACATATACAGACTATAAGGGGCAACCGTGCGGCTCACTAGGTGTTAGAACAACAGTGGGGGAGTTTCTGATGGCGGTATGCTTGAAGACATGGCCTCCCTGAAAGCCCCAGTGATTTACTAATGAAATCTTAGCCTGCTCTGCAAACATTATTGTGCCTTTCCTGGTAATGGGTGTTTGGAGGTCGGCATGCTGTGAAGAATAGAAAAATTTAAGAAGGAAGCAGTAAATGAGAACAGACTCGCATTTTAAAATTAGTATGAAAGAACAAAACAAGTGGACTACGACACCCACACTTTACACATCTGTACGTGTTCATGAATATTTTGTAGTCTGTCTTCATCTGTTGAACTTCTTTGGTTGTAATCAAAAGCGGTGTTTAGGATCACACCTGCTAGTTACTGCAGATATTCCTCCTCGGTATTTAATATTTTATTTGTCAGGAGTTATTCTGTGACATTTTTGAATAATATCACAACAGGAGAGTGAACTGAAACTTCTGTTTTGTTTTGTTTTTTTTTGGCATGGGGCTTGCTATGTTGCCTAGGTAGGTTTCAAACTTGGGAGCTCATATTATCCTCCTGCTCCAAGTTTCTAAGTTAAGACTACAGACAGGTACCACACAGAGACGCTTAAATGGAAGCATTTTAAACGAGACAGAACTTGTAAAGCAGAAAATAACAGTGAGAGTTTCTTATCAATCTGAAAGAACAAGAAAGATCAATAAATTTCCTATTTCCAGAAAAGCTTCTATTCTCTGTGCTGTGTTAACATTGCCTGCACATGACCAGGGTTTTTGGACAGCCTATCAATGGCATCCTTTGCTAAACAATGACCATATTAGTCAGGTTTCATCTATAGATTAATGCCTGTGGCCTACTTTGCTGTTTGGTTTAGAAAGCTCAATAACATGGAAAAAACTTCCCAACATGTGATTTTGAACATGAGGCTTTTCTGGGCCATAAACTAAGTCCATTTGTTTTCATTAACTTCAAGTTTTCAGAATGTGTGTAGGTGGTCAAACTTAGAATGCATAAAATACATTTTGAAATTGAGTACGGACTAGGGAGGATAAACACAAAGAATCAGAAAATTTCTTTAATAACTATCCTATCTATAAAGAATAGGCCTTAGGAAATACACCAATACTATTCTAAGTTTTAAATTTTGTATTTAATATTTGACTTGCCCCCAGTCTCTTCTATCAGTCACCCAATTCTGTGGATTCATTTGTGCCTTAAAAATGGTAAGCCATATCTTAGCTTCGGTTGAATATTTTGAGATGCTGAATTTTTAATTTTGCAGAAACATGCCCACTCATTCTTCAAAAGCCTCCTCCTCTTCTTTGTTAGATCACTTGCATATGCTTAAGGGCTAGATAGCCAAATGACAGCACTACCTTTAAAACTGTTGCTTATGGCAAACGCTTTCCTGTAAAGTTTCTGAAATATTTTGTGTTGCAAGTAAGAAAAGCATCACAAAACTTTTTTAGCTTGAAGGTGGGCCTTTGATTCTATGTGGAGGAAGCTCAAGTTCAGATGCCACCCACAAGTGGAATCTGTATTTCATTTGCTGTTATGTGTTACCTCTTGGCATATCTCGTTTGGTTCCCAGTTATGGATCCAGAATGGTAACCCATGGGACCAAACCCATTAGCCTCCCTGCTCTGAATTCTCCTTCTGAACACACAGTTTATAATCTCTTGCTTAATGCCTTAAGGAAAAGAGAGATGTAGTCTCAAAACAAAAATCAATAAAAACTTTGACTCACTTAAGAGTATCATTTTAGCTAGCTTTTCAATGTCTTATTATATACCATTCTCCAGCAGTTCTGCTAGAAGTAGAAACATTGATGGATGTGTTTTATCTTTTTCCCTTCCACTACTACCCTGTAGCAAAGACTCTAAAGAGAAAATAAGTGCCCCCAAAGTCAGAGGCTTGAGGGAAATGGAGAAATCGAGGACTTGAGTTATTTCACAGATTGAATAATCAATCTGGGAAGTATTGAAAGTTGACTATATGGGAGTAATGCTGCAGATAAATGTTACAGTGTGTAACTTCATAAATTGAAAATACCGAAGGAAACAAGCACACTGTTCACTACTTGATGGTACACGTAACAGCTCGGAAATGGGAAGTTACTAGGTCCTCTTTAGTTTTTATTTTGGGTTTTAATAGAATGGAGATTTCAAATTTGGGGAAGTTAGACACAACTGTTGACATTTTACAATTTTGAATTTGTGTGTCTGTGTAAAAGTATAAATGAGTGCTTGCTTGTGTACTTACCTCATTGCAAAAATGAGGGTAGAACACTCACTGTGTGTTCAAGTAGACGTACCTCTTTCTCTAGGCACACACTTTGCCTGTTCTTAATCATCATCCCCACAACTGGATTCATGGTTAGATGATCCGCACTAGCTGTCACTGGAGAACTTTCCAGAGACTGTATAACATGTTTCAAAGTGGCATAGTTTGCATGATTCTTGTTTCATTTTACATGTGTCATGAAAAATAATTCAACTAGTTTGAATCTTTATTCTTTTTTGGCTTATACAAGATATATTATCAACTTTTAAAAAGTGTAAATAATAAAAATTATAATAACTATTAAGTTAAAATGGAGGAATCTTATATATTAAGATTTGATTATTTAGAGTAAATAGATATTAAAATGCTTAAGTAGAAAAAATTAGTTATTTTTTTTCCAAAGTAAAAGGAAAGCAGGGCTGGAGAGATCCCTCAAATTATGGCCCTTGCTAACCCATTCCAGGGGATCTTGCAAATTCTTATGCACATAAAGACATCTAGGCAAAACATTTATATAGGGATAAAATAAAATTAAAATATATAAAATTTAAATGGAAGCAAACCAGTAAAAATAGGCAAAATTTCAGTAGAATTTTGTTCAGTATCTAATAAATAAAAATTTATTGTGCTAGATTTTCAAAATATTCAGTGTAATAGAACAAGGAGAGCAAAACTGCCCACTCAGTAACCTTTTCCAGTAATAAGGAGGGACCATATAGAAAAATAATAAAAGAAGATATGAATGCATTACACCCATGGATATATCTCTCAAGTAGATTTAATCTAAATGAAAATTTAAGTATGTCTTATATTATAAACAAAATAGAATATGTAGATTAATACTGAGCACTAGTCTATTCTACTGACATGTTAGTACTGTTTATTATTGGCCCCTCGCTTAATTGCCTCAAAATAACAATGTGGCATAATAATAACATTATAGTTCCTAGAAATTATGAAATTTGTGATAGTTACAACTAAACAAGTGGTAGTTCACCAGATTCATATCTGTTATGTACCCTCTCTTTAAATAATGCTTAAATTCATAAAATGAACTCAAAGTAAATACTCTTTCATCTACAAACTATTGTGATTACGAATGACCAATGGGAGGACTCATGATGCTCAGATTGGAACTTTCTCTGTGGTCGTCAAACTGATTGGAGAGTTAAAGATTAGAGAAAAGACAGAAAGTGTTAAGATATTGTCTGATACAGAGTGTGAGTGTGGCTCTGAACACTTAGAGAAAATACCCTCTCTAAGTAACACACATGACCAAACAAGGACCTCCTGAGTCTTAGGAGGTCAACATCTTCATGTGTGAGTGGTGTGGAATCATCATGCTCCTTCTATTATGAAAACTCTTGAACATCACTTGAGGCAGTTTGCATTTACTTCAAACTTGTCTAGCTCGTAACATAGAGACGTTTTCATACAAATTCTGAATTTTTTAGTGTATGAGATGCCTTCCGAGATGCTTGGCTGTGCTGCAGTTTTAAGGTGCACTTCAGATTTATATTCTCCCCAGATGATTATATTTTCCTGGTGAATGTTGATGTGTTGCCGCCAGCTTTGACTTCTCATATTCCCTTCTATACCCTCATCTTATTGGATGCTTGCCATCAGTATTAAATTGTTTTAATCCTGATTTTTTTCCCACGTATTGCTGCTTTGCAGTTGGCTCTGATTCTTATGCCCCTTGAAAGGTACTTGTGTGGCAAAGATTGAAAAAAAATTGGCAGTTGCTGTCAGGGTTAATGTAGAAAAATAAATCTCTTATATTGCCAGTTTGGATTTAGTTTTCATTTTTAATGGCCCCAACAGATGTTAGAGGAATCCTCTACTTCCTGAACACTTCCATTTTTACAGCTGGTACTGCTTGACTGGTTCTTGACTTTGGGTGAGCAGTTCCTGGGTGTTTACACAGTGATTTACAGACTCTCTTGTAGACTATGGCCATCCTTGTCGTTCACAATTTATCCTGAAAGAAATTGAAATCTGTCAATGGATCCCCTAGCAATGTTACTCTGTCCAGCACTTTCCTAGAAATTGATTTTTTTTACTGTCATAGGGTACTCTGAAAGGTTGGGAATTGAAAACATAACCAACAATAATGACATCAAAAATAATAGTAATAATAATAATAAAATAGAGAAGTACAAATATGGTACTAACAAGCAATAATTTAGGAGACCTGTCTTTATTTGTTTCTCCTTTCATAGTAGCATTCACACTACTTTGGATCTGAGTGAAACAGGTCTCTTGAACTTCTCCTTCTCCTTCTTTCTCCTTTATTTATCAGCTTCATTGTACCGTTTCATCAACTCCAATCATTCCTAAGACTCTTGTGGCAAAACAACAACTATGTTCATGGTCTTAGAAGCTAAAGGTCACAAATCAGGGCATCTCCAGAGCTGTATTTCTCCTGAACTGCAAATATTTTCATCTTCTAATTCAATATAGAGTCTAGCAAGCTGAGCCTTGACTTGTGCAGCTGTAAAACTCAAACTCTGGCCAACAGTGTCACAAGCCACAATGTGGATGTTTGTATCATCTTTCTTCTGAGTATCTCTGTTCATCCATGTTGCTCCCGTCTGGTAAGATAATAGCTGCATTAAGGCACCCCACACTGACCTTGTCTTAACTTGATTACTTCCACAGAGGATTTCCAAATAAAGCCATATTGTGAGTTGAGGAATTTAATATGTCTTTGTAAGGAAAGGAAATAAGTCAACCTACAATACCATTTAAGAACAGACTCTTTCCCATACTTACTACTGGCTTCCAAAAAGAAGAGTAACAGCTTTTATCTGTGTGGAGGACCATGCAGGGATGGAGGTGTCATTCTGATTGCTCTTCTATCTGCCATTCAACAGCATCATTCACGTGCTCTCTCGTCTCATAGTTTCCATAGAAAGGTAGCATCCAATGTAAGTTCACTCACCAACGAGCATGTGCTTAAACGTGTCATTCAAGTAAAACCTTCACAACTAGTTCTGTAATGAATTAAGTAGGGTTTGTTTGGCAAATATCTCAGCTCAGTGAATGACAAAATAAGCTAAGTTATCAAACACTGTAAGAAAATGGTCTAGTATTAGTGACACCAGCCACATATTTTGCCAAATTGTGTTAAACAGGCCTGTGCTGGGTTACAAACGATACTAAGAAAGCTCACGTTTTGTTGTCATTGGTGGTGCTGATGGTGGTTGTGCATCTCCTTGCATGTGTGTGCATCTCCATGCGTTCACTCAGAGTTGAGTGCTTGAAGATACTTGTCTTCCTCTGTCGCACTCCATTTTATATCTTTAAATGCTCTCACCGAGCCTAGTGTCTGCAGACTGGCTCAATGGGCTAGCCAGCACACTCCAAAGGTCCTTATTTCTCCACATTCTGGCATGAAAACTGCCCTGGAGACCAGCTCTTTCTTTGGATGCTGAGGATTCAACCTTAGGCCCCTATGTTTTCTTAGCAAGTGCTTTATATACTGAGCCTTCTTTCCCCAGCCCGTAAAGAGCTTTATCAACGCACAAATGCCCTGTACCAATAGTCAAAAATGATTTTTAAAAGTTTGATTAATCCAAGAGAAAAAAAGGCAGATATTTGAGGGAAAGAATTTTAAGTCAGAACTACTACAGTATTTGCCTATGATATCTCCAAAGTTTTCTTCCAATTTTATGCTTGTCACTGTCTCTTGTATTAATATTTCTGTTTCTTCCTGAAAACTGAAGACAATAGATTCTTTTATTCAAGCAGATTCTCTTAGCTCACTTTAAGAAGTACAAGATGGCTATCCTTGTTAAAATTCAAGCAGGCTACTAATAAAAACATTTTGAAGTTATTTGTGTAACTAAAATTAGGATATTTTAATATCAAAAAAACTATATTTGCACATCTCTATTATATTATTAAGCTACTGTAACCTTGTAAACATGCCAACTCAACTCACCTACCTTAAAAATATTTTCTTACAGGTAGTTTTGCCAAACAAATAAAATATGTACCAAATCATAAACCCATAGTCTATAGTGAGCCAGATACTTATAGTTAATTATAAAGGGCTTCTACATATAGCTGATGTGATATAATGATTAAAAATTGACTCATACAAGTATAGAGATAAAATAAGTAAGATTCAGTAGTCCAGAAAAAAAAGCACTGAATAAAATTAATTTTACTCTGTCCTTTTTTTTTTTTTTTTTTTTTTTGCTTGCTAAGTCACTTGCATTGATATCACATGGACCATGTCATGTTCAATATAGCTGATGATGAAACAAAGGTATCATATTGTGAGTTATTAAGCAAATTACAATGGGAAAATCTGGTGAGATAAGGATTCTGGAGGCAGGAATGTTTCTTAGTGTGAATAATGAAATCTTTATAACTACTAAAATAAAGAGCCAGTTTTGGAAAGAAAATTAAACTTGAGAGACCCTACTAGGCTTCTGAGAAGCCGTACTGAAAAGTCCTTAGCATCCCCTTAGGCAAGTGGCAGCCCCTTCTTAGGCCAACTATCCCTCTGCATGAAAAACAATGTAGGAAATACACTTCAGAGTTTTATTAAAACAGCAGCAGCAACAACAACAACAAAAACCATCCAGGATATTTAAGCACATGCTTGTTGGAATTTTTTTTTCGTTGATTTTTTTTTTTTGAGTTGATGGAGATAAAAAGATCAGCCTGTCAGCTTGCTGGCATGAAGTTGGAGTGTTTAGGGTTTGTTTTGCCTTTTTGCAAGATTGGTCCACAAGAACTTTAAAAGGAGAAAAAGACGATGCAAATTAAATACGTTAGAAACGTATGTCCCATCTGTTTTCGTTTCATTTTTAGAATAAGGTTTTCATACCTTCTTTTATTTTTACATTCTATGATACCACACTATAATGTTGGCCACCTCAGAGACAACTAAATTAGCTATCCTGACCATATGGAAAGGAAAAGCTTTACCAGCTAAGGAAACAAATTTAACTCAGGCAAAAAGGCCTATGTGTTTTAGAGCTGGGGAAAAAAAAACCATGTTGCTAAGAACGTAGTGGGGACTATAGCCCACCTGCATAAGTAAAATTTGAAGAGATTTGGATATTCCCAAATAGTTTCTCTTTTCTTGGCATCAATCAGGAATTACCCATGTTTGAAGTGCCCTTCTGTCAAAGACTGTCATCTGGATGTATTTGTAAGTAAATTCACAATCAAAGACATAAAAGGGCATCTATTTCTGTCTCTGCCACTAAGAAGAAGTGAACCAAACCTTCTCTGGCTAGAAAACATTTCATTATGGAAAAAAAAAAAGTTTTGACACACTTCACAAAAGAAAATTTTCCCCTAATATCAATTCTTTGGAAAATTGAATAAGACATCCTTTTGTGAAAGAGATTTGATTTCATTTCTCCAAATGTCAGTAGCGTCGAGCATTTGATAGAAGCCCTGGAAAACCATTTCACTTTACCTGGAGAGAAGAGTCCTATAAATTCACATATAAAATTGATGACTGCTCCCGAAATCTACCAATCTTAGGTTTTCATGTTAGCCACCAGAAGGGAATGAAGCTCACAGAGGTAAAGCCCATGCTTTCTGACCATGGAAGAGAAGAGGAGCAGCTGCTTGACGCAGGACCACTTCACGTTGACATGGGCAGTTATTTACAATGAAGGAAAGTATCAGTGCTATGTACAAGCTGTGAGGACAGGGTAAATACATTGGCTGGAAAGCTTTAATGCACACAGTTACTGGAAGTGTTTTCTACCAACCTGACGATACCTCTCCACATAGGGCTACTTGATATTTACTCATGCTGAGAAATTTTTATACAAGTAATAGGCACTGTTTGCAATGAAGGCATATATTTTAAGAGTTTCTCCTAGAAATGTTGGAAAGGCTGTTTTTAGACATTGGTAACTAGCAAATCTTTTACCAAACTACACAACTAATTACCAATTATTGGAATGTATTCAATGTATGTTGCCATATTTTCCTGCTTAGACACAAATCTGTCAGGGTAGATTTAAAATGCCCACTGTTCTCTTTTGATGAAGACAGAATTCTGAACCTAATGACAAGGACTAAATGGGCAAGAACAATTTTTATTTTGATCTAAATATGTATGTTTCCTAGGTGTATAAAGCTCCAGCCTTTCATGGCCTACCAGTTCATATGGGTGATATCATATAGGACATGAATTATTTTTTAACACCGATGTTTTTGATGGTAGACCATGGGGCTAAATCTCTAGACTGCATAGAGACTACTCTCTACTGCTTATTGAGATTCCTTAATGTGCATATATAATATTAATCGTTGCCATAGTCTAGTTTACACCCAAATGTTTAAAAAGAAGTGGCTTCTTTAAAAGATGCAGGATGTAATTAACACTACTGATGAACAAATGAAGTGTGCATGAATGCCACTTGAGCTGTATTCCAACCTGTATTACAATTTGGCCACCAACATAGAGCTTGCAGGCCACCTGCATATCATTAGGAAGAGTATTATAAAGTATACAGAAATAGCCACGGATTTCCTCTAAGTCTGTGGAGATGTGAATGAATTGTTAAATAAAGAAGTCGATATAAACTATGTTCTACTTAAAACTTGATGTAGTTAAATAAGCCACATATAAAAAACGAGAGGCTCCCTTTTAAACCTTAGAGTTTGTTTTGTAGCCAAGCAAACACACGCTTTCAACGATTATTGAAAGACAGAAGAGGAAAGCACACCTTGTTTCAGATTAAAAGGCAGGAAAAGCCAACTCACTTGAGAACTATGTTTGAGAAGAAAACATATAAAGGAATACTAGGTTGATTTTCTTTTGACCAGTTATGGATCTCTGTAATGGTCTCCATCTATTGCAAAAGGAAGCCGTTTCGAAGCTAATGCTGGTCAAAATATCCAAGAAAACTATTCGTGTGGTTCCTGGCCCAGCTTACACATTGACTCTCACAACTCTTACATCTAAGGCTTAGGGGATATCACAAAAGAGTGGGCAGAAAAACTGTAAGAACCAGGGGACCGGGATGCCTGCTGTGAGATAGTGTCTTCTATATGAAACAAAGAACACAGACTTAGGAAATCTCTAAAATAGTTTCACCTAAATGAGATCTTGAAAATTTATTTAGGAACACACACATACAGATATGTATACATATGCATATTTATATCTGCAACAACAATTAAATAAAAAAAATGGCAGCAAATTTGAAAGAAAGCAAGGGAGTTACAGGGGAGACCATGGAGGGAGAAAAAGAAAAATAGAAATCATATAATTCTCTTATAATCCCCAAAATAAATTTAAATAATATAGGTAGACGATGAGATTTTTTTTCATGCATAACTGAATGCTTCAGTTTTTAAAATGCATATCTTGGGATGTTTTGCTGTTTCTGCTTCTAAGACATTGTTCATCTTTATGGAGCATGCTCAGTACATATGTTTAAAAGACAAAAGTGGCAAGCTCCAATGTCTGGTGCATTTACTAATAAGCCCAGGTCTGTAGCAGATGGGCAGGTGAAAATGTGATTATGAGGTGTGGAGATGCTTCTGTCTGTGTAAAACATGCTCTCCAGGTTACTTGTGCGTCTGTTATGTTCATGAAATCACTGAATGAGGATCCTTGGGGTACTTGAAGAGCTAATCTTACACCATAAAAAGGTCTATGTTAGAGAAAATGTTGCCTCTTTTGACACACTCACAATAAATGTTTCTTGCCCTAGCAGGAAAATCAAGTAAACAGAAAGGTACCAGCATTTGTCCTGGTTAGATTTAGAAGTTAGTTGCTGAAATACTGCTCCTTCTAAGAGAAAGCTAAAGTGACTTTGCCATTTCCTGTATTTTTACACAGGAAGGTTCAGGTTTGCATCACTCCGTGTCATTCTTTAGTGAGATGTGCATGGGGCAGACAAAGCCAAAATCCATCCAGGTGGTAGAATTCCCCACATATTCATTTGGGCTGAAGCCTTCAAATGTCAGGTGCCTGGAGAGCTCATTTAATGAAGGGGTTATCTCTGCCAACTAGTCAGTAGTGTGAAATATTATTTATGTATGGAGAAGGCGGGGGCTTGCTGTCATTTCCTTGTGGGTTTGGGCAAGTTTCTTCTCTCCAGAATGCAAGTTTTCCATAGCAACTTTGCAAGAGCTCCATCCCTTTTGTCTCGTACCTCTGGCAAAAGGTTTCCATAGGATTGATATCATTTTCATCTAAAAACAAGGAGCTCCAGTGGACCAATTCTTTATTGAAAATACAACAGAGAGATGCAGACAGTAAGGTACCATACCCTTGGTTAACTTTTAACTTATTTAAAAGTAGCTTGTTGAAGATTGAATATTTCTATGTTTCACTAGACCCTTTAAATATAAAAGAGATATGAGACTATATCTGACACCATCAGGCATATTATATTAAAATTTATGAACAACTTCATCAAAAACCACTTTCCCTCTCCTGCATAGAGACAGATTTGTTCTGACATGAACGTTACATGGCTGGTTGCAGCCTCAGATTAATGCGAAGGCCCCGGCGATTCCTTTTAGACGTTATTTTATGAAATAATACCTGTCAGCTGCTGCCTGATCCTAGAAGAGAGGGCAGGTTTTCCAGGTCATCTTGCCATCTGTCAGCAAAAGCTCATCTGTCCCTCTACATTACCACCTGATCTGTGCTAACAGGCCTCACGGGGAGGCCTGCTTCATTGGCCCAGTGGGAACCAGAGAAAGAGGCTGCGTGAGGACATCACCTGCGATGCTGAGATTTAATTATCACTAAAGTGATGAAGATGTGCACGCAGAATGAAACGCTCTTGAATAAATTCATAGAGCAGGCTACTCTCCTCCCCCTCCCCTCTACTCCCATTTACCCCTACCCTCAGCCAAATGTACCTACTCATTTCAACAAAGGCCCTTACAGTGAAACCCATGGCAAACCCTCTACTCCAATCCCACCCCGCGTGCCCCAGCATAACTCAACTAAACATGCCCACCAAAGAAACAACCTGAGGAGAAAGAACAAGCTTGTGAATTTGGAAGGGAAAATAAAATGTCTTCGCCTTTCACTTACAGCCCTGGTTATTTTCTGCCAAAGTTCCTTGTTATCAAATTTTAAAGCTGTATTGATTGTGGCTGGCTTGAAAATCAGATTTCATTGTGGGGTCCACTTTTGACCTAGGGTTTTGCTCAGTCTGTGGCAGCTGCACCGCAGAGTTACCTGGGCTCTCCTGTGGAGACTTAATGTGAGAGTTCACAGCAGAGGTAGAAGCAGGAGAGACTATAAAAGGTAGACAGAGCTTAGACAGCCCCCGGAAACCCCAGGACTGTGCACTCCAGTGCCCGCTCTCAATCAATACCCTACACAAAAGTTATTACAGGTCCAGCCCTTTTTTGCCTTCAAAGCCGCTTAGCCCGTATGTGGTATTAATTCTCTCCTGTACAAAAATGTAGTTGATAATCACCTGGCTGAGAAACGGATTTGGGGTTGGAACAGCAGATTTCCTCAAAGATTACAAAATAAAACCTAGTTTCTTGGGATAACTCTGGGTAATTTACCGGAGTGAAATATATTTCCGTCGTTGACTCGTGTCAATGTGATACCTTTGTTAGATGCAACCCCAGAGAAACATTTATGCCATTATGGGAGGCGAGATCTGATTTTAACCCTGTTCTAAAACGTGCTATGAAGCACAATACCGGGTTTTATTTCCTTGATTTTCAGGAGCCTGCCTTAAGTCTAGAGGCCGATTATTAAGCAAGCACTTAACTCAATTGACTCTTAATTATAAAGTTACAAAAGAAAATCATACCCTGCAACCAACCTCCTTTCCTGCCCTAGCTACATGACCCTCAGCCACTGTTGCCTTGGCCGTCAAAGGTTCCACAACTCCCTCCCCATTACTATAGCTTGCAGCACAAGGGACACTTTTCCTAAGAAAGGGGATTTGGACTAGCCAAAGAAAACCCAGGTTTTTCTTAGCACAGTGATAAGCAGGGCCTGGGTATAACTCCTTGTTCTTTTAAAGAGAAATTATGAGCAAACGTTGTTCTAATTCACATTTCAAAAATAATTACTACACATTCGAGACATTTATCATGTTGTCATTGGAAGTTGAGGAAGGTTATTTCTTGGGATTTAAGGTTAGGAGAAGAGAATTTATTATTTGAAACTAGCACATAAGCTATCCACAAGATTCCTAGGGGGCCAATAGAGGTCCTCCTTCTTCCAAAAAGAGTTAACAAGTGAATAGTAGCTGTGGCACAGAAACTTATCAGTCTCTGGGTGGTGAGTTTTGAAAGTAAGTCTTATGCAGTATGTTACAAAGCTCTTGTGAGGCACCTGCTGAGGGACACAGTAATACGTTTCCACAAAGTTTTACTGTCGGATCATATGGAATTTTATAAGGCTTACATTTTGCAATAATTGCAAAAACTTTTTAGATAAAGTTAGTAAACTTTATATAAATATTTTAAGCTATATATTGAAGTTATGTTCTATAGATGAATTACAATACAAATCTGTCAACAGATATTTCATGGGTAGGTGGTTTTAAACACTATGCATGCTATGAAATGTCAACTCCAGCTTAGAATATGAGAGTATGCAATGAGAAGGGTATATGCAAGGTGTGAGCAAATTCCCAGAGTGCATGTCTTGTAGCTCTCTGCAGCATTTACGCCTAAGGTCCTCTCGAGAAGACAAACAAGACTGGTTTTGAATAGCTTTGCATGAGTGTGGTCTTTTGGCAGCTTTGAAACACTAAGAAGTCCTGAAGAGAAGAAGGATGAGTAATGTATTAAAGAAGTTTAAGTGGAAAACTAAGGAATGTGATGGAGGTTTTACTGGTTTAGATTGGGGAGAATATCAGCATAGCTATGAATGGCAGGCATGACACTTAGTAACATTTTGACCTCTTAGCGACTAGTTGTTCCAGCAAATGACATTACTATTGGTGAATTCTCTGTACTAAGTAAAAGAATATCTTCCCTTCAAAAGTAGCTTATTGTAGATGTTTATTTATGAGTAATATAATACGTTTTCATTGAAGAGGCAAACCATGTTTAAAGTACAGTAGAGGAAGGAAGGTAAAAGAGGAAGACTAAGGAAATATATAATTTTACAAACACACAACATTACCTTTTTATAGAATGTATTGTATGTTTTTTAAAAAATGTTTAAAGTATGTTTCATTCTATAGGTTTATATAGGTCTGAAACTAACAGGTCTTACTGTTTGTTTGGTATTTGTGAAATTGACAAAGGAAAAAGAGTGGACCTCAATGTCGTAAAAGATCTAACGGTCAAGAGCAACATTCTCTCTCTTGTACATAGCTTACGTGACTCGTATTATTATAAATTCTATCTTTTAAGCCCTGAAATTTCCAAAGCTATATTTTATTCCTCCCAAGACATGAGACCTCTCTCATCATTCAGACAGGCATTTAGTATTGTGGGGAAGCATCCAATGTTCCTAGAATGTACTCTTTGGAGGAAGCACTCCAGATAATTTACATTATTACCTAATTGAAAGGTAAGAAAAACCAGGTGATATTTGGAGCAAAACTATTGAATATTGTATCTGTCACAAGACTAGTTGGATTGTTACTGGGAAAGAAAACAAAAAAAAATGCTTCCCATCACTACCGTTGGAAAGCTAGCCTGACTGAAAGAACAGTCCAGTGAATATGGACATTGCAACCACTTCTTCCCACTAACTTTTGTTGATATTGGCATTCTCATGTGCCAGAGGGAGGAACCTGACAAGATCGTGTCCGAACTGTTTCTCTTATTTAGAAGACAGCAAAAATTATCAAGCACTTTCTTAAGACCTCTTCTTCTCTAAAACAAGGCTATTAATTATTGATGCATATACAGTGATCACTAAGTAGGCACACAATCCATACAGTGACAACTTAATTAGAGCTTTCAAATAGATTTCTTTGCTCATCCATTGTGACAAACATTTAACTTCCCTACAACTTTGCTGCAACCTCATTAACATTTTGCATAAACTCACAGACTCATAGAAATGAAAGCAGACATAAATATGCGAGTCTGTGAAGCGTGGGAGATGCCCAAGGTGACTCAAGGGCTAGTGACAGGCAAGACAAGGATGTAAGCATCAAGTAACCCCTGTCTTTATAAGGACTTTGAAAGAATAAAAGAATTGTGAAAAAAACGATGCTATCCCATAGATCATGGTCACATGAAAAAGTATTGAAGGACTCACAGGAGTGATCATTTGTGCTTCAGACAGGTGCAGTTCTAAAGCAACCTTAACTCTGTATGGTGTGTGTGCCTTATACCCTCTGTGGTTCAGCAACTTCTGCTGTACTTTAAGCAGTGATTATGATAAACTTTGTCCTCCTTCAAAGGAGTGTCTCAGACAATAGCAGATATGTTTCAGATGAAGCATCTCTTTATCCTAGTGAAACGCCTGCGAAGTACACTTCAAGTTGACGTTTATTTCACATGTGAAAAGCTTATTAAGCTGAGAGCTAAGGAGGCAAGTCCTAGATGATGTGATAAGGCTTCTTTTTGATTTCCTTGTTGTACATTGAGATAAGGAGAAGATAAAGTACTACAGGATTCTGGACAAGATCATATTCTTAAGAAAAAAATCCTGAGACTTGTCAAAAATTCTTATGCACTGAGGTTAGAAAGTAAAAGGCATTGAGAGCACAATAGAAAGATTTGATCATGACCCAACACCATAGTTTGTCATCTAAACCAAACATGAATAACAACTCAAAGCGCCTAGACTTCATATTTTAAAAAATACAGTAATATCTTATAATGAATGTATAATTTTAGCATTTAAGGAGTTTATAATTAATTGAGAAACATTATGAATCAGTAGAAATGTTAAATGAAGAGTAAACCAGACTATTAAGAGAAATTACAAATATAGATATGGCATATCATCTTATAAAGTTTTCTTTACATTTACCTTATCAGTGTTTTGCCTTCACATATGTATCCCTATTCTATCATATGTCTACCTGTGATGCTCTGGAGGCCAAAAGGGGACTTCAGGTCTCCTGGGACTGGAGTTACAGGTGTTTGTGAGGCAAGATGTGGAACTGAGGAATTGAACACAAGTCTTCTGTAAGAACAGCTAGTGGTCTTAACCACCGTGATTCGCTTCAGATCCAACATTTCATCTTAATCATGAGTAATTGAGTAGAAATCTACAGAGAATGATATAAAAGATATTTGAAGACTAAGTACTAAGTACACACACACACACACACACACACACACACACACACACACACACTTTCCAACACTGACCTAGAATTGAAAGCTCCACGTAACCAAGTTTATAACTGAAATTGACATTTTTTTTACTGTATTTGAAGACAACTATTCAAATAGTACTGACGTTTTTTAAAGTGCTATCTACTCAGAAAAGTTCAGAAAGGATCTCCTGAAGAATAGATCTTTAAATTCAGAACAGGAGAATGACTAGAAATGCCCAAGAGAGTCTAAGAGATTGCAGAGAGAAAATCATCACACCCAAAGGCTGTGAGGCAAAACTGAGCATAATTTAATGACCCAAAATGTTCTTGAGATGGATGGAATTAATGAGGATGCTAATGGATATTTTCTCAGGAAGTAGGTAATCGAGGCTTTTGTCAGCCATGGTCAACATGTTTCACTCTTTCCTGACAGTATGTGGGAGCACTGATGGTTTTAGCAAAGAGATGTAAGAAGGATGTTCTGGAGTGCAAAGGACTTAGTGGGGGTGTACTGGAACATGCCTGTGGTTCTAATCAAAATCTGACCCAGAAAACAAAAGCTGCTGAAGAATTCTGTGCTCCATTTATATTTCATCAATTGTTACTGTGAAACTACCTGTCCTCATCACTATGAGGACCTGATGATCAGCTTTTATATTACCTTACATTTTGATCATAAACCAAAGATTATTCTCTGATGATCTACTCAAACTTGAGATGAAATATACTTGCATAGCTCCTGCTGTGATGAGTATATTTACTCAGCCCTGATTAAGAGTAACAGAAAAAGAATAAACAGCTGCACCATCATTGGCTTCTATGCTAGAAAGATAGTCCATTTGATCAAACTGAAAATGATGGCACCCTCTGGTCAGGCCTGCATTTTAGGTAATACATCAAGGAAGGTGAGTTGAAGTCCAGCTTGATTCAGGTAGAGTATCAGTGCTTACAGGTCTGCAGAAGTGGTGGATAACCTGCTTAAGAGGGCTACAGAGATTGTGGTAACAAACTACTTAATGCTGCTGTGGGAAAGCAAGTAGAGAATTTGACTTAATAAAAGAAGCTAATGGTTTTGAGCATAATCTCCTTGTAAAGATTTTAATGTAAAAATTGTGTGTGTGTGTGTGTGTGTGTGTGTGTGTGTGTGTATCAAGTTTCCCAAATCATTTCATGAACCACAAGCCACCCTAAAGTAAGAAAATATCCTGGAATACACTCCATTTATAGGGTTGTGTGATGGTTTTGTAGATGTTCATTGACACCCAATTGACAATAAATTCAGGAAAGAAGGAACACCATGTTGTTCAGCATCCCAAGAGCACACTGACCAGCATTAGCTGTACGACTATAATAGCTTTCATGTGTGTGGCTCTTTGAAATCTATAAAGCTTATTTAAATAACTCATCTCTATATTTATCAGATGGAGCAGCTAAGCCAGTGAGACTCAATATTAAAGAATGAGAAAGGAGAATTCCTGACTGTCCATGACAGTTCTTTAAAGAGAGAGTTCTTGTTCTCCATGCTGGTTTTTTAGATGTTGCCTCCTCAAGCAGACCTTCTATGAAGGGAGACATAGAAACAAACTCTTTTTAAGAGATCATGAGCTGCATCTTCAAGCATAGTTCCAATAGTTTTTCCATCTCAATGAATAAAGCATTGTGACTAATTTGGGAGCGCAACATGGTTACTATGAATGTCGATGACATTATTGTATACATAAATACTCAACGTTAATTTTTTATAGTAGTATAAATTTTACCCATTTTTCTGGTTACTAATCATTTGGCAGTCACTTTAAAAATTATTTTGAATCCCTCATTAAAATTACTTAAATCTGTACATTCCAAATGAGTAGAGGATACACAAATAACCCAAATACCAAAGACATGGAGCTCTTATGACTATATACTAGCAATGAAAAGAAGAAATACAACATGGCCCTAGAACAATTTACCCAGTCTTTGTTTTTCCTTATTTTTTTCCTACATAACTAGTAATAAACTCTAGCACTTTAATGAAGCTCATCTTTCTGATGCTTTAATGGAAATTAGAGCATAAAAATGTCATGGTTCTTGTTCATTTTCACTAATTCTAAATTTCCTTGACATGTAGGCCTCTCTAATAATGTTTCCTCTTCATTTGGAATATCGAGTTCCCATCCATTTATTTGAAATGTATATAAATAGTCATAGTTTCAATTCATTGATTCAAATGTCTACAAAGGAAGGAATTTGATCAATTGCTCTACTGTGCAGTCAAATGATATCTGAAAGGAGGATATGAGGAAATACTATTAACTCTTTCCACCTTGAGATGTCTGCCTTTTCCACTGAGTAGTTATCTTTTAGATAATCTCCTCTGGAAAAGTTTCAAAACCATATAACATTGCCTCTCTGTGAGTCAACCTCCCACACTGCAAATGCAAAATCAAGAACTGAATTTCAGATTTTTCAGCATCAGCAACTAGACTTCAAGGTAGATAATAAGAAGTTCAGGGAAAAGGGATTCTATTTTATAATTTATGCAAAGTTAATGTATATCGCAGCTACAGGTTAAGAGTCCCTTCCTACAAACTTAGAAAATTGAGTTGCCCTAGGATTTTGCCACCATTATAGTTTAAACAAAGCAGGCTGGCTCCTGTCTTGGAAGCTTTGAGTTTTGAGTGTTGTTATCTCGGCTAGTCATAAATGCATCCAACCTGCATTTCCATCTGCAGTGTTGGTGATTCCCTCCAGAACACACTGAGGCACACACAGTTTACAGGCACAGACAACTGCTTTAGAGAGTCTTCCAAACAGAACACTACATGACCGAATGCAAATGACCAGTTCTGATCATTGCTCACACAGAGAAATAAGCATTGCTGAATGGTCCTGAATTTTCTGGTTCATAAACAAATAGAAAACAACTAACTGAACACACGGAGTTTCCTGTGCAGGTTGGACACAGTGCACTTTCTCCCTTTACAACCCTTAAAAAGGAGGTCCCTTCTCATTCCTGTTCCTTTCTAGTTTCAAGCTTCCCTATCATAGATAATCAATTGCTTAGAATAAATGGAAAAATCCTAAAACTTCTCGAAGTGCTTTCTGGTATCCAATTACAACGGGATTTTTGACCTGGCTAGACAGAAAATGTTAACACAACTTCACTACTAAGCAAGTCTGAACATGTGTGTGCTTGACTTTTATTAAACTCCTACTGAAGAAACAGATTAATTGGAGGCTGATTCACTGGTGAACAGGCGTTAAAGACAGAAGGACCTTCTCACATTTTGTTCTGTTATCCAGGCTTATGCCATCTCAGGTTGGCAAGGAGATCCCAACTGCAGTGTTTTGAAATATAACTGAAAGAAATTGCAGAATAACAGGTGCAAAAAAAAATGCAAGCCACTTATAAAATGTTGATCTGGTTCCTTCCCTTTTCTCTTTCCAAATGGCCACCTGACACTTTATGGGCTCAGGTACTGCCCAAGCAGGATTTAACACAGCAGTCACATTATGGAAACTGACTTTAGAAGGCTGCAGCTGCTATAGTTAGGTTTACATCATCACTTCCCCACCCCACCATTAGACAATTACTTTAAAAACTGAAACCGAGTACAATCTCTGAGAAAGCTTTTTGGATAGTCTTCAATACATGAGACACTGGGGAAGCCCTTCTCAGCAGCCTGGTATATGTCTAGAAAATCTGGATGTAAGACCCTTCTGTTTCTTTAGATGTTTAATACTTTGCATCGTGTAAGATAAGCAGAGTAAAACAGCAATTCTACTACTGTGTCTGGAACCAGGAACTATGAAGTTGAAGAATCAGGGAGAGGCCCTGTGATAAATTTGTGGAAAACTTCGTGCTTGACAGGATTTCCCCCATGTACTCTCTTTCTTGGCATCTCTGTGAAATAGGTGTCACCCAACTTTTACAGCTGAGAATGCCGACATTTCACAGGGTTAAGAAGAGCAGATGGGTTACGTAGATGAGCAGACTACCAGCCCAGACCATCTGACTCTGGGTTGCCTAGTGATTTTGGAAGAACATGCATTCAAAAAGCTTCAATGTTGCTGGAATTTACAACCCTAATAAGTCCATATAAAAATATGCAATCCAGTTATTATAATTATATGCTATATGTCTAGATTGGGCAGATTTAACACTATACTAATTTATTCTCCAGTTATAAGAACCCTTGCTACTTGTGGTTTCTCCTGGTCACTTGGTTCTGGTCCGTGGAGGTTTCTCCTCCTCTTCTTCTGTCCTCTTTCCTCCCCTCTCATTCTCCTCCCCTTCTTCATTTGCCCCCTTCTCAAACCCACAGTCTCACCTTCCCCTCCACTGCCTGAACACAGGCTCTAGGCTTTATTGACCAGTTAAAATTGGGAGAAGGTTCACATGAGATCACCTGAATGACAGACTGCTCACAAGAGAAGTAGAATTTACATCAGAATGCAAACAGCACTAGATCAACCCACTACACTACATAGGAATCTTTTCGACTGTTACATAAGAGCCCTGCAGAGGGAGGGGCTTCCAACCTCTCTTCCAGACTCAAAATGTGGTTTTTGACCATTGGTTGTCAGTCACTAGAACTATAGAAATCTGCAGCAAATCAGTCAAGTAAGATCTGTTGCCACCTGACTTCTGTTCCAACTCCCCATGAAATTTGCCATGAACTTACCAATGCCTTGGATTTCTGAGAGTTGCACCTTCTTGACAAAGCTCCATGGGTATCATTTTCCTCTGTGAAATTTTTCTTTGGCTGAAGACATTAATATGAATACTGAGATGCATGTCTGAGAGTAGGATTTCAGTGTTATATTTTTTTAAGACCCGACTGTTCGAAACCAAATAATACTACATAAATTCAAGTGAGTTACATAATCCATCACCTTTCAAGGAATTTCAGCTTAGAGCAATGGATCACTATGGCATACTAGTTGGCAGTGAAGGGTAGAAAGTTAGATAGACTTTCTTTAGGCCTTGTACCTTACATTAGTTTACTTCTAGAGAATATAAACTTTGCTCACCTAGTAGAGGCAAATGAATAGTTATTCAGTTGTTTGCTATCTAGAACCTGTGATTTTTCTTGAAAGTTTTCAGACAGATCTCTAATGATACTTATAGTTATTACTTACCCTGATGCCAGATGGTAAATTATTAGTTATCATCTTATCAATTCACTTAAAATTAACATGTATGTGCATCTGAGACTTAGTATACATCTGTAATGTGAACAAGTCATAGGCTGAGGCAGAAGATCACACGTTTAAAGCTAGCCCAGGCGACATATTAAGTAAGTTTAAGGTCTACCTGGGAACGATTCAATAAGATATGAAAGAACATGGATCCAGATTAATGGTAGAATACTTGCCTAGATTACACAAGGATTATGGTTCCATCACCAGTACAGTAAAAAGAAAATACATGTGTCCATAAGAAATGAACTTACCACAGACACATTATTTCAAGTAATACTGCCAGCAATACTAGGATTCATTTTTTAAAAGCTGTGTAGACTAGATGCTTACCTCTTCTTATCTAAATTATATACTATATAACAAATAATTGACATGGAAAGCACCACGAGAATTATGGGATGTTATTTAGCCTCAATTTCTGGCAAAGAAACATTATAGTGGACTTTTCTGTGTGTGCTTTGTGACTACTAACTAGCTACCATCTGACATACATTTATTTGTTTGTTTGTTTGTTTGTTTATTACAATAGTTCAGTGTAGAGAAGGGGTCCAAGAACAGAGTGAACTTCATCATATCCCAACAACCCAAGCCGGGTAATTATATATTCCACTTCCTAAATGATCAATACCAAGATTAGTTTCTTCCAAAATTATCAGTGCTGGTTACATTCCACTTCTCATGTCATATAATATCCCGTTATCATTCTTCATGGTTTTAGACAGCAGAAAGAATGTGTATTCATGCAAAAAGGAGCCTAGTAATGTAAATGTGAACTGTCTTTACATAACCTACACACGACATCAAAGAGTAGAATTATTTCTGATTTTTGTGATTATTCCCATCTTTGTTTTGCTTAGGGAGGATAATTACTGACGAAACAGTTATGGATCAGAAATTGTCTCTATCATAATGAAATATAAAAGTTTAAATGGAAAATCAGTTGGGAAACCATTGTGATTGTGTTTTGTTTGTTTTGTTTCCCATGCATAAGATCTAAACACTCAAGCTGTCCCCATAAAATCTTTCTCTAAATCTTTGTTTTAAAGTATCTGATAGGACATCATTCCATGTGGGAATATTACATACAGCCACTGATTCAAGAGTAACTGAGAACTTATGTACAAAACATTCTTTACATATTGACAAATATTTCTAAAAAATGAATTGGTATTTTTTTGTTGTTGAGTGTTTCATGAGTGACCTTTACCTCTGCAGACATATGCAGTTTTCAGTTTTTTGGGTGAGACTTTCAAAATATTTTTTTAGAGTGTTCAATGTTAGCGGTGACATTTTTACAGTGATTTCAGAGCCTTGTAGTTTAGAATATTCTATTTTCTTTATTTCTAATTACTCACACCACCCTCATTTTCAATCCTGTGCAGATGTAATTGACAGTGATGATATACAATATGTATGAAATGAGCTCTTCGCTATCGGTGGTGTGTGTCATACAAGACTCCATTGCAATATTTACAGTTAAACTAAACTTTTTAGAACGAGCAAAATTGCATTTGTTTTGCAGATTTGCTCATCATTAAATGTGAAACATTTCACATTTGTCTTTTTGAGTAATTGGCTTTTTAAAATGATAAGGTGCTCGGAACACTTGTTATGTGGATAGGTCTGACGTTGTATCCCAGAAATCCATATGCCATACAGACAGAACAGAAGAAAGATATTCACAAGCATGTCACAGATTGGACTAAAGCAAGCCAAAAACCCAAGTGCCATGGCATTAACAATAGCACCAGATTTACTGTCACGATCGCAATCTGTGCTGCATCAGAGACAGAAGGAGAACTTTTGATAGGTAACACCTCAGGGTTTTTTTTTTTTTCATCTTTTTGGCAAATTATCATTTATCTTTATATTTTTGCCTGCCATATAATATTATTACAATGATATAAGAAATACAGGATATGTTTAATAGCCTCAACAAAAGGACTAAGCAATCCCTCGGACCGTGTAGGATGAAACAGATATACAGAAATTCTGTTGTTTTATTTCAGATCTAGCTAGAGCTGGAAGCAGAAAACAGCTAGGTACTGGTATTTTAGCTTCCTTCGAGTTCACAAAAGGAAAAGGATTCTTAGTGACAGGGAAAACAAAAGAATTACCACTCTTGGGAACTTTAAAAACCCTGATGTTTT
This sequence comes from Rhabdomys pumilio, assembly GCA_030674055.1. NCBI lineage: Eukaryota > Metazoa > Chordata > Mammalia > Rodentia > Muridae > Rhabdomys > Rhabdomys pumilio. The sequence goes on from JANHMN010000002.1 coordinate 116,327,058, forward strand.
AAAATGCGTGGTTCCCCAGGATAATGAGTCAAGGCTAATTTTAGTTTGAAAGATGGAAAGGGCTGGGTGAGAATATTTTGAACATAAAAGTATCCATTCCTTTCTGGTCTGAGTGCATGTACTGATGATGCAGACACAACCGGGCAACTATTCACAGCATGCCCCCAACAGCTACTAAACAATTACAGAATCATAGAAGCAGAGCCTAGTGTTGGAATGACGGAAGGAAAAACCCCAGAAACACTGCACAGAGATTTCCTGGCATCAAATGAGAAACATCAGCCGATTGTTTCTCTTAATTGAAGGCTGTTTGGGGACCTCAATGAAAATATTCTGTTCTTCTATGTTTTGACTGTCTTCTGGCTGAGGGATTTCTGGAGGCCAGACTTCTTGGGTACTTTCTTTTTTTGTAAAAGAATGCCTGTCTTCCAATGTTATCCAATTGTGTTGACATAATTACAAATATTAAATCTAATTTCATAAAGATAGAAAAGGAGCCTTAAAATCCATTAAAAAAAAACAAGCAAGATAAGATGCAAAGCTATTCAAGTTTAGCTAGATAGCAACAAAGGAATATTGATCGATCTTGCAAGTTTTTAATTTGCTTAAACTATGGGTTTTTCCCACCACATCTTCATTATTTTGTTCTTAGCATTCCTTATTCAAGTTTGAGACCTAGCCATGACATATCCTTTCAATATCCCATTGAGCAAACTCCATCTTCCCTGAAGAGTGATCAATTCTGGTATACATGCCTCACTTTCAGGACACTTCCTACACTATTTTTGATATTCAAACACTTGCCCAAGTGTTTACTTAAAATGAATCTGTCAGCAGCAAAGTTTCAAGAATTGCAAAGAAACACACAGGAATTATAACATTTAAGTATGTGCATGTTGTTATTAACAAAGAAACAAGATGAAAACCACTCAAAATAATTTTATATAATAAATAAATTTAATAAACTTAAAAATTAAATAATACATATTTAAAGAAATACTATGTTCAGAGACTGGATGGCCTGTATTATAGGTAAAATATAAATACAACTGGAAAGTAAAGATGAGTTTTAGAGAGTTTCCAGCATGTGAGAGCATGTATACATAAATTCTTACATAATTTTACCAAGTTATAAAATAATTATGCTATAAAATCACTTGGTGCTGAATTTCTGCCCCAAGTCCATAAAGCCAACATAAATTACATTTGGTTATTTTAAATCAGAGAAACAACTACACATAGTCTCACTTTGGAGTTGCAAAGTGATGCTTATATAAATAAGACGAAGTGGAGGTTAAAGAGGGAGATAGATACATGATAAGACTTATCCATGTGATATCACACTGAAATACCCACAACTTACATCAATAGTCCTTATAATCCTAATCCTCCGATGGTGGTTAGAGCTCTTGAGAGGCATGCTGAAGCCATTATATTAAATGTATTAGATAGTTAAAGTCTTGAAAAGAAGCAGATGTCGAGCCAACATGGTAGCCCGTCTTGGCTATAGTCAGTAAAGACTGGGATACACTGATGGTTTTGACCATTCAAGGCAGAAGAAACCTAAGTAATGACACACAAGCAGAAATGGGGATACAGGAAACAAAAGGCATGGAATCAGGAACAGAGTGAGAGATGAGGGGATCAGAGACTAAAAGACCAAGAGACATCTAGAAGGTGGCAAGACATGTATATGGATTGCAGAAAATGGTGCAATCCAATCATTAACTTTTCATTTCAACTAATAGATGAGTCTGTCTGGTCATTAGGAACATATTATCACATAAGACATGACATATTCTTCATTTTAGAATAAATGTCAAATAATACATAGGTGGCTTCCATTAAATTTGATCCTGTGAGGTATTTCACACAATAGCATTCACTTAGCTTAAATATGGTATTAACCGTTATTCATGCATCAGCAAACAAAACTCCCTGTCACATGGCATGTACTGGCTCATAACCATTTGTAACTCCACTTCAAGTTAACTTCATGCATCAAATCCACACTCAGACACATGTGGACCCATAATTTAAAACAAAATAAACTTTAAAATATGTTGGACAGGGAATTTAATACTATTATGGTAGTGTGTAGAGACAGGGAAGTTGCTACTACTCCTTGCTGGCTACCAGCCTAGCTCCAGGTTCTGGTCTCAGTGACAGGAAGGAGAGAGTAACAAAACAAGGAACCTCAGTATCTTCTCCCCAGGACAATGCATTACATACAGCATATACACAAACCTCCATATTCATACATGTCCCCACTTACAGACAGATACCTACATCCAGGCAAATAAGTAAATAGATACTTAATCCTAGACAAGTACAAACAGCTTTGCAATTAATTTAGTGTCAACTTAATATGCAAAAGGAGAATTCACTTTACCAAACACATCTGTAAGCTTGACCTTCAAGTGTAATGGTCCCTATAGAAAACAAGGAACAACAATGAGCAAGTTTCCTCCTGTCTCTACTTTTTTTGCATTGTAGTCTTAATAAGTTTCCTTGTTATGTCTCTGCTTCATATTGTATCTCTTATGAAAATGAATTATCCTCACAAAGATGCTTATAAATCCTGACAGTTCTTCACCATAAGCAGACTACCTATATGAAATAGTAGTTATACATTTATTAGAACCATTTTATAGTGCCACACTCAATGGACTTTATTTCCCTTTGTCCTATACTTCTTGGAGAATATTAGCCCAAAGACTTTCACATAGTTTTACAAAAATTCTCTCCTTAACACTGTTTTCAACTCTTTGATTGGGTACAAAATGTTGGGGTCATATTTTTATTTCCACTTGGACTCACTGACTTGGGACATGGATATGTTCAGATGTCTAACAGCAACCGATTTTGTCCTCTAACAACTAACTATATTTCATTCTTAAAGTTCCAAATGACTTTTTTTTTTAGCCATAAAATCTGGTGATTCTGCAAGGATATGTATGATGATGCAAACTTTGAGCAAAGTCTCCTGAAACAATTTAATCTTACAATACTAGGACACAAGTGCTTTACTGTTGAGCTGCACACAACTGATGTCTTGCAGCTTATGGAGCTTACAACCCTGTACGTTCTAGTATCTTTCTTTATGTCAGGGAAGACTTCATATGTTAGATCCTTGAATATTTTTGATTCCATTTTATTTCAACATTTCAGCTGTACTAATGATAAGTATCCATGTGAAAATTTTGTCCTCATATCTATTTTCTTTCATAAATGAGCTTACCACAGAAAGTTTTCTTACTGTTTTACATCTTGATCCCATTGCTGTAGGTTTTGTCACCCAATGTTTAGTTTTACATATTTGTAATTCTGATTATTTTTATTCTTTATGTATTCTTTTTTATTCTTTTCAATATATAGGTATATGTTACTACTTCCAAGGGAATCGATTATTCTTTTAACGTCTGATTTTTTGTTGTTGCTGTTTATGTAGCAGTGGTCGTAGGTGGGGAGACAAAGGGAAAAATATCATTATGTAGCCCTGTCTCAACTTCATAAAGCCACGAACCACTGCTACTCTAGTGCTCAGATTAAAGGACATGTGGAAACATCTCTGGCATTGACTTTTAATTTTGAATTGTAGAACCCTGTCTTTAAGAAATGTGGCCTTCAAGAATATCTATTGATATATTCTTTGTGGCCCAATGCACAATTGAGCTTTTCATGTTCGAAATCTTGTTTGACTTGTGTGCGGATATTTTCCTACTATACATGTTAGTATGTTTTATGAGGAGTTTTTCAGTGTATACATATATTTCTGATTAATTTTGCTTTAGGTACTTATAGCTATACAATCAGACACCATTATAATTTCTGAACATAATATGTTTTTAACACAGCAGACTGCTCTTATATAGCAGTAGCTGCCACAGAACACAAATCTCAATCCTTAGTCTTGGCATAAAGTTAATTTCTCCATATGGCAGGTCATTGAGTGTGTGTGCTATCGGCGAGGTAATAGTCTGCATGCCTTCCCTCTTTCCTTCACTTTCCTCTGGTTTATCTGAATGCTGCCCATTCGGGTCATAGATGAGGGAAATAAAGAGTTACTAAAGTATTGACTATCTCTAACACATAAATAAGGAAGAAGGTCTAGCTGTCTTCCAAGAAAGAAGAAAATTGTTTCGGTGAAGAATAGAAATATTTGGCCCATAATTTATTGACCATCCATAGAACTTTGTCTGTTTTCCTGATATGGAAACTATAAGATTTTATAACACTTCATTAGCATGAATTTGTATCCTTCACTTTCAAACTCATCCTGTACTTTTGTCTCACTAATCAGAGTAGTACACTGACTTTTGCTGCTGTTGTTCTTGTTTGTTAACCAAACCTTGAAAGGTATACTGATGAATGAGGAAATGTGACCCATTCAAAATATTAAGGTCTATGCATTTGATATTTCTGGGACCTTGTTTTGTATTTACATTCAGGCTAGAAGTGGTCTTACATAGTTCTTTATTGTTTTCTCTGTTTGGGAAACTATTTGACTCTTACTAGACAGCTAGACAGATTTCATACATACTTGATAGTGTTTTGGGAAATTTTCATTGACTTAATGAGTTTCTTCTTACATCACATGCTTTCTCTATGTCATTATCCCACTTCAACTTCTTGTTATTTTAAAGTCTGTACTTCTGAAATAATTACCATCAAAGCAATTATTAATTAATATTTGTCTTTTGTAGTACTGAAAAATGACTTGCTGAATTGTCTTTTTTTTTTTTTAACAATTTTTGTTCATTAGTTTACTTCTTAAGTTGATCTAAGCATCCATATTTTCCTCCGAGGTTAACAAAAAACACTTGCAATCGTTTCACGTTTCCTAGCAATATTCTTGTTCTCATGTTGAGTTTTCTTTCTGACTTCTGAGTGTCAACGGGCTTTGTTACTGATGTTAATTTTTTTTCTTTTCCTAACATTTTCATTGGACATGAGAGCCAGAGTTTCTCACCTCTTCTCTGATTACTCATAGCAGTCAACACAAAATCTTATTCTAAAGGAATCTATCAGTTTCTCCTTCAGAAATATCACTAAACTGGCAACTGGGCAGGCACGTGTGTGT